>OY992877.1:22324838-22524838 GCA_963921405.1 Cepaea hortensis | reverse complement strand
GAGATATATAACAATGGGACTAGAGCAGGGTAACCGATAGAGATATATAACAATGGGGCTAGAGCAGAGTAACAGATAGAGTTATATAACAATGGGATTAGAGCAGAGTAACAGATAGAGTTATATAAGAATGGGGCTATAGCAGGGTATCAGATAGAGTTATATAACAATGAGGCTAGAGAATAGTAACAAATATAGTTATATAACAATGGGACTAGAGCAGAGTAACAAATATAGTTATATAACAATGGGGCTAGAGCAGAGTAACAAATATAGTTATATAACAATGGGGCTAGAGCAGAGTAACAAATATAGTTATATAACAATGGGGCTAGAGCAGGGTAACAGATAGAGTTATATAACAATGGGATTAGAGCAGAGTAACAGATAGAGTTATATAAGAATGGGGCTATAGCAGGGTATCAGATAGAGTTATATAACAATGAGGCTAGAGAATAGTAACAAATATAGTTATATAACAATGGGACTAGAGCAGAGTAACAAATATAGTTATATAACAATGGGGCTAGAGCAGAGTAACAAATATAGTTATATAACAATAGGTCTAGAGCTGAGTAACAAATATAGTTATATAACAATGGGGCTAGAGCAGGGTAACAGATAGAGTTATATAACAATGGGATTAGAGCAGAGTAACAGATAGAGTTATATAAGAATGGGGCTATAGCAGGGTATCAGATAGAGTTATATAACAATGAGGCTAGAGAATAGTAACAAATATAGTTATATAACAATGGGGCTAGAGAATAGTAACAAATATAGTTATATAACAATGGGGCTAGAGCAGAGTAACAAATATAGTTATATAACAATGGGGCTAGAGCAGAGTAACCGATAGAGTTATATATCAATGGGTATAGAAAAGAGAAACAAATAGATTCAAGTCTCACACCTGCCGCCTTTATCTCCCACCACGTTTCCTGATCGCCATTTTAGACGGCGTTGACATGGGAGAGCAAGTCAATGTTTTTAACAAATTCACAACCTCCTTGACACGAATCTACCCCAAGACCCTCCGGTGTGGCAACCGAGCGTCTATTCACTATGCTATCGCGGCTACCAGTTGTACAGAACTGGTACAAAATAGAAGGCCAGTAAGTGATGTTGATCTGGTATGTGGTCTCTGCTTGTATTGACATGCTGGTTTCCGTTATCCAGTCGTGTTTCACTTCACTTGTTGATTCATCAATATCTGATTACATTTGTATAGCCTCCCCCCCCCCCCTTTTTTTTTTGGCGCTTTCTCGTTTGAACTCACGTGTAGTCCATACACATTACTTCTAGTAACACTGGACTGAATTTTGCATGTATATTACCAGTGTTCCTCGTTATCAGGCGAACTCACTCCGACTTCAGATGTACTTGTAATTTACATCCCCAAGTTAAGGACGAGAGATCATCATTTTATTCCAACTATCCGGTGAGGAGCGGCTGGCCGAGAGGGAGGAGCGGCTGGCCGAGAGGCTAGAACGCCGGACTCTCATTCGGGAGACCCGGGTTCGATCGCTCGGTAAGGTGTGGGATTTTTTTATGTCGGGGCCAAAAAGAAAATCCTAACCTGCACAGTTCGCGGCGACTGCACTAGCCAGGCGGCCTTAATTCCTTAGGCTCAAAGACCCCTCTGCCATACACCGCAAGGTACTATATTGGCAGTAAATGACAGTGACAATTTCAGTTATCCGGTGTAGGGGCTGAACCCCTTACCTCGACATCAGCACACCGGATGTTTAAGAACCCGCGTTCTTATCCATTCAGCCATGCTGACCTCGGTACAGTCCCTACAAAAGCATTCTTCTTGTGCCGTTCATCAAATCTCTTCGTAGACTTATTCATGATTGGCTGAATTTTGCAGTTAAAGTTTTCTACAGGAAGAAGTAACCAGTCCTTCGCCAATACTCCTTGGTCGTCTATTACGATAATATATATATATATATATATATATATATATATATATATATATATATATATATATATATATATATCAATCATGTGCCATGCCGGAAAGCGTGGGCGGTCATGATTCGCCATTTCACTCGATCACCAGAGATATATATATATATCATCATCATCATCATCATCTTCCACTTCTGCCGTCAAGCGTCGTGGGGAGGAATAATTTGCGTTCCAGCGCCCGGTGGGCGGCACTGGATAGTGTCATTCCGTGTGGTTGTACAATGTCTCTGATGTCGTCAATCCATTTTCTTCTTGGACGTCCTCGTGGTCTCGTCGCAGATGATCTTTGATGTAAGGCCAGTGATGGTAGTTGCTGATGTTGCATTCTAACAACATGGCCAAACCACTTGATCTTCTGTCTTTCAATAAATGTGGCACAAGGTGTTGATCCCACAGTCTGTCTGATAGTAACATTTCTTACTCGGTCTCGGATTGTTAAGTTGGCAGCTCTCCTCAGGCATCTCATTTCGCAGGTGTTGATTTTGCGAAGGTGTAATTTGGATAAAGTCCAGGTTTGAGATTGGTAGCATAGGGTTGGTGTGAATATGCTCTTTATTATCTGTCGTTTTGCGGACATGGGTATGTTTGGATGTTTCAGTAAGGGTGACAGTTGATATGTAAGTGCACTAGCTTTTTGACATCTGATTTCAATTTCTCTGTCTAATCTGCCATCTTCTGTGATCATACTTCCAAGGTATTTGAATTCTTTAACTTGTTTCAGAGGTGTGTTATTTATCTGTATACTTAGTGGGCCTGGCGATCTGCTAACTTGCATTACTTCGGTTTTGGCTGTGTTTATACTCATATTGTATCTGCTGCAGGTTGAACTCAGATTAGTAATATGATTTTGTAGTCCGCCCTCGTCGCTGTAAAACAGGCACTGATCATCTGCAAATAGAAGTTCATTTATTCCCTGTGGGTCAGTTGTTTCATCTGGAGTAAAGAGTTCTAAATTTTCTGAATCTGGTCTGTCGAGACTTGCTTCTTTGGAAATTCTGTCCATGTAGATATTGAATAGCAGGGGAGAGAGCACACATCCCTGTCTCACTCCTGTAATGACTGTGAACATATCTGATATACCTTCCTGTGTTCTTACTGCACTTTGGCTCGAGTGGTACATGGCTATGATGTTTTCTAGCAGTTGGCCTTCTATCCCATAGTCTTCAAGGATGGTCCATAATTTGTATCTGTCTACTCTATCAAAAGGCTTTTCCTGATCTACAAACACAATATTCTGCTGGTCACTATATTCAATAGTTTTTTCACAAATTTGTCTAAGTGTAAATAATGCATCAGTGCAACTTTTACCTTTCCGAAAACCGAACTGTACTTTGCTTAACTGTTGTTCAACTATTGGTCTAGCTCTTTGTTCCAAAAGTTTTGCATACATTTTCCCTATATGGCTCAGGAGTGATATACCTCTGTATGTTTCGCACTCTCTCATATTGCCTTTCTTTTTCCATATTGGTAATATTATTGCCTGTTGCCAATCATCTGGGACTTTTCTTTCTTCCCATGCTATATTAAAAAGTCTTGTTAGCCATTTAACTCCTGTTTCCCCACAGGCCTGAATAGCTTCTGTGGTTATTCCATCTGGACCTGGTGATTTGTTTTTAGGACTTTTCTGTATAACTGCTTTGACTTCTGCAGGTATGAAATTTGGTTCTTGCTGTCCCTGGCGTTTAGGCACAAAAGTGAGGTATCCTATGTTATCTGTGGGGTTAAGTAGTTCTTGAAAGTATTCTGCCCACCTTGCTAGTCTTTGTTGTGGATTAAATATTGGCATACCTCTTTTGCTGTTTATGATGGTGGTTGGGTTGTAACATGCATCTCTGTTTCTAATTGTGGTGACACGTTTATAAAATTCTCTTGGGCAGTCTTTGCTAAGGGTCGCCATCTGTTCACCGTATATTCTCCAGGATTCATCTTTAGATGCTCTAATTGTTCGTTTGGCATTACGTCGTGCTATTCTATAAGTAATATAGTACTGTTCAGATTTAGTTGTGATCCACTTTTTGAATGCTACCTTCTTTTTGAATATGCTATCTTTAACTTCGTTGTTCCACCAGGCTGTTCTGAATCTTTTGTCCTGCCCTACTTTCTTTGTTCCACATTTATTTTTCAGTGTGTCGAGCATGGCAGCCTTGAAACATGTCCATTCCTTATCTACGCTTGAGTGGTCATCAGGGATGTTCTTATATATATATATATATATATATATATATATATATATATATATATATATATATATATATATATATATATATATATATATATATATACACACACACACACAGTTATTTTTAAATTCTGCGGAGACTCAGTATAATCAAACACGTGTACATACATACCTGGCTAGGGCCTCAATTCACTTAAACAGAATAATTAACCTTTGGGTGAGGAGGGAGAGAGAGAGAGAGAGAGAGAGAGAGAGAGAGAGAGAGAGAGAGAGAGAGAGAGAGAGATAGAGGAGAAAGAGAGAGAGAGAGAGAGAGGATAGAGGAGAAAGAGAGAGAGAGAGAGAGAGAGAGAGAGAGAGAGAGAGAGATAGAGGAGAAAGAGAGAGAGAGAGAGAGAGAGAGAGAGAGAGAGAGAGAGAGAGAGAGAGAGAACATATGTAAATAATATAATAATAGTGTTTGTCCATCAAGAATTATGATGACCATTCATTTCGTCCAGTGGAGTTGACAGTGTGGATCCGTGAGTTCTAAGAGGCCTATTTTGGTTCGAAATGTTCTTTGACATTGTGGGCAAAGAATGCTTGGCGTTCCAGGAGGAGGATCTCCTGGTTTTTGTTTTTTTTTGTTTTTTTGTTCAGCCTTTTGTTGTTGTTGTCCACAGCACTTGCAGCCATGTTTGCTTCACAATTGACTACATCCTTGCGCAACGATGCACGCCACGAATTTCGGTCCTTGGCAGCAGTCTCACAATATAATACCTTGTAATGCAAACTAGGGCACGTATGAATAAAACATAACTGTGCGACTTTTCCATATTTAACACCTTAGTTATGAGCAAAACAAGGTAGATAACAAAAACATGAAATTAAAACTCACAATGTATCTACATTAAAACATAATAGGAGAGTTCACAAATGACAAAGGTGAAGGACGGGTGCAGACTTTGGTGGACAGTAATATTGCAGAGGTGTTTAAGTGTGGAATCAGGAATAACAGAACTAAACACAGGCAGATAACTAACTGAAAAACTCCAACTAGCGTGAATAAACTTGATCCTGATGCAGGAATTAAACAAAAATAGTGATGTTCTTTAAAAGATGACTGATGCTTGGTTCAGAAAGAATGTTCACGTGGCTATCCCGAGGGAGGGGGATAAGGTAGCGCAGAGCCTAGACAACTTGCCTGTCGGCCCAGTGGTCATGTGACCTAATGCTCATCTAGGAGGGGATTTTTTGAAAAATAAATTGACCTGGATTCCCAGGTCGATATAGCCTAAAATGGGTATCCGGAAATTCTTTAGAGAATAAAGGCGACCGGCATACTATTTATGACGTCACTCATCGAGTGCCGATGTTTCCTTACAAATATGGAGCTACACAATACAGGCAACACGTTTCAAGGATTGGAAAGGAGTTATGTACTTTACTTTGCTTGAATTCTTAATGATCTGTGTAAATCCATATTTATACATACCGCTGTCAAAGAAACCAGATGCTTTAGAATGTGATGGTCGTCGCACCGTAAGTCTTATGATCATGTGACAAAGCTGTTAATAAGGATAATTATGAGAAGCTAGAGAGGAAGACACAAGTGGTAGTATCACTGAAACGGTTTATGCCTAAGTGCGCAGATAAAGTTAGTGGTATTAATTTGGGACAAGTACAGAAATTCAATTGGATAACATTAAATGCAAGATGTATCACAAAGATACGGAAGAGAACAAGCAAAAACTGCATTTCATACAGAGGTCAGCATAAGCGAATGTACATGAGCGCGTGTTCTTAAACAACCTGTATACTGATGCCGAGGTAAGGGGTTCAACCCCTACACCGTCCAGGTGGACTGAAATGTTGACCTCTCGTCCTTGACTTGGAGACGTAAATTACAAGTATCTCTGAAGTCGGAGTAGGTTGGCCTGATTGCGAGGGACACTGTTAACAGGGAAAGCTAGTCCACACACAAAATTCAGTCCAGCACTATTAGAAGTAGTGTGTACGGAATATGCTTGAGTTCAAAGCGAGCGAGCGCAAAACAAACAAAAAATTCAAGAACATCTTATGTCACAATAATAAACTCCTGTTATTGAAGGTTAGAACAAAAATTCTTGCATCTTACATAGAACGAGTTTTAACAAACGGCAGAGAATAATGGACAACTGAAATTCATATGAGTGGACGTACATATTTGTACATACCAAAAAAAAAAAAAAACACACAATTGTCTTAAATCTCAGAGATGTGGTTTTACTGATAGATGCCGAAAGTTCTTTGGAAAGCCAATATAATTAAGCTAAATGTTATGAAAGAGGCCAAGACACTAAAACAGCTTGTTATAAACACCAAACGGTGGCAGTCTTTATTGTTTGCTACAATATAAGAGATTATTTGGACCAAGTCGTGCTGATGAGCGTAATCTAGCCTAGGAATCAACATACAGCTGAAAGATGCTGATGTTGACCGCAATATCCTGAGACAGGATGGAAACGCGGAAAAAAAAAGTTCTGACAAATGGAAAGATGTATGGGTGGATAGATAGAGAAAGACAACGGGAGAAGTTTCTTAACAACACACAAATGTATGCTTGGTGTAGTGTTGGAGTTCCATCCATCATGTGCCATGCCGATAAGAGTGGGCGGTCATGTTTTGCCATCTCACTCGATCACCAGAGTCGTGGATTAGCTCCGTATTTCTGTCTCGACCATGCCATGTGGCCAAGCCATCCAGGTATTTACTTCTCGGTCTTCCTCTTGATCTGTTCCCTTCGATCTTACCAGTTATCACCAAGTTCTCCAAGTCATTTCTTCTCATAACATGCCCAACAAATTGTTGACTGTCTACGTCTAATGACTCTAATCAGTTTACGATCTTCATTTGTTTCTCGAAGGACTTGTTCATTGGTTTTTCTGTCTGTCCATGGTATTCTTTGCATTTTCCTCAGAAACCACATTTCCACAGCCATCAGATGTTGTTTTTCAGCTTTACTGCTTATTGTCCACGCTTCACATCCATACAAAAGTACAAGTTCTGTGTAGCACTTCAACACTCTTTTTCTCCTTTACTTTGATATTTATTTTATTGGTCAGTATGGTTTTCATCTTGCAAAAGGCTACCTTCGCAATGGCAATTCTTGTTCTAATCTCTTCAAGGCATCTCCCATCAGATGTTATGGCTGTTCCGAGATAACTGTGCCGATTCACTTGCTTAGGTATGTGCCCATGTCCTCGTATATCACATTGTGGTATTTCCTTCTTGGCAGTGACGACCATAATCTGTGCCTTCTTACAATTTAATTATAACTCTAATTGTTCACCGTGTACAATAACCGCATCTACTAAATGTTGACGACCTGTTCATTGTCTGCAATAAAGACTGTATCATCTCATACCTAATGTTATTGATGTATCGTTACCCAATGTTGATTCCTTCCATATCTTCTATATTTCTGAAAATAATTTCACTGTACAGGAAAATAAGATCTGGAGACATTACACATCCCTGTCTCACACCTCTTTTAATAGGCTAATATTGACCTACTTCATTACCAATTCTCATGGCAGCTTGTTGTTTCCAATATATAGTTGGAGTTCACAGATCAAGTTTTTTTTTTTTTTTTTTTTTTTGCATATCCTTTACAGAACATCGGTGTCAACATCAGCATCTTTCAGCTGATTGTTGATTTCTTGGCAAGATTACGCTCAGTAGTTTGCCATTGCTTTCTGAGCGACCGGCTCCATACTCTCATAAGTCACTGGCGCGACTCGAACCGCTTCCACTTCTCGTGCGTTCGCGTCAACCACGAGAGTATTCGGGGTTACGGAGAAAGCTGCTAATACCTCGGCCAGGGAGACCGGCCACATCAAGTTACCTGCTTGTTAATTTCACCAACAGTCTGCATTTGTGGTTGGAAAAATGAAAACAATGACGTGGCACTTAGTTACAGGGGGAGATAACTGTGCAGGTTGTAGCGATCAATGCCATGCTATTTGGACCGACTGATAAGATCTTTTCTGCCACCTGTCAATGCGATGAAGATACGTGATCTCACAACATGTCCTGGCAGCTACACACAACTGACAGGTGTCAGAAACTGCTCAAATTGGGCTTATCAGTTTGAATGTTTGTTCCTGCCTGCGCCTCGTTGCGATCCCTGTTTCCAGCCGGAGATAATCCAGGGGACATCAATAATAAAGTAGTCCAAGAGTTATCCCTACTTTCTAGTTCTGTTCTTTTTGCGCTGTTTGGCATATTATTATATTTGTCTTGTTCCAGATGACCAAAATAACCGAACACACACACACACGCACACACACACACATACACACACACACACTCTCTCTCTCTCTCTCTCTCTCTCTCTCTCTCTCTCTCTCTCTCTCTCTCATACACACACTCTATGCTACCAATGTCAAACCTATCATTATTCGCATCACATTGGATGCAAATTCAACACCTGTGAGATGAGATGCGTGAGGAATGCTGCCAACATAACTATCTGTGACCGAATAAGAAGTAGTGTTATCAGACAGACAGTAGGATAAACACCTTGTGCCATATATATTGAAGGGGAGAAGATCAAATGGTTCGGTCATCTCGTTAGAATGCAACACCATCAACTACCAGCACTGGCCCTACATCTAAGAAGAGGTGCTACGAGAGCAAGAGGACACCCGAGAAGAAAATGGATTGGCGATATCAAAGACATTGTACAAGCTCACTGAATAACACTATCCAGTGCCGCCCATCGAACGCTGGATCGTCAACTATTCATCCCCACGACGCTTGACGGCAAAAGTGGAAGAAGATGATGAAAATGATGACGATGCTGATAACTCGAGATGGAAGATTTATACAAGAAGTTAAATGTAGAATCATCATCATGCAGCAGGTCGCTCTCAAGTTGCACCGAAAATCACCTCGGTCTCTTTCCTTTCCCCCCGCCTCATGCATTCTCATGTACAAGGTTTCTGATCAACCCCTGCCTCGTGCATTCTCATGCCTCATCTTCCAGTTGGGTTCACTCTCCCCTCACGGCCTCAAAGTCCAACGTAGTTTCATTTAACTTCCAACTTCCCCTCCCCCCCCCCTTTCTATCCCCGCAGTTGTATAGCCAGCTAGAATAACGGGTTAGCATATCCTTTTCAGGACGTTGCAATCAACCCAAGCATTGCTTTTGCCGTTAGTGATTTCTTGGGAAGTTTATGTCCATAGGCTTGTCATTGCTTTCTGAGCGATGGCACTCATGCAATCCTATGCTAACCAACACAGGGCGTGCTGCATTCCAAGCGCGTGCTAGCTATGTTCCTACCCTGTATGCGAAATTGCGAACTAAATCCTTCGCCACAGAGCTGGCTCACTGCTAATCCGCGTTTCACCGTTCCCATCCATGGGTGTCCCCCCTCCCCATCTCTCGCATCGGGCGGCTTAACCAATCACTGTTGCCCATGGACCCGTTTTAACCACACATCCGGTCCTTTCCAACCGCATCAAACGGTTAGCGCTTAAGACGCATTCAACCAAGACAGGATTCAGATAAATAAACTCTGTATTTTCATGTAGTGTTTTTCGATTAGTTTTGTGTCTATTTGTGTTGGTTTGTTCTGTGCTGACGAAGGCTTTGGTCTCAACGTCCATTTTGTTTCTTGTAGTCGTGTTCTAGTAAAGCTCACAATCTACTTATCGTGTTTTTTTTTCTGTGTTTTGTGATTCATTCATTCTCATTCATGCACACGGTGTCTCCCATATCCTGTGCCTGTCTTCGTGCTGGTCAAGCCTCTGCTTGACAATACCATACATCACCGTACCTCCTAAGACAAAGTATTTCAGTTTCAGAGACAAAATGCTGTCTATGAACCAGGTTTCTATTACGTTCAGATTTGGAAGAATTTCAGCATTTGACTTCTTCTTGGTTCGGGATCTTCTCAGAATCTTTCAGTAACACGTGAGCTCAAAAGCCGCAATTGTCTTTGTTACAGATTGCCAAATAGTCCACGACTCACTGCCATTCGTTGCAACAGGAAAGAAACATGTTCTCGACAATGTTACTTGAATTTGCTTGCTGGTATAACACCATAGGTTGTTTGTTGACTGATTTAGTGACAAGGGATGATAATCGTCTTAAGCGACTTTCTTTATCTGCCAATGGCTTATATGCGGTAGTTTTCCCTATGCAAGTCCCTTTAACGTTATATATAATACATGTCTGCTACCATATTAACAACTTTTAAGTCTACTTCCAGTTTTTCGCCATCAGTTTTTGTTTTGTCCGAAACCTACATTTTGTTTGGTCCAAAAAGTACTTTTTTGTTTGGTCCAAAACCTACTTTTTGTTTGGTCCAAAACCTACTTTGTGTTTGGTGCTGAATGTGTTAATACTGTTTAATCTCTGCTTTCCTAAGGCCAGTAGGTCAGTTAGTCGCGGTTCTAACTACACAGCAAGGGGTGTCCCATCATGTTCCATTCCTGTGCCAGGGAATATCAAACAAAATGCTTCTCTTTGCCCCATGTGAAAAGCGGAACAGATAGGAGTATCGACAAATCAACAGCTTTCACAGGTATACTATGTATAATGCCGCAACCACAAACAAATATACAGTTAAGCTCATCATAAGCGGCAGTCACTACTACACCAGCAGCCACACATTACTGCTTAAGGCAAACCCAGTTAGTTCAGCAACCGGTGGTCGCCATTTTTCCGAACACGCAGTTCACATCACAAACAACCGCAGACAGACGTAAAAGCACTCCACTCCACCAGCCCACTGGAGATAATCACTGTTATTTCTACCTCGCGTTGTTGGAAACAGAAATGCATAAATGACATTTACGATATTTAGTCGCAATGACTTTGTTAAATTGCTCGGTACAAAATGAAACAATGACATATGCAGTGTTTAGTCCAGTAGTTCTCAACCGGTGGGGAATTCCCCCCCCCACCCGGGGGGGGGGGGGGGGGTTAGGGTTTCCAGGGTGGGGGGGATTAAGATTATTTCAAGATTGCCTTAATACAAGAACCGATTACTTGATATTGTTTTTCCCTTCACACTGTACGGTTCTGTATGTCTCACCCTTCTAAAATTCAATTTATAAAGTAAGTAGACCTACAAATCATGTTTTATGTGGACGTCTAGACTTGTTTTAGTATGTGCTATTAAATTTAGCTTCCATTATTACGTATACTGTGTAGAGGCGGGGGCAGGATTTTTAGGTAGGAAATACAAAAGGGGGGAATGACGTTCTGAAAATATAATGAAGGGGGACACGGGCCAAGTTTTTAGGTTTGGAAATTGAGAACCACTGGTTTAGTCATATTCACTGTTATTTCCACGCCGCGATGCTCGATACAGAAACAGCATTAATGACATTTAAGTGTTTAGCTATAATGACTGCTACATCTGTGTGGGGTTGCTCAGTATTTAAATGCATCAATGACATTTAAGTGTTTAGATATAATGACTGCTACATCTGTGTGGAGTTGCTCGGTATGTAAATGCATCAATTGAATTTAATATGTTCAGTCACAATAATTGCCAAACACAGTGTGAGTTGCTGTTTGTAGAATGAGGAAATAACACAAACCAAACCCGGTCCTTCCTATTCCGACTTTCATATGGCTAAACCTAAGTAAAATACCTGGATCAGAATCTTGAGGTCTCTACCAAGATAAGATCCATACTTTCTGCCATAGAAATCCAAAACTCCTCGTCTCTATTAAAGGGAAAGAAAACGGGGATGGGATTTAGATTCTGAGACGTTTGAAAGTACAACGGACGCTCGCAGTTTCGTCCTTTCGTTTTAACAAACGGAACGAGACGTCTTGCCTTTAATTCAATTTCGGAATCCTTGAGGACGCTCCACGTTCAACTGGTCTGTCACCGGGCGAGAATTATTCGTGGAGAATAAATCTTTAAACCGTTTTATTTTAGCCGAACTATGGAAGAACGTTTCGGGAAACTGAACTTACTCAGTCTGCCTGGGGTTTGAGATCAACGCGTGTTTACATAGTAGGTTATAATGGGAGCCTGGCAACTCCTCGGACACATGGGCTTCTGTTTCCAAAGTACCCGTTTGTTGCCAGTGGAGGAAGTACGTGCTTTTGGGAAAGAATAGCTTACACTATATAAGTCATCATTATCATGTGCCTTAAAATGTGTCATGTATTTCAGAAAAGAACAATTTCAACAATATAAGTCATCATCATTATCATGTGCCATACAAAGTGTCGTTTTTAGAAAAGAACAATTTCAACAATGTAAGTCATCATCATTATCATGTGCCATAAAATGTGTCATGTTGTGTGTGTGTGTGTTTTTTTTTTTTTCCAGAAAAGAATAATTTCAACAATATAAGTCATCATTATTATCATGCGGTGCCAGACAAAAGTATCATGTTTTTTTCCCAAAAAGAACAATAACAACAATATAAATCATCGTTATTATCATGTGGTGACATACAAAGTGTCATGATTTTTCAGAAAAGAACCATTTAAATCATATATGTCACAATCATTATCATGTGCCTTATAAAGTGTTGCTGACGTTCCTTAATCTCCACTGATCTATATCCACGGTGTTCTGGTACAGCTTCATGCAGACATCTCTCCATGCCATCTTCTAGGTATGGGGAGGAGATGTAGCCTAGTGGTACTAGGTATAGGGAGGAGAGGTAGCCTAGTGGTACTAGGTATAGGGAGGAGAGGTAGCCTAGTGGTACTAGGTATAGGGAGGAGAGGTAGCCTAGTGGTATTAGGTATGGGGAGGAGAGGTAGCCTAGTGGTATTAGGTATAGGGAGGAGAGGTAGCCTAGTGGTATTAGGTATAGGGAGGAGAGGTAGCCTAGTGGTATTAGGTATGGGGAGGAGAGGTAGCCTAGTGGTACTAGGTATGGGGAGGAGAGGTAGCCTAGTGGTATTAGGTATAGGGAGGAGAGGTAGCCTAGTGGTATTAGGTATAGGGAGGAGAGGTAGCCTAGTGGTATTAGGTATGGGGAGGAGAGGTAGCCTAGTGGTACTAGGTATGGGGAGGAGAGGTAGCCTAGTGGTATTAGGTATGGGGAGGAGAGGTAGCCTAGTGGTATTAGGTATGGGGAGGAGAGGTAGCCTAGTGGTACTAGGTATGGGGAGGAGAGGTAGCCTAGTGGTACTAGGTATGGGGAGGAGAGGTAGCCTAGTGGTATTAGGTATAGGGAGGAGAGGTAGCCTAGTGGTACTAGGTATGGGGAGGAGAGGTAGCCTAGTGGTACTAGGTATAGGGAGGAGAGGTAGCCTAGTGGTATTAGGTATGGGGAGGAGAGGTAGCCTAGTGGTACTAGGTATAGGGAGGAGAGGTAGCCTAGTGGTATTAGGTATGGGGAGGAGAGGTAGCCTAGTGGTATTAGGTATGGGGAGGAGAGGTAGCCTAGTGGTATTAGGTATGGGGAGGAGAGGTAGCCTAGTGGTATTAGGTATGGGGAGGAGAGGTAGCCTAGTGGTACTAGGTATAGGGAGGAGAGGTAGCCTAGTGGTATTAGGTATGGGGAGGAGAGGTAGCCTAGTGGTATTAGGTATGGGGAGGAGAGGTAGCCTAGTGGTATTAGGTATGGGGAGGAGAGGTAGCCTAGTGGTATTAGGTATGGGGAGGAGAGGTAGCCTAGTGGTATTAGGTATGGGGAGGAGAGGTAGCCTAGTGGTACTAGGTATAGGGAGGAGAGGTAGCCTAGTGGTATTAGGTATGGGGAGGAGAGGTAGCCTAGTGGTATTAGGTATGGGGAGGAGAGGTAGCCTAGTGGTATTAGGTATGGGGAGGAGAGGTAGCCTAGTGGTATTAGGTATGGGGAGGAGAGGTAGCCTAGTGGTATTAGGTATGGGGAGGAGAGGTAGCCTAGTGGTACTAGGTATGGGGAGGAGAGGTAGCCTAGTGGTATTAGGTATAGGGAGGAGAGGTAGCCTAGTGGTACTAGGTATGGGGAGGAGAGGTAGCCTAGTGGTACTAGGTATAGGGAGGAGAGGTAGCCTAGTGGTATTAGGTATGGGGAGGAGAGGTAGCCTAGTGGTATTAGGTATAGGGAGGAGAGGTAGCCTAGTGGTACTAGGTATGGGGAGGAGAGGTAGCCTAGTGGTACTAGGTATAGGGAGGAGAGGTAGCCTAGTGGTACTAGGTATAGGGAGGAGAGGTAGCCTAGTGGTACTAGGTATGGGGAGGAGAGGTAGCCTAGTGGTATTAGGTATAGGGAGGAGAGGTAGCCTAGTGGTACTAGGTATAGGGAGGAGAGGTAGCCTAGTGGTACTAGGTATAGGGAGGAGAGGTAGCCTAGTGGTATTAGGTATGGGGAGGAGAGGTAGCCTAGTGGTACTAGGTATAGGGAGGAGAGGTAGCCTAGTGGTACTAGGTATAGGGAGGAGAGGTAGCCTAGTGGTACTAGGTATAGGGAGGAGAGGTAGCCTAGTGGTACTAGGTATAGGGAGGAGAGGTAGCCTAGTGGTACTAGGTATAGGGAGGAGAGGTAGCCTAGTGGTACTAGGTATGGGGAGGAGAGGTAGCCTAGTGGTATTAGGTATAGGGAGGAGAGGTAGCCTAGTGGTACTAGGTATAGGGAGGAGAGGTAGCCTAGTGGTACTAGGTATAGGGAGGAGAGGTAGCCTAGTGGTATTAGGTATAGGGAGGAGAGGTAGCCTAGTGGTACTAGGTATGGGGAGGAGAGGTAGCCTAGTGGTATTAGGTATGGGGAGGAGAGGTAGCCTAGTGGTACTAGGTATGGGGAGGAGAGGTAGCCTAGTGGTACTAGGTATAGGGAGGAGAGGTAGCCTAGTGGTATTAGGTATAGGGAGGAGAGGTAGCCTAGTGGTATTAGGTATGGGGAGGAGAGGTAGCCTAGTGGTATTAGGTATAGGGAGGAGAGGTAGCCTAGTGGTATTAGGTATGGGGAGGAGAGGTAGCCTAGTGGTACTAGGTATAGGGAGGAGAGGTAGCCTAGTGGTACTAGGTATAGGGAGGAGAGGTAGCCTAGTGGTACTAGGTATAGGGAGGAGAGGTAGCCTAGTGGTACTAGGTATGGGGAGGAGAGGTAGCCTAGTGGTATTAGGTATAGGGAGGAGAGGTAGCCTAGTGGTATTAGGTATAGGGAGGAGATGTAGCCTAGTGGTACTAGGTATAGGGAGGAGAGGTAGCCTAGTGGTATTAGGTATGGGGAGGAGAGGTAGCCTAGTGGTATTAGGTATGGGGAGGAGAGGTAGCCTAGTGGTATTAGGTATAGGGAGGAGAGGTAGCCTAGTGGTACTAGGTATAGGGAGGAGAGGTAGCCTAGTGGTATTAGGTATAGGGAGGAGAGGTAGCCTAGTGGTACTCGCATGTCGACCTGCTGGTCATTGGTTCGATTCGCAGCTGGACGAATTCGGATTCTTTCGTCATCTCACTCTATCGGTGCAAATCATCATTACCCATTGCTATGGAAAGATAAACTAGACATAACAGATTTTTCCTTTTTAGGTGCTCGGACTGGAGCAGATTTCGGCGATCATAACAGATTGTTTTTCCCTTTTCGTTGCATTTCTTTTACAGGACGTTGCAATTAACCCCAATCCCTATTATCTATTTTGTAATTTGTTAGGCAAACTTTCAAGAGTTTGCCATTGCTTTCTGAACAGGAAGTTAACGATTAAGTCCAGTTGACTGTAGTGTGGAACGATTCAACTAAACGACTCAACGCGTTAAATCTTACATCCACGCCTACTTCATAACAGATTACAAAAGTAAGGTAACTAAGAAACAATGATTAGCACTCTTAAATCTGTAAGCTCTGTATGCACTAGAATAGAAAACTCAAAGCTTACCCCAGAGTTCAAACTCCTACCTTCCGAAAAGAGCCCCAGAGAACTTTGATGAGTGAAAAATAAAAAAATTAAAAAAAAAACATGGCCATGCAATCCCCTTGACTGTTGCGTTAAATATTTATATGTTATCACGGGTCATTCATGCGCAACGAATTAACAAACGTGTTCAATATGTATACAGTTTCGAACAAATTCCTATCATCTTCATCAGGATGTTAAACATCTCTATCATCAAAAGCAATGATGGCGATATGGTCATAGATCACCGGAAGTGTTCAAGTAAGAACAAACATAGCGTGTCTCAACCTGGATAATTCACGAGATTTATATGGTATTATTTTCTTTAAACGTGAATTGTTGGATTTTATAAACGTGTTAGTATCACCACCTTGTTTGATGATAGTACAAGCCTATTAGTACCGCCGCCCGTGTGTTGCCGGGGCCCATACGGGGGAGCAAAGAATAGTAACACTGCTGCCTACCAAGTACGTCGTAAGTGGCGACTAAGGAGGATATGGTTCCGTCGCCCTGCTACTGGGTAAGACACTGTGAGCTGTAAGTTTTGCGTGGAATGCTTTTACATCTGTCCGCGGTTGTTTGTAGCGTGAACTGCATGTTTGGAACGATGGCGGCCGGCTGTTGCTGGATTGACTGGTTTGCCTTTTCGGCTCACGGGTGCATTTTTCAGGAGACTCCTGGGAGTCGCCGCTGGAGCTACGGAGTTCGTGCTTTGTGCTGCGCTTTCGGCGGGTTGCCCTGCGGAAAGAGACCGAGCCATATGGGATAAAACCCGGGTCAATGAAATCTTTCTGGTGACTGCCGTTTCCATCGACGATGAACTGTATTTTTCATGGAGGACTTTTGTGTTGGCATTCTGGCGGCGGCATTATGCACAGTGTACCTGTACGGGCTTTTGGCTTGCCGATACTCCTGTCTATTCCATTGTTCACATTGGGCAGTGAGGAGCATTTTGTGTGATATTCACTGGCACAGGAACGGAGCAATATGGGGATGACCCGTTGCCGTGATGTTGGACCCACGACTAACTAACTAACTAACTAACTAACTAACTAACTAACTAACTAACTAACTAAATAACTAACTAACTAACTAACTAACTAGTACCGCCGTTTGCTACTATTTATATGCACGGTATTATCAGCTATTGCTGTATTGTACGCGTCTGCTACTATCATCTGTTGCATGATGATATCGGTCACATATTGCTGGCAGGCACAAGTCTATCAGTACCATTAACAATCTGGACAAACTAGAGAAAACAGTTTCATCAACGATCAGATCGTTTGAACTGTCAACTAAGAGACGATACAATCAGAAACATGAGCTAAAGTTTCGTTAGCTTTAGACCATGATAAATAAAATAATTATAGTTAGATTTAGAAGATAATAAACAAATAAATAAAGAACAGATTTAGAAAATGATAAGTAAAATAATTATGGTTAAATTTAGAAGATAATAATATATAATTATAAAAAATAATTAAAGGACACTTGTACACTCTTTAGGGCGCATTGGGCATACACTACCAGAACCATATTTTACTGTATTGACCAAACGCCACTCGGTGGCTGATGTGACAGGTATCATGCCGACAGTCTTTACTTCCTAAAACATTTCTTGGTGCTCATTTTAGGCCTGGTCGAGTTGGAAGCCCAGGTTAATGTAAGCAACCCACCCGAATGGGAATTGAACTTACTATCGCTTGGCTAGCAGGCCAACGTCTAGCCACAACACTACCTCGGCTCCAAGATTATAAATCAGTCAATCTTGGTTCCAACTCCACGGCAGATGTCAAGCAGAAGGGGATTAAAAAAAAACTTAAAGAACAAAATGAACATAAATTAGAAAACAAGAAAATACTACTGCAAAACGTCAGGATAATTGAATATAAGATGCGTTGAAATACATGTTCACAGCATGAACAATAACATTACTAGCTAGAATAACAAAAGAAATATGTTGGTGCTGAGGTTAATACGAGAGAAAAGAATTACGTTTCATAGAAGAAGAAATGTTTGAACAATGCTGAACACACACAAAAATGTTTTGTTGCGTATCCCTTCCGGGACGTTGCAGTCAACACCGGCATTTTTCAGCTGCTGTTGATGTACTAGGCAAGTGTTACGTTCAGCAGTTTGCCATTGCTTTCTGAACGACCGGCTCCCATACCAGCACATTATAACACAACGCGACACGTGCTGAAAACATTGAGCAAAAATAAGCTGAAGTAGACAAAGAAAGATATAAAATTAAGACAAAATTGAGGCGTATTATATGAGATTAAAAATTATAGCGTGATAGTCTTATTTCCCTAAGGAAAAACAAGCAAAGATTATTATTGGTTCCTAAAAACGTTAAATAGTTTTCTCCTTTCCTTGTAGTTTACGTCTAATGTCTCTAAAAATGTACCGGTTCGATGTCGTTCGTGACAACTATCTCTTTCTTTCTTCTATCCGTCCTTGGTATTTGTGTTTTTCACAGAAACCACATTTCCACTCTTATTAACAGATTCTTATTTTGTCTGTTAATTACCTGTTAGGCATAAGGTAATACCGTGGTAAATCCATGTGTCCCATGACCATACGGTATATGTGGGCAACTATGGCAAGAAGGGATTTGGAGTGGCGTAGAGGTACAAGTTTCGCGTCCAATATGAGCTGGCCTGTTTCGATACACCATGTTGATACTGGGGGATTTGTTCAAAGTATGAACAGCTGGATATAGTCGCCATGATTCTAGGATAATGAATCGGACCTCTAGAGTTTTCGGATAATGGCAAAAACATATCGGAGGATTCTTGTTAATGCAAGGCATGTTTAATATTCCTCGACAGTTGGCAATTTAATATGGCAAGCTGAACATATGGCTGCCCGGGCAAATTTTCAATATAGACAAACCACCCAGATAAAGAAGATTATTTATAATATTGTGATACTGGTGTACACATATTTGTATTCAATCCAACCCAATCTATAGAGATGAAAAAAAAAAAACTGTCCACCTCGTTCAACCAGCCTCAGTGGCGTTAGTTATAATTGTGATAGTTCAGTGTACGGGTTTAGTTTCTCTCATCTTCTGTGTCAGCGTTAGCTGACTGTTCGATGTAGCAGAGTTTATACCTGTGACGTCAGCTGAGGATTTGGCCGGCGGGTTCTCCTTCGTGTCCTTTTCTTCTTGCTGTTTTCCGTTTGTCAGTGCCGGCTCCTGGCTCGTCAGTTTTGGGTAGGTGTAGTCCTTAGAAGGACTCATCATTTGTTTTAGTTGCTTTGTTCTCTCGTGTGGCTTTTACATCTGTGTGAACCTTGAACAATGTCGCTCTCTGATTGAGTCTCTCCACTTCGGGTGCGTCGCTGAGTTTTTCGCACCACTTTTCGAGATATTTTAAGTCTTTGTTCTTTAGGTGTTCTAGGCTTTCGTGGGTTTTCCCGGTGAAATCTTGCATCTCCTTGGATTTAATGTTCATTGTGAGTGAGCTGCTAGCTTCGGCTTGTGGTTTTTCATTGGTCCTTTGCGTGGCTTCTGCTGACTTGATTTAGATTAGCTCCATTTCGATTATTATGTGCACCGTCCTGAGATTCTCATTATCAGATCTATAGAGACTACAGTGCTTTAGAAGATATCCGTGGATAAGGAAAGTGATCATATGTTGACGAAACAAACAAAACCAGAATTGAGTCGGTAGTTATGTTTTATTGATTTAACAATATTTACACCAAAATCTTAACAGTGTAACCTAAACGTTTAAAGCTTGGCAGGTTTAATCATAGAAGCCACAGGCAATATGTTGCACAATTTATTGCCTGACATATTTCGCCGCATCTCATCAGGTGCATACCGCAGAGTTGTATATCATATATATATATATGATATTCATTGTATATCATGAATAGATAAAAATATGTTAGCTAAAATACAAACCACATTCAGTTCGAGTGTGGAGCATTTGTTAAGTCTATGGTAAGTCTGCGTAACCCAGGTTTCAGACACCTAATTGCTAAAGCCTCGGCGTATTTGAGTAATCGTTTATTGTTCGTCAAAAAGAGTATACGAAACGCCTTATTTAGTTCAATTTATGACCGGATTTAGCAGTTGTTGAGCGATGGCCGTAACTGGTCTTTTATAGCCTGTCAATTGCACGGGATTTACCGAAGACAGATTAGCTCTCTGTTCCACCCACAATGGTATATGTTCGGACACTCGATTTGCTAATTGTCGTTCTGTTCTACCTATGTAAGTTGCTAGGCATTTCCACTGGAATTGATAAATACAGTTTGATTTGGTGTAAAGAGACAATAGTTCTTTGACAGATGTAGTAGGCATCTGGGTGGATTTTAATCCGATAATTTGCCACGTTTACTCTAAATGTAAATGTAACTAATTGTTTTGGTTTCAACACAAATAGCGTAATATAACCGACGTATAGCCTACCGGGAGGACGAGGTGGAGAACGTCTTTTCATGCAAATAAAAAGGTCCTAACTATAATGTTCTTTTAAAGACCCCAGTGTTGACAAAATAATCGCTGGGGGTGTTATACTATCAAGGGAAATAACAGCTTCATGAGTTGAATCTGAACCCTCAGAATACGGCGTCCCCGAGTTGGCAGCAGAGATCACATGCTTATTCACTGCGCATATTTGGATAAGAGCTATGTTAAACACAAATGCTATCCTGTCTGCTGAGGAAAAGAGTGGATGTTAAAGGGCTAAGGGGTTTTCCTTCTTTCTCTTTGCCACCTTACCTCCCTTTAGGCACGACGCTCCCTAGATGTAACAGATCCGGCGTTTGTGCTGACCTTCTTAAATGGATCGATCTCTTTGCACGAAGCATCTTCATTATATGACTGAAAAGATCAACTCTCATTCAATCGCTCGATTTTCATTGTGACCTCTTAGAAAAAGTCATCTTGATGAAAGCTTCGATAAATACGAGTTGGCCCATGTTTGTTCCAAGCTCTGTTATTTTTTCAGCGTTGGAGATTTTTCTTTCTATTCGGCTTACACTTGCGGAATTGCCAGTTCAGAACAGGAATATTCTGATAATGCAAAGCAGTCGTTAATTAATTTCTTAATGTCATTTTTTGCTTAGAAATCTTTGGATTCAGAACGATTTCTGAACGATAAAACGTTCTTTTCACTACATTCAACAGTATATTTTTCAAGAGATTTCTGCTTCTTATTTTGAAGTGTTCCTGTCTACTTTCCATGCACGTCCGTGCCCCTTTGGCTAGTTGGTTTTATGGAAAATGCAATTACTTTATGAAAACAATCAACGGGCTTTTTAACTCAAACAAGAAATAGATTTTTTAAGCGTGGTTTATAGAACTCTGCGCCGAGGATGCACGTGAGAAAGCCCTGGTTCAAACACACTTTGCGTGAGTATATTAACTTTGTCTGTTAAGATCTATTTATATCAGCAAATATCCTTTCATCTGAACGGCTATATTTTATTGAGTTTTATGTATGTCTGTGCATGGATATTATATATAAATATGTATTTGTATGGATACATAGAACCGGCAGGAGACATTGATAAATACAAAGCCCGTACAATGAATTTTGAAATACGCGATTTGAACTTTATAATGAAACTAAGCTAACCTGCATTAGTTAGTTCTGATATTTATAAATGATAGACATGAAATACTCTAAATTACACTGAAATTAATTTAATTTAAATGGAGTCAGGTCTTAGTCAGATATGACTGACCTACCGTATGACAGTTGACGGTACTACCTGCTTTCTGCTAGCTCCAAATGTTGGGCGTCGTTCACCAAACCAGTAACCCCCCCCCCCCCCACCTTGTGCCAACAGCTTGGGGCGGAGGAGTGCTATTGGGCGAAGGTATACCTCACCCTAGTGCTAGGAAATGCAACCTAAAGACTAAATGTCATGGCAGGGCAGACTAGGCCCATTGTAATTACCAAACAACAAAAAACTAGACGTTAGAGCGACAAGGCCTCATCAGCAAACAAAAACAACAACAGCACAAAAGCAAAGACTAAATGATACTACAATATAGATATATAATACAGTATTATGCCTCCAAGGGATGTAACAATAAGCATGCAGGGTGTAATAAAACATGTAATACTTATTACAGCGGCTAAAAATATTAAAACAAACATATCTCATTTCATTGTGTTTGCTTATTTGTATGCCACATCATTGCACAATATTATATACTCAGACTACTACTGCTACCATTAGTAATGGGACTCTACGCTGGCTATTGAAAACGAGGACGGAGCCCGTATTAGAATGTCCCGAGTGTTGTCATATCTGTTCTTGACTCAACTCAGGCACAACGCCAACAAGCAAATTGTAGTCCACGATGTGTTTTTAGAACACACATCTTCCCTGCTGCAGCATGTGGAGGCAAGTCATGGACCATTTCGCAAGCGCTAAAGACAATAATTTGGGCTTTTGAGCTTAAATGTTACAGAGATATTCCTATAATATGGCGAACCATGCAGAAGAAAATACGGAACTTCTACAAGAACTGAAAATCGAACAAAACTGGCCCCTTAATAATATCGTTTTTCGGAAACTAAAATACTTTGGCTAAATTAAAGGTCACAGTACCTTGAAAAGTACAAGGTGTTTGTACAGTCTCTCTGCACTTTTTATGCAGAACAACTGTTTGTGGGAGAGTATGTTTTTCGTTTGCAAGATGGAAAACATACTCTCCAACAAACAGCTGAGACTGTACAAACACCATGTGCTATGAAGAAAGGCATGGTTCCAGGAAGAAGACACAAGCGTTGACCAGTTGACCAGCACAAAGATGGACACGGAACATTGAAGACACCCTGGGCATGAAGCGCCAGCACTGGCAGAAGATTGAAAAACCTGCCGGCGGGCCGTGGTGACAGTGACGACCCCCAACGAGCCTGCCACATGGCGATGATGATATATCTTAAATATTTGGTCATTGGAAGACTGATAACAATTTCCACGTCGAGTACGATGGTGATATATCTTACATATTTGGTCATTGGGAGAATGATAACTATTTTCACGTCGAGTCGTTGACACGTTGCAGTCTTGACAGACCAAAGTATGTGAGTTGGAATGTGGCCAATATTCCATCACAATATTTCATGTCTGGGCAGAGCTTCAGAGGAACATGTGGCGCCCAAACGACATGACCTCTCTCTCGGCCTAACCTTGTGTTGCCCAGAGGAATGGTAACCATTACGTCTGGCACAAGGTAGGCTGCAGACGCTGGCGGCACAGCGTCAATCCTCCGAGACCTCACCACCACGAGCCGGTGGCGAGTTATGGCCAGACCCTGACACCCAAGGGACCCGGCTTAGAGGCGTTCAGCCAAGTCCCGCATGTGAAGGCCTCGTACGAGCCCGGACCATGGGGGCACGCACATCTGTCGAACACAAGTGTCCGGACCTGTGTAAAGCGTGCACTATCGTCAGACTCTCCACCTGACTTTAGGCGGCCCCCGCGACCAGCGGGAATAGGCCCGCCAGAGCTACCGCAGGGGATATTGCCTGTCTATTTGCAAGCAGATCCCCCATCCTTCCACTGTGCGGATCTCGCGACCGACGAGAATAGGCCCGCCGGAGATTATGTTCGTCTGCTGCGAACAAATCTCTACCGAGAGACTGAATAAGTAAAGAAACGATAAAAGTAGTGGTATTTCAATTACGTCGAGTACGATGATGATATATATTATATATTTGGTAATTGGGAGAATGATAACTATTTCCACGTCGAGTACGATGATGATATATATTATATATTTGGTAATTGGACTGAGCTACCGTATAACAGTAGACGGTACTACCTGGTTTCTGTTAGCGCCGAACGTTGGGCGGCGCTTACCAAACCCGACACCCCACATTGTGCCAACGGCTTTGGGCGGAAGAGCGCAATTGGGAGGGTACAAGCCTTACCCTGGTGCGAGGAAATGCAAGCTAAAGACAAAATTGTCATGGCAGGGCAGACCAGGCCCTAAGCCTTGGTTGGCGACTGGTCTAGGATCGAAGCTCCGACAGGCGGACAGTTAGAGCATTGCTTTGCTGATCCGGCAGCTTCTGCAGCTTGTCTTGTTCCAGATGTAGGGGTGTTACCTTTCCTCTGGAGTGAACTAGGCAGGCCGAGAGAGGGATCATGCTGCATGGGCAACACATGATCTCTATATTTTAGCCCAGGCTTTGTGCTATGGAGAGGCAATAACTCCATCCCTGGTCTTAACTGGTCTCGGAATCAAAGCGAGAGGCAACTGTTACGGGTTATAAGTCCTTGTCAGTTGGCGTAGACATGGGGCGCCACGCGTTGCCTCTGACGGTGGGAGACACCTATAGGTGTCACTGATCAGCTACCGCCCGCCTCAAGCTGGGCAGCCCCCAGCCAATTGGGTGCTGATCCGCCACAGCCTGCCTGCTTCAATGGGTGCTTGGGGCTAGGACAAAATCTGAATCGCAGGCTGTAAAACCAATGCACCAGGTACAAACAAAAATATAAATAGAAACCTCAAGCTACGGCTTGCAACTTGGAACGTGAGAACCATGTGTCCAGGATTTTCCACTGACTTGACCAATATTGACGATGTGAGAAAAACGGCTGTGATTGATGCCGAACTCAATTGTCTTAACATTGATATTGCTGGCCTGCAGGAGACTCGCCTCGCTGAGGAAGGGTCACTCAGGGAAAACAACTACACCTTTTTCTGGAAGGGTAAAGGGCAGGCAGAAAAAAGGCAACACGGTGTGGGCTTTGCAGTGAAGAATTCGCTACTGGGAATGATTGAAATTCCAGCAGGAGGAAATGAAAGACTATTATCCCTGCGCTTGGCAACCTCTTGTGGGTTTGCCACCATTATTACTGCATATGCACCGACACTCGATTCCTCTGATGATGTGAAGGATTTGTTCTATGAGGAGTTAGACTCTGTGATCAAGGCAGTTCCAAAATCCGACTACATTTATATGCTCGGTGATTTCAATGCTCGTGTGGGCAAGGACTCGAGTTCATGGCCAGTGTGCCTTGGAAAATACAACATCGGTCGCATGAATGAAAATGGGCAAAGGCTGCTGGAGCATTGCACCAGTAATGACCTATGTATTACAAACTCTTTTTTTAAAACAAAAGAGATGCATAAGGTCACATGGAAACATCCAAGATCCGGCCATTGGCACCAGCTGGACTTCATCATCACACGGAGACAACATCTGAACCATATATCATTGACTCGTAGCTACCACAGTGCTGACTGTGATACGGATCATTCTTTGGTTGTTGCAAGGGTTAGACTGAGACCAAAGAGAATCTACACAGCTAAACACAAATCTAGCCCCAGGATTAATATTATTAACACTCATGATCCTGAAAAGTGCTTTCAGTTTCAACAGCAACTTGAAGACGCTTTCACTGATACACCAGAAAATTGTACAGTAAATGATAAATGGAATAAACTTAAGGAAACTCTTTGTAAAACTGCCGTAAAGGTTTACGGCACTGTGGATCATAAGAGGCAGGACTGGTTTGCGGCCAACAGCGAGACTCTGCAGCCCTTGATTGATAAGAAGAAGAAAGCTCTCTTAAGAAACAAGGAAAGACCAACGCGTAACACTCTGAGTGAGCTAAGGCAAGCTAGGAAGGATGTGCAAAAGGCTGCCAGGCAGTGTGCAAATGATTATTGGATCAAGTTATGTGAGTCCATTCAAATCGCAAGTGATAAGGGAGACATAAGAAGCATGTATGAAGGAATAAAGAAAGCCTGTGGTCCAGTGATCAAAAGAAGTGCACCATTGAAAACCTTGACTGGAGAAGTCATCACTGATAAGAAACAGCAGATGGACAGATGGGTAGAGCACTATTTGGAGCTTTACTCAAGTGAGACCAAACTAGCGGATAATGCCCTCAACGCCATAGAGGCTCTACCAACTCTTGACCACCTGGACACACTTCCCACCATAACAGAAGTTAAGTGTGCTATAAATGAACTTGCATCTGGCAAGGCTCCAGGTAAGGATGGGATTCCAATAGAGGTTATCAGGAGTGGGCAAGACACACTCACTATACAGATCCACCAGCTAATAGAGCTATGCTGGCGTGAAGGACAAGTCCCACAGGATTTCAAAGATTCAAGCATCATAACACTGTACAAGAACAAGGGCGATCGGAGCGACTGCAACAACTATAGGGGTATCTCACTTCTGTGTATTGTTGGAAAAGTATTTGCCAGAATTGTTCTGCGCAGACTTCAAGTCCTAGGAGATCAAGTCTACCCCGAATCACAGTGTGGCTTTCGACAGAACCGGTCTACCACTGATATGATATTCTCATTGCGACAAATGCAAGAAAAATGCCGTGAACAGAATCAACCACTGTTTATTGCCTTCATTGACCTCACAAAGGCATTTGATTTGGTCAGTCGTGAGGGTCTGTTCAAGGCACTAAAGAAGATTGGCTGCCCACCAATTCTTCTGTCCATTGTGGAATCGTTCCACACAGGCATGAAGGGTATAATCAAGTTTGATGGTGCAACTTCTGAAGAATTTGAAATCAAGAGTGGAGTTAAGCAAGGTTGTGTACTAGCTCCCACCCTCTTTGGAATATACTTTTCACTTCTACTGAAATATGCATTTCGTGATCAGGATGGTGGTATATACATTCACTCACGCTCAGATAGCGGCCTCTACAATGCTCAGAGATTGAAGGCTAAGACCAAAATTAGGAGGGTACTGATCAGAGAGTTGCTTTTTGCAGATGATGCTGCAGTTACGACCCACTCTGAGGAAGAATTGCAATGTCTACTATCTGCATTCTCCAATGCTTGTTCTGAATTTGGTTTAACAATTAGCAAAAAGAAGACACAGATTATGTCACAAGGTGCACATGGGGTACCATCAATCTTTATTGACGACGCCGAACTAGAGATAGTAGACCATTTTACATATCTAGGATCGGTGGTAAATAGCAAATTATCCCTAGATCAGGAAATCAACATCCGGATTGGTAAGGCAGCAACAACAATGAACAGGTTAAGAAAAAGAGTCTGGGAGAACAGGAAGCTTACTGCCAAAACAAAAGTCCTTGTCTATCAAGCCTGTGTCCTTAGTACTCTTCTCTATGGCAGTGAAACCTGGACAACTTACTCACACCAAGAGAACAATTTAAACAGCTTTCATATGCGGTGTCTGCGAAGAATTCTTGGTATTAAGTGGCAAGACAAAATCACAAATACTGAAGTATTGGAAAGATCAGGTTGTGTGACAGTTTATTCCATGCTCAGTCTTCGTAGACTTAGATGGATAGGACATCTTAGGCGGATGGATGATGGTAGAATACCAAAGGATATCTTTTTTGGTGAATTACAGATGGGTAAGAGATCTCAGGGTCGGCCTCTACTACGATACAAAGATGTGTGTAAGCGGGACATGATTGATACAGGCATTGATAATGCACATTGGGAGCAAGTCGCCGCTGAACGTGTTGCATGGAGGGCAAATATCAGAAATGGAATAAAGTCAAAGGAGAAAATTATTGCAGAAAAGTCACACACCAAGCGTTTGAGACGTAAGATGGTGCATGATGGTGGAAATGACCACGTGTTCACATGCACCCACTGTGAACGGACATTTACAGCGCAAATTGGCCTTATCAGTCACACTCGCTACCGCCATAGTTAAAAGTTATTATGCCTTTTTAAAGCACAAACTATCGTCTGTCAAGACGGCAAGGTGCCAATGTAATTGGAAGACTGATAATTATTTCTACGTCGAGTACGATGATGATATATCTTAAATATTTGGTCATTGGAAGACTGATAACTATTTCCACGTCGCGTACGATGATAATAAACCTTCTATATTTGGTCATTGGGAGACTGATAACTATTTCCACGACGAGTACGATGGAATAAGGAGTCATAATAATATCCCAAATGTTATACTAGGGACCCCAGAGAATGTAAAGAGTACAATAGTCCGAAACATTCGGGGAAGGGGGTACACTTCTGACGATGAGTAGCCCCTGCCGTGTTTGCTCCGCGGCGGGGTGTTTATCACTAACACTGCTGTTATAATTTAAGCTAGTAGGCTGTTAACTCTTTCACGGCGAGAAACGTACTCTTTTTTAACGACGCAATAGGACCCCTCCTGAGAATGATTACATATGACATCTGAGTCAACCTCTGGGAGACTGAATACTTATCGATGTGTCTCGGCTGTCATTGTTTTTTAAATATTACAAATAACTGAACTCCCGAAGATAACCGTAAAGAAAGGCTCGACTCTATGATCTACTCGGTATATCTGAAGCTAGTGTTTATCACGTCTTTTTATGAGCAGAATAGTTTACAGAAAGTTTATCCGGGAATATATGACTGGCACACTAGCTGGTGGTTAGGTATTACAGCTTGTAGACCGTGTGATTGTCCACGTTGGGAAGTTTCCAAGCCGGCTACCAGAATGGAGACAAAGATTGTCTGGAAGGTGTTCCACGTTGATAAAACATACCCGGCGCTAACGTAGCGTGAAGACATAAACTCCACCTCCTGGTGAAAGATGATATTCTATCCTGGGGTTATCACTCCTTGCAAGCCCGCTGCCCTGTACCCGCCTTGATTTAGGAAGAAAAGCAAGCAATAATCAAGACATTGGACGCGGTGAAGCGGCAGAGAATATTCTTAGTTTCATTTTACCAGGGATCGTCTAAGATTGACCCCAGGATGCGAGATTGGAAACTGCGACACTGTTGAAGTGTATTCTTGTAACCCGTTTCTGACTTTGATCCTTTATTTTACTTTTGTATATTCTAATTCTGCTATACAAATTATTCTTTCGCGTTAGTATCTCCCGTAGTTTCGTTTCGCTATTTGACTTCTGGCAATAATTCTGGTTACTACTTTCTAGGTGATTTATTCTCTGTGAATTTGTCTACAAGTAATCAAGCATAAATGGCCCTGGTTTAACTCTTTCTGTCTCTAGGAGTTGTTACTTTGTACAGGATGTTGGACTGGCTATGCCAGCGGACGCTCAATCACTGTCATTGGTTACATCAGCAGGGAACTGTCCGTTGACTACTGAAGAAGAGGACTGGACACGCGTGAGAACTGTCTGTTGGCTACTGAAGAAGAGGACTGGACACGCGTGAGAACTGTCTGTTGGCTACTGAAGAAGAGGACTGGACACCCTTGGGAACTGTTCGTTGCCTACTGAAGAAGAGGACTGGACACGCGTGGGAACTGTCATCTGGCTACTGACGAAGAGAACTGGACACGTGTGGGAAAGTCCCGATTGCAATGATGTTGATATTTGTTGGATATATGGTGCTAGTCTCACACTGTAGAAAACTCGACACCGCATGGTTGACGTTGTCAATGCCCGCCTCTGATCTTTACTTCTAAGGACATTCTCTGATATCAAGCTTAGTTTGCGTCGACCTTGGAACCTTGGTCAGTGAAATACAGCCAGCTTGAGGTGGATTTTAATGCATGACCATCGGGTGGATAGGCAAGGGCTCTAGCCACTGCACTACCGCGGCTGTCATTTAATTGTGCGCTAGCTCTTAAACTTCCGGTGTGCTGATGTCGAGGTAGCAGGTTCAACCACTAAACAGGTCAGGTGGGCTAAAATGTCGACTCCTCGTCCTTGACTTCGGGACGTAACTTACAAGTACCTCTGAAATCGGAGTGGGTTCGCCTGATGGTGAGGGTAATAGGAATAGCTAATCCACATGCAAAAATCAGTTCAGTACACTAGAGTAGTAGCACGTTTATGGAACTAACGAAAGAACTTTATTTTCAAAGGGTAACAAATTAGGCACGCAGACCCTTCTTACATTCGGCCCTTCCAGTCACTCATCTTTCGTTCATCAATAGTGCACAGTGCATGATACATTCATATAGAAGAAAAATATTGCCAAATGAATGTTGTAAACATAAACAATGCATTTTACCATGTTATGACACACATCCCCCACCCATCCACCCATCCCCGACACACACATCCCCTACCCACACACACAGGTCACACATACATGACCCCATTAATCTACCCATCCACCACCTACACACATCCCCCACACACCCACACACACACAAAACCCAGGCACACATACATGGATCAACCCACACATCCCTCACCCACACACATCCCCCGAACTACACACATCTCCCCACCTACACACATCTCCCCACCTACACACATCTCCCCACCCACACACATCTCCCAATTCATTCCATGACCCACCCACACTCACCCACTCAGATATCCTCCACCACCCAGCCAAGCATACATCCCCCACCCACGCACACATCTCCCCGTCAACCCACACATCCGCACCTACACACGCACACTTGACGCACCCACTCACACATTCCGCACCAACCCACACACACATCCCCCACCCATCTCCAACCTACACACACTCACACACCCACACATCTCTTAACCACACATCCCCCACCCATCCCCAACCTACACACTCTCACACACCCACACAGCCCCCACCCACACACACCCCATCATACACACATCCGCACACACATCTCCCCACCCATACACACATCCACCATACACACATCCACCACCCACACACCCATATCCCCACCTAAAAACACATTCCCCCATTCCCACCCACACAACCATCTCCCAACCCACACACATCTTCCCACACCCCAAACACATACCCCCACCACACACACATCCCACCACATATCCCTTAACCACACATTCCCCCACCCCAAAACACCCCAGGCATACACACATCTCCAAACACACACACACACACACACACACATCTCCCCACCCCTACACACATCCCCCGCCCACACACCCATCTTCCCACCACCAACACATCCCCCATTCACCCACACACACCTCCCCACTCACACACACATCCCCCACTCACACACACATCCCCTACCCATACACACTCACACCCACCCACACATCCCACTACCCACCAACACCCCAACCCACCCCAACACATACCCACACACACATTCCCCCACCCTCACGTCCCTGATCCAAACACACACATCCCCACACGCATCCGGACCCAACCACACATGTTCCCACCCACCCTCGTATCTCCCACACACAAATCCCTCACCCACACATCTCCCCACTCACCCACATATCCTCCACCCACCCACACATCCCCATCCACACACGCATCCCCTACTAACATACACACATCCCCACCCACTCATACCACACCCACACACCCATCCCCCAACCCATACATACATCTTCCCACACCCCCACACATACCCCCACCACACACACATCACCTACACACACCTCCCACACACATCCCCACACACATCCCCCCTCGTACACACATCCCCCACCCACATAATCACACCCCACCCACATACTTCCTCCATCCACACACCCATCTCCCAACACACACACACACACACATCTTCCCACACCCCCAACACATACCCCCACCACACATTCATCCCAGATCCACACATCCTCACACACACACACACACACACACACACACACACCCACACCTTCACATCTAGACACATACATGATGCCTCACATAATCACTGGAACTAATATGAACAAACTTCTACACATTACACACCCATACACTGACGAGTATCGTGAGCATCATCACAAAAAATTCCATGGACTACGCTTGAGGCCATAGCGAGCCGGAAAAAAATTTCAGGCAATAGATTTGGAATCTTTTGTTTGTGTCTTTAGTATTCAAATTCATTACAAGAAAACACTGTTTTATTATAAAGGTTGTCTAGGTAAGAAAGTATCAGTTACTTTCACTATTCTGAAGTCTGCACTTATATCCTAGAAGACTTCCCCACTGTATGTGCTAGTATAGAATACCATGGACAGACTGAACAACCAATGAGCATGTCCTAAAAATGCAAATGAATGCCGCAAACTGATTAGAGAAATTATACGTAGACAGTCAAATTCTTTCGAGCACGTTATGAGAAGAAATAAAATAGAGAATGTGTTGACAACTGGCAAGATTTAGGGGAAAAGAACAAGGGGAACGCTGAGAAGTAAATACTTGGATGGCTTGGCCACGTGGTATGGTCGCGACAAGAACACTGAGCTGATCCACGACTCTGGTGATCGCGTGAGATTGCGAAACATGACCGCCCACGCTTATCGAGGTGACACATGATGACGTGCTAGAATGCTCGTGGTTACTACCCTACGTCTGACATCATGTGTTTGATGCTCATGGCACATGTGGATGAGAGAGAGAGAGAGAGAGAGAGAGAGAGAGAGAGAGAGAGAGAGAGAGAGAGAGAGAGAGAGAGAGAGAGGGTGGAAGGAAGGGATTATGTATGAGTGTTAGTGATTTACGAGGGTAAGTTAATATAAGTAAGTCACAAATGGCTGTAGAAAATAACTAACTATGATAACAACTTGAAACCAGTTTATTTTTAAACATACATTGTCCTTCATTTCTCAACATAATTTTCACCAACATTGATGCATTTATCCCATCGCTTTATCAGTCCTCCCAAACCGGCTGCATAGAACTGCGTGCTTTGTTTTCACTTACCTGCCATCCAATAGAACTGCGTGACTTACTTATTGACTTGCCCTCGTAACTTAGTCTAACCAGCTATGCACCGCTTTACGGGAAATCGCTAGGGGCTAAGTCCACTGAAAACCCACCTTGGCGGGAGACACTTCGCGAGTGACGCCGAAGTTGAATGTGAATGTGAAAACGTGGTTTAGAAAACAGAGCACGCAGTTCTATGCAGCGGTTGGGGGGGGGGGGGCTGATAAAACGATGGGATAAGTGCATCAATGTTCGTGGAAATTATGTTGAGAAATAAAGGGACAATGTATTTATAAAAAATTAACTGGTTTCAAGTTGTTATCATATTTAGTTATTTTTCTACAGCTATTTGTGACTTACTTATTAACTTACCCTCGTAGAATGGGTATTTGTGCAGGGGAGTGTGAGGGTGTCTGATTGTGTGGTAGTATGATTTGAGTTTTTAATTAAATTTACAATGTTTATTTTCTGAGTGGTTGAAAGGGCAGGATCTAAGACGGGCCTCCGTGCTCATTTTGCGGCCTTTTGAAAATAAATATCGTTCGTTCGAGCATTCATAAAACCTTCACGTTTCAACTTATTTTCGTTTATATTGTGTTCTTCCTTGGTCAGTTGTCCGTGTCTTCCTTTCCTCAACTATCATAATAATTATTGCTTCTCAATTCAGGTCCTTTGTCATGTCGTTATTTTTCTTCCCTTGTCCGTTTTAAAAGAAATTATCGCCAGCTTATTCCACCTCATCCCTTATCCTCTTCTGTGAATTCTTGAAACTTCCTCCATTGTAACCTTATTATTGTCGCTATTTTTTTCTTTCAGATGATGAATTTCATTTCATTTATTTAATTCTTGATCCTGTACATTTTCTCCCCCTTATTTTCAAATGATTATAATCGGCTATTTTACTACTGTTAGCCATTCAATAGGAAGGCAGGAGTGGGCATTCATGGCTATGTGACATGGTTAACGGAATGAAAATAGGTTGCGTAGCCTCTCTGACACACCAATTCGCACAATACATATGTGAATTGGTGTGTCGGAGAGGCTATTTTCATTCTATTAATCATGTAACGAAGGGGTTGCGAACGCAATTCACAATCCCACATACCGCGTTTGCAACCCCTCCGCCAGAGTGCCGGCTGACATAATTAACGGAATGAAAACAGCTTGCACATCCTCTCCGACACACCAATTCGCCCTATACATTTCTGAATCCTCTGGACTTGGTGAAGAAAATAGACGGGACACTGAAAGCTTATAAATTACAGTAAAATAAACACACTCTCTAACGAATATTATTCAGTGTCCTTCCCTTTTAAACCAGTTTATTTGTTTCCCGAGCATACACGCGCTCTATATGCAAATGAGACGCCCAGAAGACTTCCGAATTTGATGTAATACGCTTACAAACAAAACAAACACAAAAAAGAGCAAACACGAAAGAAGAAAAAACCACACACACGCGCGGACACACACACACGTGCACATACACGCGTGCGCAATTACGCACACGCACACACACGCACGCGCACACGCACACACGTTTGATAAAAGAGGATTTGCTACTGTCCAGCTGTCAATGGTGTTTGATAAAAGAAGGTTTGCTACTGTCCAGCTGTCAATGGTGTTTGATAAAAGAAGGTTGCTACTGCCCAGCTTTTTTTGGATGTTTGATAGAAGAGGGTTTGCTACTACCTAAATTTTACTTATGTTTGATAAAAGTGGGTTTGCCACTGTTCAACTATCATGGGTGTTTGATAACAGTGTTGTTCGTTTTTATGTATGTGTTACTGTTTCGTTTTCCGTTCTTGTTGTTCCATTGACAAAGACTGTGGTGGCAACGTGTGACTGTATCTGTGTGTTTTTCCTTCCGTCGAGCATCTCAGTTACATTGTGTGTTTTTATTCGGGCTCAACATACACCTAGTTTAGTATATGTTCGTGAAATTATTCTTGGAATAAAACAGTGTAGCAATTCTCCCTGAAAACCCACATCACATATTTATTTTTACGTTTGAGAATAGGAACCGTTATAGCGTAGTGCGGAGTGATAATAAGCCAACCGAATCTACAAAGCCAAAGAGAAAAATCCGCCCAATGTTATCCAGTTCAAATCGATATCTCTACTGCACATCGAGTGTAAGAGATTCATCTCAGTCAGGGACCTCATAGTCAAAACGTGCTGCATCATCATCAAGTGCCATGCCAGCTATCGTAGGCGTTCATGACTCTCCACAGATCTCGGTCTTTGGTTTTCTGGATTAACTCTGCTGATGATATTCTTCCATGCCACCGTCTCAATCCGTCCAGCATCATTTCTCTTAGCCTGCCGCTGTCTCTCTTCCCCTGGATCTTTTCAGTGTCACGATGTTCTCCAATGCCTCTCTTCTCATCACATGACCAAAGAAAGTGCTTAAGGAGAACAAATACGTTGACAGACTGGTGGACAAAGTACGGATTACGTGTATCCCAGGATGCGTACAACTTGCCACCATGGTCATGTCAGGTATCCACAGAGCGAAGGCAGGGGAGACAATCTTCCACGTGATACATCTAGACGTGGCTAACGTATGCAAATCAGTGCCCCACATGATGCTATGTCGAACCCCCAAGATGTATCGCGTTCCTGTGGAAAATATTGCAATGCTGAAGCAATACTTCTCGGGCTTCTCGCTTTGTTTATCGACTCCGGCGTTTGCGACTAGATGGATGAACCAACAACCTGTGTTTCGAACCCGGGTATACGTGCTCACAAACCGCGTTCGCAAGCCCTTAGCCACAGTACGAATTCGCAGATACTTTTGTCATGGCAACACATTCTGGTCATTCTCGTAGCGGCGGCTGGCTGCGCAAAGGGTCCGAAACTCAGTGGAGAGTGCAGAATGTCGTCCACTGAAGGCTTTTATGGAGGATACTACTATTCTGCCACCAGAGGACAGTCATGACCGCAATGGCTAGATCAAATGATCGTATGGTGCAGGATGAGCGTCAGGCCCAAGAAGTCAAGAAGCATGTCGATAATGAAAGGCAAGATGGCGGCAACTTCGTTCATGGTGGCAAACCAAGCAAATCCACACAGTGGAGGACTCCTTGAAATTCTTGGCCATGTACCTCGCTAACGGACAAGACCGCAGTCCAACAGATACGCGAGACTGCGGACACCGACCTACATGCTATCCACAAGAGCAGACTGATAGAGCAGTTCATTATCTGGTTTATGTTGATTCAGAAACTCCTATAGATCCTGCTTATTTACGAGATACGAGAGGTAGAGGCGATAGCCACAGCCATAAATGGCTAGGGGCGCCGCCAGATCTGCTAGATATAGTGCTGTGCTGGAGACGGCGAAACTCTGCTAACCTTCAAGTCCAAGATAATTCAAATTGGATTGCACGGCACGTTTTGGAAACCGGTCATGTGATTGACAGAGACAATGCGTTTCGCGTGCTGTTTAATATACAAAATAGTTAAAGTTTGCAGAAGCCATCATGATTAATCTAAATAGGTCAGTTTTGTGCAAAGAGAAAGACATGATAGTCAATTTAAAATTACCGTGGTAGACAATAGAAATGCGAACATGTGTATGTTTCAGCTTGAAGGATTTATCTAGTTATTTTACTTATGTTGTGTGAATTCTGCAGCACGTGCCTGACAAGATGCAGCGAAATATGCGAAGCAATTAATCGTGCAATCTGTTGTTTGTGTCTTCGTTATTCAAAGTCAGACTGGCTATGATTTCACGCGAGTCCCCAGACCACACATTCGCCGACTTTCAGCAGGCTATGTGAAAAGGAAGGAAGTAGAAAGTTAGCAGAGTTAGCTATTCTGTCTTGGAATGACTGAATTTAAAGGAAGTTGAAAGTTAGCAGAGTTAGCTATTCTGTCTTGGAATGACTGAATTTAAAGGAAGTTGAAAGTTAGCAGAGCTAATTACGTGGAATCCTAATTTTAAGGAAGTGATGGAATATGACTACCGATGAGCTAGTCATACGAGCAAGAGACACTATCATCTCATCAGCACAAAACATGATTCCTAAAACAAGATACTCGAAGCAGGGATATATCATAAAGGAAGTATTCAAGCTAACAGAAGGAATATTCATGTAAAGCAAATAGAGAAAGACATAAATTGTTTTACATATAAAAACTACACGAGAAAAATCAGAAATGATATTAGAGAAGACAAGAAACAGTTTGTAAAGACTACATAGAGGTTAGCATGGCCGAATAGATAAGAGCGCTTGGTCTTAAACTTCCTGTGTCCTGATGCCGAGGTAGTGGTTTCACTCTCTACACCATTCAGTTGTACTAAAATGTTGACTTCTCGTCCTTGACTTGGGGAGTAAATTACACGTACCTCTGAAGTCGGAATGGGTTTGCCTAATGGCGAGGGACACTGGTAATATGGAAAGCTAATCCACAGTCAAAAAATCAGTCCAAGGAACCAGAGGTATTAGCATGTGTATGGACTACGATAGAGTTCAAGTCGAGCGAACGGGAAAAAAAGAAGAATATCTCTATTTGGCAGAAATTCGCGAAGCTTTGACCAAGGAAATCAGAACAGTAGCAGGCGAATTCAGACCATCATTCTCTTCTTCAGCTTTCCGAGCCATTGAGGTTCTTTGCTGCAAATACAATCCGTCTCCATTCGTCTCTCTGGTGGACCTTCTCTTGCCAGTCGTTGATTCCAAGTGCTTGTAGGTCTGTACATGTATTATCTCTCCACCGCCTTCTTGGTCTACCTCGGGGTCTACGGTCATTTATTTCATGAGTGTAAGCCAGTTTTGTTTCCCTATTATCTTCCATTCCGATATCGAGGCTCATGTATTTGTTTCGTAACAAATAAAGGTTTTTACAAAGGTGGGGATGTTAACCCCACGCTTCAACCCCCAACCTGGAGGACCAGGGTGTTTCTCTTTATCTGTTCTCTACCCTTTGACCTGTCCGGCTTGGGAGGCCCTGCTGGTAGCTACGCTACCGCCGGCATAGCTCTCAGGGTCATTGAGAAACTCAAGCTCCCCCACCACGACAAGGTGGAAACACCATCGGGGGAGTCAGACCATCATTACATGTAATAAATTATAAAATTGCGATATTTTAACAGAAAGTCCAGATATGCTAGAAAGATCGAAGGAGCACTGAGGAGAAATGTGAGTAGATAGAACACAGAACCCACATAATATACACGGAAGTGTAGAGGAAGAATCACCTAGACACCTGGGCAAGAACATGCACGAGACAGAAAAGCTGACGAAAGATCGAAAGTCTGTCCTGCGGGCCATGATGAGACAGACATTCTGCAAAAGACCTACTATGCATGTCCTCTACATGAGAATATATTGGCTGCTCGTCATTTACTATGTAATTTAATGTTCATTAGTTTGCCAATGCTTTCTGAACGACCGACGTCCAAGACAATAGACATCAACGCAAAGCATTCTGTTTCCAAAACGTTGACTGCGTTTCACTAACCCCTACGCCACATGCGCCAATAAGGGATCTACAACGTGATGATTTTCTTGTTCTCGGTTGACTTCAGAATGTTAGCAACATGTTTGGGAAATGCCAGACCTCACAAATGAAACACCTGCCTTCCCGTCTATTTATATACCCAAGTGTCGCTGGAGCTGCGCAATAACACTTTACTTTGCCTAAATTCTATTTCTGGACTTATTCCATAATTTTTGCAGTATCTTTGGGAAATGTCAGACGTCTCCAATGAGAAACACCTTTTAACCGAAACGCCACATCTGTTTTCTACCGACACAATAAATTAACCACACTTACGAGCACATTTGCAATGTAAAATTACTCAAAATGAAATCAAGCAAAACTCCGAGTCCAGCACACTGTGACCATCTGTGACTAACCATCCCAGAAGAATAGTCTCATGTTTTATTCAACTACTTTGTTCCTTAGTTTCTGTTAGATTTAATGAGATGAGGTCTTACTCGGGGCCCTAAAATCAAATTAAAAATCTACCGAAGAGTGGGGGGGGGGGGGGGCGCCTTTAATTGTGTTCCCTCCCCTACTCATCTTTTTGTTAACATTAGTAGTAGAAACAATTTGGGAGGGTCACAGCTTTTGACGACTCCACAAGTGAAATGGCAGTTTCCATCTTTTCTCGTTATATTTTCGAGCATTTTAGAATAATTTTCTAATTGTTTGTGCTCATCTGATACCGGGCGGGTCCCCACGGAGGTAATAATACAATCATTGCTTTTTTCCAGACGTGTTTTGAGGCGCTAACAATGAGCATGAGTTTGGCAAACTTGTCACGAGCAACAACTCGTGACAGAAAACACGCCTGCAACATGAAATGTTTTCACGATGTCGTCTTTCTAGGCAACACATGACAATACTGCGCCCATATTTCTGTTAAAGGGGTTTCTATCTTTCCCAGGCGCATTTAACTCATTCGGTGTCATATAGTGTGTCAGCAGATGTCCTATAGGGAAATAACCACTGTTAAATTATAGGAGTCAATTAATTTCAAAGAAGATAAATTACACAGTGGAAATTGACCATTGGAGACTGCATATTTATTTAGATTTTTTATTTATTATTATTTATTTATTATTATTTATTATTATTATTATTTATTTAGATTAGATTTAGTATGGTCTTTTACTGATTCAGTGCCAAGCAAACCAGTTGTGTTGGACTAAACATGTTGCACAATCACATGTAAATTTCCGTTCATCGAGTGGTGAAATTGCAGATAGATATTTCTCTTTGCTCCCGATAGAAACAAATCCATACCTTACGAGGATTCAAGTTCAGGTCTCCCGAAGGCGAGCCCTGTATTCTAGCCACTCGGCCAGCCGCTCCTCCTTAGCCGAAGACAAATACTGATACTCTACAAGATCTGAACAACGAGGGGGATCTAGTGGATGAACTGAAATATCTTGGCCAGTTTAAACGTCGACTCTCAAATTCCTGGAAAAGGGCAGAAAGACGCTTAATCAGTGCAACTGGTATCATTAGTATTGGGACTCTTCACTGACTGTTGGAGATGAGGAATGGCAATGTCCCGAGTGATGTGATTTTGATTCTTGAGTCAACTCAAACATCAAATTGATTTGGAATTAACATTGATTGAAGGCACGGTTCCCGGAAGCAAAAACAGAGGTCGACCAGCACAAAGATGGACACATAACGCTGAAGTCACCTCGGGGGGGGGGGGGGTGACAGGGGAACTGGCAAACTACAGATAATATATTCTGTGGGCCGTGATGAGAGCGACTTTCTGCTAAAGCCCTGCTACAAGGTGAAGCTCTTTAAAATGTCGCATGTCCTTTGCAGGACAACAATCCGTGCAATAGGGTTCTTAACTCTGTAAAACAGATATGATCCTTGTTTGTGTGAAGAAATCAACTTGAGAACTTAGTCACAACTGGCGAAGTTGATGGAGAGAAAGCCAGAAACAAAGTGCTAAATGTCAAAATGGCTTGGCAAAATGATATATTGTTTTTTTTTAATCGCTGTCTTTGAAGTACCCTTAGTCCAGACCCGTGCAACTACCTCCAGTGCACTGGACGAATTCTTATGTGCGGATTAGCTGTCCCTATAACAAGTGACCCTCGCCATTACGAGGATCCACTCCGACTTCAGAAGTAAGGAATAATGATATAGTCGGAACACACACACACATACACACATACACACACACACGCACGCACGCACGCACACACACGCACGCACGCACAACACACAAGCCTGATTCCAGACTGTTGATCGTGAAAGGTGGCCAAACACAATCGCCATGATTAAATCCATTCAGGAGGGAAAAGTCGATGGGAGGGGAGCAAGAGGTAGATATCGTTATAAGTGGGAAGATAACATCACAAGATGGAAGGTGTCGGCCCGGTGTGCAACCAGAGACACACAGAGAGAGAGAGAGAGAGAGAGAGAGAGAGACAGAGAGAGAGAGAGAGAGAGAGAGAGACAGAGAGAGAGAGAGAGAGACAGAGAGAGAGACAGAGAGAGAGAGAGAGAGAGAGACAGACAGAGAGAGAGAGAGACAGAGAGAGAGACAGAGAGAGAGAGAGACAGAGAGAGAGAGACAGAGAGAGAGAGAGAGAGAGACAGAGAGAGAGAGAGACAGAGAGAGAGAGACAGAGAGAGAGACAGAGAGAGAGAGAGACAGAGAGAGAGAGAGAGAGAGAGACAGAGAGAGACAGAGAGAGAGAGAGAGAGACAGAGAGAGAGAGAGACAGAGAGAGAGAGAGACAGAGAGAGAGAGAGAGAGAGAGAGAGAGAGACAGACAGAGAGAGAGAGATGTGTCGGTGCTACATTGCAGCCAACCTTCTTATTGGAGACGGAGCCTGACTGATTATGTGATTGATCACACGGAGTTTCAATCCCCAATGATTGATTGATTACTTGATTGGTCACACGGAGTTTCAATCCCCAATGACTGACTGATTATTTGATTGGTCACACGGAGTTTCAATCCCCAATGATTGATTGATTACTTGATTGGTCACACGGAGTTTCAATCCCCAATGACTGACTAATTATTTGATTTATCACACGGAGTTTTAATCCCCAATAACTGATTGATTATTTTATTGATCACACGGAATTTCAAACCCCAATGACAGCAATGCTTGTTCATGGACCTGTAGGACTCTGAGATCTACCGAGAGATGTTAGCGTGTGCCGCTCGGTAACGAGAAGCATGCCCCAGCACCATATACCCGGAACCACGGTGTGGGCGTGGCTAGCTAGCTAGCCTGCCTCCCTGGTGATCAGGGGTTCTAATTTGGGACTTTAACATTGATCTGAGCTCTCAGATCGGCCCAGTCTAAAATAGCTACTAGTGTATTATTATTATTATTATTATTATTATTATTATTATTATTATTATTATTATTATTATTATTATTATTATATTGCTATTATTATTATTATTATTATTATTATTATTATTATTATTATTATTAGGCATAATATGAGAAGAATTAAACTGGAGAACTTGTGACAACTGGCAAGACTGTGGGAAAAAGAACAACGGGAAGACAGATAAGCAAATATCTGGATGGCTTGGCCACGTGGCATGGTCGAAATAAGAACGCAGAGCTCATCCACGACTCTGGGGATCTTGCCCACGCTTATCGGCATGGCACATGATGAGGATCGTTGTTGTTGTTGTTGATTTATTTATTTTGTTTTTTCGGGGCTTAAAGATTGAGCACAACCCACTACTGGCAACGCTGATCGTATTCCGGTACGAGTCTTGGGCCTTGTCCACGTCAGATTATAAGCATTAGACTCAAGTTGTTGTTGTTGTTGTTGTTGTTGTTGTTGTTGTTTTGATTAACTGACTGATACGGTCACGAAACTATTAGCTATCATCACACCCAACTGTATCTTACTGTCTAGCAATAGACTGCCTCCATCTTGCGCGACTCAAAGTCACACCTACAGAAACACCCTCAACAATGTTGATCACCCAAGTCATGAGATCTTATGTGTGCTGTCTTTCGCTGGTTCTTGTATCATGTTTTCATAGTTCCTCTAATACTGTCTCTATATTTAGGGCTTTCGCTTTCTACGAAGACATCTACATTTCTGTGGCCTTCATTTTCTTTCTGTTCTTTTTATTCAGTATCCTTCACTCGTAGGCACATAGTAGTTTGGAAAATACATAACATTTCAATCTTATTTTCTGGCTTTCGTGGACAGGGTTAAACCACTTTACAAACACATTCCCTTTATGTTAATTGTAGCTTCTTTGTTTTTTTAAACCCGCATCCGTTATTCTAGTAATCGTGTGTGACGGTTAACCATGCTTATCGGCATAGCGCATGATAATGATGACATTTCTTACCACCGTTTTACGCATGCCCAGTAGCTTCCTCTGCTTCCTGGATGTTTCCTTACCTTCTTAGTTTCTTTTCTTTTTTTTTTATATACCCCAATGTTAATTATTGCCTTCTAATACTCTTTGTGTCATAGGTATTAAGCCTGTGACCCAATTTTTTACTGTCTGCCAGGCGTGGTAGGCAGGGGGAAGCCTACACTAAATCGAGACAAAAAATTATTAAATTAGCCGACCATACTTAACAATCAATAACCCCTGACACACGGCAAGTGATTGACAAGCTCGGCTTTCAATAATATTAAAAAAGACAGAATGCAAGTTAACTGCCAGGATTTATTGTTTATAATATTTAAATAGTTCCAGACCTAATTATTCCCATTCTATCTACTTTACAACTTGTCATGTCGGCCTTCGGTTTATAAATGTCCAATCTAGGTTTCAATTTATCGCGCCGTAGTTATAACACACATAAGCACATTTATGCCTATACATGGTTCGATGCAGACGTATAGTTTTCAAATGCGGCTGTTTTAATTTTGTTATTGGTTGGTCGGTTGGTTTGTTGGTTGACTGACTGGCTGACAGGTTGGTTGGTTGGTTGGTTGTGAATCGACTGGAATTAATGGACATTGTCCTGACTTCCTATGTTTTCTAGGATAATTGGTCATTTGGTTCTTGATTATGACATCAAAAGCTAAGCAGGACAGAAACAAAATGACAAGACTGCATCTTGTGGTGACATAACTGTTGGTGTATCCTTCACAGCTCCAAGGCAGACAGTTCACCTCTAAATCATTCCGACTGTATGTGTAATGGAACTTGACATACGAAATCATTTCATTTTGACATGAGATGACCAGTTGATGTCCACGCCTCATTTATTTTCTGGAATTGTCTCTGGCATCTATTCCTAAAGTTGGGCAGACTCCATAGCCGTATTGCATCCACAAATGTGAGAGAGAAAGAAGGGAAGGGCCGCTCCTCAGCTGAGAATTAAACCCTCAACAATAGTTCTAATGCTCGAATATACTGACCACTGGGCAATCACTCCCCTCAAGCCCCTCGTCCTCTCCTCGTGTTGCCGAAGACTTTCATTTGCGAAACCACTTCAACGTTGTATGCCAGTGTGTTCAATATCCTTAATTGAATGAGCGGCCAGAGACGCAGAGAAATGCACGGGTAGATAACCTTGCACGTGATTGCGCATCCGTTTCCTTCACAAACACTGGACATTGTCTTCTATGTCTTGAGAGCTTCCTCGCCAACTTTCGAGACCCCGACGTCTTAATTCAATTGACTGAAAATAATAACACGGCGCAAAGGACAGACAAGGAAGGACGGTAAACGATCACACACTCGTTCTATGGAGTTCTGAATCAACATTTAATATTTTTATTGGTCCTTGAGAAAATTTCACCCTGTAAATCGAGAAGGCGGTTTGGCCATTGATTTGCATTTCCTACCGCCCAATCTGGCTAGGTTTTAAGTGCCATGTTGTCATGGATTGTTCATGATCTTGGTCGGTAGTTGTGTTACCAGGATCTCCTGCCAGGGTTAGTTTAGTATGTTGCATAGAGTGATATATCAGACACTAGCTGACACGGCCCGGCTTCGCCCAGTCCCTGGTGGGGAGCATCTCATTTAATTCATATAAGTAGTCATATAAGTTCCCGTTCCCGACACTCTGTCTGTCTGTCTCTCTGTCTGTCTGTCTGTCTCTCTGTCTGACCCGGCCCGGCATCGCCCAGCTCCTGGTGTGGAGCATCTCATTTAATTCATATAAGTAGTCATATAAGTTCCCGTTCCCGACACTCTGTCTGTCTGTCTCTCTGTCTGTCTGTCTGTCTCTCTGTCCCTCCCTCTCTGTCTGTCTATCTGTCTGTCTGTCTGTCTGTCTGTCTGTCTGTCTGTCTAATCATTTATTGGTTGCAGTTAGAACAACCTTAGATAAAAGAAGACCAACTTACAAAAAGCATTAGAAAGAGCACCTGAAAGATCTTTACATCTTCCCCAACAATTAACTTGGGTAAATGGAGCGGCGGCAGCAGCAGCAGAAGAAGCAGAAAAAGGAGGAGTAGGAGCTGGGAGGAGGAAGAGGGAGGTGGAGGAGGGAGGAGGAGGGAGGAAGAGATAGGCGGAGAGAGGAGGAGAAGGGAAGAGGAGGGAGGAGGAAGGAGGAGGAGGAGTAGGGAGGAATAGGAGGGAGGAGGAGGGATTAGGAGGAGGAGAGAGGAGGAGGAGGGGAGGAGGAGGAGGGAGGAGGAAGGATGAGGAAGGAGGAGGAGGAGGAAGGAGGAGGGAGGAGGAGGGAGCAGGAGGGAGAGGAGGAGTAGGGAGGAGGAGGAAGAGGGAGGAGGAAGAGGGAGAAGGAAGAGGGAGGAGGAAGAGGGAGGAGGGAGAAGGAGGGAGGAGAAGAACGCAGGAGGAGGAGGGGGAGGAAGAGGAGGGAGGAGGAAGGAGATGGAGGAGGAGGGAGGAGGAGGAGGGAGGAGGAGGGAGAAGGAGGAGGGTGGAGGTGGGAGGAGGAAGAGGGAGAAGAAGGAGGAAGAAGGAGGAGGGAGAGGAGGAGGAGTGAGGAGGAGAGAGGAGGAGGAAGAGAGAGGAGGAGGGATGTGGAGGGAGGAGGAGGGAGGAGGGAGAAGGAGGAGGGAGGAGGAGAGAGGATGAGGAGGGAGGAGGAGAAGGGAGGAGGAGTGATGAGGAGGAGGGAGGAGGGGGAGGAGGTAGGAGGAGGAGGGAAGAAGAGGGAGGAGAAGGGGGAGGAGGGAGGAGGAGGGATGAGGGGGAGGACGTAGGAGGAGGAGAGAGTGGGAGGAGAGAGGAGGAGAAGGGAGGAGGAAGGAAGAGGAGTGATTAGGAGGAGGGAGGAGGGCGAGGAGGTAGGAGGAAGAGGGAGGAGGAGGAGGAAGGAGGAGGAGGAGGGGGAGGGGGGAGGAGGAGGAAGGAAGAGGGAGAGGGAGGAGGGGGAGGGGAAGAGGAAGAGGGTAGGAGGAGGAGGGGAGAGGAGGAGGAGGATTATAACGCATATGCCTGTAGATAACTGCAGCGAAAAGGTGGGTCTGTCTATCTCTCTGACCCGGCGTGGCTTCACCCAGCTCCTGGCGGGTAGCGTCTCATTAAATTCATACAACAAAAAAAAGTAACTTAAAAGAATGTCCTTCCACACACCATCCATTATTTTTAATGAAAACTGTTTCTAATCATCTGCATGACTGTAGATAACTTCTTAAGCATAAAAAGATGAGTTACAATGTTATGCATTGTGCATTATTTTTATGAAAACTTTGAAAATGCCTAAAAGATTGAATCATTATTTATTATAACTCATATGCCGGTACATAACTATAGACAAAGAGTTTATAAATCTTTGAAAACGACGCAACAATATGACTATAAGGTATACAGAAAAGTTATTAAAAGTTATGCTCCTTGAAATAACTTTTACAGAGTTAAGTCCCCTCGCTGTATATAAATTATAATGTAAAATGAAAAATTAAATAATATTAAGTAAGCATCCGATTTCACACTAAACAAATATCACAGTTGGCTGCGCGGGAATAAGAGGAAGACGTGTAAAAAATTTCATCTCAATCGGATGGGCCTTTCGCGAACGCATAAAGGACATACAGACATACAGACATACAGACGGAGATTGACTTTTATATATAAGACTAGCTGACCCGGCCCGGCTTCGCCCAGTCCCTGGTGGGGAGAATCTCATTTAATTCATATAAGTAGTCAGATAAGTTCTCGTTCCCGTTACCGACTATCTGTCTGTCTGTCTGTCTGACCCGGCCCGGCATCGCCCAGCTCCTGGTGTGGAGCATCTCATTTAATTCATATAAGTAGTCATATAAGTTCCCGTTCCCGACTGTCTATCTGTCTGTCTGTCTGTCTATCTGTCTGTCAATCTGTCTGCCTGACCCTGCCCGGCTTCGCCCAGCCCCTGATGGGGAGCATCTCATTTAATTCATATAAGTAGTCATATAAGTTCCCGTTCCCGTCTGTCTGTCTGTCTGTCTGTCTGTCTGTCTCTCCCTCCCTCTGTCTGTCTGTCTGTCTGCCTGTCTGTCTAATCATTTATTGGTTGCAGTTAGAACAACCTAGATAAATGAAGATCAACTTACAAAAAGCATTAGAAAGAGCACTTGAAAGGTCTTTACATCTTCCCCAACAATTAACTTGGGTAAATGGAGTGGCGGCAGCAGCAGCAGCAGAAGAAGAAAAAGGAGGAGTAGGAGCTGGGAGGAGGAAGAGGGAGGAGGAGGGAGGAAGAGATAGGCGGAGAGAGGAGGAGGAGGGAAGAGGAGGGAGGAGTAGGAGTAGGGAGGAACAGAAGGGAGGAGGAGGGATTAAGAGGAGGAGAGAGGAGGAGGAGGGAGGAGGAGGTAGGAGGAGAGGGAGAAGGAGGGAGATAGAGGAGGAGGGAGGAGGAGGGAGGAGGAGGAGGAGAGAGGAGGAGGAGAGAGGAGGTGGAGGTAGGAGGAGGAGGGAGGAGGTAGAGGGAGGAGGAGGAGGGAGGAGGAGGAGGGAGGAGGAGGGAGGAGGGAGGAGAAGGAGGGGGAGGAGGAGGGAGGAGGAGGAAGAGGGAGGAGGAGGAAGAGAGAGGAGGAAGGATGTGGAGGGAGGAGGTAGAGGGAGGAGGAGGAGGGAGGAGGAGAGAGGATGAGGAGGGAGGAGGAGAGGGAGAAGGAGGGAGATAGAGGAGGAGGGAGGAGGAGGGAGGAGGAGGAGGAGAGAGGAGGAGGAGGGAGGAGGCGGAGGTAGGAGGAGGAGGGAGGAGGAGGGAGGAGGTAGAGGGAGGAGGTAGAGGGAGGAGGAGGAGGGAGGAGGAGGAGGGAGGAGGAGGGAGGAGGGAGGAGAAGGAGGGGGAGGAGGAGGGAGGAGGAGGAAGAGGGAGGAGGAGGGATGTGGAGGGAGGAGGTAGAGGGAGGAGGAGGAGGGAGGAGGAGAGAGGATGAGGAGGGAGGAGGAGAAGGGAGGAGGAGGGAGGAGGAGAGGGATGAGGAGGGAGGAGGAGAGGGAGGAGGAGGGAGGAGTAAGAGGAGGAGGAGGTAGGTGGAGGAGGGAGACAAAGGGAGGAGAAGGAGGAGGAGGGATGAGGGGGAGGACGTAGGAGGAGGAGAAGGAGAAGGGAGGAGGAAGGAAGCGGAGTGATTAGGAGGAGGGAGGAGGGCGAGGAGGTAGGAGGAGGAAGAGGGAGGAGGAGGAGGAAGGAGAAGGAGGAGAAGGAGGGAGGAGAAGAACGCAGGAGGAGGAGGGGGAGGAGGAAGAGGAGGGAGGAGGAGGAGGGAGGAGGAGGAAGAGGGAGGAGGAGGAGGGATGTGGAGGGAGGAGGAGGGAGGAGGAAGGAGGAGGAGAGAGGATGAGGAGGGAGGAGGAGAAGGGAGGAGGAGGGATGAGGAGAGGGAGGAGGAGGGAGGATGAGGCGGGAGGAAGGGGAGGAGGAGGGATGAGGGGGAGGACGTAGAATTAGAAGGAGGGAGGAGGAGGGAGTGGGAGGAGAGAGGAGAAGGGAGGAGGAAGGAAGAGGAGTGATTAGGAGGAGGGCGAGGAGGTAGGAGGAAGAGGGAGGAGGTGGGAGGATGAGGAGGAGGAAGGAGGAGGAGGAGAAAGAGGGAGGAGGAGGGAGAGGGAGGAGGGGGAGGGGAAGAGGAAGAGGGTAGAAGGAGGAGGAAGATTTTAACGCATATGCCTGTACATAACTGCAGCGAAAAGGTGGGTCTGTCTATCTATCTGACCCTGCGTGGCTTCGCCCAGCTCCAGGCGGGTAGCGTCTCATTAAATTCATACAACAAAAAAAGTAACTTAAAAGAATGTCCTTCCACACACCATCCATTATTTTTAATGAAAACTCTTACTAATCACCTGCATGACTACAGTAACTTCTTAAGCATAAAAAGATGAGTTACAATGTTATGCATTGTGCATTATTTTTATGAAAACTTTGAAAATGCCTTAAAGATTGTATCATTATTTATTATAACTCATGTGCCGGTACATAACTATGGACAAAGAGTTTATAAATCTTTGAAAACGATGCAACAATATGGCTATAAGTTATACAGAAAAGTTATTAAAAGTTATGCCCCTTGAAATAACTTTTACAGAGTTAGGTCCCCTCGCTATATATAAATTATAATGAAAAATGGAAAATTAAATAATATTCAGTAAGCAGCCGATTTCACACTAAAAAAATATGACAGTTGGAATGAAAGGAAGACGTGTAGAAATTTCATCTCAATCGGATGGGCCGTTCGCGAGCGCATAAAGGACATACGGACATACAGACGGATATTCTATTTTATATATAAGATTACAATTGTTCGGCGCGTTAACTAGGAACACGCCAATCGTTGCATTTATATATGTTATTGTTTATTGCTTAAGATGAACATGAGAAAGGAATTTATAGACTTTGATCGGTGCGCAATAAAGCATGGTTGGTTGATTGGATGGGATATTGTGCCGACTGGTTGGTTGGTTATTTCGTTTCTTGGTTTATTAGTTGGTTGCTTGGTTGGTCGGATGGGTGGTTGGTCGGTCGGTCGTTGGTTGGCTGATTAGTTGGTGTGTGGTAGCTAGTTGGTTGGTTGGTATGCTGGTTGGCTGGCTGGTTGGTTGGTTAGCTGGTTGGGTGATGTGTTGGCTTTTGTTGGTTAGTTGGTTGATTGGTTGGTTAGTGTGCTGGTTGGCTGGCTGGATGGCTGGTTAGCTAGTTGGCTGATCTTTTGGCTAGTTGGTTGGTGTATTGGCTGGTTTGTGGGTTGGTGTGTTGGTTGGTTGATGTGTTGGCTGGTTGATTGGTTGGTTGATGTGTTCGTTAGTTGGTCTGTTGGCTGGTTAGTTGAATGGTGTGTTGGTGGGCTGGTTAGTTAGTTGGTTGATACATTAGCTGGATGGTTGGTGTGTTGGCTGGTTCGTGGGTTGGTGTGTTGGCTGGTTGGTTGATTAACGTGTTGGCTTGTTGGTTGATATATTGGCTGGCTGGCTGGTTGGTTGATGTGTTGGCTGTTTGGTTGGCGTGTTGGCTGGTTGGTTGACGTGTTGGCTGGTTGGTCGATTTGTTGGCTTGTTGGTTGATGGTCTGTTGGCTGGTTGGTTGGTTGGTCTGTTGGCTGGTTGTTTGGTTGTTGTGTTGCTTGGTTGTGTGGTTAGCTAGTTGGTTGATCCGTTGGCTGGTTGGTAGGCGTGTTGGCTGGTTCGTGCGTTGGTGTTTTGGCTGGCTGGTTGGTTCATGTGTTGGATGGGTGGTTAGTTGGGTTATGTGTTGGTTGTTTGGTTGATTTGTTGGCTGGTTGGTCGATGTGTTGGTTGGTTGGTTTGTCTGTTGGCTGTTTGGTTGTTTGGAAGACCTCTGCAAACAATTAGATTCTAACTCTTGAATCCGCTGCGTTGATGTTCGTGTGGTTTGAGCCTTGAGACCAGCTTGCATCTACCGGGGTCATACCGGTGTAGTCACATTTCTACTGGCTCTGTCCTGAAGTACCATCACCATGGAGACGGTGTTGTAGTACTCTCCTTCTCCTCGCCAAGCTCAACAATAAGTGCCCTACTGATGCTTGAGGTTCACAGCTGCGGAGAAGCATGGTGGTTCTTCCAGTGTTAGCCAGAAGGGAATCCACTAAATCCAGTTTGTAGGTAGGATACGCCGGTCTCTCTGGCCGAGGGGTTACAACACTTTCTCCGTAATCCCGTTTATCACGCAGAGTCCCGTAGCGGGCGAGAGCTGGAGGCGGTTCGACCCCCGCTGGTGACTTGCGGGATAACTGAGCCGGCCGCAATGGCAAACTACTGAGCGTGATCTTGCCAAGAAATCAACAGACAGCTGAAAGATGCTGCTGTTGACAGTGATGTCCTGTAAAGGATATGCGAATTTAAAAAAAAAAAAAAAAGGTAGGATACACGGATCACCAGGGTCTTCCAGTACGTTGATGGGTTACATAGAACACCGAAGTCTTCCAGTTTGTGATGTACTGCACAGTGCACCAAAGTCTTCCAGCATTTGGATATAATGTACAGAATACCAAGGTCTCCCAGTTTGTGATATAACGCAGAAAGTATCACGGTCTTCAAATCTGTGATTTACTGCAGACATCACCTAGGTCTTCCAGCACTTGGATATACCACACAGAACACCAAGATCTTCCAATCAGTGATTTACCGCAGAAAGTACCAAGGTCTTCCAATTTGTGATATGACGCACAGAGCACCAAGGAGTTTTTGTCTGTGATATACACATAGCACAAAGATTTTCGCCACTGTAGGTCTTGGCTTGCGGTCCGCATTCAAGAAATAAGAAAATGTAGAAATAAAAAGACACACTAGGCAATAAAAAACAATTGAAAGCTATGAGCAAGTCGACATTCTGATCTGTCATCTCCGAATGAAAACACCTGGCCAATAGAGAAATACATTCAAAGACATTGATCAATTCTCATAATCAGAATACTATACTAATTTGTTTCACTCTGACTGTATAGAACAGTAAATAAGGAAAGCAGTAGCAAACTACATTCTTTACAAACGCATAGTAAGTTATTACAATCCTCACTTGATTACAGAAAATGGACGTGGGTAGTCAAGATTTTTGAGCTCGTTACGGGGAGAAATAAAGTTAAGAACCTAATGACAAATGGTAAACCTCATGATAAAAGAGTAAGGAGACGCCAAAAATATAAATACCTAGATAGTTTTGCCACGTGGAATAATCGGGAGAAGAACGCAGACCTTGTCCAAGACTCAGGTGATCGTGTGAGATGGCAAACCATGACAGCAGACGCCAGGCGACATGGCACAATGATGATATGATAGCATCGTCTTACATATATAGTCTTAGAGTCAATGGCACAGTTTATCCAGAGACAGTTTAATTCAAATTAATAATGGAACTTTATTCAGTACTTGAATTTTTATCACACGGAATTTTATACAGTAATGGGATTTTTATAACACAGAATTTCGTACAGTAATGGACAATTGTTCAATTTAACTTACAAATAATAAATCTTTTGAAATTCAATTTAATAATCGAAAATTCGGAATTTCGAATTCCACGCAATTGTTGAATATTTTCTTGTGGGAGTTTATAATAACTGTTTGATCTTTACTTTACTGGTTAAATAAGACTGGAAGATTTTCTTTCGAAACTGTAAACAATAAAGGGTGATTTGATGTTGTTGTTGGAACGATGTCAGTAATAAAGACATACTTTCCGATTGCATTGTTATAAAAGCTGGTTGATTGACAAAGGTGAAATAAAGATGGCGCGCTTTTGGTTGATGTAGGTTAATAGTGAAAATATTATTTCGTTCTTATGTGTATGTTTACGTGAACAAGAGCGTATCTGTGTGTAAGACGAAGTCCATAAGGGAAGAGAGAGAGAGAGAGAGAGAGAGAGAGAGAGAGAGAGAGAGAGAGAGAGAGAGAGAGAGAGAGAGAACGAATGAATGAACGAATGAACTAACTTTATTGTCGATATGTCACAAATAGGGCACTCAGGCCCATCTTACTTACATTCGGGCCTTTCAGCCACACATCACACACACAGCAACTATATGTTCTGTGTTGTATACATTAACTATTACATTCATGTAGCAGTAAACATGATACAATTTGCAAACGTAGTGACAACTGACAAATTGGGTGGAGAAAGAGAAAGGAAAGACAAAGACAACGAGAGAGAGAGAGAGAGAGAGAGAGAGAGAGAGAGAGAGAGAGAGAGAGAACGAACTTAGTTTTCAAAGGGTAACAAATAGGGCTGAGAGGCCCATCTTAAATTTGGCCCTTCCAATCACTCATCTTTCGCACACCAGTTATCTATTATAAATGTTATATTTACAATAAAAAGCAAAAAGAAGCAGGCATTGTAAAATGGATGTTGTAACGATACACGAAACATAAACAAGAGAGAGAGAGAGAGAGAGAGAGAGAGAGAGAGAGAGAGAGAGAGAGAGAGAGAGAGAGAGAGAGAGAGAGAGAGAGAGAGAGAGAGAGAGACAGAGAGAAGAAAAAAAACGAATGAATGAACGAACGAACTGACTTTATTTTCAATGAATCACAAATAGGGCAAATGCCCGTCTTACACTCGTTTCAGCTACACATCGTTCACACAGCAACTATATGTTTTGTATTGGGTAAATTAAATATTAAATTCATGTAGTAGTAAACGTATTACAATTTGCAAACTTAGTGGCACCTTACAAACTTGATGGGGGAAAGAGAACGGAAAGACAGAGAGAAAGAAAGAGAGACGAAGAGAGAGAGAGGAGAGAGAGAGAGAGAGAGAGAGAGAGAGAGAGAGAGAGAGAGAGAGAGAGAGAGAGAGAACGAACGAAAGCTCTTTATTTTTAAAAGGTCACACATTGAGTACGCAGGCCCTTCTTACATTCATCCCTTCCAATATACATGTATCATCTATCACACAACTATTATCTAACATGAGACTTATTTACATTGTGGGAAGGAGAGAGAGAGAGAGAGAGAGAGAGAGAGAGAGAGAGAGAGAGAGAGAGAGAGAGAGAGAGAGAGAACACATATTGCGAAATGAGTGCCGAGAGAGAGAGAGAGAGAGAGAGAGAGAGAGAGAGAGGGGGGGAAGGGAGAAAACATAAAAAGAAAGAGAGAAAGAGGGAGAGAGAGAGAGAGAATAAAAAAGAGAACAATAATTTTCCGGAAACCTAGCAAACGTTTCATTTATTTCATTATAACATCATAAGCCAGACTTTTCCTACACACATACAAATATTCCGAAGTCATTCCTTTGGAATTTCATAAAACAGTTGGAGATTTCCCTTTGGAATTTCGAATAATAATGGGTATTTTCCACCGACCAACGTCCATTCATCTCCCCTGAAGGTTCTTTAATCGCCGTCTCGGCAATTATTAATTCATGCATTTATTGAATTATAACAGGGCGCTATCAACTGCCAATCTTACAACTCCTGCGGTTTGATAATATGTATACGTCTCTCATGATTGCCAGCGCCAAAGATGTCTATCGCAATGTATGCACAAAAGGAATACTCAAACAAAATCCCCCACTTGTTCTATGCTATGGTTCTATGGCTCTACAGTTGACGCGCTCGTAAATCGAAGCCATCTGGGTGGATGTGATATCCTGTTGTGAGCTAACAAGATCATACTAGGGCTCGAAGTAGGTCGTTTCCGGCGATATTTCATCGAGTAAATAATATTTGCATGCATATAGATAAGGTGAAGTATTTCGGCAAAATGATAGGTAAAGCCAGCCGACGCGACACAGGGTGGCAATAATGTTGAGAATATTCAAGACTATGCGATTGTCAATTGCAATAATCTAGAATAAACTGATTTAATCTGTATATATTACAACACAAACTGTTTTAATCTGTATATAATACAAAATAAACTGTTTTAATCTTTACATAATACAAAATAAACTGTTTAAATCTTTACATAATACAAAACCAACTGATTTAATCTTTGTATAATACAAAATAAACTGTTTTAATCTTTATCTAATACAAAATAAACTGTTTTAATCTTTAAGTAATACAAAATAAACTATTTTAATCTTTACATAATACAAAATAAACTATTTTAATCTTTACATAATACAAAATAAACTGCTTTAATCTTTACATAATACAAAGCAAAAACTTTTAATCTTTATATAATACAAAACAAACTGCTTTTAAATGTATATAATACAAAGCAAAGTGATTTAATCTTTATGGAATGCAAGCTATAACTTCACCATAGAAACATAGAAAGATGAATGACAATTGTGGCTAGGCCAAGAGCAGAAATAAATAAATTACTGGGAAGTTATCGTAGAGTATAAGAATCTAGAAGAGTGTATAAATAACGTCCGTAGCACTAAGCTAAGAGCATGTCAGAAAAGAACAATGATATTTATAAAACCAGACCAAGAATATAGCAGAATACAACAAGCACCAGTCCTAGAGGAACGCAGAATACAACAATGAGAAATATAGCACCAGTCCCAGAGGTTAGCAGAATACAATAATGATAACTACAGTATAACTATAAATATGACCTACACTGGCTTTGAATTCAAGCATAGTCAATATTCGTGCTACTACTTCTTGTGTACTGAACTGATTTTTGCGTGTGGATTAGCTTTCTTTATTACCTGTGCCCCTGGCCATCAAGCGAACCCACTCTGACCAATGGCAAGGACCACAAGTCAACATTTTAGTCCAACTGTCCTGAGTACGGGTTGAACCCGCTACCTCGGCATCAACAAACCGAAATTTAAGAGCGATTATTCTTATCCATTTGTCCGTGCCGGGCCTGCTGTAAGCAGAATTGAGATGTACTCCTTACAAAACTGGCTATTGTTTGACTGAAGTTGAGCGACTTGAGTCGCGCAATATGTCGACGTCATCCGTTGGTTATTGGTGCTAAGCTATTCGTCAGAAATTTAAATGTGTGTGTGTGTGTGTGTGTGTGTGTGTGTGTGTGCGCGCGCGTGTGTGTGTTTGTGTGTGTGTCATCAAGTGCCCTGCCAGTTGGGGTAGGCGTTCATGGCTCTCCACAGATCTCGGTCTTTAGTTTTCTAGATCAACTCTGCTGATGATATTCCTCCATGCCACCATCTCATTCCATCCAGCATCATTTCTCTTGGTCTGCCTCTGCCTCTATTCCCCTCAATCTTTCCAGTAATAGCGGTGGTCTCCAATGCCTTTCTTCTCATCACATGACCGAAGAAAGCTGTTTGTCTCTTTCTTATTGTTGTACATAATGTTCTAGTTTCATTAGCCTATTTCAGGCAGTCGTTGTTAGTTAATCTGGCAGTCCAAGGAATTCGCAACATTTGTCTGAAGAACCACGTCTCTGATGCTTCTAATTTCTTCTTAATTTGTTCATTTACATTCCAAGATTCACTGCCATACAGCAAAACTGGTTCTACATAGCATTTCAGCACTCTCTTTCTTACATTCAGTGACAGTAACTTATTGCATAAGATACTCTTCATTTTCTTAAATGCGGCTTTTGCTTGCCCTATTCTGCTCTTAATCTCTGTTGTACATCTTCCATCTGATGTTATAAATGTCCCTAGATATTTAAAACTGTCCACTTGGTGAAGAATTTTCTTTTCAATCTCTATTTCAGATGTGGGTGTCACCTGTTTCTTTGATATCACTATTGTTACTGTTTTCTTGATATTCAAGGAGAGTCCTTACTTTGCACTCTCTGTTATTACAATGTCAAACAATTGTTGTAGGTCTGTTGAATTATCCGCCACCAATACTGAGTCATATGCATAGCGTATATTCAAAACAATGTTTTCCAGTGATGAATTTGAATAACGAAGACACAAACAATAGATTGCACGATTTATTGCCTGGCATATTTCGCTGCATCTCGTCAGGTACATACTGCAGAAATCACACAACTTACGTGAATTAATTAGATAAATCCTTCAAACTGAAATATACACATGTTCGCACAGTAATGTCGATTGTCTACCACGGTAATTTTAAACTAACTAACAAACATGTCTTTCTGCTTGCACAAGGACGGCTTACGAAGGTTGATAATTATAGCTTCAGCAAACTTTAACAATCGACTACTTTGTGTGTTAAACAACACACGGAAGGTACTGTCTCTTTCAACCACGTGACCGCTCTCGAGCACATGTCTCCCGACCGATGAAGCCGGACGGTTCCGGTGTGTCGGCCTGCCTAGGCTACCATCTTCTGTGTGTAGTATCTTGTCCACCCAATTCGGAATGTGTTCCAAAACCCTGCAATTTAACTGTCGCTAAGTTCTGCCTATGTAGATGGCCTCGCATCTACATGTAAATTGGTAAATACAATTTGATTCGGCGTACAAAGCTACAGGTTCTTTTACTGCTGGGACAAGGATCGGTGTGTTTCTGTACCTGATGACTAGAGTTGCAGCACAGAATGTTCGCTCGACTGCTGTGGTGAGCCGGTCCCGCAGACGTTGCATTACGTCATCTCCTCGGAAGGTTAGCTGGATGAATACCTTGAGTTTAGGGACTGTAGTTACTTCTGATTTCGGTTTGGGCTGTTGGCAGTGGCGCTTTATAAATCCTCTGGAGTACCCATTCAGGTTTAAGGCATTCTTCAGAGTTTGAAATTCCTCTGTCAGTGTGTCCTGGGTGCATATCTTCCTAGCACGGTCAAACAGGGTCCGTACTAAGCCCCGTTTGTACTGGACAGGTGCGAAGCTCTGAAAATTTAAGTATTGGCCAGTCCATGTTTCTTTGCGGTACACCGATCTTTGAATTGTGCCGTCTGCTCTACGTCTCATTGGGATATCTAGAAACGGCAACGCTTCGTTGTGTTCGTGTTCCATAGATAAAGAGATGTTTATATGTGTCTCGTTCATTGTGGCCTGGAACGACGTTGCTTGTAGCTCGTCTGTGGTGATAATTAGTATATCGTCCACGTAACGACGGTAAAAGGCCAAGTTTTTGATTTCTTAAGATCTCTTTTCTTCTAAGTGTGCCATGAAGATGTCCGCTAGAATAGGTCCAAGTGGGCTCCCCATGACTTGTTTATAAAGTTGAATTGTATGTTGGCAGTACATAATTTTAATAGCCTCTCTAGAATAGCTGATGGTATGCCTAGTTTTAGTTGTTTGTCTCTAAAGCGTTCGCTTATTATATTCACGGTCTCATCTAATGGAACGTTGGTGAATAAAGAGGCAATATCCATGCATGCCACGTGTTTGTTGTTTATGTCCATAGTATCCAATAATTCCACCAGTTCGAATGTATCTCTGAGTGTTCTTAGATCGAAGGACTGTCGTACTGGCTTTAAAATTTCAGCTAGGCATCTCGCCATTCGGTGTTTTGCGGAGTTAACCATGGAAACGATCTGTCTTAGTGGGATGCCGGGCTTGTGAAGCTTGGGTAGACCGTACATCTGAGGTGTTTGGGAGCCACGCGGTGTGAGCGTTTTTGCAGTGGCCTCACTGATGCCTTTTACCGTCGTTACATGGACGATATACTAATTATCACCACAGACGAGCTACAAGCAACGTCGTTCCAGGCCACAATGAACGAGACACATATAAACATCTCTTTATCTATGGAACACGAACACAACGAAGCGTTGCCGTTTCTAGATATCCTAATGAGACGTAGAGCAGACGGCACAATTCAAAGATCGGCGTACCGCAAAGAAACATGGACTGGCCAATACTTAAATTTTCAGAGCTTCGCACCTGTCCAGTACAAACGGGGCTTAGTACGGACCCTGTTTGACCGTGCTAGGAAGATATGCACCCAGGACACACTGACAGAGGAATTTGAAACTCTGAAGAATGCCTTAAACCTGAATGGGTACTCTACAAGATTTATAAAGCGCCACTGCCAACAGCCCAAACCGAAATCAGAAGTAACTACAGTCCCTAAACTCAAGGTATTCATTCAGCTAACCTTCCGAGGAGATGACGTAATGCAACGTCTGCGGGACCGTCTCACCACAGCAGTCGAGCGAGCATTCTGTGCTGCAACTCTAGTCATCAGGTACAGAAACACACCGATCCCTGTCCCAGCAGTAAAAGAACCTGTAGCTTTGTACGCCAAATCAAATTGTATTTACCGATTTACATGTAGATGCGAGGCCATCTACATAGGCAGAACTTAGCGACAGTTACATTGCAGGGTTTCGGAACACATTCCGAATTGGGTGAACAAGATACTACACACAGAAGATGGTAGCCTAGGCAGGCCGACACACCGGAACAGTCCGGCTTCATCGGTCGGAAGACATGTGCTCGAGAGCGGTCACGTGGTTGAAAGAGACAGTGCCTTCCTTGTGTTGTTTAACACACAAAGTAGTCGATTGTTAAAGTTTGCTGAAGCTATAATAATCAACCTTCGTAAGCCGTCCTTGTGCAAGCAGAAAGACATGTTTGTTAGTTAGTTTAAAATTACCGTGGTAGACAATCGACATTACTGTGCGAACATGTGTATATTTCAGTTTGAATGATTTATCTAATTAATTCGCACGTAAGTTGTGTGATTTCTGCAGTATGTACCTGACGAGATGCAGCGAAATATGCCAGGCAAGAAATCGTGCAATCTATAGCGTATATTATTTATATTATAACCTCCTATTGGTCATATCCATGTATATTATGTTGTGCTACTCTACACACCTTCAGCAGCAATTCTTCTTCTTCTTCTTCTTCTTCTTCTTCTTCTTCTTCTTCTTCTTCTTCTTCTTCTTCTTCTTCTTCTTCTTCTTCTTCTTCTTCTTCTTCTTCTTCTTCTTCTTCTGCTGCTGCTGCTGCTGCTGCTGCTGCTGCTGCTGCTGCTGCTGCTTCTTCTTCTTCTTCTTCTTCTTCTTCTTCTTCTTCTTCTTCTTCTTCTTCTTCTTCTTCTTCTTCTTCTTCTTCTTCTTCTTCTTCTTCTTCTTCTTCTTCTTCTTCTTCTTTAGGCATAATCATTGATAGAAACCTAACCTTTAATTCCCACGTTCAAGCGCTTATTAAACAAACAGCGAAAAAAGTCTACCAACTCGCCAAAATTAAAAACTTCCTTGATGAGGACACAAGGAAACTATTCTATACTTCTCATATACAGACACACTTTGACTACTGCTCTACAACCTGGGACGGTTGTTCTAATTCAAACACCAAGCGACTTTACTCACTCCAGAAACGGGACATGAGTCTAATTTATAACAAACATTTATCTGACAATCCTAGCCTGTATAAACGCCTTCAGTTACTACCACTCCGCAAACGCCTGCTTTTCAATAAAGCTAAACTAATTCACAAAATCCTGCATCGGAATGCCCCAAATTACCTTTGGCCATTGTTTAAATATAATGCTAGACACAGTAAACGTTTAAATATATTACACATTCCGAAGCCTAGGATTGACTTATACAAAACAAGCTTAACGTACTCTGCAGCTCAGCTGTGGAACAATCTTCCACAAGAAATCAAAGACATCACCAATCCCTATTCATATAATCGCAAATTACTCGAACACTATCTCAGTACGGATTATCTTCCCCCTTAATAATAGAGATAATAATAATAATAACAAAACCCTAGTATAACAGCCAGTCCCCTTTTGGTAGGCCAGTATATTCCACATGGCTAATAACAAGTGTCAGACCATTATCTAATTTTACTGTGTCGTGTAGTTTTCATGTTCGTATTTTGCCCATGCCTTTATAATGCATATCTTTTATATTGTTGCTGTCCTCTGTTAGCCTTGAATGATGTGTGAATGAAATAATGTATGAAAGAGAGTGATAGAAGGGCAGAATGTTAGACGGGACTGCGTGCCCAATTCTTAACCCTTTGAAAATAAAGTTTGTTCGTTCGTTCGTTCGTTCGTTCGTTCGTTCGTTCTTCTTCTTCTTCTTCTTCTTCTTCTTCTTCTTCTTCTTCTTCTTCTTCTTCTTCTTCTTCTTCTTCTTCTTCTTCTTCTTCTTCTTCTTCTTCTTCTTCTTCTTCTTCTTCTTCTTCTTCTTCTTCTTCTTCTTCTTCTTCTTCTTCTTCTTCTTCTTCTTCTTCTTCTTCTTCTTCTTCTTCTTCTTCTTCTTCTTCTTCTTCTTCTTCTTCTTCTTCTTCTTCTTCGTCATTCATGTCTCGAGGGGAGTGCGCCCAGAACTAGTCAAGCATGGAAATAGATCAGTGTGTCCAACCCGGGCATGTATTTCTGTCAGGTTTGCTAGACACATTGCACCCAGGCTATTGGGCTCTACTACCCGTGGGTAGATTTTCTTTCCTAACAATATTGCCAGGGAGCGGCCTTACGAAATGCCGTTGGATTTTCGACGTGGAAAGTTTGCACATAGGCGCTGCTGTCTTTCGCCCTTATCAGAGAAGGTTATAAAAAAGTCTTAAATGTCGAGAGGATCGACATCATTGCCCCGGGTTTCATCCCCAATGGCTCGGTCTCTTTCCGCAGGCGGCTTGCCGAAAGCGTCGCACAAAGCAAGAACTCCGTAGCTCCAGCGACGACCCCAGGAGTCTCCGAGAAAATGCACTCGTGAACCGAAAGAAGTGGCCCGGAATCGAACCCACAACCTTCGGAGCGGCAGACGGCTTGACCACTTCGCCATGGAGACTCTCCTACACTAAGATCCAAACCAGTACCTCCTGAGCCTGCGCCGGACACTGTTAACTCTCAGTCATACCCCCCCCCCCCACACCGGTCAGAAGGACACATCATCAGGCTGCTATTGGCACAATTAGTACTGGGACTCGTTTCTGGCTGTTTCATATGTTAAGAACCGAGATTATCAACATACACCAGGAACCAATATTACCAGCAACCAGCAGACATGAGGAACGAAGATTACCAGCATATATTAGGAACCAAGATTGCCAACATACATTAGAAACCAAGATTTCCAGCATACATTATGAACCAAGATTAACAGTATGTATTAGGAACCAAGATGACCGGCATACATTAAGAACCTAGATTACCACCATATATTAGGAACAAAGATTACCAGCATACATTAGAAACAAAGATTACCAGCATACATTAGAAACCAAGATTGCCAGCATACATTGTGAACCAAGATTAACAGTATACATTAGGAACCAAGATCACCAGCATATATTAGGAACCAGGATTACCAACAAATATTAGGGACCAAGATTACCAGCATACATTAGAAACAAAGATTGCCAGCATAAATTAGAAACCAAGATTACCAGCATAAATTAGAAAACAAGATTGCCAGCATACATTAGAAACCAAGATTACCAGCATACATTAGAAACCACGATTACCAGCATACATTAGAAACAAAGATTACCAGCATACAATAAAAGCCAAGATTACCACCATATATTAGGAACCAAGATTACCAGCATAAATTAGAAAACAAGATTGCCAGCATACATTAGAAACCAAGATTACCAGCATACAATAAAAGCCAAGATTACCACCATATATTAGAAACAAAGATTGCCAGCATAAATTAGAAAACAAGATTGCCAGCATAAATTAGAAACAAAGATTGCCAGCATACATTAGAAAACAAGATTGCCAGCATAAATTAGAAACAAAGATTGCCAGCATACATTAGAAACCAAGATCTTCTTCTTCTTCAGCTTTCCGAGCCATTGAGGTTCTTTGCTGCAAATACAATCCGTCTCCATTCGTCTCTCTGGTGGACCTTCTCTTGCCAGTCGTTGATTCCAAGTGCTTGTAGGTCTGTACATGTATTATCTCTCCACCGTCTTCTTGGTCTACCTCGGGGTCTACGGTCATTTATTTCCTGAGTGTAAGCGAGTTTTGTTTCCCTATTATCTTCCATTCTTTCTATATGCCCCAGCCATTGTAGTCTATTAGCCTTCATGATACCAGTGATTAGCGGAGACTTAAACAGATCATAAATGTCTTTGTTACTTCTTCTTTTCCACTCTCCACTTTGTGTATCTCTAATGGGTCCAAAGATGCGTCTTAAAATTTTGTTCTCAAAGGTTTGTAACAAGGCTTCGTCTCCTTTCGTTGTACTCCAGGTTTCAGAGCCATACAGCACAACTGGAGAAACCAAGATTACCAGCATAAATTAGAAAACAAGATTGCCAGCATAAATTAGAAACAAAGATTACCAGCATACATTAGAAAACATGATGGCCAGCATAAATTAGAAAACAAGATTGCCAGCATAAATTAGAAACAAAGATTACCAGCATACATTAGAAACCAAGATTACCAGCATACATTAGAAACCAAGATTGCCAGCATAAATTAGAAACAAAGATTACCAGCATACATTAGAAAACATGATTACCAGCATAAATTAGAAAACAAGATTACCAGCATAAATTAGAAAACAAGATTGCCAGCATAAATTAGAAACAAAGATTACCAGCATACATTAGAAACAAAGATTACCAGCATACATTAGAAACCAAGATTACCAGCATAAATTAGAAAACAAGATTACCAGCATAAATTAGAAAACAAGATTGCCAGCATACATTAGAAACCAAGATTACCAGCATACATTAGAAACCAAGATTACCAGCATAAATTAGAAAACAAGATTACCAGCATAAATTAGAAAACAAGATTGCCAGCATACATTAGAAACTAAGATTGCCAGCATACATTAGAAACCAAGATTGCCAGCATACATTAGAAAACAAGATTGCCAGCATAAATTAGAAACAAAGATTACCAGCATACATTAGAAACCAAGATTACCAGCATACATTAGAAACCAAGATTGCCAGCATACAATAAAAGCCAAGATTACAAACTGACATTAGGAACAATCAACAAGAAACATACCACAACATAATCATCAACAAGAAACAAACGATAACACACCAAAAGTGGGAATGATACTTATGTAGCTTATGAGTTAATTACGCTATAATGTATTTACTTTAGTGTCATTCCGTTTGTTATGTGTCGGTGTAGATTGTTTCTTGTTAGCTGATAAAGGCTGGTCGTTGTAACGTCCTCTGTTTGTTTGTTTGTTTTTTATTATAATTTTATAAAGCTAATCTTAGTTTCGTGTGTTAGAACTGTTTATACTTGTAATTTCAAGCACACGACTCTGCGACATGTGTATAAATATATTCGGATAGTCCTGTGTTTTCATATAGATTCTTAAAATTTGGATGGAGCAGCGAAGAAAGACAATTGGAAGTTGCATCTTGGGACGACAGGCCAGCAAAATGATTGGCAAGTAATCGGTTTAGCAGCTGAACTTTTTATTCTAGTGGTTAGGGTTTGCCTCTTGCGGATTTCAAGGGCTCCGCCAAATGCAATTAGCAGGCGTAAACTGGACAAATTAGAGCTGTCATATCGCGGATAGCGCAACCTGTTGGTTTTCTGACGCTGTGTTCGGACAGTTTCAGCGCATGAGCTGTAGGGAATCACTGTCAGTTCCGACAGAGTAAGAGATGAGGACCGAAAAAAAAATCGCTCTGGGTGGGGTATGCATTGTGGGGAACTTGATACAGGGCTGAGACTGTCGTTTTTGTTTCTAGAATCAAGGTCAACACTTATTAACAGATACTCGAAAACCTCGCTAAGATATACTCACCTACCCACCACATTCACATCCATCCACTTATCTGTCTGTCTGTCTACGTGCGTGTGTGCGTGTGTGTGCGCGCGTGCATGCGTGCTTGCGTGCGAGTGTGTGTGTGTATTTCAGTCTGTCTCGCGCTTCGAAGGTTGTGGGTTAGATTCTGGGCCACGTCTTTCGGTTCACGAATGCATTTTCTCGGAGACTCCTGGGGTCTTCGCTGGAGTTACGGAGTTCATGCTCTGTGCGATGCTTTCGGCCGGCCATCCTACGGAAAGAGACCGAGCCATATGGGACAAAATCCGGTGCAATGAAATCGATCCTCTCGACTTTTAAGCGACTTTAAGCGAGTGTGTGTGTGTGTGTGTGTGAGAGAGAGAGAGAGAGAGAGAGAGAGAGAGAGAGAGAGAGAGAGAGAGAGAGAGAGAGTCACTATCTAAATCTCGGTTTGGCCGCCGCTCGCCCGTCTGTCTGCCTGTCTACGTATCAATTTGTTTGTCTGCTGCCTCCCAACCTACCTGTCTGCCTCTATTTATGCCTGCAATTATGTGTGCCTGCAACTCTTAGATTTTAAAATGCATAGGAAAAACACAAAGATAATGAGGATAAATGATATCCCAATTTCCCTGGGTGAAACCTCACTTTAAGAGATGGAATGATGCACCTCTTTAAGTACAACCTGTATACAGAGAGGCACAAGACAACTGTAGCTTCTTTAGCTCCAGGACGCTTGTGGACGTCAAGAGAAACTAAACTTAGCACACAATTTAGAATGTTCAATTATACAGTTCAATTGGTACGAGTTTATGGATTATATATTATTATATATGATGTACAGACCTGATGGAAATAGAGGAATAGGCAGACCACGTAAACGTTTGACGGAGGGAATAGCAGAGTCTATGGGAATATAGATATAAGAAGCCCATAATCGGGCAATCTCACGATGTTTATACTTCACCTCGACACCGCAAGGTACAAGAGGAACATGATAAGATGAGATGAGATGAGATGGATTATAAACTTGGAGAGCGACAAAAGCGGTCACAAATAAATTGAAAACATTCATTAATTGGCGCCTGCCTAAATTAAAAGGATTGATTAATTGATTGATTGATTGATTGATTGATTGATTGATTGAGGAACCGACATCACAGCATTCGGGGCATTCCCATAAGCGCTCCGTCTCCATCCTCAGCAGCCAGCGAAGAGTTCCAACACCAATAGTACCAGTAGCGATCTGGTCCGTCTCGCCTTTCTTCTGAGCGTCGAACATCGGCCAAATCCCCTCGTCACTACTCGCTGCCTCATTCTTGCCAGACCATGGTGATCCAATTGCTCCTCCGAGGTGTACACGTGCTCCCACAAGGTCGCAACCACGTGTGCCTTGTCATGCATAAATTCTCCACCAAGTTTTGCAGAGCCAGCCAATCTGTCCGCCTGTTCATTCCCCGGCACACCGGCATGCCCCGGAGAAAAGATCCAGGCGATGTTTGCCACCCGTGACCTCTGAAGCGAGGCAAGCCACTCTGTCCGAAGCTTAGTTAGTTATCAGTTGGGGTATCTTCGTTGCACTCCGGACATGTCCATAGGTGCTCAGATCCTCCCCCCAGCATATGCATCAGCGTCCGGTGGCTAATAGTGCCAGTTCTGTGTTGGTTGACGGTGCGCTTTGTTTTCCCGATGTACCTCTCGCGTCTAGCTGTGCCGATTCTTACTCCCAGGTCTTTCATCCTGGAAAGCGATGTGGAATCACTGGCGTCAAAATCCTCTGTTCTCGCCATATCTTTAAGGGCGTTAATAACATCGGCACGATCCATGGGCTGGCCATCTACAGGGGGTGCAGAGCCAGCCAATTTATCAGCTCGTTCATTTCCCTCGACTCCCGCATGTCCCGGGACGAAGATGAAGGTGACTTTGCGGACAACGGACTTCCGCAGCGACTCAGTCCACTGTCTACGTACAGATCCAGCTTCGACCTTCTGAATCATGCTCATTGAATCACTTAGTACACACACGTTGGTATAATGCTGTGATTCCAGCCATATGAAAGCCTGTGTAACTGCCATCACCTCCATCGTCATGCTGCTCGTGGTCATGGAGTGGGCACCACTGGATTCTTGAACGGTTCGGCCCGCTGAGCTGGCTGTAAATGCCCACGCACTTCTCTGCTGCTTTACAACAGATCCATCTGTATAGATGAGCACTTCGGGGCTATCTGAGTGATCATAGATGAGCGCGTTAACATCTGCATTGACAGCGGCAGGGTTCTGCTCTTTGCACCGTCTGTCGAGTGTGATAATGCAGGAGAAGGTACACTTTTGTCCGAAGCTTGCTTGTCCTCACCTCCCTCAACATGCTTTCTGAGTCAGTTACAATCACGATGTGTGTGTGTATCGTATTCTCCATCCAGCGGAAAGTTGCAGTGACCTCCCCACCTCCATTCTGAAGCTAGATGTTGTGGTATCATATGACAGGCTCTCTTGCACCAAACGTCGACCATTACCTTTAGCTAATAAAAGGATTAACATGTCATAACAAAATCATCAAGATTGAAATCATAGAGAGAACTAGATGCATAACTAGTGAACCAAGAGTTGAAGAAAACAGTGGATAGAACTGAGTGAACTTGATGATATTATAACTAGATTGGTCTTTGTTTGGAATCCACAGACAACAGACATAGAAGAAGAAGTTCTCCCTGTTCCGTTGATACTGACTTCGTTCGAAACGTTCGTTAGTATCTATGTGTTTTTCGTAAACACACTCACACACACACACACACACACACACACACACACACACACATATATATATATATATATATATATATATATATATATATATATATATATATATATATATATATATATATATATATATTTTTTTTTTTTTTTTTTTTTTTTTTAAATTTTTTTTTAAAATTTTTTTTTTCATATCCTTTACAGGACATCGCTGTCAACACCAACATCTTTCAGCTGTATGTTGATCTCTTGGCAAGATTACGCTCAGTAGTTTGCCATTGCTTTCTGAACGGCCGGCTCACATACCCCGTAAGTAACAGATGCGATTTGAACCACTGCTGATTCTCGCCGTCATTACGTCACCGACGAGAGTATACGAGATTACGGAGAAAAGTCATAACCTCTAAGCCACGAAGCCGGCATATATATATATATATATATATATATATATATATATATATATATATATATATATATATATATATATATATATATATATATATATATATATATATATATGCTTGTTTTTCTGTGTGTGTTTTTCTGTCTGTCTTTTGCCTGTCTGTCTACTGTAATTAAATATATTCGTCTGTCTGTCCATTTATCAGTGTGTTTGTGTGTGTGTATATATACATATGTATGCATCTATCTGCCTCTCTGTCTGCACATTTCTTTTTCTAGGATGGCGATTCTTGTTCTAATCTCTTCAAGGCATCTCCCATCAGATGTTATGACTGTTCCAAGATAATTGTACCGATTCACTAGTTGAAGAATATTCGCATTCACTTGTATTAGTGAGTTAGTCGCGGTTCCAACTTCACGGCAACGGGTCGTCCCAATATTGCTCCATTCCTGTGCCAGTGAATATCACAAAATGCTCCTCACTGCCCCATGTGAACAATGGAATAGACAGGAGTGTAGGCAAGCCAACAGGCCGCACAGATTCACTGTGCATAATGCAGCCGTCAGAATGCCAACACAAAAGTCCTCCACAAATAATACAGTTCATCGGCGATGAAAACGGCAGTCACCAGAAAGTCTACATTGACCGGGGTTTTATCACATATGGCTCGGTCTCTTACTGCAGGGCGACCCACCGAATTCGCCGCACAAAGCACGAACTCCGTAGCTACAGCGACGACTCCCAGGAGTCTCCTGAAAAATTCACTCGTGAACCGAAAAGGCTCGTATATTACATTGTGGTACTTCGTTCTTCCTAGTGACGACCATAACCTGTGTCTTCTTACAATATAACCCTAGTTGTTCACTGTGTGCAACAACCGTATATACTAATTGTTGCAGATCCTGCTCATTGTCTGCAGTCAATACTGTATCATCTACATATCTAATATTATTGATGTTTCGTCCCCTAATGATGATTATATTTACGAGGGCGAGTCAATAAGTAAGTCACACAGTTCTGTGGGATAGCAGGAAATGTAGTTGGTGTTTTCTACATGTGTCATTAGGTGACAGCAACATCAAACTTTATATTCCCCTTCGTCAGGTGGCGCTAGGTGTCTCATGCGCATGCGCAGTGCATAAAGAAAATGGCGACTGTACTTAAGACGTGTACAACCAAAGAGCAACGTGCTTTTGTGCGGTTTTTTTTTTTTTTTTTTTTTTTGGTGGGCAAAAGGACTGCCTGCAAAGGACATTCATAAGGAAATGCTTCCTGTTTATTCTGACAAATGTTTGTCCCTTAAAGCGGTGCATAGCTGGGTAGAAAAAAAAATTTCTCAAGGACGCTCTAAAATTGTTGATGAAATCCGATCTGGTCGCCCAGTTGAGATTGCAACAGAAGCATCCGTGCAGCGGGTAGAGGAGATGATTAAATGTGACAGACCAGTAACGATAGACTCTGTAGCATCTGCAATATGGTGCTCACATGGTTCAGCATACAGCATAATGCATGATCGATTGAAATTTAAGAAAGTGTGCTCAAGGTGGGTACCAAGACAATTGAAGGAGGAACACAAAATGAACCGATTTGGCTTGACCTTGCATCATCTCTGTCGATACGAAGATGAGGGAGAAGACATGCCGAACAGGATTGTTACTGGAACCGATTCAAGGGTGCATCTCTATCAGCCCGAATCAAAGCGTGCTTCAATGCAATGGAAACATCCTTCTTCGTCTTGTGTCCAAAATATTCAAGGTTACGCCATCAGCAGGGAAGGTTATGCTGACAGTGTTCTGGGATTGTCAAGAGTGCTTTTAACCAATTCCAAAAAGAAAAGTGACAATGTGAATTCTGAATCGTACTGTGAAGTTCTTTCGATGCTTCATGGTGCAATTCGAAGGAAACGTCCAGGACTGCTGATTAGAGGAGTGTTGCTTCTGCATGACAATGCCAGACCACATACGGCTCGATTAACTCAGGAGAAAATTAACCAACTAAGGTGGGAAGTTCTGGAACATACACCTTACATCCCCGACTTAGTCCCTAGCGATTTCCACCTTTTTGGTCCACTGAATCACTTAGTACACACACGTTGGTATAATGCTGTGATTCCAGCCATATGAAAGCCTGTGTAACTGCCATCACCTCCATCGTCATGCTGCTCGTGGTCATGGAGTGGGCACCACTGGATTCTTGAACGGTTCGGCCCGCTGAGCGGGCTGTAAATGCCCACGCACTTCTCTGCTGCTTTACAACAGATCCATCTGTATAGATGAGCACTTCGGGGCTATCTGAGTGATCATAGATGAGCGCGTTAACCTCTGCATTGACAGCGGCAGGGTTCTGCTCTCTGCACCGTCTGTCGAGTGTGATAATGCAGGAGAAGGTACACTTTTGTCCGAAGCTTGCTTGTCCTCACCTCCCTCAACATGCTTTCTGAGTCAGTTACAATCACGATGTGTGTGTGTATCGTATTCTCCATCCAGCGGAAAGTTGCAGTGACCTCCCCACCTCCATTCTGAAGCTAGATGTTGTGGTATCATATGACAGGCTCTCTTGCACCAAACGTCGACCATTACCTTTAGCTAATAAAAGGATTAACATGTCATAACAAAATCATCAAGATTGAAATCATAGAGAGAACTAGATGCATAACTAGTGAACCAAGAGTTGAAGAAAACAGTGGATAGAACTGAGTGAACTTGATGATATTATAACTAGATTGGTCTTTGTTTGGAATCCACAGACAACAGACATAGAAGAAGAAGTTCTCCCTGTTCCGTTGATACTGACTTCGTTCGAAACGTTCGTTAGTATCTATGTGTTTTTCGTAAACACACTCACACACACACACACACACACACACACACACACATATATATATATATATATATATATATTTATTTTTTTTTTTTTTTTTTTTTTTTAAATTTTTTTTTAAATTTTTTTTTTCATATCCTTTACAGGATATCGCTGTCAACACCAACATCTTTCAGCTGTATGTTGATCTCTTGGCAAGATTACGCTCAGTAGTTTGCCATTGCTTTCTGAACGGCCGGCTCACATACCCCGTAAGTAACCGATGCGATTTGAACCACTGCTGATTCTCGCCGTCATTACGTCACCGACGAGAGTATACGAGATTACGGAGAAAAGTCATAACCTCTAAGCCACGAAGCCGGCATATATATATATATATATATATATATATATATATATATATATATATATATATATATATATATATATATATATGCTTGTTTTTCTGTGTGTGTTTTTCTGTCTGTCTTTTGCCTGTCTGTCTACTGTAATTAAATATATTCGTCTGTCTGTCCATTTATCAGTGTGTTTGTGTGTGTGTATATATACATATGTATGCATCTATCTGCCTCTCTGTCTGCACATTTCTTTTTCTCCGAGTCTTTAGTCTGTCCACCAAAATATAATTATATTTTCTGTTTGTCGTTATGTCTGTGTGTTTGCCTGTTTATACCTAATTATCTTTATATTCACCTATCTGTTAGCTTGTCTTTCAGTATTTGTGTTTTTCTTTCTGTCTTTCGGATGGGGGGGGGGGATAAATGGTCTTGAGGTATAGTGTCCTAGAGGTCCCGGGTTCAAGCCCCGGTGAGGGCCTGGAATTTTTCACGAGGACTTCTAGTAACAAAATTTCCCCTGGTCTCTGGGTAGTGAGATCGGACGCCCGTGTATAATGTTGCGCACGTAAAAAATCCCTTGGCAGTTGGAAATCGAAAAAGAGTAGCCTAACGGCGCTGCCTGGGCAAAATTTTAAGTTAACAATCTACCCAAATCATTTCAGGATCCTCGCCGGTGCTACGGAGTTCGTGCACTGAGCTGAGATTCTCCGACTCAGGCATGAATTAGGAGTAGAACGGAGCACTTATGGGTTACACCCGAGCGCCGTGATGTTGATCCGTCGAATAAACTAAAAATATCTGTCTTTCTGTGTTTCTTTCGCCTATATGTCTACCTAACAAAAAATGCTTGCCTGTCTGTCGATTTGTCTGTCAGTTTGTCCAGCGTCCTCTCTATCTGACAGTGTATCGTCCTACCCGTGAAATGGAATGGTAAGAAAAGCTCCATAATTTGGTCACAATTATTACGCTCCGACCTTTTCAAGCCACGACCAATCCCCAATCCTCGCGAGACCACAGTAAAATCTCTATAAAAAAAACCACGTGGTATTGATGATGTCATTGGGAGATTAGCTCCCACTTCCTTGGAGTGTTTCCCTATCGGCGGGAATCGCGTGATAACGACACCGATAATTTGGCTGATATAAATCGTTGTTGACGTCTGCTTAGGCGGTATGTATTGCTCCGTATGACGATTCCTCTTTTTCAGCCTCTGCTAGACTCCCAAGGATCACTTCTGGGCGAGTTTTTGCCGTCTCTTAGGGTGGAAGAGAAGGTCGCTGATTCAAATAACCGTTTTACATAATACATTATCAAACAAATCATTTTCTTTAATATTTTGCTGGAAGCCAAGGGAGGTCGGTGGATGGCTAAAAATCCAATTACTTTCTTATTGTTTTTCCCCCCACCACCTTTGCAGTTTTTAAACAGTTTTCATTTTCGGTGGCCAATGCGCGTCCTCTGCTTTAATTCTAAATAAAGTTGACAAAAATAACAAAGATTAAAGTGAAATATAATACAGTTAACAAAATTGTGTCCTATCAAAGGATGTAATATATATATATATATATATATATATATATATATATATATATATATATATATATATATATATATATATATATATATATATATATATAAGTGTTTATAATGAATATAAAGATAATTCTGAAATTAAAGGTGGATTAGTAGAGATGTAGTATAAAGATAAAGATAATGATGATAAAATTGGAGTTTATATTTAGAAGTCTTCATAATCCATCCATCATGTGCCATGCCGGTAAGCGTGGGCGGTCATGTTCTGCCATCTCACTCGATCACCAGAGTCGTGGATCAGCTCCGTGTTTCTGTCTCGACCATGCCACAAGGCCAAGCCATCCAGGTACTTGCTTCTAGGTCTTCCCCTTGGTCTGTTCCCCTCGATCTTACCAGTCGTCACCAAGTTCTCCAATCCATTTCTTCTCATAACATGCCCAAAAAATTTTGACTGTCTATGTCTAATTTCTCTAATCAATTTACGATCTTCATTTGTTTCTTGAAGAACTTGTTCATTGGTCTTTCTGGCTGTCCATGGTATTCTTTGCATTTTCCTCAGAAACCACATCTCTACAGCCATCAGATGTTTTTCAGCCTGACTGCTCATTGTCCACGCTTCACATCCATATAAAAGTACAGGTTCTATGTAGCATCTCAACACTCTTTTTCTCGTTTCAATTGACATCTTTTTATTGGTCAGTATGTTTTTCATCTTGCTAAAGGCTACTTTTGCCATGGCGATTCTTGTTCTAATCTCTTCAAGGCATCTTCCATCAGATGTTATTACTGTTCCGAGATAATTGTACCTATTCACTTGTTGAAGAATATTCCCATTTACTTGTATATTACATTATGGTATTTCGTTCTTCCTAGTGACGACCATAATCTGTGTCTTTTTGCAATTTAATTCTAACCCTAGTTGTTCACTGTGTGTAACAATCGCATCTACTAAATTTTGCAGGTCCTGTTCATTGTCTGCAATCAAGACTGTATCATCTGCATATCTAATGTTATTGATACATCGTCCCCCAATGTTGATTCCTTCCATATCTTCAATATTTCTGAAAATACTTTCACTGTACAGGGAAAACAGATCTGGAGACATTACACATCCCTGTCTCACACCTCTCTTAATAGGTTGATATTGGCTTACTTCATTATCAACTCTTATGGCAGCTTGTTGTTTCCAATATATGTTTTTTACAAGTCTAAGACCTTTTCCATCAATTTGTAGATCTTCAAGCATCCTTATCATGTTGACATGTCTCACTTTATCAAAAGCCTTTGTGTAGTCAATAAAGCAAAGGTGTAGATCTTTGTTTACTTCTATAGAACGTTCGATTATGGTTTTCAGTATATACACAGCATTTACTGTACCCTTGCCCTTACAAACCCACATTGTTCTTCTCCTATTTCAGGTTGTATTTTCCTCCTAACTCTTTGCATGATAATTCTTAGCAAAATCTTCGTGATGTGACTAATTATACTAATTGTTCGATGTTGATCACATTCCAAGGCTCCTGATTTCTTTGGGATTGCAATAAATACAGAATTACATAATAAATTCTGAAATTAAAGGAGGATTGATAGAGATGTAGTATAAAGATAAAGATGCTAAAGATAAAAAGTCGCTTAAAAGTCGACTGGGTCGACTTCATTGCACCGGGTTTTATCACATATGGCTCGGTCCCTTTCCGCAGAACGGAAAGCGTCGCACAAAGCACGAACTCCGTAGCTTTTAGCGACGACCCACAGGAGTCTCCGAAACATTTAACTCGTAAACCGAAGGGTGCGGCCCGGATTCGAACCCACAACCTTCGGAACACGAGTCAAACGGCTTGACCACTTCGCCACAGAGACTCCCGTGCTAAAGATAAAGGTGGTAAAGATGTAGTATATATCTAGAAGTGTTTACAATGCATTCTGCAATTACAGATGAATTGATAAAGACAAAGATCATTAAGATAATACGATAAAAATGATAAATATGGAGTATATATCTAGAAGTGTTTACAATTAATTCTGGAATTAAAGGTGGATTGGTTAAGATGTAGTATAAAGATAAAGGTAATAAAGACGGAGTATATATGTAGACGCTGATCTCCGTGGCTAAGGTCTTACGGACGCGATTTGTATGCCCACTTACTCGCGTTCGAAACACAGCTGTGACCGATTTGACAGCAGACAACGTTGTGCTAGATTTTAACGTGTTGGTATGGGGTCCGGTAGTTCAGAAAGCAATGGCAAACTACTGAACGTATAAACTTGCCAAGACATCAACAACAGCAGTAAAATGCTGGTGTTGACAGCGATGTCCTGTAAATCCACCTATCATGTGCCATGCCGGTAAGCGTCAGTGGTCATGATTCGCCATGTCACTCGAACACCAGAGTCGTGGATAAGCTCAGTGTTCCTGTCTCGGCCATGCCAGGTGGCCAAGCCATCCAGATATTTACTTCTTTGTCTTCCTCTTGTTCTCTTCCCCTCGATCTTGCCAGTTGACACCAAGCTCTCCAATTTATTTCTTCTCATAACATGTCCAAAAATGTTGACTGTCTGTGTCTAATTTATCTAATCAGTGTGCGATTTCATTTGTTTCTTGCAGGGCTTGGTCATTTCGTTTTGTTTTTGTTTTTATTTTGGGTGGTCTGTCCATGGTATTCCTTGCATTCTCACCAAAATACCACATTTCCACAGCCATCACATGTTTGCTTCACATCCATACAGCAGTACAGGTTCTATTAACACCCCGGCACTCTTTTTCTCGTTTTAATTGATATCTTTTTGAATAACGAAGGCACAAACCATATATAGTACGATTTATTGCCTGGCACATTTTGCTGCATCTCGTATATATGGTTGGTGCCTTCGTTATTCAAATTCACTAAGGGAAAACATTGTTTTTGACATCTTTTTATTGGTCAGTATGTTTTTTTCATCTAGCAAAAGGCTACTTTTGCCATGGCAATTCTTGTTCTAATATCTTCAAGGCATCTCCCATCAGATGTTATGACTGTTCCAAGATAATTGTACCGATTCACTTGTTGAAGAATATTCGCATTCACTCGTATTAGTCAGTTAGTCGCGGTTCCAACTTCACGGCAACGGGTCGTCCCAATATTGCTCCATTCCTGTGCCAGTGAATATCACAAAATGCTCCTCACTGCCGCATGTGAACAATGGAATAGACAGGGGTGTAGGCAAGCCAACAGCCCGCACAGATTCACTGTGCATAATGCAGCCGTCATAATGCCAACACAAAAGTCCTCCACGAAAAATACAGTTCATCGTCGATGAAAACGGCAGTCACCAGAAAGTCTTCATTGACCGGGGTTTTATCCCATATGGCTCGGTCTCTTACTGCAGGGCGACCCACCGAAAGCGCCGCACAAAGCACGAACTCCGTAGCTACAGCGACGACTCCCAGGAGTCTCCTGAAAAATTCACTCGTGAACCGAAAAGGCTCGTATATTACATTGTGGTACTTCGTTCTTCCTAGTGACGACCATAACCTGTGTCTTCTTACAATATAACCCTAGTTGTTCACTGTGTGCAACAACCGTATATACTAATTGTTGCAGATCCTGCTCATTGTCTGCTGTCAATACTGTATCATCTACATATCTAATATTATTGATGTTTCGTCCCCTAATGATGATTATATTTACGAGGGCGAGTCAATAAGTAAGTCACACAGTTCTGTGGAATAGCAGGTAAATGTAGTTGGTGTTTTCTACATGTGTCATTAGGTGACAGCAACATCAAACTTTATATTCCCCTTCGTCAGGTGGCGCTAGGTGTCTCATGCGCATGCGCAGTGCATAAACAAAATGGCGACTGTACTTAAGACGTGTACAACCAAAGAGCAACGTGCTTTTGTGCGTTTTTTTGTTTTTTTTGGTGGGCAAAAGGACTGTCTGCAAAGGACATTCATAAGGAAATGCTTCCTGTTTATGCTGATAAATGTTTGTCCCTTAAAGCGGTGCATAGCTGGGTAGAAAAAAAAATTTCTCAAGGACGCTCTAAAATTGTTGATGAAACCCGATCTGGTCGTCCAGTTGAGATTGCAACAGAAGCATCCGTGCAGCGGGTGGAGGAGATGATTAGAGGTGACAGGCGAGTAACGATAGACTCTGTAGCATCTGCAATAGGGTACTCACATGTTTCAACATACAGCATTATGTATGATCGATTGAAATATCAGAAAGTGTGCTGAAGGTGGGTACCCAGACAATTGAAGGAGGAACACAAAATGAGCCGATTTGGCCTGACCTTGCATCATCTCTGTCGATATGAAGATGAAGGAGAAGACATGCTGAACAGGATTGTTACTGGAACCGATTCAAGGGTGCATCTCTATCAGCCCGAATCAAAGCGTGCTTCAATGCAATGGAAACATCCTTCTTCGTCTTGTGTCAAAATATTCAAGGTTACGCCATCAGCAGGGAAGGTTATGCTGATAGTGTTCTGGGATTGTCAAGGAGTGCTTTAAACCAATTCCAAAAAGAAAGGTGACAATGTGAATTCTGAATCGTACTGTGAAGTTCTATCGATGCTTCATGATGCAATTCGAAGAAAACGTCAAAAAACGACTAGAGGAGTGTTGTTTCTGCATGATAATGCCAGACCACATACGGCTCGATTAACTCAGGAGAAAATTAACCAACTAAGGTGGGAAGTTCTGGAACATACACCTTACATCCCCGACTTAGTCCCTAGCGATTTCCACCTTTTTGGTCCACTGAAAACCCACCTTGGCGGGAGACATTTCGCGAATGACGCCGAAGTTGAATGTGAAGTGAACACGTGGTTTAGAAAACAGAGCACGCCGTTCACTGCAGCCGGTTCGGGAGGACTGATAAAACGATGGGATAAGTGCATCAATGTCCGTGGAAATTATGTTGAGAAATAAAGGGACAATGTATGTATAAAAATAAACTGGTTTCAAGTTGTTATCATATTTTTCTACACCCATTTGTGACTTTCTTATTGACTTTCCCTCATATATCTTCTACATTTCTGAAACTTCTTCTTCTTTCGTTCGCTTGAAATACATCTATAACTGTAATGTTGTCTCCTGTATGAATCTAACAGTCTTTTTTAGTTCACTCAGCGGTCCATAAAGTTTATCTTCCACTGCCGTCTCTCTAGGCCAGACGGTATGCCTGGGTATGTTGTAGTTTGGGCAGTCTTGGAGTATGTGGTCTGCTGTCTGCGGCGCCAAACCACATGTGCACGTGGCTGAATCACCAATCTTGAATTTTGAATACATGTGGTTGCGTAATCTATTGTGCCCTGTACTAAGGCGCAGAATAATTACTTGTTCTGGTCTGTCCATAACGTGGTAGTCGTCTTGAGCAGGTTTTGGTGGCCTTCTGATTGATTTGATCATTCTTTTCTTTTTGTGGTATGTAATGGGCACATCAGGCTGTTCTTCTTTTGCTCCTTCCTTAGCCAATTGATCAGCTCTGTCGTTTCCGGGTACTCCACAGTGGGATGGTATCCACTGTATGGTGACCTTATGCTGACTGCTAAGTTCGGAAAGTAGTGTCCTTAGTACTGGCAATTTCCCAGACAGGAGCGCCTCGAGTACTGATTTTGCATCTGTCAACAGCACCACAGGTTGTGTACCATGGTTGGTATTTAGTAATTTCTCTGTTGCTATCTTGATTGCCTCAATTTCAGCATCATAGTTATGGCAGTACTTTCCTGTTGGAACTCCGGCTGTGTCCCTGGTATTATTTGAGTATTCTATGTACACTCCCGCTCCTCCATTTTGAACAGCATTTTGTGCTGACCCATCTGTGTAGACTCGGATCCAGAGGTCCTGTGGGTATTCTTCATCAAGGAAGGCGAGAGTGACTGTTCTGCGCTGTACACTGTTCTGTTCTTCCTTGTCAAATATTCCTCGCACTTTAATCTGGATTTGTAGTGATAGTCTATGTGCATCTTTCCATGGAGTTTGCTCTGGAATAGTTGTCAGTGGGATACCAACTGTGGGCAGATCAGTGGTTTCTCTGCAGAGTCGTTTCGCCTGATGGATAAAACTACTTCTTTTCAATCGTCCCATAGCTAAGTTTTCAAATCGGTTCTTCATAGGGTGGCCTGGCAAGCTGAGGAACTTTTCTCTGATTGTATTAGTGTTTTCGTATATCTGAGTGCTTGGATCCTCCCCTGAAATAATTTTCACTATATAGGGAAACAAGATCTGGAGACATTACGCATCCCTGTATCACACCTCTCTTAATAGGCTGATATTGACCTACTTCATTATCCATTTTTATGGCAGGTTGTTGTTTCCAATGTATGTTTTTTTTTATAGCTCTAAGGTCATTTCCATCAATTTTTAGATCAGCAAGTATCTCTACCATGTTGGCAATGTCTTACTCTTTCGAAAACCTTTGTGTAGTCAATAAAGCAAAGATGCATATCTTTATTTACTTCTCATTTCATTGGCACCTTGCCGTCTTGGCAGACGATAGTTTGTGTTTTAAAAAGGCATAATAACTATTACCTATGGCGGTAGCGAATGTGACTGATAAGGCCAATTCGCGCTGCAAATGTCCGTTCACAGTGGGTGCATGTTAACACGTGGTCATTTCCACCATCATGCACCATCTTACGTCTCACACGCTCGGTGTGTGACTTATCTGCAATAATTTTCTCCTTTGTCTTTATTCCATTTCTGATCTTTGCCTTCCATGCAACACGTTCAGCGGCGACTTGCTCCCACTGTGCATTATCAATACCTGTATCAATCATGTCCCGCTTACACACATCTTTATTTACTTCTATAGAACGTTCAATTACTGTTCTCAGCTTAAACACAGCATTTACTGTACCCTTGCCTTCTACAAACCCGCATTGTTCTTCTCCTAGACAGACTTCCGGTCCCCAACATGGCAGATAGGTATTGAACCGTTAGGGCCTCTGTAGTGTTTGTGCTTGTGGCTACGGTTTGCATTCGCATTTTCCTCATGTTGGACAGGTAGTACATGGTTCCGTCGCCCTGCTACTGAATGAGTGCATGGTGCGACACTGTGAGCTGTGAAATTCGCGTGGAATGCTTTTACATCTATCCGCTGTTATTTGTGGCGTGAACTACATGTTTGGAACACTTGCACCGGTTGTCGCTGAATTGACTGGTTGGCCTTTCGGTTCACGGGTGCATTTTTCAGGAGACTCCTGGGAGTCGTCGCTGGAGCTACGGATCTCATGCTTTGTTCGGCGCCTTCGGCGGATCACCCTACGGAAAAAGAAAGTAAACTCCTGAATTCTTTTGTGCATTAATTTGGTATTTTAACTGTTGTGCTGTTTTTCAATTTCTATGCAATTTTCCTCAAGCCATGCTTCTTTTGCCTCCTCAAATAATATTCAGACTTGTCTATGAATTTCTTCATAATTGGCAGGGTTATTTTCGTTGAGTCTTCTTGTTTCCATTAGTTGTAAAATTTCTTCATTTATCCATTTCTTATGACCCTCCGTCTTTAATTTTGGGCTAGATTTTGAAAGATGCGAGATTGAGTGCGTATGGCTTGAGGTTAAACTTCAAAATCGCACACCCCTAGTAGTTGGCTATCTTTATCGAAACCCCAGTGCAGGAAATATCTGGTATGAAAAATTCACCACTATGATGGATGTAGTCTTTAGTAATGCGAGAGAAATAATACTGCTAGGTGACTTCAACATAGACACTATCAAATCAAACAAAACATGGGAAAACATAATAGAGTCAAATAACTTCCAACAGTTAGTCAAACAAGCCACTAGAATAACAAAATCATCTGCAACACGTATAGATCATATTTATACTACGTGTGCTGACAAAATCACAGAATGTACTGTACCTAATAATACAATGAGCGATCACTATCCAGTATGTTGCATGTTGTCGAAAAGAGGTACTAAAACTCCAAATCACAAACATATAAGTATAAAATATAGAAATTACAAAAATTTCAATCGAGACGTCTTTTTACAAGACTTGCTCAACTCATCTCTGGACTATGTTTACCAGCTTCCTGACCCAGACGATGCTCTGGACCACTGGCTGAAGACCTTTCCAGGAATATTTGATAAGCATGTTCCATTTAAGGAAGTTCATGTTAAAAATCACACTAAGCCTCCTTGGATGACCCCCCCCCCCCCCCCCAGGTAGTTGAACTTATGATAGACCGGGACAGGGCACATAAAAATAGAGATCTGACTATGTATCGTAGTCTGAGAAACGCAATTCAATGTGTTATTCGAAGGGAAAAGAAAAACTATTTTAAGAACTTAATAATAGATAAAACCAACACTAAAGATATATGGAAAGCAATTAATACCTTGACAAACAAACACAAATCATCACAATCATTACCATCAAATCAGGTTACATGTGATCAATTCAGTAGATTCTTTCAGTCCGACATAAACCAACTGAAGGCTACAATACCAGATGCCCCTCATGACATATCTTTATTGTCATCATTCTGTGAAAACAAATGCTATGGAGACATCCCCTCCAACATACCGCTAATGACGACCACTGAAGTATTTACGCATCTCAGTAACCTAAAAAACAATAACTCATCAGGACTAGATGGAATCACAAATCGGATCCTTCGCCATGCTGCACCGGCGATCTGCGAGTCACTAACTTTTATATATAATCAATGTCTCACCAAAGGTCACTTCCCATCAGCCTTTAAAATCGTTAAAGTGTATCCTCACTTAAAAGCTGGTTCTCTAGACGATCGTCTCATGAGTAATTATAGGTCAATTTCCATGTTACCCTCACTATCCAAACCGCTTAAAAAAATACATCCACAAAACAACACTAGAGCACTTAGTTCGCCACAAACTAATAGTTGACAGTCAGTCAGGATCTCGGCCAACATATTCTTGTCATACGACAAGCATGATAGAAAACAGGCATCAAAATATTAACAAGAATTCTCTACGTGGAGCGGTGTTTATAGACTTTAGAAAAGCATTCGATATGATAGACCATAATATTCTAATTAAAAAACTAGAAACAATGAAAGTAAGCTTTAATATAGTGACATTAATAAAAAATCATTTTTATTAGACAGAAAACAAATAGTATCACACAATAAATCTTTATCTCAAGCCATTAACATTAATTGGAGTACCTCAGGGATCTATTCTTGGCCCTCTGTTATTTGCCATTTATATAAATGATCTTCCCTTATATCTGTCGTCGTCCTGAGATATATTTGCAGATGACTGCACAGTATATACAAACGCTATTGATCGTAATGTGCTAGAGTTATCCTTGCAACAGGAAATAAATAGTGTAGTTAACTGGAGTCATGCAAACCGCATGCAAATTAACATTTCTAAAACAAAATCTATGTTAGTAGGAACCAGGCAAAGATTTCACACGCTAAACTCGCAGGCAACTCTACAGTTGCACATTGGTAGCATGCCTATATAAAGTGTAACCGAGCACAATTCACTGGGTCTTATCATAGATCAAAATCTAACCTTTAACTCACATGTTCATGCTCTCGTTAAACAAATAGCCATAAAAGTATACCAACTTGCCAAAATTAAGAATTTCCTTAACGAAAATACAAGAAAGATATTCTATACTTCCCATATACAAACACATATTGATTATTGCTCCACAGTCTGGGATGGATGCTCCAAATCAATAATAAAACGCCCATATTCACTCCAGAAAAAGGCAGTGCGTTTAATTAATGGTGAAAAGCTTACCGACAATTGTAACCTACATAAACGTCTTCGGTTACTGCCACTCCACAAACGAGTACTTTTTAATAAGGCCAAACTAATTCACAAAATCCTATTTCAAAATGCTCCAAGCTACCTTTGGCCATTGTTTAAATATAATGCAAGACATAGCGAACGACTAAATATACTTCATGTCCCTAAACCTAAGATAGACTTATATAAAACAAGCTTAGCATACTCTGCCGCTCAGTTGTGGAACAATCTTCCACAAGAAATCAAAGACACCAACAATCATTATACATACATTCGCAACCTGTTTGAACACTACCTCAGTACAGACTACATTCCCCCATAAACAAAAACACAAAAAACAACAATAATAATGGTAAATTATCTCAAACGACACTAGCCAAAACACATTCCCATATGTAGGGCACGTTACACCTTCCTTAGGTATTTATATTGCACATTGCCTCAGTGAGTCATTTGTTATTGATTATTTTTCATGCGTTATAATGCTATTGTTCTTTTGTTGTCAAAAATTTGGTTCATAAGTGATGTTGAATGAAATTATGTAGGAGAGGAAATTGAGAACAAGGGCAGGCCTGCGTGTTCAATTCTTAACCCTTTGAAAGTAAAGATATTTAATGTGTTCCTGTTATATACATGACTTTCTTTAACTTTACCCTTATTGTGCATGTAATCAATTTGTGATCACTGTAGCAATAAGCATTGGGAACTGTTTTTGCGATTGTTAACGCATTTCGAAACCTTCTGCTAATCAGAATGTAATCAATCTGGTTTCTAGTCCTGCTGTCATGACTCCCCCATGATCAGTCCATGTTCTTCTGTGTGTTGTTTAAATTAGCTGTTTCCTACAATCATTTCCTGCTCTTTTGCCCATTCTACAAGTCTGTATCCTCTTTCGTTTCGCTCTCCCAAACCATGGTTTCCGACTGTGCATCCATAACCTTGATTTCGTACTTTTGCATTGAAGTCACCCATTATGAAATTGCCATGTATCGAAACGGCATTCTGAATTTTTACATTTCTTCAAAGCAGACTCCATATCATTATAAAATTCCTCTATACTATCTTCACTGCATTCTCCTGTAGGGGCATATATTTGTATGACGTTTATGTTCAAAGATATGCCGATTAATGTTACCAATAGAAAAATGTCTGACACAGCCTAATATCCTTTAAAAGAATTTGATGTTTGCCAACCCAAGATAATCGCTACACCTCTTTTTCGTTCTTCTCCCCCAGAATAAATAATATTAAAATCCTCATCTATCTTAATCCCAGCCCCTTTCCGTATCGTTTCGCACATTCCTAATATATTAATCTTCTCTCTTGCCATTTCTTGTTTGATGTTATCTAACTATCCGTTGTCGCTTCCGTCGTTGCTTAACGTCCGAACATTCCATGTTGCTAATTTCAGTGTCCCTGTGTTTTTCTTGTGGTGATCTGTAATTAGGCGAATCATGATAAACGAGGCAACTTTAAAGAAGGTAGTTTGCCGTTGCTTTCCTTCCTGGCAGTGGCCATACTAACCGGGTCCTGTAAATAGGATATGCAACAAACAAAGTCATTTGTAGTCGCGTTTATAATGCATTCTGAAATTAATGGTTATTGATTGATAAATATGTAGTATAATTATATAAATAAATAAAATGAAGATGTGGTTTATATCTAGAAGTGGTTATAATGCATTCTGGAATTAAAGGTGGAATTAAAAAGATGTAGTATAAAGATAAAGATGCTAAAGCATCTGTATATATATAGAAATGTATATACTGCATTTTGGAATTAAAGGTATAATGATAAAGATGTAGTATAATGATAAAGATGTAGTATAATGATAACGATGTAGTGTAATGATAAAGATGTAGTATAATGTTAAAGATGTAGTATAATGTTAAAGATGTAGTATAATGATAAATATGATAACGATGTAGTATAATGATAAATATGATAAAGATGTAGTATAATGATAAAGATGTAGTATAATGATAAAGATGTAGTATAATGATAAAGATGTAGTATAATGATAAAGATGTAGTATAATAATAAAGATGTAGTATAATGATAAAGATGTAGTATAATAATAAAGATGTAGTATAATATAAATATGAAAAGATGTAGTATAATGATAAAGATGTAGTATAATGATAAAGATGTAGTATAATGATAAAGATGTAGTATAATGATGAAGATGTAGTATAATGATGAAGATGTAGTATAATGATGAAGATGTAGTATAATGATAAAGATTTAGTATAATGATAAAGATGTAGTATAATATAAAGATGATAAAGATGTAGTATAATGATAAAGATGTAGTATAATGATAAAGATGTAGTATAATGATGAGGATGTAGTATAATGATAAAGATGTAGTATAATGATAAAGATGATAAAGATGTAGTATAATGATAAAGATGTAGTATAATGATAAAGATGTAGTATAATGATAAAGATGTAGTATAATGATAAAGATGTAGTATAATGATAAAGATGATAAAGCTGTAGTATAATGATAAAGATGTAGTATAATGATAAAGATGTAGTATAATGATAAAGATGTAGTATAATGATAAAGATGTAGTATAATGATAAAGATGTAGTATAATGATAAAGATGTAGTATAATGATACAGATGATAAAGATGTATAATGATAAAGATGTAGTATAATGATACAGATGATAAAAATGTTGTATAGTGGTAAAGATAAATATGTTGTGTATATCTAGAAGTGATTATACTGCTTTCTGGAATTAAAGTTGGATTAATAAAAGAATTGTACTCGTATTATTAAAATATGTGACCCATTCTTCTGTATGGGTGCGAATGCTGGGCATTGAGTTATGATATACTGAGACAACTCCGAGTGCTAAAGATGTGGTTTCTGAGAAGAATGTTGAGAACATTGTCAACAGAAAAAATAAACGCTGAGATAATGAAATATATAGGGTGTTACAGATCTTTTTTTTTTTCAAACCATAAGTGACAGAACAAATGAGATTTATCTGGCACATCAAGAGAAGAAATGAGATAGAGGAATTAGCTCCACGTAGGTAAATTCTAGGCGCGAGAGGCAAAGGAAAGCAAATATTTGTACAATGTATAAGGACAGCTTCAACACCTTGGAGTTATGAGTGTCGTCCAGAACCTCTGGTCACTCCCTGCAGTACCATTCTCTTGCATATTTATCAAAGCTCTCTCTTGAATATTTATCAAAGCTCACTCTTGTATATTTATCAAAGCTGTCTCTTACATATTTATCAAAGCTCTCTCTTGCATATTTATCAAAGCTCTCTCTTGCATATTTATCAAAGCTCGCTGATACATACTTATCAAAGCTCTCTCTCTCTCTCTCTCTCTCTCTCTCTTTCTCTCTCTCTCTCTCTCGCTCTCTCTCTCTCTCTCTCTCTCTCCCTCTTATATATTTATCATAGCTCGCTCTTACATATTTATCAAAGCTCTACTTCTCTTCTCTCGTCTCCCCCTCTCCCTCTCTCTCTCTCTCTCTCTCTCTCTCTCTCTCTCTCTCTTTCTCTCTCTCTCTCTTACATTTTCACCAAAGCTCTCTCTTACATATTTATCAAAACACCCCCTTACATATGTATAAAAACACATATTCCCAATACTAGTTAATTGACTTCCTAAATAAATAGACCTGATCATTCTTACTTACTACCATTTCTCATTTCTAATCACTTGTATTTATCTCTTCACATGCAGCGATCTAAGGAAGGAATGGTAAGTAAGCTGTGTTGTCCTTCCCTTCCCTACCCAAACGCTGTGTGTTGTTGCGGCCCCGCTGACCAATTATAAACCAGTTTGTGTGACCAAGGGTAGGTAATTTGTGTGAACAGGAGTAGATAATTGAAATATTATCGCTTCCCATCAAGTGCTGAAGTCAAGGGGAATAATACGCGGTTCTTATTACTGATAGCCAAGTGGCTAATTTCCCAACCGTATTTCACTGCCTGTGATCTGCAATCATACATAAACGGGGAATAAGTAAAGCTCTTTCATTGTTTATCATATTCTCTTCTACATTTAGGTGTAAAATATCTGCTGTTTACGTATTGTTTTGTTGTTGTTTTGTTTTGCACAGTTACACAGGCAAACATGCAATGAGTAAATTAACGAAAATGTGTTTGTTTTCTTTTAAAGTTAACTTTTGGCTAAGATGACAGTGACATACAGTGACCTGGTGGGGAGTCTCTTGCCCGTTTTTTTTTTAGTCTCTTGCCCTTGTGGGTATCATAATGACACACATGAACTTGCGCTTGTATGAATCGCGAGCACTTATTTTTTTTTTTTTAATTATTATTATTATATCTTTCTATACCTTTTGGCTATGATCAAAGTGTAGATTTACCGCACATGATCTGGCCAGGTTGCAGATGCACTCATCCAAACTGCAACCTCAAATCACTAACCACTAACGTCTCTCCGTGGCGAAGTGGTCAAGCCGTTTGACTCGGGCTCCGAAGGTTGTGGGTTCAATTCCGGGCCGCGTCCTTCGGTTCACGAGTTAAATTTTTCGGAGACTCCTGTGGGTCGCCGCTAGAGCTACGGAGTTCGTGCTTTGTGCGACGCTTTCCGCGCAGCGGAAAGAGACCGAGCCATATGGGATAAAACCCGGTGCAATGAAGTCGACACTGTGGACTCTTAAGCGACTTTAAGCGACTGGCGAACCGCCTTGGTGGACTATAGTCGGCCGAAATCACATAGTGGGACTAAGAGGCCATGACAACAAAATTAATATCCTATTTTGGCTGCCTCGGTCACAGAATTATTAATCTGAACCAGGGATGGACCCTAATACAGCGAGTATTTTTAATGACCGTGGGATTTTTGAAATTATTGCCGGTCCAAGTTTTGTATTTACCTTTTATATTCCATGAACTACACAGAGAGTAAATATAAAACTTGAACCGGCAATATTTTCAAAAAAAAAAACCACGGTCATTAAAAATACATCCTATATAACAGTGGTTCTCAACCGGTGGGGAATCTCCCCCCCCCCCACCCCAAAAGGGGGGGGGGGGATTTAGGATTTCCAAGAGGGGGGGGGGGGGTTAAAATAATTTCAAGATCGTGTTAATACAAGAACTGATTACTTGATATTGTTTTTCCCTTCATACTTTACGGTTCTGTACTTCTCGCCCTTCTGAAATTCGTTTTATAACGTAAGTAGACCCGCAAATAACGTTTCGTATAGACGTCTAGACTTGTTCTAGTATGTGTTATTAAATTTAGTTTCCATTTATATTTATACTATGTAGGGCGGGAATTTATAGGGGGGAAATACGAAAGGGGGAGGGGGGGGTGACATTCTGAATATATGGTGAAGGAGTGCACAGTCCACAGAAGGTTGAGAACCCCTGCTATATAATGTCTCTTCTGGGGTTAAACAGGGTAGGGGAAACGGTATAATGAGAAGTTAAACAGGGTAGGGGAAATGGTATAGTGAGAAGTAGAATTGGTCAGCAGCGCAATCACTAGTGGCAAAACGGATGTCGCTAACATGGCTGGCAAACGAAGAAATTACAGGGTGTTCTACGGCAAGAGGTTTGACTTCGTTGCACCAGGTTTTATCCCATAAGGCTGGGTTTTTTTTCCCTCAGGGTGTCCTGCCGAAAGCGTAGCGCGAAGCACGAACTTCGTTGCTCCAGCGACGAATCCAGGAGTCTCCGAGAAAAATCGCACTTGTTTTCTGAACGGAATCAAACCCACAACCTTCGGAGCGCGGGGCTGGCAACGTAACCACTCTGCCACGGAGACTCTCAAACGGAGGAATAATGGTCGCAGCAAAAAGGGCCGAGATCATATTAAATATGTTCATTGCGCAAATTATGCACAGTGTTGTCCCAAGGACAAGGCAATTAAGTTGTACGTCATCAGGAACATTTTTGAAGTTGCTGAAATGTATGCTCTACCCAATCTGCTGCTGTGAGGGATATCTCAGAAGCCAGAGTTTATGAAATGTATGCTCTACCCAGGCTGTTGTTGTGAGGGATATCTCAGAAGCCAGAGTTTATTAAATGTATGCTCTACCCAAGTTGCTGCTGTGAGGGATATCCCAGAAGCCAGAGTTTATGAAATGTATGCTCTACCAAGCTGCTGTTGTGAGGGATATCTCAGAAGCCAGAGTTTATTAAATGTATGCCCTACCCAAGCTGCTGCTGCGAGGGATATCTCAGAAGCCAGAGTTTATGAAATGTATGCTCTACCCAAGTTGCTGCTGTGAGGGATATCTCAGAAGCCAGAGTTTATGAAATGTATGCTCTACCAAGCTGCTGCTGTGAGGGATATCTCAGAAGCCAGAGTTTATGAAATGTGTGCTCTACCCAAGCTGCTGCTGCGAGGGATATCTCAGAAGCCAGAGTTTATGAAATGTATGCTCTACCCAAGCTGCTGCTGTGAGGGATATCTCAGAAGCCAGAGTTTATGAAATGTGTGCTCTACCCAAGCTGCTGCTGCGAGGGATATCTCAGAAGCCAGAGTTTATGAAATGTATGCTCTACCCAAGCTGCTGCTGTGAGGGATATCTCAGAAGCCAGAGTTTACGAAATGTATGCTCTACCCAAGCTGCTGCTGTGAGGGATATCTCAGAAGCCAGAGTTTATTAAATGTTTGCTCTACCCAAGCTGCTGCTGTGAGGGATATCTCAGCTGCCAGCATTTATTAAATGCAAGCTCTACTCCAAGCTTCTTTACTGTGTCTCTAGTGCTATTCAAACCCGACAACCCACATTGTGCCAACGGCTTCGAGCGGAGAAGTGCAATTGGGAGGGTACAAGCTTTACCCTAGTGTGAGGAAATGCAACCTAAATATTAAATGTCATGACAGGGCAGACCTGGCCCTAAGCATTGGTCAGCAAGAGGTCTTGGATAGAAGCTTCGATAGGTGGACAGTAAGAACATTACTTTGCTGATCCGGGAGCTTCTGCAGCTTGTCTTGTTCCAGATGCATTGATGTTACCTTTCCTCTGGAGTAAACTAGACAGGCCGAGAGAGGGATCATGCTGCATGGGCAACATATGGTCTCTACATTCAGCCGAGGCTTTGTGTTATGGAGAGGTATAACAAACTATCGCCTGTTATTTAACAGTTAAATCATCATCATCATCATCATCATCATCTTCCACTTCTGCCATCAAGCGTCGTGGGGAGGAATAATTTGCGTTCCAGCGCCCGGTGGACGGCACTGGATAGTGTCATTCCGTGTGGTTGTACAATGTCTCTGATGTCGTCAATCCATTTTCTTCTTGGACGTCCTCGTGGTCTCGTCGCAGATTGTTAACAGCTGTTATTTAACAGTTTCATTTTTTTTTTTTTTGCTGTTAAAGGCTTGTCGCTGTAACGTCCTTAAATTCCCCCCAACCCCATCTCCCAAATGAAGCCTACACAAGTGATGCCTACTCAACCTCGGCTTTCCATTCTATACTTTCCGAAGCGGGAACTAAGACACAGAGACAATAATCGCCTTTGTTAGAGACGGACTAGAAAGCCATTTCAGTGTCGCAGTGACAATCTCGGTCAACCAGCGGCCTCGCTGACACTTTCTTGTTTGTTTCCCATGTCATAAGTTGTTCCCATGTCACACTTTGTGTCAAATCTCTTCCTTTGGTATTCCTTCCAGCATTATTTCACTATAATAGCCCACTCCTCTATTGTTTCTCCACCGCCAACAAATTCCTACCCCAAACAGGCACACTGGGCTCATCACGCCCTATCTAGCCATTAGTTTCAGCTTACAAGCAGACAAAAACATCAACACCCGTAAACCGGATGTGATCTCATTATGGCCAGTTTATACAAGTATTACTAGCAACCCATCAGGGACTTGACCGGCAGCAAAGCGACTTCTTGATCGTTTCTAACTATTGAGTATTGGCTGGCCTGAACTGTCCACACGGTTAAGATAATAGTTCAGATACTAAAAATGGCTTTTGGTAACTCCGCGACAGATACTGCCGTTGGGACCTGAGCTTTCATATATTCTAGACCACAATATAATGAGATGGAGTGACCAGTTCTTTTCCTTTCGAATTTCCTGAGAGGTATTTCCATAAAATTATGGGGGAGGGGGGGGATGACTGGTGCCAATTATTATAACTCTGGTTCGAACATATAATAGTATTTATTGAAATATATATTTTCCGCGTCATTTGGGGATTAAACCCAGACCACTGTCATTATCATGCAAGCGCGCTAACCAGTGTGCTACACTTTTGTGAAGTAAATTCATATATATTGATTGGCGCTCATAGTAGTAAACACAAAGTAAGTGTAATTCAGAGATAATATATTATATTAGTAGTAAATGTCTATTGCTTCTTAGCGTTCGTTAGGTTTGAACTCAAGCGAAGTCCATTCACTGGCTACTACTTCTAGTAGTTGCCACTACACTGGACTGATGTTTGCGTCTGGATTAGCTGTCTCTATTACCAGTGCCTCTCGCCATCAGGTGAATCCACTCCGACTTCTGGGGTACTTGTAATTCAAGAACGAGAAGTCATATGTACAAATTCTACTTCCTAATCTTAACGTAACCACATCTGTGTCCTACCGGGCCTGTAACAGAAACACGTCTGAAGAGGCGACTAGAGAGAGTTGGTGTAAGGCCGGCCACCTCATCCAGTAGGAAGCCTTAGCTGCACATTCCAGCAATAACTTGCTTCTCAGAAAATATCCTGGCACACGTTTTACGCGGTGTCGACCTAGGAGTGAAAGTATGGGGCGGGGTGGGGGGGGGGGGGGTATTCCCGACTCAAAGTGGATTTGAACACGTGACCTGCTGAGGGGTAGACCATCGAACATCTTATTGTGTGGGAGATCTCACTGTGTTGGAGATCACATTGTGTAGAACCTTTCATTGTGTGGAACCTCTCATTGTGTGGAATCTCTCATTGTGTGGAACGTCTCTTTGCGTAGAACCTCTCATTGTGTGGAATATCTCATTGTGTGGAACATCTCATTGTGTGGAACGTCTCATTGTGTGGAACATCTCATTGTGTGGAACCTCTAATTGTGTGGAACATCTCATTGTGTGGAACATCTCATTGTGTGGAACCTCTCATTGTGTGGAACCTTTAATTGTGTGGAACCTCTAATTGTGTGGAACATCTCATTGTGTGGAACCTCTAATTGTGTGGAACATCTCATTGTGTGGAACCTTTCACTGTGTGGAACCTCTCATTGTGTGGAACCTCTCATTGTGTGGAAGTCATCTAAGTTTTCTAGATGGAACCTCTCATTATGTAGAAGTCATATAAGATTTCTAGGTGGAACCTCTCTTGGTGCGGAAGTCATCTAAGTCTTCAAAGTCCCATATCTATGCATCTTTCCGTCTCTAAAAGAACAGCCTGTGGCGATATGTATGTCGGTACAGGGAAGAAAAGCTAGATAGCCAGGAGCAAGAATTCATTGCCTAAACCCAGAACCACAAAGCATTATGTCCCAGTTCTACATTTATGGAATGAGTGAAACAACAATAAATGTGAAGTAGAAACGTTATATTTTACTAGAACACGATCACAAGGGACAAAATGGACGTTGCGGTTAAAGCCTTCGTCAGCTCACAAACAACAGACATACACTGATACAGCTACACGCAAAACTCTGCATTAAAATATATATAAAGGTTACTGTCGCGAAAAATAAACTTGATGGTTTCGATCGATGACAAACAAGACCCGACATTCGTCTGCAAAAACAGGCAACCCTTTGATGTTGTATAGACAGGAACAAAATAGGTCGCGTCAAAATGTCTAACCCCGGTCGGCATTTTGTTAACAAGTTGTTGCTCGAGAAACGTACAATGGCGCCATCCGTCTGCAAGGCGGGAGTCAGCCTTTGAAGTGACAGACGGAATGTCTGGCCGGACGTCGGATGGAGTCTTGTGATGTGGAGAAGGTCTCTAGATCACAGACAGGAGACAATTTCCCAGATGAAAGGGGACACCAGTCAGAAGTTCACATTGAGTTGGGAAAAATAAAGAGAAAAACAACTTCTCGACGCCGATGCGTCTAGACTTTTTGGTGACGTCACTCAAGCCCGATATAAAACCCGTTGCGGTAAACAAGTGGAGTTAGTCGACCAAGATTTCTGAAGTTTGAAGGATCGGTGCAGTTTCCGAGTTGTGTTCAATGAAAGAAACTATAGTGTCAAATTGTTGATATTTATCGGCGGACATAGATCCAGTCTGTGATTGCATAGTTTCAATCAGCAACCGGAATAGGCATATGGTATTCTATTAATCATATCTAACTTAGAGTATGATTAGGAATAGAGTACAGTACTGTGCGGTGATATAATATATTATAGGTGCGGTGATATAGTGTATTATAGGTGTGGTGATAGAATGTTCTATAAGTGCGGTGCTAGAAAGTATCATAGGAGCGTCGGCACTAGTATCCTGTTGTGAGGCTTTAACTAGCTTGTGTGATATATAATTTTACTCAGGGAGTTGAGGACAATGTAGTGGGATAATAATTAGAGAGATTGAGGATGGTTGGGAGGGAGGAGGGGAATGTGAAATGGTAGGATCTTCCAGTAGGGCATCTGCTGGGTTTCTACCCGTTCCTTTATTCTTTCCTGGTGTTGCCATGTCTCAGACCATGTGATGAGCTATTTGGCCATATGACAGAGATCGGATCTCTGTTGTAGATCTGAGTGCTGCTATTGGCCTACACTCACCTAATTCCGGCCATGATTGAGTTGCTCTCACCATAGTATTCTCTACTCAACAGGTTCCACGTAGGTGTGCTATGATATTCAACAGTGAAGCTAGAACACAGTTTAGAAGATGATGGCTCAGGATTTGAAGACAAAAGTTGCTGAGAGGCCTCTACCTTGGGCTTATACCCAAGTTGGTCTGCGGGAACCTGGCTTCTATTGAGCAGGACATGCTGATGATACTTATGTTTAGCAAGTGATAGTTGTATCACTGAACAGTCAGAACATTGTGTATATATATATATATATATATATATATATATATATATATATATATATATATATATATATATATATATATATATATATATATATATATATATATATATACACAACACTGATACCAGGAACATTCATATAAATTTATAGAAATACCTGGAACATTCAGATTGTGGTGTTAATATGGGGAATCTTTACAACCAGTGACACTAGATCAATAAAGATTTCCCAAGTAACAGTGACAATAGTGTTAGAATTCTCTGAGTAACAAACAGTTAATAACAGAGGAAATTCATAGTGTGAATTAGATTAAAGACTCTCATTAGACAGTGTTTGTCATGGATGTCCAAACATCTGGATGCCTCGAGAGATAGCGGAGAAACTCTTCACGTGACCGGAGAAGCATCACCTCGGTGAGGTTGTTTGTCTGGAATACATGGTGCTAGTGTGTTCTCAGCACAGTGATGAGAATGACTATACTCCTGAACACTGATCTGAGTCTATATACACCTTAGAATATACGTCACACATTCTACACATTATACACACACTTCTCCTACATATACTCTTTGCTTTAATAAATTTCTTGTTTTTATTTGTTGAAGCTAGAGTTGTCAAGTATGTTATGCTGGGGAAGAATGAGAGGGGGCATGATCCAGGGGTGAGTAAGAGTGAGAAGAAGGTGTCTTCAAATTGAGGGAGTGTTGTGGACGGAGTTTGCTGGATATCTCCAGGATAGTGATATTGAATTAAAATAAATGTGGGTGTTGATTCCCCTCACTCCAGGGACGACACTAAAATAGTAAAGAAGAACAAATAACTACTACGACATTCTTTACTTACGACAGTTACTCATCTGCTTCCTTGTTATATGCTTGTCGCGTATGTAGCTCAATGTAAAGGTGATGAAAATGAATACATTTAGGGACGCCTCCTTGGATTGGGAGAAATGCCCATGTTCTATCCCTGTCTTTTCTTGGCAACCGACAGGCATCCATCATGTGGCTATTTCGGGCGCGCCTTTTGGGGATGGGCGAGAGGGACGCACCATCTGTAGATAAATGCGAAGCTGCCGTCTCCACTCTGGGGCCGTGGCATGTCCTATGAAAGGATCTGGGAAGGCTGAGCCGATAAACAAATGTCGGGAAGGCTGATCCAGTCAACAAATGTCGGGAAGTTTGATCCAGTCAGCAAATGTTGGGAAGGCTGATTTGGTCAACAAATGTGTGGAAGGCTGATCCAGTCAACAAATGTCGGGAAGGCTGATCCAGTCAACAAATGTCGGGAAGACTGATTCGGTCAACAAATGTCGGGAAGGCTGATCCAGCCAACAAATCAAATCAAATCAAATCAACTTTATTAGGGTCACAAATTGGGCGCGCAGGCCCGTCTTACATTCGGCCCTTCCAATCACTCGTCTTTCGTTCATCAAGAGCATTATACATTTACATAGGAAGAAAATTAAACATTGTGAAATGAATGTTGTAAACATAAACAAGGCTAATTACCATGTTATGAAGCCCATCTCCCACCTATCCATACATCATCCCACCCACACAACACCCCCACCTACCCACACACACGCGCACCAAGGGACACATACACACCCCCAACTACCGACACACACGCACACCAAGGGACACATACATACCCCACCAACCGACCCATCCTCCTCCCGCACATCCCCCACCCACACACACTGCCCTCACCTGATCCCCCAACCAAAACACACTCGCCACCCACAAACATTCCCCCACCAACCCACACATCCCACGCCCATCCACATACACATCCTACCCCACACATCCTCTCCCAACCCACACCTCAAACCACCCATCCCCCAGCCACATCTCCATCGACAACATATTCCCCACCCATGCACACAATCCCCCACCAACCCACACATCGCACATCCCAAAACCATACACATACACATCCCGACCAACTGACATGTCCCCCCCACACACCCACACACATCTCCCTAACCACCCATACATCCCCAATCCACTCACACACACCCCACCACCCACACATTCAACATCCATCCACCCACACATGCCTTAACCTAATCCCCCACTCGCACATCACATACACCCCCTACCACGCACTATTCCCAACCCACGCACCACACACACACATATCCCTCACCAACACATCCCCACTTACACACCACACACATATCCCCCACCCAGATACCACACAATATTCGCACCCACACCCACACAGATACCCTTACCCATCCACCCCACATACCCCCACTCACACACCACAAAAATCCCCCACCCACACACACATACCTCACCCACACAATATCCCCAACCAACACACCACACACCTCTCACCACCCACACACGCATTCCCTACCCGTCCACCAACACACACTCACTCACGCATACATCCTCCACTACGCACCCACACACCCCCAACCAAACATCTCTCGATCACAATACCCCTACCCCCACACACATCCTCCACCCACTCACACATCCCACCCCGACACATACAACTCCCTCACCCACCTACACATCTCTAAGCCACTCACACACCACACACCCCCACCCACACATTCCCCATCCACACACACACATCTCCCACCCACACTCCCCCACATACTTCCCCCAACTACCACAATCCCCTACTCACCCACACATATACTCCACCCATACGAACATTCTCCGCACCCATCACACACATCCCCCACACCACACACTATCCTCCACCCACACATCATTCACACATCCCCGACCAACACACCGCACACATATCTCAAACCCACACAACATACACTTCTCCCCACCCGCCCTTGCATCCCCAATCCACCCAACACAATCCCCTACCCACACAACCTTGCCTCCCACACATACTTCCTCAAACCATCCACACATCTCCACCCACATAAACACACATCCCCTGCATCCGTCCCATACACATATCCTCCACCCATACACACATCCCCCACACCCATTCCAACACCCCTACTTTCACCCCCACACATCCATCCAACACCCACAAATACCACTACCCACCAAAACCCACACACCCCAACCCATCCAAACGCATACCCCCACCCACACACCCCCCACCCACACATATCCCCACACTCACACACATCCTCCACATACACTCACACTTCCTCACATTTAGACACATACAAAATGTCTCACGTTAGTATTGAAACTAGTATGAACAAACTCCCACACTTTACTCACACACATACACGGACACTTGTCATGAGCAGTCTCATAAAAATGTTAAACATGGAGAAAAATGTGTACATAAAATGTATGTGACGTAAAAATAGTGATGCTCTCTCTCTCTCTCTCTCTCTCTCTCTCTCTCTCTCTCTCTCTCTCTCTCTCTCTCTCTCTCACACACACACACACACACACACACACACACATTAACTCTCACACATTCACTCTTCCGCTCATTCATTCACTCTCCCGCTCATTCACTCTCACGCTCACTCATTCACTCTCCCGCTCACTCATTCACTCTCCCGCTCACTCATTCACTCTCCCGCTCACTCATTCACTCTCACGCTCACTCGTTCTGTCTCTCATTCACATTCACTGACTCTCTCACTCAAACTACAGTAATGAACATGAGTTTATATTATGCATGATAAAATCAAATGGTATTTAACTGATAATATGACAGATGAGAATACACAAACATATGGATTCGCGTGTTACATAACATGCGTGTTACATGACATGCATCTGCTCAGCTCTCTCTCTCTCTCTCTCTCTCTCTCTCTCTCTCTCTCTCTCTCTCTCTCTCTCTCTCTCTCTAACTCTCCAACAAATGTCGGTAAGGGTGATCCAGTCAACAAATGTCTGGAAGGCTGATCCAGTCAACAAATGTCGGGAAGGCTGATTCGGTCAACAAATGTCGGGAAGGCTGATTCGGTCAACAAATTTTGGGAAGGCTGGTCCAGTCAACAAATGTCAGCAAGGCTGATCCAGTCAACAAGTGTAGAGAAGGCTGATTCGGTCAACAAATGTCAGCAAGGCTGATCCAGTCAACAAGTGTAGAGAAGGCTGATTCGGTCAACAAATGTCAGCAAGGCTGATCCAGTCAACAAATGTCGGGAAGGCTGATCCAGTCAACAAATGTCGGGAAGGCTGATCCAGTCAACAAATGTCGGGAAGTTTGATCCAGTCAGCAAATGTCGGGAAGGCTGATTTGGTCAACAAATGTGTGGAAGGCTGAACCGGTAAACAAATGTCGGGAAGGCTGATCCAGTCAACAAATGTCGGTAAGGCTGATCCAGTCAACAAATGTCGGGAAGGCTGATCCAGTCAACAAATGTCGGGAAGGCTGATTCGGTCAACAAATGTCGGGAAGGCTGATTCGGTCAACAAATTTTGGGAAGGCTGGTCCAGTCAACAAATGTCAGCAAGGCTGATCCAGTCAACAAGTGTAGAGAAGGCTGATTCGGTCAACAAATGTCAGCAAGACTGATCCAGTCAACAAGTGTAGAGAAGGCTGATTCGGTCAACAAATGTCAGCAAGGCTGATCCAGTCAACAAGTGTAGAGAAGGTTGATTCGGTCAACAAATGTCGGGAAGGCTGATCCAATCAACAAATGTCGGGAAGGCTGATCCAGTCAACAAATGTCGGGAAGGCTGATCCAGTCAACAAATGTCAGCAAGGCTGATCCAGTCAACAAGTGTAGAGAAGGCTGATTCTGTCAACAAATTTAGGGAAGGCTGATCCAGTCAACAAATTTAGGGAAGGCTGATCTAGTCAACAAATGTCGGGAAGGCTGATTCGGTCAACAAATTTCGGTAAGGCTGGTTCGGTCAACAAATGTCGGGAAGGCTGATTCGGTCAACAAATGTCGGGAAGGCTGATTCGGTCAACAAATTTCGGGAAGGCTGATTCGGTCAACAAATGTCGGGAAGGCTGATTCGGTCAACAAATGGCAGGAAGGCTGATTCGGTCAACAACTGTCGGCAAGGCTGATCCAGTCAACAAATATCGGGAAAGCTGATTCGGTCAACAAATGTCGGCAAGGCTGATCCAGTCAACAAATGTCGGGAAGGCTGATTCGGTCAACAAATGTCGGGAAGGCTGATTCGGTCAACAAATGTCGGCAAGGCTGATCCAGTCAACAAATGTCGGGAAGGCTGATTCGGTCAACAAATATCGGGAAGGCTGATTCGGTCAACAAATGTCGGGAAGGCTGATTCGGTCAACAAATGTCGGGAAAAAGTCGGCTGTGTGGGTAGAGAGTCGCGAATAATATATGCTGTAAACCAGGGGTGGTCAAAACGAGGCCCGCGGGCTGCATGCGGCCCGCCGGGTTTCATGTTGCGGCCCGCGAAGTGGGAAGCGACGATGTGGTCGAGGCTGTAGCACGCTTGCTTGCTTAATTTAATTAACACACAAAAAAAAAAAGACTTAGGTGAGTGGCCCGGCAGGAAATATTATTTCTGAAATTTGGCTGAAAAGGTTGGCCACCCCTGCTGTAAACAGACGCAATGCAATTGCGTCCAAACACAAAAATATCGAACAAACGAAGAAAAAGAATACATGACCATTAGGACGGCAGGCAAGCGTACTATCCACTGCCCAACAGCGTCTACTTGTCTTAATACAAGAATCGCTAGTTCCATGTTCTTTACAGCACGTCGCAATCAACCCAGGCATGTTTGGATGTTTGTGATTTGAGCGGGCTGAAAAGCTTGCAGGTAAGGCTTCTGTGGAAGGGGGGCGAGCCATGAACCAGGCTGACATTCTGAATGCTTTACGAGAAGTAAGTCGTTTACGAGAACCAAGTGATGACTGTGAATCTACAACCATGGTCAGGATGCGAGAACAGCAAATTAAAAGAGGTGTGGCCAAACAAGAACACTACGCAGGAAGCCACAGAAGATTAATAAACCAGCACAGAACTGGTGTCGTTAGCCGCTACACGCTGCGGGATTTGCTGAGGAGGGGATCCGAGCACTTATGGACTGAATGGTTCGATGTGCAATGAGGATGATCTGTCGACTAACTAACTGATTTACTAGGCTAGATTACGTTCAGTAGTTTGCCATTGTTTTCTAAACGACCGACACTCATACTATTGTTATAACTCAATGCAAGGTTGCCTGCTTCCAAATCGCCTGCAGCTAATTTAGAACACGGTATGAGGGATCGCAAATCTCGATTGCTCCCACTTCGTCACGGAAGCTGCCTATCTCAATAATAATCACAATGGAAAGAGATAACCTGGAAATCAAATAACAAATACTCGGTGGTTTCCCTTTAACTATAAATAATCGAGCATTGTGTTTCTAGCTCCCCCGATGGTGTTTCCACCTTGTCGTGGTGGGGGAGCTTGAGTTTCTCAATGACCCTGAGAGCCATGCCGGCGGTAGCGTAGCTACCAGCAGGGCCTCCCAAGCCGGGCAGGTCAAAGGGTAGAGAACAGACAAAGAGAACCACCCTGGTCCTCCAGGTTGGGGGTTGAAGCGTGGGGTTAACATCCCCACCTTTGTGAAAACCTCTTTTGTTACGAAACAGATACATGAGCCTCGATATCGGACTGACTTATCTGGACAACGACCTAGGAACGTTAAAGGACTTTTGAGATTTGGAACATGGAATGTACGGACACTATATCGAGCTGGAGCGGCCGAAGAACTAACCCGGGAGCTGGTTGAATATCAAATGGATATAACAGCAATTCAAGAAATAAGGTGGCCAGGAGAGGGTACTTTAGAGCAAAATGGAATGATTATAATATATGGAGGAAACACCAAAAATAAACATGAATTAGGAACAGGATTTGTCATCAAAAAAGAGTTATGGGGGAACGTTTTAAACTTTAAAGCTGTTAATGACAGGATTAGTAAATTACGAATAAAAGGTAAATGGAAAAATATAACGATGATTAATGTACATGCACCTACTGAAGAGAAAGAAGATGATATTAAAGAAGACTTTTATAATGATCTGGAAGATGTCATAGAAGAAACCCCCAAACAGGACATCCTGATTGTGCTGGGAGACTTCAATGCAAAAATAGGTAGAGAGCAAACTAATTAAAAAGTGTCCGGTATGGAAAGCCTACATACAACTTCAAATGATAATGGATGGAGAGTCATCTACCTGGCAGAAGCCAAAGGACTGCAGATTAGCAGTACCAGACTACAAAGAAAGGATATACACAAACAAACTTGGAAATCATGTGAGAAGAGAACCTATAATCAAATAGATCACATTTTAATTAACAACAGAAATGCATCAAACATACAGCAAGTTAGAAGTTATAGAGGAGCTGAGTGCGACAGTGACCACTTCCTCGTTGGAGCAACATTTAAAATAAAACTTAAGAGAGCTTTCTATACTAAATTACAAAGATTACACCCAACATATAACAGAGTAAAACTACAAGAAATTACAGTCAAAGAGAAATTTACAGATGAAATAAAATGTAAACTTGAAACTCTGCAAAACTCTTTGGAGGAAAGCGTTGATCAAACTTGGTTGAACATCAAGAATACAATTCAATCTACCGCAGAAGAATGTCTCGGTGTGTTAACCACGCATAGAAAGAACAGATGGTTCAATCAAAAATGTGAAGAAGCAGTCATTAGGAAAAAGAATGCCAGACATTTATGGTTAAATGACATCATCAACATCCAAAAGGAAGAGCATTATAGAAATGAATGTAAAGAGGCTACAAAAATAGTCCAACAGCAGAAGCGAGAATATATGAGTAATATAATCAAAGATATGGAAACTAATCACCAGAAAAATGAATCCAGAAAATTTTTTAAAGAACTGAAGTCAATGAAACGAGGGCACCAACAAAACACATATGGTTTAAAAGACAAAAATGGGAATATGATAAATACCAATGAGGAAACGTGCAACACATGGAAAGAATATTTTGTTGAATTACTAAATTGTGAAGCTCCAAGTCACATTTTCCCACAGGAAGAGGTTCTAACATGCGAACCACAAATTGAAGAACCTACATTTGAAGAAATCCTATATGTAATCACACGACTTAAAAACAATAAGGCAACTGGGACTGATGGAATTGCTGCTGAATTTATAAAGGCAGGTGGCCATGAATTACATCTAAAGCTATACGAACTAATAATAAAAATATGGAGGACAGAAGAATTACCCCATGACTGGAAAGAGTCATTATTGATACCTATCTTTAAGAAAGGAGACAAGTTCCAATGTGGAAATTATAGAGGAATATCACTACTGTCCACAAGCTATAAGATACTATCCGCAGTATTACTAAATAGACTAAAACCATATTCAGAAGACATATTAGGTGACTACCAGGCGGGTTTTAGACAAAACAGATCAACAATAGATCAGATATTTATCTTACGACAAATAGCCGAGAAAAATTGGGAATATAAAAGAGATCTCCATAACATTTTTGTGGATTTTAAAAAGGCTTATGATAGTGTCCATAAGAATAGTCTATGGAATGCTATGCAGGAATTTGGAATACCAAGGAAGTTAATCAACATGACCAGACTATGCATGGAAGATACTTATAATATAGTAACATATAAAGGCAGGAAATCAGACCCCTTCCAAATAACATCTGGCTTGAAACAGGGTGATGCACTATCGCCGCTACTCTTCAATCTGGCTCTAGAGAAAGTTGTAAGGAAGGTAAAGGAGGAATGTGATATTGGAGGAACATCCAAGCTGCTTGGTTATGCAGATGATATAGATATTATAGGGGAAAATGAACAAAAGACATTGGAAATATTGACTCACTTAAAGGAAAAAGCCCAACAGATGGGGCTGGTTATCAACCAAGATAAGACAGAATATATGGTAATTTCAAGAGACGGAATGGCTAAAATCTCTGGCCACATACAAATAGATAATATGACCATTAAAAGAACGGAGACATACAAATACATGGGTACAATCTTCAACTGCTCCAACATCATAAGGGAAGAAATACAAACTAGAATCAACTCTGGAAATATGATATACTATGCACTACAACATCTACTAAAATCAAAGGCGCTATCTCATAACACTAAAATCACAATATACAAAACACTGATCAGACCAGTTGTGCTGTATGGCTCTGAAACCTGGAGTACAACGAAAGGAGACGAAGCCTTGTTACAATCCTTTGAGAACGAAATTTTAAGACGCATCTTTGGACAAATTAGGGATACACAAAGTGGAGAGTGGAAAAGAAGAAGTAACAAAGACATTTATGATCTGTTTAAGTCCCCGCTAATCACTGGTATCATGAAGGCTAATAGACTACAATGGCTGGGGCATATAGAAAGAATGGAAGATAATAGGGAAACAAAACTCGCTTACACTCAGGAAATAAATGACTGTACACCCCGAGGTAGACCAAGAAGGCGGTGGAGAGATAATACATATACAGACCTACAAGCACTTGGAATCAACGACTGGCAAGAGAAGGTCCACCAGAGAGACGAATGGAGACGGATTGTATCTGCAGCAAAGAACCTCAATGGCTCGGAACGCTGAAGAAGAAGAAGAATTGTGTTTCTAGATTCCCCGACATAAAGAGTTGGCGCTGCGGGGGAATTAGGAAGCAGATCGCCTCGCGTTGATTGCGCTGGTATCAGGCGTCGATAATCCAGAATTCAATGGCAAACTGGTGAACATAACAATTGCCTAGGGAATCACACACAGCCAAAAACTGCTGGGCTTGATTCATCATCATCATGTGTGTCGTGAATTCGTTTAAAGTGTCGTCCCTGGAGTGAGGGGAGTCAACACCCACATTATATTTACCCCCTTATCAATATCCTGGAGAATCCACTAGCTTCTGTCCACCACACTCCTTCGGTTCATGGACACCTCTTTCTCTCTCTCTCTCTATCTCTACCTGATCATGCCCCCTCTCATTCTTCCCCAACTCAACATACTCAACAACTCTTGCTTCCAAAAATTAATAACAATTAATTTATTAAAAGAAAAGTGTAACGTATGTGAGACGTGTATGCGAAGAAAATGTGTTTTGTATCTTCTAGTGTAAATGTAGAAATCAGACCAAAAAGCTCAGAATCCACTCATCATGGCAAGGATTACACGACATCACAAGAATCAGCACAATGGACCTCACCAAACGCTGCGTTTCTCCCGCCAGACAGTGTCCACCTCCAGGAGCTTTGATAACCACGAGGCCTGATCCCCACTCAACTATACAGTCTGGGACTGATACTATTGTCTTTCCTTTAAAAAAAAACTGTTCCTAATAGTTTATAGAAAACCGAGACCACACAATTCCGGCACAGTGAAAAGCGGAACACTTTCCCATGAACATGACATTCTTCCTTCTTACGAAATGTTCTACAGTTTTCACTCTTAAAACAGTCATTGTACTTAGTCTCAAATAGATCTCTTAATTTCCCAGATAAAGTTTTAATGTTCTGATGTCCTTGTTAAGTGGAACAAACACTCTCCAATGTTTTGGTTTCATGTAGTGTGAAAATCAATCCCTACTGTTCTAGTAACAAGTGGAATGAACATCCATCACCCCTGGTTTATTCACGAATGGTATGAAAACAAGAACCCATTACTATGTTGCTGTCCACAGGTAGTGTAAAATATTCTCAATAATATTCTCAATATTTATCCTGTGGGATACTTATACTAGTCAGCTCTGTAACAAGCTACGTGCAGGGTATCAAATCTCCTGTCACAATGTTTCAATACTATTCTATAGCCCTGGCTGGGATAGGTCTTTGCTTGCCAACCCTCCTCCGTTCCCTGGACTCACTGTCACTCTCTCTTTCGACCTCGGGACCTATTCCCTGGCGTGTCTTTCTGGCTGACGCATAGATAACATGGCGACCGTCAGAATAACTTGAAAGTAATTTTATTAACCTAATAAAGAACAGCACAGGAAAACATTAAGGCAGTTAAAACAGATAGTTCTACACAGACAAAACCGGGACACAGAATTCAGTTCAGACACAGAGCATCATGGCTTTACATCATAGACCAAGCTGTAGTCAAGGTCCGTTCCGTCCACATATCGCTCACCGAATCATAAGTCCTCCTTGCTTTCCCTCCCGGTACGTTGGGCTAACAACAGGCTGCTGTAGAACCAAAGCCACTGGTTTGTGAGGACCTCTATTCATAGTCATTTAAGTTCATTTGGCACAAGGTTGGGTATGATTTCAAATAATGGGAATTGTTCATGAAGGGGTAATGGATAGGTGCCTTTCACTGTCCTGTACAAAATGGGTATGCAGGATAATCATGCGTAGGCCCAGCGAAGAAACTAACTGCTCTCGAGCCTATGTCGTCGAAAGGACTTGAGATGCGCCATTACCGCAAATTGTCATTTGCCCAAGACCAACCTTGCCTCTCTCTCAGAGTTAGTAGCACCATGGGTGGTATGGCCAATACTTTGACCTGGCTTCATCAGGAGTATATAGCTTTAGCATAGAAGCCCTGTTGATACCGTCCGATTTAGTCACGTCCAAAGGAAGAGGACCCTGGAGATGACAAACAATAGTGAGCGACTGGGCTGACTCATGTACCACACAATCCTGAGGACCAATAGGGCCTCAGTTAATAAATTGGTCAAACATTTACCTTACTCTATCAATTAGATAAGAGGCCCTCGTGAATGGGCCTGACATGTCAGGTAGCCCCTGGATTGGCTACGTTCATGCTTGATTAGACCTTCAGCTTGTAGACGTCTGGTTGGCTATCCTGAGAACTTTTTTGCCTACAAGACTCACTCTCTACACTCATACCATGCCTTTATTATTATTGGGCACATTCGTTTCCCGGCTTCTCTCTCACTTGCAAACCATGCCTTTCTCGCGACAAAGCTCTTGTGGTGTGGTGGGCTTAGTGATATGTGTTTCCTTATTGTGTTGTGTGAATAATCAAAGAAGTGTTGTTCCCCATTCCCAGCAAGAATAGGAAAGAAGATACTACCCCTTCCGGCCGCTGCTCATGTCTGAGCTGTCGCCGCAATGTACCGGCAGTGCCTCACATAACACATAGATTCAGAGGAGTTCAGGTTCTCTCAGTGAGATAAAGAAGTCCATTTATATCCCCGACATCCTATCGACCATTACCCATTCAGTCGACCTGGCCACCCCATCGACTGTAAGACGCAAGAGATAGCACAGTGGACCCCCTCTTCCGTTTTAAGAAGACAGAACATAAATGGTGGGAATCCGTGAATAGATCAAGTTTATAGTCAAATGAAAGATGACAGTATGCAGAGTTCAGGCCGTATGAAGAAAGATAGCCCCCGTCCATATGCTGCCAAGAACAAGTGAAATCATCTGGGAAGCTATATTGCTCAGATTCGTTCCCAGGCAATGCCAAGAACAAGACGCTTAGCTAGATTGGCCAACGGTCAACCCACTCCCAATATAGCAAGACTGCCGTTTCGCCAATTCGTCTCACTAGTCGAGACAACCAGTTAGCCTTTTAGACCAAGGTCTAGCAGTATTAAATAAAACCCAATTATTACCTTTCAATTCCCCAGTAGTAGGCTGCAGTGTTGTCCTAATCTTTTAATTAAAAAGACATGCTGCAAATACCAAACGGTAAGTATTGGAACGGACATGAATTGCACCAGAAGTTGCACTGGTGTGTATTTGGTGTAAGGCGCTCTATCGGGTTTCCCCGAAGACAAGACATATATCTAATCGTTCTATGAAAAGATCGTGTTGTTAAAGTAACCCAAAGAACTATTTTCCATGGTGATTGAGCGAACATGAGAACTGAGGGTTCCCGAAAGCTGTTTCCCTCTGTTTACTCAAAATAAAACAAGGCCTGAGGACATGGGCCACTGACGTTTCGCTACAAGCTCCACCGAGCAAATGTTTATCAACTTTTTCTAGCATAGGCCCAGTGAGAAAGTTGCTGGCCAATCTTCCTGCACCAAAAATATCCGGGATCGGAATTTTCAATGTTTCTGTGTTCTTCATCCCAACCAGAGGGAACCTGTAAAATATATAACACAACTGGTGAGAGCCTCCTCGTCACTGATCCTTATTAGATTAGCGTGGGCCACCGGCCTCGCTCAGAAAAATACAGTGAACCAAACTCTGTCAGGGACAGATGAGCTCATCACATAGGTCTTCATCAGGCCAAGACAAGAAAAAAACCCAACAAACAGAGTGCGGAACCCCCAGGGAGCACCCCACTGGAAGATCCCACTATTGGACAATTTCCCCATCTCCCAATTATCCCCCATTACTCAATTCTCAACTAGTAGAGCTTATCAACACTTCACTACTCTATTCTCAACTAACAGAGCTAATCATCACTTCACTACTCTATTCTACGACTAACAGAGCTAATCATCACACTCTAGCTAGTTTCAACCATGCTACTGCCTAAATTAATTAGGCCTAATTATACAATAGGTTCTACCTTATACAACGCCGCGGTTCTACTAAATCACATCTACATTTGCCATGACAGGCACGTGTAAAATTAATCTAATTAATCCCGCACACGGTAGATGTTATTAAAATCCATAACTGCAGTGCCAAAGCACGTCTGCCTAAGTCAACTGTCTGAGTTACACTAGCTATAAACAAATAATGTTTTTGTCAAAGAGCCTTGAGTTATTCCAGTGACGTTCCTTTGATGTCAAAACATCAGATGAGTTCAGGGCAGATTATCCATTTCAGGAATCTTCTCTCCCTTTTGCTCAACCAATGTCACAAGTAGTTTCCCATTTTTTGACAACCAACACAGCTAGCGTCTGTCTTTGATTCCGCTGGTCGGAATAATAACCTTGACATATTTTCTGTCTATCCAAGAATTCTCAAGGTCAGCGGTGCCGTTTGATCTACCTGCCACTTGTTGTAAACAACTGCAGCTGTGCAAACAGACAGTCTCTGTAAATTGCATCATCTTATTGCTAACGACAGTGGTTTTCATGACAATGTGTCATGCCGTTAAGCGTGGGCGGTCATGTTTTGCCATTTCACTCGATCACCAGAGTCGTGGATCAATTCAGTGTTCTTGTCTCGACCATACAACGTGGCCAAGTCATCTAGATATTTACCCCTCTGCCTTCCCCCTTATTCTCTTCCCCTTGATCTTGCCAGTTGTCGCCAAGTTCTCCAATTTATTTCTTCTCATAACGTGACCAAATAATTGTGACTGTCTACCTCTAATTTCTCTAATCAGTTTACGGTTTTCATTTGTTTCTTGTAGGACTTGGCCATTAGTTTTTCTGTCTGTCCACGGTATTCTTTGCATTTTCCTCAGAAACCACATTTCCACAGCCATCAAATGTTTTTCAGCTTGACTGTTCATTGTCCAAGCTTCACACCCATATAATAGCACAGGTTCTATGTAGTACCTGAACACTCTTTTTCTCGTTGCAAATGACATATTTTTTATTGGTCCGTATGTTTTCATCTTGCAAAAGGCTACATTCGCCATGGCGATTCTAGTTCTAATCTCTTCAATGCATCTCCCATCCGATGTTATGACTGTTACGAGATAATTGTACCGATTCCCTTGTTTGAGAATGTTCCCATTTACTTTATATTACATTGTGGTATTTCCTTCTTTAAAGAGACGACCATAATCTGTGTCTTCTTACAATTTAATTCTAACCCAAATTGTTCACTGTGTGAAACAATCGCATCTACTAAATGTTGCAGATGCTGCTCATTGTCTGCAATCAAGACTGTATCATCCGCATATCTAATGTTATTGATGTTATGTCTCCCAGTGATGATTCCTTTCATATCATCAACATTTCTTAAAATATTTTCACTGTACAGGGAAAAAAAGATCTGGAGACATTACACAAATACAGAGGTTTTAGAAAAACTGGGAATGAAAAGAGATTTGATGAGAGAAATAAAAAAGATGAAAGTGAAATATTTAGGGACCGTTAAAAGACATAATACTCTTATAAAAACGATACTGGTTGGCAAGGTTGAGGGCAAGCGAGCAAGAGGCAGACAATGATACGAGTAGAAAGATAACATCAAGAGATGGACGAAAATCAAACATCAAGAGATGGGCGAAAATCAAACATCAAGAGATGGGCGAATATCAACCTGACAGGATGTACAGTCAGGGAGAGAGACAGACACTGTTGGAGATCCATTGCAGCCAACCTTCATTGTGGAGATGGCACCTGATTGATTGATTGTAAAGAACATGCAACTAACTTTTAAATATGAAATCCATGGGATGAGTGGCTTTCAGCAAATCTCTGTGATGTTTCTATTTAACTCAAGAATTAGTTTTTACATCCTATTCTGAGTACTACTAAAGTCGACTTCATTGTATCAGGTGTTACCCTATCTGGCTCCGTCTCTCTCTCTCTCTCTCTCTCTCTCTCCTCTCTCTCTCCTATCTCTCTCCTCTTTCTCTCTCTCTCTCTCCACAGGGCGGCAAGCACTTGCCGAGAACATCGCACAGAGCACGACCTCCGTGGCTCCAGCAATGACCCTCTAGGGCAGTGGTTCTCAACCGGTGGGGAATTCCCCCCCCCCCCCAGAGGGGAGTTTTAGGGTTTCCAGGGGGGCAATGAAGATTATTTCAAGATCGCGTTAATACAAGAACCGATTACTTGATAATGTTATTCCCTTCATACTTTACAGCTATGCACGTCTCACCCCTTCTAAAATTCATTTTATAAAGTAAGCAGACCCACAAATCACGTTTTATGTGGTCGTCTAGACTTGTTTTGGTATATGCTTCCATTATTACGTATACTGTGTAGGGGCAGGAGCGGGAGGGGGGATTTTAGGTAGGAAATACGAAAAAAGGAGGGGGGGGGGAATGACGACGTGAAAATATGGTGAAAGGGGGGGGGGGGCACGGACCAAATTTTTAGATAGGAAATACGAAAGGGGGGAATGACGTTCTGAAAATACGGTGAAGGATGGCACGGACCAAACAAGGTTGAGAATCACTGCCCTAGAGGGATCCGGAAAAACCGCATTCGTATTCTGAACCACCCAGTTAAGATGCTCAAGCTCAAGATGCTCAAGTGCTCAATCCACGACCTTCAGAACGCGTAGCACTTAACTACTACGCCACGGAGACTCCCAAAACTTTCTAATCACAATAACTTAGTGGGTAGTTCATTTTTTATTCATCGCAAACAAACTGCGTAGGTATTTTTAGCACTGACCTAGATCTGGTGGGATCGTCGATTTTCACTGGCATCCCACTGACATGACAAATGTTGCTTTCTCTATGAGGCATTCCACTGACATGACAAATATTGTTTTCTCTATCCCCAAAGATGCATGCCCTACAGAGCTACTGCAAGGAGGCACAGCAGTATTGTTCTGCGTCAGGACAACCAGGTACGTGCTTGTCTTCAGCATTGTTTCACCCTTCATAATTACGAACTGAGTTATATAGCAGCTTCTAACCGGTCCCGTGGCAACAATGACATATGCCAGGCAATAAATTGTGCATCATATTGATTGTGGCTTCTGTTGTATTATTCGTTTTGATTGTCAACATTTGTTTTATATACCTTATTTCTACAATTAATGTGATCATAATTGCCTGTTGAATATCGGGACGTTTCCTGTCTTGTTCTTGTCAGGTTTTGTTCCTTCTCTGCATGTTATCACAGCCAGGTTAACGTTTGCGTGTTTTTTTTTTATTTGAACAGGTGCACCAGGCCCTATTGGCCCAAAAGGCGAAATCGGTGAAAAAGGTTTGTTTACATAAACGATCACGTCATTTTTGTGTTGTTATCTGACTTATTAGCACCACAACTTTAATTAATTTACCGACCAAGGTCGTTCTTTTTGATGCTATCTGACTTAGCACCACAAAACGGCGATAATAAAATACACATTTATTCTCAGAGACAAAAGATTATCACAATTCCGGAAGAAACGCTTTGTGGCCCTTAATTATCATTTATCTTCTTTGAGATGCCTGAAAATAGCTGCCAACTTAATGACCCGAGACCGAGTAAGAAATGCTGTTATCAGACAGATCGTGGGATCAACACCTTGTGCCACATATATTGAAAGGCAGACTATCAAATGGTTCGGCTATCTCATTAGAATGCAACACCATCAACAACCAACACTGGCGCTACATCAAAGAAGATCTGATACGAGAGCAAGAGGACACCCGAGAAGAAAATGGATTGATGACATCAAATGGCATTGAACGAGTACAGTCGCACGGAATGACATTATCCGGTGCCACCCACTGGGCGCTTGAACGCAGACTATTTTGAGCCACATCACGCTTGACGTATAAAGTGGAAGAAGAAACAGAAGAAGAAGATGATGATGATGATGATGATGATGATGATGATGATGATGATGATGATGATGATGATGATGATGATGACATAGTGTAGTACCATTAGTATAGCTTTTTTGTGTGCCCTGTGTTAACAGACAAATCGAAGGCGGTGCAGAAGTATAGTTTGGTTTCAAATGTCTCCCAATAAACTAATTATTATTTTGTTGTTATACAACACAGGAGTCGGCGTGCTACACGAGGTTTTGTTTAGATAGAGTTATAACAAAAGAATGTTAAACAAAACACAATAAAGCCTAAATATTTACTGTCATTTTGTGAATAAGGACGCGTCCAGGTTACATCAAAAAATGCAGCGGAGCATCGCCCTTGCATGATTACGCAACTGATTGTACCTATTTCTTAAGGAAACATTCGCTAGGTTGATTAATATAATAAAAGACAGAACTATCACAGCAATAAGCGTACTGAAAATGTATTTGTGTTGTCTGTTGTACGGGAAAGTACTGGGTAATAGTAGCAAAGAAAAACGGAGAAAGATGTATGCGGAAAGCATAATCAACTGGACAACAACTAATAATGAAATGACTGCTACTTCATCAAAATGTCAGATGACAGAAATTAATTTGTCATTTTGTTCGAGAAGAAGCAAACGTGGATGAAGATAATCGTTTCTAAATAACATAAACATCATCATCATGTGCCATGCCGGTACGCGCGGGCGGTAATGTTTCGCCATCTTACACGATCACCGCAGTCGTGGATCTGTGTTCCTGTCCCGACCATGCCACATGGTCACGCTATCCAGATACTTACTTCTCTGCCTTCCCTTTGCTCTTTTCCTCAAAATGTAGCCAGTTGTCACTAAGTTCTCTAGTTTATTTCTTTTCATAACGTGCCCAAACAAATTTGACTGTCTTATTTCTCTAATTAGCTAGCGGTTTTTATTTGCCTCTTGTAAGAATTGCTCATTTGTTTTTCATTCCGTCCATGGTATTCTTTGCATTTTTCTCAGAAACAACATTTCCACAGCCATTAGATGTTTTTCAGCTTGTTTGCTCATTGTCCATGTTTCACATCCTTACAAAAGTACATGTATTATGTAGCACTTCAAAACTCTTTTTCTCGTTGCGAATGACATCTTTTTTTATTAGTAAGTTTTCCATTTTGTAAAAGGCTATCGTTGTCATTGCGATTCTTGTTCTAAACTCTTCAAGGCACCTCTCATCCGATGCTATTAGTGTTCAGAGATAGCTGTATCTGTTCACTTGTATAAGAATATTCCCATGTACTTGTATATTACATTGTGGTATTTCTTTCTTCTTAGAGACGACCATAATCTATGTCTTCTCATAATTTAATTGTAACCCTAGTTGTTCACGGTGTACAATAACTGTATCCACTAAATGTTGCAGATCCTGTTCATTGCAATCAATCCACATATCTAATTTACTGATGTTATGTCCCCCAATGGTGATTCATCTCATAACTTATACATTTATAAAAATATATTCACCGTATAGGGGAAAAAAGATCTGGAGACATTATACATTCACTTCGCACACCTCTCTTAATAGGCTGATATTGACAAACTTCATTATCAATCTTTATGATGTTTTTCACCATTCTAAGTTCTTTCATATCAATTTGTAGATCTGCAAGCTATCTTCATTATGTTGACATTTTTTTTTACTTTATCGAAAGTCTGTGTATAATCAATGAAGCAAAGATGTCGTTGTTTACCTCTATCGAATTCTTGATTAATGTTTTCAACAAGTACACAGCATACATAGTTGGTTACACATATGGTTGGTTACATACACAGTTAGTTACATGGTTGGGGGACAGGATGCTAGTGTGGCGGTGTTTACCTAATGTTACTAATGCTGACAATGATCACTTGAAACAATGTCCCGTGCACACGATAATCTAGCTGATGTTCAGACGAAAGGATCATAACAGGCTCACCGCGGCAGCTGGTATAACATTGATTCCCAGAGGGTGTACATCCTATATGTTCCCACAACTAGATAAGATTCTTTTAGTCACAACAGACAGTCGTACATATACACCTCTCGTTCATGGGCTTGATGGCCTTTAATCAACTCAACACAGTCCATCCGTAGCAACCTTTATCATACTGTACTCTCTCTCTCTCTCTCTCTCTCTCTCTCTCTCTCTCTCTCTCTCTCTCTCTCTCTCTCTCTCTCTCTCTCTCTATCTTGCTGCTTGGTACAGCTCAAAAGATCAACTTATTACTCTGTCTTGTACACAATGTCTTGTTTTTCATTCATGATTACTCCATCTATATGCTTGGTTACATCCACGTGAGGTACGCAGCTGTGCGAGATTCGGCGGCGGATCGCCTCGCGTTGGTTACTTATGGGGTATGTAAGCCGGTCTCTCAGAAAGCAATGGCAAACTACTGAGCGCAATTTGGCCAAGAACATCAACAACAGCTGAAAAATTCTGGTGTTGACTGCAACGTCATGTAAGAGATATGCAACTTTAAAATAAAATAAACACTATACTTGGTAGAGTGTTACTGATCTTTGCTTTCCCCAATGAAGGTAACTGTCGTAGTAATCCTTTATTACTTTAGTGTCGTCCCTGTAGTGAGGGGAATCAACACCCACATTTTTTATTAAACCAATATTATTGTCCTAGAGAAACCACCAGAATCCGTCCACAAAACTCCTTCAGTCTGTAGACACCTCTTTCTTACTCTCACTCACCCCTGGATCATGCCCCCTCTCATTCTCCCCCAACACAACATACTCAACAACTCTAGCTTTAACAAATAAATACAACAAATAATTTATTAAAGCCAAAAAGTATGTGTGTGAGAAGTGTGTGTGTGTAATGTGTAGAATGTGTGTCGAATATGCTAATGTGTATGTAGAATCAGACCAGTGAATCAGGAGCAAAGTCTGTTACATCACTGTGCTGAGCACACAACAGCACCATGTATTCCGGACAGAAAACCTCACCCAGATGATGTTTCTCCGGCCACGTGACGACTTTCTCCGATAACTCTCGAACAATCAGGACGCTGGTCATCAATGATCGACAATGTCCAATCTTGGTCTTCACTCTAACACACACTATGAATTTACTCTGTTCAATAATGTTCGTTGATCAGAGACTCTTTCCAATAAATTAAATGTCACATGGGAAAATCTAACTGTTCATAAGTCACTGGTTATACGATTTTCCCCATATTAAAAACAACCTATTAATGTTCCAGGTAGTTATGTATATTGGTATATGTGTTATTTATAGTGTTCTGAATCTTCGGTGATGTAGCATATCACTCAAGAAAAAAATCACACATACGTTCATCAAGTCCTGCTTAGCAGAAGCCAGGTTTCTGCAGACCAACTAGGTTATGTGCCCAGTGTACAAGCCTCTCAGTAACCTCTGTCTTCAATCCGTGAGCCATCACTTTCGATAACTTTGATACTAACTTCTTGGTAGTATATCGTAGCACCATCAAGTGGAACCATATGGCTATTCCGGTTGAAGATTGAGACTATGCAATCACAGACTGGATCTATGTCCGCCGATAAATATCAACACTTTGACACTATAGTCTCTTTCTGTAACACAACTCGGAATACTGCGCCGATCCTTACCACTTCATACTTTTGGTCGACTAACTCGAACTTGTTTACCGCAACTGGTTTTAATTCGGGGCTTGAGTGACGTCACCAAAAAGTCTAGACGCTGATCAGTCCAGAGTCTGGCTTTCTCCCCCTGTTTTAGACTGACTGGAATCAACCCGCCGTCTAGTTTGCTTTCATCTGGGAATCTTTTGTCTCGTACAACAAAGGTCCCGTCTGCCGGTGAACCAGGGGATTTTTCCCCACATCACAGAATCCATCCGACGTCTGTCCAGACATTCCGTCTACGACTTCAAAGGCTGACTACCGCCTTGCAGATAGATGGCGCTATTGTCCCGTCTCGCGCAAGAACTTGTTAACAAAATGGCGACTGTATGTAGACAGTTGACGCGACGTATTTTGTTCCACAGTCCCCTACTCATCAAAGGATTGCCTGTTTTTGTACACGAATGTCGGGGTTTTTTTTTTCCATCGATCGAAACTATCAAATTTTTCCGTGACATAGAGAGTACTCTCCTAAGAGAGTAGTCCGTAACAACTCTTTCTTCTTGGAGGTTCGATCCAGATGATCTATTCCTCTTCTTCGGGAGCTGGATGTCTAGACAGGAAATCAGCTCCAACATTTTCCTTCCCAGGTATATACTCCACTGTAACTGCCATTGCCATGAGGTGAGCTGCTTTGTCTTCGGATCTCTCCTCGTATTTCTGCAAGAGATTGATATGGAAAATCTTCGACTTTCCCCGGATCCGGATCTGATAGTTGGTCCTGGATATCACCCTTTCCACGGGAAATGGTCCTTGCCAACATATCTCCAGTTTGTTGTTTCCCGTTGGGAGTAGCAACAAGACTTTATCTCCCACCTCTAGAGATCTGTCTTTAGATCTACGGTTGTAGTAAGCCGCATGTCTTTTTCTGGCCTTTTTCAAGTTTTGATTCGCCAGAGTCCATCCTTTGTGAAGTTTTTCTTTCAGTTCCTCCACATATTTGTAAGAAGAGATCACTTCTTCTGACGTCCCCTCTTCAGTCCAACTCCTCAACATGGCTTCCAACGGTCCCTTGATTGGACGACCAAACAGCAACGTAGCGGGTGGTAGTCCTGTTGAGCCATGAGGTACTTCCCGATAAGCATAAAGTGCTGCTGGGATATATTCATCCCACCTATCAGGTTTTTCCTGTGCCAGTTTCCTGAGCATTGTCATCAACGTGCCGTTGAAACGCTCTACTTGTCCATTGGCTTGAGGGTGGTAAGGGCTGGTATGTATATGGTTAGAGTGGAACACCCTAAATACCTCCTCCATAAGTTTTCCACAAAACTGAGACCCATTGTCCGTCAGAATTTGATCAGGAAAGACTAATCTTGTAAAGGCCTCCATCAGTGCGTCCGCCACTCGTTTCGAGTCAATGGTGGTCAACGGTATGGCTTCACCCCACATTGTACAGCAATCCACCATGGTGAGTATGTACATGTTCCTCTTCCTAGTCCTAGGAAGTGGACCCACAATATCGATGGCTACCCTCTCGAAAGGAGAGTTCATGATGGGCATTTCACCCAAGACCACCGGTGCTGTCCAGTGTTTCGGTGCCACCCTCTGGCACTCAGGGCATGACTTCACATACCGACGCACATCACCTGTCATTCCCGGCCAATAGTAATGGCAGGAAATTCGCTGCATTGTGGCGGCAATACCCATATGCCCACTGAATGAGATCGTATGCCCCATATGAAGAATCTGGGAACGGTGGGCCTTCGGGACCACCAACTGACCGTGTAGGTTGTCTCCCCTTCCGGCTCTCCTGTAGAGTATCCTATTCTTCATATAGTACTGCCCCCGTTTGGGTGGATCAGCACTTTTCTGCAGCTTTTTGTAGCAAGGACGTAGAGTAGCATCCTCACTCTGGGCAGTTCGCAACTCCCCTGGCAGTGGGTTAGTCACATTTGCTTCTGCCTCATCCGTTCTCGTCTGAGAGCGAGTCTGTATTGCTCCCATATGGATTGGCTCCCTGGGCATTCCCAGAAAGACATTCCGGAAACCGAGGATTACGGGAAAAATGGGATCGGTCAACACCGCGGCCTTGATGGTGCCGGTGACATATCTTGACCGAATCTCCACTCTGGCAATGGGCAATTTCATGGCTACATCACTCTTCTGTGCAGGCTGTATCTCCATGGTCTCACCTGTGAATTGTTCTGGATGTACCAGATCCGCAGAAATCACGGCCTCCCCGTCCAGTCCTGTGTCGTACAAGCACTCCACTTGACGACCGTTAACCTCTACCAATTCCACTACAGGTGGTTTATCCTGGTCTGGAGTCTCTTCCTCGGCCTCGACCTGTTCGGTGGGCTCTACCTTAGGTTTCCCGGGGCACCCGACGAATTGAGAGTCTCCTGACTTTCCCCTGCAGTCAATAGCATTGTGCGTATTCGACCTGCAGTGTTTGCACCATTTCCCTGTCCTAGATTTTCTAGTGCCGGACTTTAGTGAGCTCTCTTGGTGGCGAGCTTCCTTGTCGACCTTGGCATTCTCAGTGACCACCTGCGTTGAAGTCACTTGACATGCCGCGAAGTGAGGGCTCTTAGTCTTCGATTTGCATTCCCTCGTATTGTGAGTTGGCGACTTACAAATCGAACACCACTTCTCCAACCACGGTCGTTTTTTGGGTAGAGCTTGAGGTGCTCTTGCTTCCCTCCTTCGTCTTCTGCAAACTCTCCTCTGAAAGTTTCACATATGTTTCCACCTTCTTAGTTCCTGTGCTCTTGGCTTTCTTCAGGTTATGTTTTTCCTACTTTTGGTGTTTGTAGAAAGGTTTTCTGCTGCCTTCCCATGTACCTCGACGAACCGTTCTGCCAATTTCGTCACCATGTCTATTCGTTCCGCCCCTTGTTCTCCCAAGAATGTCCTGAGAGGTTTCGACATTTGCTTTCGCATCTGGTCGACTACCATGAGTTCTTCCAGGCTCTCATAGTCATGCGTGAACCCAGCCAAATACATCCACTTATGGAGATAATCTTTCAGATGCAGACTATAGGCGGCGAACAACTCCCCCGGTTCTCGTTTCGCTCCTCGAAATTTTTTCCGGTAGGTATGTGACGTAACCTCGAATCGTTTCAGCAGGGCCGTTTTCAACTCGTCATAATTGTTCTCGTGTCCTGGCGGCAGGCCAGAATAAACCTCCTAACCGGTCCCACGTAATCCCTGGGATAGCTTAAGGTTCCATTTGTCACGATCCAGACCCATAGCAACAGACATAGCCTCGAAGCGTTGAAGGTACTGGTCGATCTTCTCTTTGTCCTCTTCGTAGATCGCTAGAGCGAACTTCATAGCATGATAACTATGTCCACCTACTGGTGTTGTGCCAGGGAGAGAGGAACCTCCCACTGCTCCCTCAGTTTCCCCACTAGATTGCCTCTTAAGCTCGAGTTCCGGCATCCGGTACTCGTGCTCCCTTTTCTGAACCTCTTGGTCAGCTTCCCGTTGCTTAGCAGCTTGCTCAACCTCAAGTTTCTTAGCTGCCTGCTCAGCTTCAATTTCCAGCCTTCTCATGGCTTGCTCTGCTTCCAATTTCTTAGCAGCTTGTTCTGCTTCTAATTTCTTAGCAGCTTGTTCTAACTCCATCTTTCTCAATTCCATCTCGGCCTTCCGATTTTCCCTTTCTACTTGGCGAAAATCCCTCTCCACCTCCTGTATGTAATCTGTTAGTGCAGACCCCGACAATCCCATTGCTTCCCCCGTTGCCTTTAGTTCTGCCAGATCTAGCTTAAGAGTGGCCATTTTTCCGAGAGGTAAGTCAGCAGATATAGTGTAGATTAATCGCAAGATAAATATATAGATAATGAACAAGTACAATTAATCTATATATTTAATAACACACAGCACAACACAACACAATCACTCAGTGACAAGAGTAGAATCAGACAACAGACTTGTGCAGACGTGTGAAGTGTGAACAGGTAAGATATGTGTTTTAACCCCTATCCACATTCACTCTAGCTGGATTCTCTCTCTTATAATATCTCCGTCCTCTAACTAAAGATCCCGTTGTCAGAAGATCCCGCTGTCAACAGATCCCGTCTACAAGCGATCCCGCTGTCAGAAGATCCCGTTTACGAGCCCCCAATAAATGTCGTAGTAATCCTTTATTACTTTAGTGTCGTCCCTGGAGTGAGGGGAATCAACACCCACATTTTTTATTAAACCAATATTATTGTCCTAGAGAAACCACCAGAATCCGTCCACAAAACTCCTTCAGTCTGTAGACACCTCTTTCTTACTCTCACTCACCCCTGGATCATGCCCCCTCTCATTCTCCCCCAACACAACATACTCAACAACTCTAACTTTAACAAATAAATACAACAAATAATTTATTAAAGCCAAAAAGTATGTGTGTGAGAAGTGTGTGTGTGTAATGTGTAGAATGTGTGTCGAATATGCTAATGTGTATGTAGAATCAGACCAGTGAATCAGGAGCAAAGTCTGTTACATCACTGTGCTGAGCACACAACAGCACCATGTATTCCGGACAGAAAACCTCACCTAGATGATGTTTCTCCGGCCACGTGACGACTTTCTCCGATAACTCTCGAACAATCAGGACGCTGGTCATCAATTATCGACAATGTCCAATCTTGGTCTTCACTCTAACACACACTATGAATTTACTCTGTTCAATAATGTTCGTTGATCAGAGAATCTTACCAATAACTTAAATGTCACATGGGAAAATCTAACTGTTCATAAGTCACTGGTTATACGATTTTCCCCATATTAAAAACAACCTATTAATGTTCCAGGTAGTTATGTATATTGGTATATGTGTTATTTATAGTGTTCTGAATCTTCGGTGATGTAGCATATCACTCAAGAAAAAAAATCACACATATGTTCATCAAGTCCTGCTCAGCAGAAGCCAAGTTTCTGCAGACCAACTAGGTTATGTGCCCAGTGTACAAGCCTCTCAGTAACCTCTGTCTTTAATCCGTGAGCCATCACTTTCGATAACTTTGATACTAACTTCTTGGTAGTATATCGTAGCACCATCAAGTGGAACCATATGGCTATTCCGGTTGAAGATTGAGACTATGCAATCACAGACTGGATCTATGTCCGCCGATAAATATCAACACTTTGACACTATAGTCTCTTTCTGTAACACAACTCGGAATACTGCGCCGATCCTTACCACTTCATACTTTTGGTCGACTAACTCGAACTTGTTTACCGCAACTGGTTTTAATTCGGGGCTTGAGTGACGTCACCAAAAAGTCTAGACGCTGATCAGTCCAGAGTCTGGCTTTCTCCCCCTGTTTTAGACTGACTGGAATCAACCCGCCGTCTAGTTTGCTTTCATCTGGGAATCTTTTGTCTCGTACAAAAAAGGTCCCGTCTGCCGGTGAACCAGGGGATTTTTCCCCACATCACAGAATCCATCCGACGTCTGTCCAGACATTCCGTCTACGACTTCAAAGGCTGACTACCGCCTTGCAGACAGATGGCGCTATTGTCCCGTCTCGCGCAACAACTTGTTAACAAAATGCCGACTGTGTGTAGACAGTTGACGCGAAGTATTTTGTTCCACAGTCCCCTACTCATCAAAGGATTGCCTGTTTTTGTAGACGAATGTCGGGTGTGTTTTTTTTTCATCGATCGAAACTATCAAGTTTTTCCGTGACAGTAACACACGAGCGGACCATTTCTTTCAACTACTAGTACACTGCTACCAATTGTTTACTATTAACTTCTTTTACAGCTTTTTGCTCACTACAAATACGTGTCACTTTCTTTTTGTTTGTTTGCTTGTTTGTTTTCCAATAGGTGATAAAGGAGACTATGCCGATGAATCCGCCATAGCCATGAGCCTCGCAAACTTGGAGACTGCCAGAGGTCCACCTGGGCCCAAAGGTAGTATAGATAGAATAAAGATTGTAGTATGATTGTGACCTGTAATTGAAATCATGATGCATTATAGGGTCTATACTGGCGATAATGCTTTTCGCATCCTGATGAACATTTGTCTAATGAGCGACAATGGCTTGTATAGATGAAGATAAACATTTGTGTAATGAACGATCATGCCTCTTGTAGCTGAAGATGAACATTTCTCTAATGAATGATCGTGCCCAGTGTAGCGAAAGATGAACGTACATTTTAAAGGGCCCCACGTACACACTATAAGGCGTTTCAGACACATGGTCCATTGTGCTTCAAAAAAGGCATAATAACTACAGCGGTAAGACCAGTTTCGATTATATATCTCTCAAAGCCTGGACTGAATTGTAGAGACCATGTGTTGCCCATGCAGCATGATCCCTCTCTCGGCAAGCCTAGTGTATTATAGAGGAAAGGTAACATCAATACATCTGGAACAAGCTGTAGAAGCTGCCGGACCAGCAAAGCAATGCTCTAATTGTTGACCTGTCGATCTTCCTTCCTAGACCAATTGCCGACCAAGGCTTAGGACCTTGGCTGCCCTGCCATTGACGTTTAGTCTTAGATTGCATTTCCCCGCAACAGGATGAGGCTTGTACCCTCCCAATTGCGCTTCTTCACCAGAAGCCGCTGCTACAATGAGGGGTGTCGGATTTGGTGAGTGCAGCCCAACGTCCGGTGCTAACAGGAAGCAGGTAGTACCGACTACTGGCATACGGCAGCTGAGTCACACCTGACTAAGACCTGACATCATCTTCAGAGCCAACAGATCAATGAGTCATCGAAGATAATGATGTTCTGGGCAACGAATGAAAGACCTCAAAAACAGAGTCCAAGTAAGATAATTCTCTCTCCAGTGCAGCAATTTCTTAGTCGGCGATAATACCAACTATTTGAATAATAAGCTTGAGGGAAAACACTCTTGGTGAACAGCAATTTTTACAAAACAGAGAATATGAGGGCATTGTCGACCAAGCGCAGAGAGTAGTAGCATTAATGGTGGACGAAAAGAACATAAAAACAAATGACGGATTTATCTGTAAAACAAATCATTTGCTAAAGCAACATTTCGTCTCCCGTTCACAGGTATCCACGAAAAGTCAAAAACATTTCCTTCACTTGTATACACGATAAGTCAAACACACCTTCTTCATAGGTGGACGTGAAAAGTCAAATACATCTCCCTGGCATGTAGAAACGAACAGTCAAATAAATAATTATTTTCCATTAACTCCTTTCTCGCAAAGGGTTCTAGATGACTATTATATCATGTGCATGTATATGTGTGTGTGTGTGTGTGTGTGTGTGTGTGTGTGTGTGCGCGCGCGCGCGCGTGCGCGTGTGTCTGTGAGTGTGTGATGAATATATTTTTATCTACATGACGATTATATTTCTTTCTTTTTTTTAAAGTCGATTATATTTATTTCTTTACGACGATTATATTTCAAAATATTTATTGTCCTATGTGCTTACGATAAACACGCATTGAAACCAAGTGTGAAAATCCAAACTCAGCTGGGGCATAAATAACAGCAAAATAACAATACTCAACAATGAGAATTTCAGTGTGCTTTTCATTGCAAATAATCACACGTTACTCATATATGCCCAGGCGTCTGGTACTCGTTCAGGTAAACCATGATTATGAAAGCAAAAAGTATGATAGTCTCTTTAAAGCTGCCGTGGTGATATTAAAACATTTGCCATGTGCTTTGTGCATTTCAGTTGAACCGATTCATTACTCTAGTCCATTATATGTCGAACTTTTTTTGCTGTAATATGCACCTGACAACATACAGCGAAATATGCCAGGCAATAAATCGTGCAACATATTGTTTGTCACTTCTGTGTTTAACGCCACTAAGGAAATACATTGTTTTGATTTATTGAAGTCTTTTATAATGTACTACAACGCTTATATTGTAATGTTTTATATTAACAGGAGATAAAGGATCTGAGGGCCCCCCGGGGCCTCATGGGCCTAAAGGAGACCAGGGCCCTCCAGGCAACCCAGGAGAAAACGGCGCAAATGGTCACCATGGTATGTATGTCTAAAGAAAGGAGGTACGGTACAATATAGGTGGTAGCAGATTTTATATGAGAGAGACAGACAGACAGACAGAGAGAGAGAGAGGGGGGGGGAGGGGAGAGAGAATTATTATTATTTTTATTATTATTATTATTATTATTATTATTATTATTATTATTATTAAGTGGCAAAGTAATCCGTACTGAGATAGTGTTCGAATAATTGGCGATTATATGTACAGGGATTGGTGATGTCTTTGATTTCTTGTGGAAGATTGTTACACAGCTGAGCTGCAGAGTACGCTAATCTTGTTTTGTTTAAATCAATCCTAGGCTTCGGAATGTGAAATACTTTACTCATTTATCATGTGTTGCATTATATTTAAGCAATGGCCAAAGGTAATTTGGGCCATTCCGATGTAGGATTTTGTTAAATATTTTGACATTGTTGAATAGTAGGCATTTGCGGAGTGGTAGTAACAAATGTTACAAATGTTACATTTCCAAATGAGAAAACACAATCACAAAATAATAATTATAGCATGTGTTATTCTGCCTTCCGGTCCAAAGATCATGAGTTCGAATTCGCATCGGGGGCGGGCTTGTAAAGAAACTTGATCTCCGGGTTGACCCAGCCCAACACTGGTACCAGGAAATGTCTCTGGAAGTACAAGTATGGTAGTGACCACGTCCCTAACCGAGCGCTGATTGGTCGACACAAAATCGAGTCTAGTGCAATATGCGTATTGTGTCTTAAGGCGTACAAAAAGGAGCATGTAATGTTGATGAGTGATTCTGGTTTACACACATTTGGATCATTGCTCGTTCTACCACACTTCCACGTGAAAGTGATATGTTACCACAAACATAAACTGTTTGTTATACAGGTCGATGTGTTGCGATAGCTGTTCTTCTTTCAATCAATTTCTTGACTGTCTTTCAATCGCATGTAAATTGTACTTTGAAGTAATGACTTTTAGGATAATGATAAAGTTAAAATAAATGTGGCTTTAGGTTGTTGACATATCTAACTAGTGACACTACCGTTTTTGAGTGTCCAGTGTCTTTCCATCGCTATATTAGTGATCAAAATAAAACACATCATAGTGACAGAAGAGGACGGTCTGTGGCGAGCTAACACAACCAGTATCCACTGCACGACGTGCACATCGAGAGGCCGACCGCATTTCCGCATGCCACATTGGAAGCTGCCACGGAAAGTCATCTCTGGTGAACTTGTTTAAGGCAAAAGATCTCGCGATGAACTGTCTCAAAATCACAATGCGGTGTTGTTTATGAAATGTGGTAAAACACTGCTTCTGGTCACTCTGCTAGGCGCAATCAGAATGCTGGTGGAATACGGTATTTAGGGAGTTGCACATCACCAAACGTCAGTTTATATCAGCCTGATCAAACCTCTAACTTCCCCCAGTGTAATAGACCTTTCTATGTTCAGTTAACTCTAATCAGCCAGCACTGAGCCTTCTCGGAGACTGGTGGATGGAAATAATATGAGTTGAGTTGAGTTGAGGTGAGTTGAGTTAAGTCAAGAACCGATATCACAGCACTTGGGACATTCCCTTGCGTGCTCAGTCCTTATCTGCAACAGCCAGGGAAGAGTCCCAGTACTAGTGGTACCAGTAGCAGTCTGATTATATGTCCGCCTGACCTGACCTTGGAGCTTTGAGTGTGGGCCAGGTCCTGTGGTCACTCCCTGAAGCACCCTCATCTATAGGCAGTAATAATAATAATAAATAATAATAATGTTTTCTTCTCCCCCGATGGTGTTTCCACCTTGTCGTGGTGGGGGAGCTTGAGTTTCTCAATGACCCTGAGAGCTATGCCGGCGGTAGCGTAGCTACCAGCAGGGCCTCCCAAGCCGGACAGGTCAAAGGGTAGAGAACAGACAAAGAGAAACACCCTGGTCCTCCAGGTTGGGGGTTGAAGCGTGGGGTTAACATCCCCACCTTTGTAAAAACCTTTCTTTGTTACGAAACAAATACATGAGCCTCGATATCGGACTGACTTATCTGGACAACGACCTTGGAACGTTAAAGGACTTTTGAGATTTGGAACATGGAATGTACGGACACTATATCGAGCTGGAGCGGCCGAAGAACTAACCCGGGAGCTGGGTGAATATCAAATGGATATAACAGCAATTCAAGAAATAAGGTGGCCAGGGGAGGGTACTTTAGAGCAAAATGGAATGATTATAATATATGGAGGAAACACCCAAAATAAACATGAATTAGGAACAGGATTTGTCATCAAAAAAGAGTTATGGGGGAACGTTTTAAACTTTGAAGCTTTTAATGACAGGATTAGTAAATTACGAATAAAAGGTAAATGGAAAAATATAACGATGATTAATGTACATGCACCTACTGAAGAGAAAGAAGATGATATTAAAGAAGACTTTTATAATGATCTGGAAGATGTCATAGAAGAAACCGCCAAACAGGACATCCTGATTGTGCTGGGAGACTTCAATGCAAAAATAGGTAGAGAGCAAACTAATAAAAAAGTGGCCGGTATGGAAAGCCTACATACAACTTCAAATGATAATGGATGGAGAGTCATCAACCTGGCAGAAGCCAAAGGACTGCAGATTAGCAGTACCAGACTACAAAGAAAGGATATACACAAACAAACTTGGAAATCATGTGACAAGAGAACCTATAATCAAATAGATCACATTTTAATTAACAACAGAAATGCATCAAACATACAGCAAGTCAGAAGTTATAGAGGAGCTGAGTGCCACAGTGACCACTTCTTCGTTGGAGCAAAATTTAAAATAAAACTTAAGAGAGCTTTCTATACTAAATTACAAAGATTACACCCAACATATAACAGAGAAAAACTGCAAGACATTACAGTCAAAGAGAAATTTACAGATGAAATAAAATGTAAACTTGAAACTCTGCAAAACCCTTTGGAGGAAAGCGTTGACCAAACTTGGTTGAACATCAAGAATACAATTCAGTCTACCGCAGAAGAATGTCTCGGTGTGTTAACCACGCATAGAAAGAACAGATGGTTCAATCAAAAATGTGAAGAAGCAGTCATTAGGAAGAAGAATGCCAGACATGTATGGTTAAATGACATCAATAACATCCAAAAGGAAGAGCATTATCGAAATGAATGTAAAGAGGCTACAAAAATAGTAAGACAGCAGAAGCGAGAATATATGAGTAATATAATCAAAGATATGGAAACTAATCACCAGAAAAATGAATCCAGAAAATTTTTTAAAGAACTGAAGTCAATGAAACGAGGGTACCAACAAAACACATATTGTTTAAAAGACAAAAATGGGAATATGATAAATACCAATGAGGAAATGTGCAACACATGGAAAGAATATTTTATTGAATTATTAAATTGTGAAGCTCCAAGTCACATTTTCCCACAGGAAGAGGTTCTAACATGCGAACCACAAATTGAAGAACCTACATTTGAAGAAATCCTATATGTAATCACACGACTTAAAAACAATAAGGCAACTGGGACTGATGGAATTGCTGCTGAATTTATAAAAGCAGGTGGCCATGCATTACATCTAAAGCTATACGAACTAATAATAAAAATATGGAGGACAGAAGAATTACCCCATGACTGGAAAGAGTCATTATTGATACCTATCTTTAAGAAAGGAGACAAGTTCCAATGTGGAAATTATAGAGGAATATCACTACTGTCCACAAGCTATAAGATACTATCCGCAGTATTACTAAATAGACTAAAACCATATTCAGAAGACATATTAGGTGACTACCAGGCGGGTTTTAGACAAAACAGATCAACAATAGATCAGATATTTATCTTACGACAAATAGCCGAGAAACATTGGGAATATAAAAGAGATCTCCATAACATTTTTGTGGATTTTAAAAAGGCTTATGATAGTGTCCATAGGAATAGTCTATGGAATGCTATGCAGGAATTTGGAATACCAAGGAAGTTAATCAACATGACCAGACTATGCATGGAAGATACTTATAATATAGTAACATATAAAGGCAGGAAATCAGACCCCTTCCAAATAACATCTGGCTTGAAACAGGGTGATGCACTATCGCCGCTACTCTTCAATCTGGCTCTAGAGAAAGTTGTAAGGAAGGTAAAGGAGGAATGTGATATTGGAGGAACATCCAAGCTGCTTGGTTATGCAGATGACATAGATATTATAGGGCAAAGTGAACAAAAGACATTGGAAATATTGACTCACTTAAAGGGAAAAGCCCAACAGATGGGGCTGGTTATCAACCAAGATAAGACAGAATATATGGTAATTTCAAGAGACGGAATGGCTAGAAACTCTGGCCACATACAAATAGATAATATGACCATTAAAAGAACGGAAACATACAAATACCTGGGTACAATCTTCAACTGCTCCAACATCATAAGGGAAGAAATACAAACTAGAATCAACTCTGGAAATAAGATATACTATGCACTACAACATCTACTAAAATCAAAGGCGCTATCTCGTAACACCAAAATCACAATATACAAAACACTGATCAGACCAGTTGTGCTGTATGGCTCTGAAACCTGGAGTACAACGAAAGGAGACGAAGCCTTGTTACAAACCTTTGAGAACAAAATTTTAAGACGCATCTTTGGACCCATTAGGGATACACAAAGTGGAGAGTGGAAAAAAAGAAGTAACAAAGACATTTATGATCTGTTTAAGTCCCCGCTAATCACTGGTATCATGAAGGCTAATAGACTACAATGGCTGGGGCATATAGAAAGAATGGAAGATAATAGGGAAACAAAACTCGCTTACACTCAGGAAATAAATGACCGTAGACCCCGAGGTAGACCAAGAAGGCGGTGGAGAGATAATACATGTACAGACCTACAAGCACTTGGAATCAACGACTGGCAAGAGAAGGTCCACCAGAGAGACGAATGGAGACGGATTGTATTTGCAGCAAAGAACCTCAATGGCTCGGAACGCTGAAGAAGAAGAAGAATGTTTTCTTCACTAATGGCCAGTGATGAACATAGAACACTAGTCATTACGTCACGCTTGTCTTTACCCTCCAAACTCGTCAACAAAACAAACAAATTAAGAAAAGAAAAGAAAACATACAGATCTAACGGGACTGAGTAGAGCACACAGCAGCACTGATAGGACTAACAGCTCATCCGCCCATAGGGATTCACCGAAGAAGTCCATCAACTGGAAGCGGTTTGGTCACATAAGATACATATATAAAAGTGTATGATAGACATGACTCATGAAGACGCTTTTTTAGGAGTGTCTAGTTGGTCATACGTCGAAGTACACTTGTTCCTGCAGCGAGGCGCTGTCGCCATTTGGATGTGACAGGTTCGAATCCCGGTCGATATCTATAGCTTTCAAATTTTAAGTTGTCAAATGCGTCCTCTAGTCTCTACTTTCTTCTCCTTCTGTGAGCGTCAAACAATACTGTGTGTGTGTTTATTTATGTAACTGTTTCAGCGGCCTCAACTGGTTCCCAAATTGATCTCCAGGTGACGTAATATGTATACTAATCAGCTTTGTACAAAGTGACTCATCCGACTTGGATGCCTCTAACGTTTTACACTACCTGCCTTTTTCTTTTCTCTCCCACGTTTTGATTTACAGGTCCCAGAGGCCCTAAAGGCGAGCCTGGAACTAGGGGACTTCTAGGATTTCCTGGAATAAAAGGCGAACCAGGTCTTGCAAGAGTAGTAACTATATCTTGTCTCGATTATATGCTGTGCATTCCTACAAGTTATACTGGATGGAAAGTGTTGTGTATTTTCTGTTTCAATTAATTTTTAATTTGTAAACCTATGTTTCTTACAAGAAACGTTCTGTCTGTCTGTCTGTCTGTCTGTCTGTCTGTCTGTCTGTCTGTCTGTCTGTCTGTCTGTCTGTCTGTCTAAACGTTCGGCTCTGCTGCAAAGGAGTTACGGACTAATTTGCAATCCCGCATACCACGTTCGAAACACAGCTGGCGGGCGATTTGGAAGCAGACCACCTTACATTGTTTCCCCAAACAAAGGTATGAGTGCCGGTCGTTCAGAAAACTACTGAATATAAAATTTGCCAAGAAACCACGAGCTGACAAAAAATGATGGGGTTGACTACAACGTCCTGTAAAGGATGTGCAACTAACTTTTATTTTTAAACTTTCTTGTATGCCCTGTCTTTTTGTCCTGTTGCTTGTCTGTCTTTCCTATCTGTTTGTCTGTCTGTTCTGTTTGTGTGTATGTTTGTATATCCTATCTTTGAGTCTGTGTTTCCTGTCTGTGTTTTCTGTCTGTTTGTTTGTCTGTCTGTTCTGCCTGTGAGTCTGTGTGTATGTCGTTATGTCCTGTCTCAGAGTCTGAGTGATTATTTCTCGGTCTGCTCCGTCTGGGAGTTTGTCTGTGTTCGTGATCAGTTCCAAAAGCAGATTAGTTAATTAAGAACTGCGCCATGACAGGCTGTTTAGTCCGAAGACTTGCATGAAATGTATGAATACCTCCTCATAAACTTATTCTAGGGAAGGTAATGTGGTGGTTTATCCATATTCATCTACAGTCACATGGACGGTTTGTGATCTTCACCTGTAACGGTATATTCGACTGTCAGAACCTGCCGTACTCAACTACACAGTTGTTTATTTATTCAAGTGGATACCCAATATCACTCTTTTGTGTTCCAATTCCAATTCCAATTCTAATTTTCAAAAACAAAAATTCCAATCTCGGTCTCTTTTAACCTGCTTCTTCAGCGTTGGTTAGAGTGGAGATCCGTGGGTTTGTGTGTTTTGACACTGTTCCTCTTTGTGCTCGCTTTCGAGTTATTTTGGCTCGTGCTGGTTATAGCTCCCGCTCCGGTTGGTTCTTGGGTTGGATTGACTTTCGTTGATCCTGACACATTGAGGTCTAAGGTCGGGTTTGTCCGGTCCCGCAATCATCCGGACAATGCTGTGCTTCCTTGTTCTAGTTTTTTAAATTTAAACTAGTATAAGGTATTTTATTTCCTGTTATTGTCCTCTCCGATACTGATCCCCGATCTAGTTAGTCCTAACAAGGACTCGTCGTATGTGTAGGCCGGCACCACCTGGTCAGTTCAAATCCGTTGCCCGAGTCCATCCTTCCCTCTCTGTTCGCCTCCAGCGCCTGCGCTCACCACGCCAAGATGTCACCATCAGTCCCCCAGATACATTCAGTGGCCCCTCAAGGAGAGACGAGCCCCATATAAGCCCTCATGCTCGCACACGCCTAACGCTCCTTTCCAGGACCACACCCAGGACATCCATCCAATGTCAAACAGATGGATGTCCTGAAAAAAAAAAAAAAAGGAAAAAGAATTTCGAAAAAAAAAAAATGTGTTTATAGTTTTTGTTTATTGAGACATATAACGGGGATGTAAAGGTACAAACTGACATTGAACAGATACAGACATGAATGATGTCCTCTCCTCCTGGTTTCTGTCTTCTTTCTTAGGTTGAGGTTATATTTCCTTTCCATTTCGGCATATGTATTGCCTGAGCAGCTTCTGTATCTCTGCATTACTCTCTACGTGCAGGCATTTCTTCATTGTCATTGGTGTGTTGGAATTGGTGAAGTAGTCTCTTAACTCCCTTCGCTCATTATTGTATTCGCTGCATGATATTAGAAAATGTTCAATTGTGTCTTCTTCCTGGCATGGTATGCATAATTGGTTTTCTCTTGTGCCTTTCCAGGTTCCCAGTCTGAGTTTCCAAAATTTTCTGTTTGCTGGTACTTTTATATTGTTACTGACTTGTAGTTTGTTACTGGGTTGGTCCAGAACCTGGTATGCATGTCTACCTTTAGCTTGTCTCGCCACTGTTTCGTCCATTCTTGCAGAATGTAGGTTTTTATGATGCTTTTTCCTTCTAATGTTCCTAGTCCTATATTAATTTTATGTATACTGGTTAGGCCGCTTTTTGCCGCTCTATCTGCTTGCTCGTTTCCCGGTATACCCCTGTGGGCGGGTATCCATCCGATGGTTACTTGACATCCTACTCGATCTCGTGCGCTATAGAATAAATACTCGCGAGTAATTCTAACTATAATAGTTATCGTTGCTTCACGGAGACGGATGTTTATGCAGTCCTGTTTGCTGTCATCGAGAAAGCGATTCAACCTCTATTTTGGTCATTTGGACTAAAATGATGACTTCTCATCCTTGACTTGGGGACGTGAATTTCAAGTAACTCAGAAGACGGAGTGGGTTCGCCTAACGGCGAAGGAGACTGATGATCGATATAGCCAATCCGTCTGCAAAAAATCAATCCAGTGCACTAGAAGAAGTAACAGCACATGAATGGACAACGTTTGAGTTTAAAGAGAGAGAAAATAAAAGAAAACACACAAAAAACTATTAATTAACAAATATGCAATACATCAAACTGTCCACATCGCACAACGGACATTCACCCTGCCCCAGATCCAAGAACCTAAAATCGTTGTTATTGTTCTCAAACAAATTGTTGCTTCTCGTGTTCCATTTTTTTTCCCACAAGCCAAGCTGTTATTCGGAAACATAACTATGATCTAGCATCTATTTTCGGTGTATGAAATTATGTTAACATTTACCAATTATTCTACTGTCTTTTACAGGTCCTATTGGACCCCAAGGAATCAAGGGTAAGTAATACATGCCCTGATATTTTTCTTTGTTGATGTTTTAAAAAGATTACATTATTCACATGATGTGCTTTAGATAAGATAAATATTTCACTTGTTTGTGATTATAGGTGAGTCGTAAGAAGATGGGCGCAAAATGTCTAATCTGAGCAATGAATAAATAGTCGGGAAGTTTAGCTTCCGGTAAAATGGCGACGACGTAGTGCTCATTCTTCGGGAGACGCTGTTTTTAGTGTTTTCCTGTGGATTATGTGGTGTTATTTCGTATTCGTTTATTGGAAGTGTTCATAAGAAGCTTCGGAAGGCAGGTGGCGGATGAAATTTTGAGGACAGCCGATAGATAGTTGTTGGTTATGGTCTCAAATTTCGCGACGGTAGGCAGAAGATCTCTTTCACGAGACAATGGCTGCAGTCCCCGGCCAATATAGTCACTGCCAAGAAAGGAAAGCAACGGAAAACTACCTTCTTTAAGAGTGCCTAGTTCATTATGATTCGTCTAACTACAGATCACTGCAAGACAAGGACAGAGACATTAAAATTAGCAAAAGGACGTTAAACGACGACGAAAAATTAGATACCATCAAACAAGAAATAGAAAGAGAGAACATTAATATTTTAGGGATGTGCGAAACGAGATGGACAGGAGCATACATTAAGATAGATAAAGATTTTAAGATTATTTATTCTGGAGGAGAAGATCGATAGAGAGGGGTGGCAATTATCTTGGATCGGCAGACATTAAAGTCTGTTCATGGATATTGGGCGGTTTCAGACAGTTCTACTAGTTAAATTAAGCGGCAGACCTTTTAGCATAGAAGTTATTCAAATATATGCCCCAACAGGAGAATCCAGTGAAGATAGTGTAGAGGAATTTTATAACGACATTGAGTCTGCTTTAAAGAAATGTAAAAATTCAGAAATAAACATCATAATAGGGGACTTCAATGCAAAAGTAGGAAATCAAAGTGATAGATACACAGTAGGAAACCATGGTTTGGGAGAGAGAAACGAAAGAGGATACAGACTTGTAGAGTGGGCAAAAGCGAAGGAACTGATTGCAGGAAACACCAAGTTTAAACAATACCTTAGAACAGGGGTGGGCAAACTACGGCCAGCGGGCCGCATGCGGCCCGCCACCCGATTTTATGCGGCCCGCGAGGGCATTTAGAAATAAAATTTGATACTTTGTTTTAAAGTTATTTTGTTGAATTTTAAAGAATTTCATGTACCGTTATGATTATTTCAACATTTTTGATAAGATTTCTTTCAAATTATCAATTTTTGTAAACATTCCTTGGCCTTCGTAATGTAATGCTTCTTCTTCTTTCGTTCGCCTTAAATACTATAACTGCAATGTTGCCTCTTGTGTGAATTTAACTGTCCCTTTTAGTTCACTCAGCAGTCCATACAGTTTATCTTCCACTGTAGTCTCTCTTGGCCAGAAGTTTAGCCTAGACATGTTGTAATTTGGGCAGTCTTTGAGTATGTGCTCTGCTGTCTGCGACGATAATACACACGTGCACATGGCTGATTCACCAATCTTGAATCTTGTATACATGTGGTTGCGTAATCTATTGTGTCCTGTTCTGGGGAGCAGAATAATGACTTTTTCTGGTCTGTCCATAACGTGGTAGTCGTCTTGAGCAGGTTTTGGTGGCTTTCTGACTGATTTGATCATTCTTTTCTTTTGGTGGTAACGGGCACATCAGGCTGTTCTTCTTTTCCTCCTTCCTTAGCTGTCGTGTCCTCCTTTAAAGTGTCGTCCCTGGAGTGAGGAGATCCGACACCCACATTATAATATTTTTTTTCTCTCAATATTCTGGAGAATCCACCAGCTTCCGTCCAACACACTCCATCAGCCTATGGACACCTCTTCCTATCACTCTCACACTGTCGTACTATGCCCCCTTCTCATACTTCCCCAACGCAACATACTCAACAACTCTTGCTTCTAGAAATTAATAAAGAGTAATTTATTAAAATAAAAGTGTAACGTATATGAGACGTGTATGTGAAGAAAATGTGTGACGTGTTCTATAAAGTGTGTAGACTCTGACTCTCAGACAGCAACCCAGTCAGCTGATCCCAGCAAAGATAGACCACAGCACGTTACGTCAGAACATGTACTTCTCACCCGTTGCCGAAACCATCTTGCCGGATACTGATTTGCCTCTGTAGACCTCTGGTAATCCCATTTCATGAACATCCGAAATAGACACCGGTGGTATTAACAGTTAATCATGGACCGGTTGCACTCTACACAATGTCCGTTCCTAACGTTCCTTAACAAACTGCACAAGTCTTTTGTAGTGTGTACGCAGTTAGTTAGTTAGTTAGTTAGTCGACAGATCATCCTCGTTGCACATCGAACCATTCAGTCCATAAGTGCTAATTTCTAATGTTAATTGTTGCTGTACTAACACTAGGTACTCTTAGCCGGTTCTCGGTTCGTTACTACTGTCTAATGCTGTGTGGTGCATCAGTATGCATCACGCTCTTTGATGAATCAATTTCCTTCTAGCGTAAGTTACGTTCTGTATGCAACTCTAGTGACTCTTGAACTGGTGTTCTTCCCTTTTGGATTTGATTTTTTTCCCAAAAACTTGTTGAGTTTCCTTGGATCTGGTAGGGAACCTAGGATAGAAACAACACATCTGGTGATAGTACTAGTCACTGATCCTTTCGGCTGAGTGTAAGCCTATCACCTTGCTTAATGATCTTTAGCTAACTAGAATTAGTCATAGAGCAGATTAGCTACCCACCTAGAGCCGAATCAGGCTATGACAAAGAAAAAATCAGCAAACAGAATGCGGAACCCCGCCCACCAGGGACACCTACGGGAAGATCCCAATTATCCCTCATTACTCAATTCTCAACTAGTAAAGCTTATCAGCACTTCACTAATCTATTCTAGCTAACAGAGCCACGTATCACTTCACTACTCTAGCTAGTTTCCACTAACAGTGCTAATCATCACACTATAGTTTAACAAGGCCACAGTCTATATTAATTATAACGAATATATATATAATAGGTTATACCTTAAATGGCACTACTGCAGTCCTATCAATCATATCTACATCTGCCATTATAGGCACGTGCAAAATTAAGTCACTAATTAACACACGGTAGATATTATTTCCACTAAGCACTGCAGTGCCCTGGCACTCTGACTAGAGCATTTTTCAAGTCCACCCTAGTTGATCCCAACTCGGGTTTATATGGCAAACTACCAAAGTTGGCCACGTGACGTTATCCTTTATGCCCCCACACAGGTGGCACAGTGGCAGATCATCCCTTGTCAGGAAACTATTTTCCTGGCTTAAGTCCTGTCAAAGTTGTCAGTAATAGTTTAGATTCTCAAAACAAGCCAGCGAGTTTCTGTCGAGTTACAACAAAGAGTTGCAAATAACCCCGTCAATCCTCTCGATGTGCCGGAAACCAAGAATTGACAGATGCACTGTTTTCTCCCTAGTCGGGCACTTCCGACCTGTTGATAAACTGTCAATCTTCTGTTCCGTGGTGACAATCCCAGCAGCCATTTCCGTCTGATGTCCGGCAGTATAGATGACAAACGGAACCATTCCATATCCTAAGCCGACAATCATATGTGATTCTAACTGTTAATGAACTGCCAACTCGATGTATCCATTCCTTCTCACTCACCACCAAATGTGTTTATGGGCTGACACGATGTAACCTGTGCAGCTGTGTTTACTCTGTTAGTACGACTTTTGTGGCCTAGAAAATATACGCCACGCAAACGTCGGTATTATTAGCTGGTTAACTCATGGCGCTCGTGACATTAGCGAATCTATCAGTTCTGTCGTTTCCGTGTATTAAACAGTGGGATGGTATCCACTGTATGGTGACCTTATGCTGGCTGCTATGTTCAGAAAGTAGTGTCCTTAGTACTGGCAATTTCCAAGACATCATTTCGTTTTCGTTGAGGTGAGTTTCTTGCAAGCAACATACGCTTACCTTATCTTGGTCCAAGATGTTTCCTAGTTCTATTGTTTTGTTGCTGAATCCCTCCTCATTCCAGTGCATTAGTTTTAGTCTTTGTTTGGTATGGCCAGACGCTCTATTGTCAGGTCCCCTGGCTCCACAGGACATCTGAGAAGGACTTCCAGTAGTTGTGGTTGGACTCTTTCGAGGCATATGGCCTGGCACTGATCCTGCATGGGGGTCCAAAGTAGGGCGAGCACCGTAACATTTAGCCGTAGTCGACATATTTCATTGCGCGTGATTGGTTGCATCCTGATTTCTGTGGTGCGCCTCCTGGCTGGTTGCCTCTTTATTCAGCACCTTTCCTTTGCTAGAGCAGACTGTGGTCTTACTCGAGTTTAGGTGTGTAGGCACGCACACACATGTCTGCGCATGCACGTACGAGCATACACATCTAAAGCGTTCTGTATATTTCTCGGCGCCACTGACTCGCCGCCGCCCCTTCTCCTGTTAGTTAAAACAGTTCCGCCACGAGAAGGCCAGAAGTTGGACTTCTGCTGCATAGGTGATGAATGCATGAGCCATTAGGGTATTTATGCAAGGTTGGGCGCTCACCCCAACCCGGTCCCTGGCTACATACAGCAACATTTGGAACCATGTTATACTAAAATGTGAATTTATCGATTTTTATATAGAGAAATATTTATCGACATGAAAAATTTAATAAGGATGATTTTATGAAAAACGGATATTTCTCCGGTGAATAAAATGATTTATTTTGCAAGAAAATATTAAATTTAAAAGTCTTTTGCTGTTTTAAATTATTTCCACATTTATAATGTTCAAATTAATTTATTAATTGTAGTAGTCTTGATATATTTCTGAAATTTATTCTGAGTTTACTACTTGTTTTCCGAATATTTTATTTTCACACACAGCCGGAAGTAGGTTTTGTTTCATTTCCGCTTTAAAGTTTTGTACAGTTCTAACTGTTCGAATTTTATTTTTTTTAAAAATAAATGTGTGTCAATAACAAACGTAAGATTGACGATGAATGCCGTGTTTTTAATTATGAATGGACAACTAAGTACTGTTTTATAAAAGTTGGTAGCAAATTAGTTTGCTTGCTGTGTCGTGAGTCAGTGGCTGTCTTCAAGGATTACAATTTAAAAAGACATTATCAAACAAAATATTCCGATTTCGGATACAATTTAACAACCGAAGGGAAGGAAAGGAAATGCCTTGAGTTGGTGAAAAATTTTGGAGAAACAGCAAACTCTTTTCACTAAACAGTCTTGAATTCAAGATGCTGCAACTGAAGCTAGTCTTGTGCTGTCACACAGAATTGTAAAACAGAACAAGCCATTTTCTGATGGCGAGTTCATCAAGGAATGTTTGCTAGATGGAGCAAACATTATGTGTCCAGAACACCAAAAAAAAAAAAAAAACAGATCTGACAACATTACTTTAACCAGGAGAACTGTGGTCAGACGTGTTCATAAAATAAGTGACAATGTTATGCATAAACTTCAAGATGCAAGTAAACAAATTTTGTGGTAGTCTCTTGCATTGGATGAGAGTACCGATGTACATGATACTGCCCAATTATTGATATTTATACGTGGAATAAACACTTCTTTCAAACTCACTGAAGAGTTATTGAGTGTTGAGTCACTAAAAGACACAACCACAGACCATGATATATTCAATGCTTTTACTAACTGTATTGAAAGAACTGGGTTAGTTCGGAACAAGATGGCAAGTGTTACAACTGACGGAGCTCGTGCTTTGACTGGAAAAAATGTAGGTCTGGTAAAGTTGATAAGTGATAAGATTAAAGTAGAATATCCAGACCACAGATTATTACCACTTCACTGTGTGATTCATCAAGAAAGTCTGTGAAAAACTGTTTTTAATATCAAGCATGTTATTGACCCAGTTGTCAGTGTCATCAACCTCATCAGATCAAGAGGACTTAATCACATACAGTTCAAGGCATTACTTGACGATTTGGAAACTGAACAAACCGATGTCCTGTACCACACCAGTGTTCGATGGCTGAGTCTCGGCAAGCTGTTGAGGCGAGTGTTGGAACTCAGAGAAGAAATAGTGATTAGTTAGTTAGTTAGTTAGTTAGTTAGTTAGTTAGTTAGTTAGTTAGTTAGTCGCAGTTCCAACTTAACAGCAACGGGTCGTCCCCATTATGCTATGTTCCTGTGCCAGTGAATATCACACAAAATGCTCCCATCTGCCCAATGTGAAAAGTGGAAAAGACAGGAGTCTCGACAAACAACAACCCGCACAGATACACTGTGCATAATGCCGCCGCCAGAATGTCAACACAATAGTCCCCCACAAAACACCCAGTTCATTTCTGATGGAATCGGCAGTCATTTTCCCATCTGGATGTTTCCTAGATGTTCACCCACACAGTCCACGAAATACAGTTCATCGTCGATGGAGTGGCAGTCAACCAGAAGCCCAGCAGCCACGCATTTCTGCATAAGGCAAAAACCGGTCAACTCTGGGACATAGCCATCTGCCATCCTAGAGATGAAGGGCATTGAATGTGACTTTAATACTAATATTGTCAATAAAGAGTGGAAGTTAGACTTTATGTTTGCCATTGAAATTATCGAAAGGTTAAATGAGCTGAGTTGACAAACTTCAGGGCAATGGTGTGTTCGCACATGAATTGTATGTATATGTAAAATAATTTCGGGCAAAACTCTCACTGTACTCCAGACAAGCAAGTGAAAAAGAGTTTGTCACTTCCCTTTGCTGAAACAAGTAACCATTTCTGGTAAAATGACTGAAAAGTACAAAGCCCAATTAGGTGCACTGATTGAAGAATTTGGATGAAGATTCCAAGATTTCAAGAACGTAGAGCCACAGTTCAATATTCTCAGTTCCCTTTCAGTGCAGAAGCTGATACAGCCACAGAGGATATACAGTTGGAGCTGCTTGACTTAGAAGCAGATCATGACCTGAAAGAGAAATTCAAGTCAGATGGTTTGCTGGATTTCTATGGATCTTTATCACAAGACTCATTTCCCAACTTGAAAAACTTTGCAGCTAAACTTTTATCATTGTTTGGATCAACATACATTTGCGAACAAGCATTCTCTTCCTTGAAGATCAACAAATCTAAGAGTAGATCTTTATTGTCGGACTGCAACTTGCATGCTGTCATGCGAATTTCAACAAGTAAACTTGCTCCAGATTTCAAGAATAATATCAAAATGTGCAAGCAGTTACATACATCTCATTAGAAATCAACAACTGTAGTGACAATGTAGTCGATGTGTGTCTAAATTAAAGCCATTGATAGATAAGAAAGAATATTTGTTATAATAACATTTCGTAAAATCTTGTTAACAAATTAGTAAACGTTTTTGTCCATATTGTCAAATATAATGTATAAGTATATAAGTAAAATAACATTGCAATCATTATTTATTTATACTGCTTAATAACCTATAAATAATTAATAATTACTTATTGTGATAGGTTGCTGTAAGCAAAATGGACATTTTATACAATAGCTTTACATTTGTCAATGCGGCTCTACGCACAAAACGTTAGCCCACCCCTGCCCTAGTCCATACTTGCCCACTATGCATCCGTCCTGTTGATTTCCAACTTTGGCATTCAAGTCACCCATTATGATAGTTACTTCAGAATTCTTGCATTTCTTGAAGGCTTTCTCTACATCACTATAAAATTCATTAATGCTGTCATCACTACTGCCTGCTGTTGGTGCATAAACTTGTATGACGTTGACATCAAAAGGTCTTCCACTCAACTTCACCAGTAACACTCTGTCTAATACAGTCCAATATCCTTTGATCGATTTTGCTCTCTCTGTATCCATTATAATTGCTACTCCTCGCTGTTGTTTCTCTCCACCAGAATAGATTATTCTATATTCCTCAGATGTCATAATGCCCATTCCTGTCCATCTGATCTCACATATACCTAACAGGTTAATATTTAATCTTCTCATTTAATTCTTAATGTTATCAAATTTTCCATCCCCACTCATAGTTCTTACATTCCAAGTTCCTACTTTCAATGTTGATATTCTTTTGCACCCAGTCGCCTGATGACGGTCTGGAATCACCGGGTGCACATGTCTACCCCTTCCGTGCGAGGCTGCTCCTATGGAGCACCCATTTACGCTGTTTCTCTGATTATCGATAAGGCTGCAGTACATAATATTCTTGGTATCTGTAAAGAAGGTAGTTTGCCATTGCTTTCCTTCCTAGCAGTGACCATACAGGTTGATGACCGTAGCCAATGTCTCCCAAAAAAGAGATCCTCTGCCTACCGTCGTGAAACTGGAGACCATAACCTACAAATATCTGTCAGCTGCTCCTCAACTTCATCCACCACCTGCATACATGGCTTCACGTAACCATGATCGGGGGGGGGGGGGCTAAAAGGGTACTCCACCTTGCCCAAGGGTGTCCCGTAGTCTAGTGGAGGGAAGGAGGCACCCATAAAGGCATTACTATCATGCTATTATATTTTAAATATTCTCTAAGCAAACGTAATTGCACCAGCATTTGGGGGGGGGGGGAGAGTGAGAGAGAGAGAGAGAGAGAGAGAGAGAGAGAGAGAGAGAGAGAGAGAGTGAGAGAGAGAGAGCTACTTGTTCAAATTGAATGAAATTTACGAACATAAATAACATTTCCTCTAAACATATTTATCAACATAAACCCAATAGACTTGCAAGGTCTTTCGCCGTTAATGTAAGTAAATTGTCTTTAAATTATGGGTGGCCTTAAGAGGCCAGTAAAAAAATTGTTGTTTCCCCACATAGGGGATAAAATTATTTATATATGATATAGTTATCATTAAAAGTACAGTTTTAAGAATTAAACATAAACATAGAATGGAAAAAGTGAATCATAAAATGTAAGTAAGTAAAGATTAAACAAATGTTGTTTAAATAATTTAATAGATTTCTTCTCATTATTGCAAATATATGACTGCAGTATTGATTGCTTAATCTCTCAAGGAAAAATGAATGATTCTAATGTTATTTTTTGGTATTATACCTAGGTATACTATTTTCATTTTCAAATTCTAGTAATTTCCCTTGTATCAATATTAGATGTTTATGTCCCCCTACCAAGCGCAGACTGCTACTGCAACCATAGATTAATCTTAGGCAATTTACATATAAGGTAGACCAAGAAGACGGTGGAGAGATAATATATATACAGACCTACAAGCACTTGGAATCAACGACTGGCAAGAGGTCAACCAGAGAGACGAATGGAGACGGCTTGTATCTGCAGCAAAGAACCTCAATGGCTCGGAACGCCGAAGAAGAAGAAGAAGAAGAAGAAGAAGAAGAAGAAGAAGAAGAAGAAGAAGAAGAAGAAGAAGAAGAAGAAGAAGAAGAAGAAGAAGAAGAAGAAGAAGAAGAAGAAGAAGAATTTACATATAAACTTAAAGAAAGTCAAATATACAAATAGAAACGCAAAATTTGATCTACAGGCACTGAAGAGTGAGGAGATAAAAGATAAATTCATCGTAGAGGTAAAGAACAGATTCGATGCATTGTCCAATATGGAAATATTATTTCAAAACGTCAGTGACCAATTGGAAATATAAAAGAAATCAGTCAAGAAGCTGCACTAACAACAATAATAATCCCAAAAATAAAGATAATAGGACGCAAGAAATGGATGATGGAAGAAATCTTAAAACCCATGGAAATAAGAAGAAATAACAAAAATAACAAGGAAATATACGAAGAGATTCACGGGAAAATTATAAGCTATGCAAAGAGGCAAAAGAAACATGGCTTGAGGAAAATTGCAAGGAAATTGAAAACCAACACAACACCCAGAATACCAAATTAATGCACACAAGAATTAATGACATCACTAACAAAAGAACACACACATCAACAGGTTGCCTAAAAACCAAAGATGACAAAATCATAATAGAAAAAGATCAGATTTTACATGCGTGGTCAGATTATGTGAAAGACCTTTATGATGATACAAGAGAAGAACAATATGATCATCAGAATAATAATGAAGGACCATCAATTTTGTTTGTCCGGGTGTTTTTCTTTTAGATATCTAGCAATTCTGCAGAGCCGGTCTCCCTGGCGAAGGTGTTAACGATTTTCTCCGTAATCCCGTATATCCACGTGTGGGGAAACAGCTGCGCGAGACTCGGTAGGGAATCGGGTTGCGTTGGTTACTTACAGGGGTATCTGAGATTGTCGCTCAGTAAGCAATGCAAAATACTCTGCGTACTCTTGCAAAGACATCAACAACAGCGGTAAAATGCTGTTGTTGACAGCGATGTAAATAGGATATGCGAAAAAACAATTCCGCTGAATGCTTGAACATAGGTGTAGTGATCAATCAAGGCATTACTATCATGTTATTATGATATTTGAAATATTCTCTAAGCAAACGTAATTGCACCAGAATTTAGCAGAGAGAGAGAGAGAGAGATAGAGAGGAGAGAGAGAGAGAGAGAGAGAGAGAGAGAGAGAGAGAGAGAGAGAGAGCTACTTGTTCAAATTGAATGAAATTTACGAACATAAATAACATTTCCTCTAAACATATTTATCAACATAAACCCAATAGACTTGCAAGGTCTTTCGCCGTTAATGTAAGTAAATTGTCTTTAAATTATGGGTGGCCTTAAGAGGCCAGTAAAAAATTGTTGTTTCCCCACATAGGGGATAAAATTATTAATATATGATATAGAGGAGCTGAGTGCCACAGTGACCACTTCCTCGTTGGAGCAAAATTTAAAATAAAACTTAAGAGAGCTTTCTATACTAAATTACAAAGATTACACCCAACATATAACAGAGAAAAACTGCAAGACATTACAGTCAAAGAGAAATTTACAGATGAAATAAAATGTAAACTTGAAACTCTGCAAAACCCTTTGGAGGAAAGCGTTGACCAAACTTGGTTGAACATCAAGAATACAATTCAGTCTACCGCAGAAGAATGTCTCGGTGTGTTAACCACGCATAGAAAGAACAGATGGTTCAATCAAAAATGTGAAGAAGCAGTCATTAGGAAGAAGAATGCCAGACATGTATGGTTAAATGACATCAATAACATCCAAAAGGAAGAGCATTATAGAAATGAATGTAAAGAGGCTACAAAAATAGTCAGACAGCAGAAGCGAGAATATATGAGTAATATAATCAAAGATATGGAAACTAATCACCAGAAAAATGAATCCAGAAAATTTTTTAAAGAACTGAAGTCAATGAAACGAGGGCACCAACAAAACACATATGGTTTAAAAGACAAAAATGGGAATATGATAAATACCAATGAGGAAATGTGCAACACATGGAAAGAATATTTTATTGAATTACTAAATTGTGAAGCTCCAAGTCACATTTTCCCACAGGAAGAGGTTCTAACATGCGAACCACAAATTGAAGAACCTACATTTGAAGAAATCCTATATGTAATCACACGACTTAAAAACAATAAGGCAACTGGGACTGATGGAATTGCTGCTGAATTTATAAAGGCAGGTGGCCATGCATTACATCTAAAGCTATACGAACTAATAATAAAAATCTGGAGGACAGAAGAATTACCCCATGACTGGAAAGAGTCATTATTGATACCTATCTTTAAGAAAGGAGACAAGTTCCAATGTGGAAATTATAGAGGAATATCACTACTGTCCACAAGCTATAAGATACTATCCGCAGTATTACTAAATAGACTAAAACCATATTCAGAAGACATATTAGGTGACTACCAGGCGGGTTTTAGACAAAACAGATCAACAATAGATCAGATATTTATCTTACGACAAATAGCCGAGAAACATTGGGAATATAAAAGAGATCTCCATAACATTTTTGTTGATTTTAAAAAGGCTTATGATAGTGTCCATAGGAATAGTCTATGGAATGCTATGCAGGAATTTGGAATACCAAGGAAGTTAATCAACATGACCAGACTATGCATGGAAGATACTTATAATATAGTAACATATAAAGGCAGGAAATCAGACCCCTTCCAAATAACATCTGGCTTGAAACAGGGTGATGCACTATCGCCGCTACTCTTCAATCTGGCTCTAGAGAAAGTTGTAAGGAAGGTAAAGGAGGAATGTGATATTGGAGGAACATCCAAGCTGCTTGGTTATGCAGATGATATAGATATTATAGGGCAAAGTGAACAAAAGACATTGGAAATATTGACTCACTTAAAGGGAAAAGCCCAACAGATGGGGCTGGTTATCAACCAAGATAAGACAGAATATATGGTAATTTCAAGAGACGGAATGGCTAGAAACTCTGGCCACATACAAATAGATAATATGACCATTAAAAGAACGGAAACATACAAATACCTGGGTACAATCTTCAACTGCTCCAACATCATAAGGGAAGAAATACAAACTAGAATCAACTCTGGAAATAAGATATACTATGCACTACAACATCTACTAAAATCAAAGGCGCTATCTCGTAACACCAAAATCACAATATACAAAACACTGATCAGACCAGTTGTGCTGTATGGCTCTGAAACATGGAGTACAACGAAAGGAGACGAAGCCTTGTTACAAACCTTTGAGAACAAAATTTTAAGACGCATCTATGGACCCATTAGGGATACACAAAGAGGAGAGTGGAAAAGAAGAAGTAACAAAGACATTTATGATCTGTTTAAGTCCCCGCTAATCACTGGTATCATGAAGGCTAATAGACTACAATGGCTGGGGCATATAGAAAGAATGGAAGATAATAGGGAAACAAAACTCGCTTACACTCAGGAAATAAATGACCGTAGACCCCGAGGTAGACCAAGAAGGCGGTGGAGAGATAATACATGTACAGACCTACAAGCACTTGGAATCAACGACTGGCAAGAGAAGGTCCACCAGAGAGACGAATGGAGACGGATTGTATTTGCAGCAAAGAACCTCAATGGCTCGGAACGCTGAAGAAGAAGAAGAAGAAGATAGTTATCATTAAAAGTACAGTTTTAAGAATTAAACATAAACATAGAATGGAAAAAGTGAGTCATAAAATGTAAGTAAGTAAAGATTAAACAAATGTTGTTTAAATAATTTAATAGATTTCTTCTCATTATTGCAAATATATGACTGCAGTATTGATTGCTTAATCTCTCAAGGAAAAATGAATGATTCTAATGTTAGTTTTTGGTATTATACCTAGGTATACTATTTTCATTTTCAAATTCTAGTAATTTCCCCTATTAGATGTTTATGTCCCCCTACCAAGCGCAGACTGCTACTGCAACCATAGATTAATCTTAGGCAATTTACATATAAGGTAGACCAAGAAGACGGTGGAGAGATAATATATATACAGACCTACAAGCACTTGGAATCAACGACTGGCAAGAGGTCAACCAGAGAGACGAATGGAGACGGCTTGTATCTGCAGCAAAGAACCTCAATGGCTCGGAACGCCGAAGAAGAAGAAGAAGAAGAAGAAGAAGAAGAAGAAGAAGAAGAAGAAGAAGAAGAAGAAGAAGAAGAAGAAGAAGAAGAAGAAGAAGAAGAAGAAGAAGAAGTCCCGTATATCCACGTGTGGGGAAACAGCTGCGCGAGACTCGGTAGGGAATCGGGTTGCGTTGGTTACTTACAGGGGTATCTGAGATTGTCGCTCAGTAAGCAATGCAAAATACTCTGCGTACTCTTGCAAAGACATCAACAACAGCGGTAAAATGCTGTTGTTGACAGCGATGTAAATAGGATATGCGAAAAAACAATTCCGCTGAATGCTTGAACATAGGTGTAGTGATCAATCAAGGCATTACTATCATGTTATTATGATATTTGAAATATTCTCTAAGCAAACGTAATTGCACCAGAATTTAGCAGAGAGAGAGAGAGAGATAGAGATAGAGAGAGAGAGAGAGAGAGAGAGAGAGAGAGAGAGAGAGAGAGAGAGAGAGAGAGAGAGAGAGAGAGAGAGGAAGAATGGGGGGAGGGAGAAATATTTGTAATGTTTGGCAACATAAGCCCCAAAAGCTTGCACGGCCTTTCGCCAGTGCGAAAATAAGTGCACGCAGGCCCTGATTGTGCCAGACCAGGTTTTGTCCTACTCACTTCGCCTGTTAATCGTCATCTCTCTCATTCCTATCACCTAGGCCAGGGGTGGGCAAACTACGGCCCGCGGGCCGCATGCGGCACGCCACCTGATTTTTATGCGGCCCGCGAGGGCATTTAGGAATAATAATTTTTACTTCGTTTGTAAGTTATTTTGTTGAATTTTAAAGAATTTCATGTACCGTTATGATTGTTTCAACATTTTTGATAAGATTTCTTTCTAATTATCAATTTTTGTAAACAGCCCTTTGCCTTCGTAATGTAATTCTTCTTCTTCTTCTTCTTCTTCTTCTTCTTCTTCTTCTTCTTTCGTTCGCCTTAAATACTATAACTGCAATGTTGCCACTTGTTTGAATTTAACTGTCCATTTTAGTTCACTCAGCAGTCCATAGAGTTTATCTTCCACTGTCGTCTCTCTTGGCCAGAAGGTTAGCCTAGACATGTTGTAATTTGGGCAGTCTTTGAGTATGTGCTCTGCTGTCTGCGACGATAATCCACACGTGCACATGGCTGATTCACCAATCTTGAATCTTGTATACATGTGGTTGCGCAATTTATTGTGTCCTGTTCTGAGAAGCAGAATAATGACTTGTTCTGGTCTGTCCATAACGTGGTAGTCGTCTTGAGCAGGTTTTGGTGGCTTTCTGACTGATTTGATCATTCTTTTCTTTTGGTGGTAACGGGCACATCAGGCTGTTCTTCTTTTGCTCCTTCCTTAGCCAATCGATCAGTTCTGTCGTTTCCGGGTACTCCACAGTGGGATGGTATCCACTGTATGGTGACCTTATGCTGGCTGCTAAGTTCAGAAAGTAGTGTCCTTAATACTGGCAATTTCCAAGACATCATTTCGTTTTCGTTGAGGTGAGTTTCTTGCAAGCAACATACGCTTACCTTTTCTTGGTCCAAGATGTTTTCTAGTTCTATTGTTTTGTTGCTGAATCCCTCCGCATTCCAGTGGATTAGTTTTAGTCTTTGTTTGGTATGGCCAGACGCTCTATTCTCAGGTCCCCTGGCTCCACAGGACATCTGAGAAGGACCTCCAAGAGTTGTGGATGGACTCTTTCGAGGCATATAGCCCTGCACTGCACCTGCCTGGGGGTCCAAAGTAGGGCGAGCACCGTAACATTTAGCCGTAGTCGACATATTTCATTGCACGTGATTGGTGGCATCCTGATTTCTGTGGTGCGCCTTCTGGCTGGTTGCCTCTTTATTCAGCACCTTTCCTTTGCTAGAGCAGACTGTGGTCTTACTCGAGTTTAGGTTTATAAGCACGCACACACATGTTTGCTCATGCACGTACGAGCATACACATCTAAAGCGTTCTGTATATTTCTCGGCGCCAGTGACTCGCCGCCGCACCTTCTCCTGTTAGTTAAAACAGTTCCGCCACGAGAAGGCCAGAAGTTGGACTTCTGCTGCATAGGTGATGAATGCATGAGCCATTAGGGTATTTATGCAAGGTTTGGCGCTCACCCCAACCCAGCCCCTGGCTACATACAGTAACATTTGGAACCATGCTATGCTAAAATGCGAATTTATCGATTTTTATATAGAGAAATATTTATCGACATGAAAAATTTAATAAGGGAGATATTATGAAAAACAGATATTTCTTCGGTGAATAAAATGATTTATTTTGCAAGAAAATATTAAATTTAAAAGTCTTTTGCTGTTTTAAATTATTTCCACATTTATAATGTTCAAATTAATTTATTTGTTGTAGTGGTCTTGAGTTTACTGAGTTTACTACTTGTTTTCCGAATATTTTATTTTCACACACAGCCGGAAGTAGGTTTTTTTTTTTCATTTCCGTTTTAAAGTTTTGTACAGTTCTAATTGTTCGAATTTTATTTAAAAAATGAGTGCCAATAACAAACGTAAGACTGAAGATGAATGCCGTGTTTTTAATTATGAATGGACAACTAAGTACTGTTTTATAAAATTGGGTAGCAAATTAGTTTGCTTGCTGTGTCGTGAATCAGTGGCTGTCTTCAAGGAGTACAATTTAAAATGACATTATCAAACAAAATATTCCGATTTCGGATACAATTTAATAACCGAAGGGAGGGAAAGGAAATTCCTTGAGTTTGAAAAATTTTGGAGAAACAGCAAACTGTTTTCACTAAACAGTCTTGAATTCAAGATGCTGCAACTGAAGCTAGTCTTGTGCTGTCACACAGAATTATAATACAGAACAAGCTATTTTCTGATGGCGAGTTCATCAAGGAATGTTTGCTAGATGCAGAAAATATTATGTGTCCAGAACGCACACACAGACACACACACACACACACACACACACACACACACACACACACACACACAAAGATCAGACAACATTACTTTATCCAGGAGAACTGTGGTCAGACGTGTTGATAAGATAAATGACAATGTTATGCATAAACGTCAAGATGCAAGTAAACAATTTTTGTGGTAGTCTCTTGCATTGGATGAGAGTACCGATGAACATGGTATTGCCCAATTGTTGATATTTATACGTGGAATAAACACTTCTTTCAAACTCACTGAAGAGTTATTGAGTGTTGAGTCACTCAAAGACACAACCACAGGCCATGATATATTCAATGCTTTTACTAACTGTATTGAAAGAACTGGGTTAGTTCGGAACAAGATGGCAAGTGTTACAACTGACGGAGCTCGTGCTTTGACTGGAAAAAATGTAGGTCTGGTAAAGTTGATAAGTGATAAGATTAAAGCAGAATATCCAGACCACACATTATTACCACTTCACTGTGTGATTCATCAAGAAAGTCTGTGAAAAACTGTTTTGAATATCAAGCATGTTATTGGCCCAGTTGTCAGTGTCATCAACCTCATCAGATCAAGAGGACTTAAACACATACAGTTCAAGGCATTACTTGACGATTTGTAAACTGAACAATCCGATGTCCTGTACCACACCAGTGTTCGATGGCTAAGTCTCGGCAAGGTGTTGAGGCGAGTGTGGGAAATCAGAGAAGAAATAGTGATTAGTTAGTTAGTTAGTCGCAGTTCCAACTTAACAGCAACGGGTCGTCCCCATTATGCTCTGTTCCTGTGTCAGTTAATATCAACTCTGGGACATAGCCATCTGCCATCCTAGAGATGAAGGGCATTGAATGTGACTTTAATACTAATATTGTCAATAAAAATAAAGAGTGGAAGTTAGACTTTATGTTTGCCATTGAAATTATGGTAAAGTTAAATGAGCTGAATCGACAAACTTCAGGGCAATGGTGTGTTCGCACATGAATTGTATGTACATGTAAAATCATTTCAGGCAAAACTCTCACTGTACACCAGACAAGCAAGTGAAAAAGATTTTGTCACTTCCCTTTGCTGAAACAAGAAACCATTTCTGGTGAAATGACAAATGAAAAGTACAAAGCCCAATTAGATGCACTGATTGAAGAATTTGGATGGAGATTCCAAGATTTCAAGAACGTAGAGCCACAGTTCAATGTTCTCAGTTCCCCTTTCAGTGCAGACGCTGATACAGCGTCAGAGGATATACAGTTGGAGCTGCTTGACTTAGAAGCAGATCATGACCTGAAAGAAAAATTCAAGTCAGATGGTTTGCTGGATTTCTATGGATCTTTATTACAAGAATCATTTCCCAACTTGAAAAACATTGCAGCTAACATTTTATCATTGTTTGGATCAACATACATTTGCGAACAAGCATTCTCTTCCTTGAAGATCAACAAATCTAAGAGTAGGTCTTTATTGTCGGACTGCAACTTACATGCTGTCATGCGAATTTCAACAAGTAAACTTGCTCCAGATTTTAAGAATATTGTCAAAAAGTGCAAACAGTTACATACATCTCATTAGAAATCAACAATTATAGTGACAGTGTAGTCGGTTTGTGTCTAAATTAAAGCCATTGATAGATAGTAAAGAATATTTGTTATAGTAACAAGTTGTAAAATCTTGTTAACAAATTAGGAAAGGTTTTTGTCCATATTGTCAAATATAATGTATAAGTATATAAGTAAAATAACATTGCAATCATTATTTATTTATACTGCTTAATAACCTATAAATAATTAATAATTACTTAATGTGATAGGTTGCTGTAAGCAAAATGGACATTTTATACAATATATATATATATATATATATATATATATATATATATATATATATATATATATATATATATATATATATATATATATATATATATATAAACAAACAGCTTTCTGTGGTCATGTGATGAGAAGAGAGACATTGGAAACCATCGTGACAACTGGAAAGATCGAGGGGAAGAGAGGCAGAGGCAGACCAAGAGAAATGATGCTGGACGGATTGAGACGGTGGCATAGAGGAATATCATCAGCAGAGTTGATCCAGAACACCAAAGACCGAGATCTGTTGAGAGCCATGAACGCCTACGCCAGCCGGCACGGCACTTGGTGATATATATATATATATATATATATATATATATATATATATATATATATATATATATATATATATATATATATATATATGTGTGTGTATGTATATATATATATATATATATATATGTATATATATATATATATATATGCGGCCCGCCAATAGCTTTACATTTGTCAATGCGGCCCTACGCACAAAATGTTTGCCCACCCCTGCCCTAGAAGATTATGGACATGGAGGAGTCCTGATAGCAGGATTAGAAATCATATTGACTACATTTTGATTAGCAGAAGGTTTCGAAATGCGTTAACAATTGCAAAATCCGTTCCCAGTTCTGATTGTTATAGTGACCACAGATTACTTACGGGTACATTGAGGGTAAAGTTAAAGAAAGTCAAGTATATAACAGGAAACACCAAATATGTTCTGTGTACATTGAAAAATGACATGGAAATACAAAACAAATTCAACATAGAAGTACAGAACAGATTTGATGTATTGTCTGATCTTAAGATCCTATTTCAGGGTGTGGATGATCAATGGGAAATGTTGAAGAATTAAATCAGTTTGGCAGCAGAAACAACTATTCCAAAATTAAAGAAGGTGGGTCGTAAGAAATGGATGACTGAAGAAATTTTACAACTAATGCAGACAAGAAGACTCAACAAAAATAATCCTGCCAAATATGAAGAAATTCACAGACAAGTCAGACTATTATGTTAGGAGGCAAAAGAAGAATGGCTTATAAAAAAATTGCATAGAAATTGAAAAACAACACAACAGCCAAAATACCACATTAGTGCACACAAGAATTCAGGAACTTAAAGAACAAGAATCGGCAGGCTGTCTAAACACTAAAGATGGCAAAATAAAATAGAAAGGATCAGATTCTGCATGAATGGTCAGATTATGTGAAAAACTTTTATGATGATAAAATAGATGAACAGTATGATATTCGATTTAATAATGAAGGACTGCCAATTTTGAAGATGGGGTTTCGGAATATTCTTAAACATATGAAAGCTGGCAAGACCCCTGGTTCAAATGACATCACAACAGAAATGATTAAAGCTTTAGACGAATATGAAATAGATAACGTCAAAAGACTGCTGAACACATATAAAATATGTAAATATACTTATATATTATATGTAAATATACGGAAATATACCTTCTGAATTATGTAATTCTGTATTTATTGCAATTCCAAAGACATCAGGAGCCTTGGATAGTGATCAACATAGAACAATTAGTATAATGAGTCACATCACGAATATTTTGCTACATAATTTTAAATAGGGGAAGAACAATATGGGTTTGTAGAAGGAAAGGGTACAGTAAATGCTGTGTATATGCTGCGATCAGTTATTGAACGTTCTATAGAAGTGAACAAAGATATACATCTTTGCTTTATTGACTACACAAAGGCTTTCGATAGAGTAAGACATGTCAACATGGTAGATATGCTTGCAGACCTACAAATTGATGGGAAAGACATTAGACTTATTAAAAACATATATTGGAAACAACAAGCTGCCATAAGGATTGATAATGAATTAGGACAATATCATCCTATTAAGAGAGGTGTGAGACAGGGATGTTTAATGTCTCCAGATCTTTTTTCTCTATACAGTGAAAAAAATTTCAGAAATGTAGAAGATAAATGGAATCATCATTGGAGGACGAAACATCAATAACATTAGATATGCAGATGATACAGTATTCATTGCAGACAATGAGCAGGATCTGCGCAAATTAGTAGATGCGGTTGTTGCACACAAAACAAAAAATGGGTTAGAATTAAATTTTAAAAAGACACAGATTATGGTCGTCACTAGAAAGAAAGAAATACCACAATGTAGTATACAAGTAAATGGGAATATTCTTCAACAAGTGAATCGATACAACTATCTCGGAACAGTCATAACATCTGATGGGAGATGCCTTGAAGAGATTAGAATAAGAAACACCATGGCGAAAGTAGCCTTTAACAAGATGAAAAACATTATTATTATTGTTGTTACATATCCCTTACAGGACGTTGCAGTCAACACCAGCATTTTTCAGCTGTTGTTGATGTACTAGGCACGTTTTACGTTCAGTAGTTTGCCATTGCTTTCTGAACGACCGGCTCATATACCAACACGTTATAACACAACGCGACACGGTCTGCTGCACAAATCGGTCGGGTTTCGAACGCCTGGTAAGCGGCTCACGAACCACGTTCGCAAGCCTTTGGTCACGGAGACGAATACATAACATACATCATCGTATGAAATACATACTGACCAATAACACGATTTCAATTGAAACGAGAAAAAGAGTGTTTAGGTGCTACATAGACTGTACTTTTGTATGGACGTGAAACTTGAACAATGAGCAGTCAAGCTGAAAAACATCTGATGGCTGTAGAAATGTGGTTTCTGAGGAGAATGCAAAGAATTCCATGGACAGACAGAAAAACATTTGACCAAGTACTACAGGAAACAAATGAAAATCGTAAATTGATTAGGGAAATTAGACGTAGACGGTCAAAATTTTTTGGACATGTTATGAGAAGAAATGTATTGGAGAACTTGGTGACAACTGGCAAGATCGAAGGAAACAGATCAAGGGGAAGATCGAGAAGTAAATACCTGGATGGCTTGGCCACATGGCATGGTCGAGACAGGAACACTGAGCTGATCCACGACTCTGGTGATCGAGTGAAATGGCGAGTAATGAATGCCCACGCTTTCCGGCATGGCACATGATGGATGGATGGAAGTTTATATGCCATACATCTAAAGAACGAACCAACAAACTTTATTTTCAGAGAGTCACAAGCTTGGCAAGCGGGCCCATCTTACATTTGGCCCCTTTAACCACTCATCTTTCGCACATCATTATCTATTGTGCATGCTGCATTCACAAAGGAAAAACATTGTCACATAATTGCTGTGAACATAAACAATGCTGATTACCATGTTATGAGACACTTAAACAATGGACAAATATTAAGATAATCTGAAGCAGCTGCGATCCGAATTGCCAAGCCGTTGTTGTGTAAATAAACAAAACTGATAAACATATCTCTGGCAACCGGATGCCTTTTACCATGGGTCTAATAAATATACAATGCTAGTTCATATTATGAGGAGGTATTATGTTTGCCGTCGTGTGATGTTGTTCTTTAATGTTTCTTATTTCCAGGAGATCCGGGACCTCCTGGGCTCGATGGTACCCCGGGTATTGATGGAAGTAAAGGAGACAGAGGGTATCCTGGACCCCCGGGTGACAGAGGCATGTCTGGCTTACCGGGGATACCCGGCATGAAGGGGCTATCTGGAGATGTAGGCTTGCCAGGTGGGTGTCATTGCAGTGCAGGGGTGCCAGGTTGACTTTTTGTTTTGTTGGAGGGGCGGGGGGGGGGGGTGACTTTCAATGCAAACATATGTCTCCATAAGTGCTCACTCTCCTCTCATAGATCGCACAGTGAGAATCTCAGCACAGTAAACGTAGAACAACCGAGGATCTAAATGTTTGAAAACCAGGATCACAAGGTCGACAATAGTTAGAGGTGGACCTACTGGCCAGCATGGGATCCCCATCCTTGGTCCTGAGTAAAGCCCCAGCTTGGGATCCCCATCCTGGGTCCTGGATAAATCCCCATCTGGGGATCCCTATCCTGGGTTCTGGGTAAATCCCCAGAAGGGGATCCCCATCCTGGGTAAATTCCCAGCAGGGGATCCCTATTCTGGATCCTGAGTAAATCCCCAGCAGGTGATCCCCATCCTGTGTCCTGAGTAAATCCCCAGCAGGTGATCCCCTCATTGATCCTTGCTAAGTTCCCAACAGTGTCGGTGTTCTATTCCCCCCCCCCCCCCAACCAGTACGGCTCTAAGAAACGACCCAGCCGCGCCGTTATGTTGTGATCTAGAATTATGTTGTGATCTAGAATTATGTTGTGATCTAGAATTATGTTGTGATCTAGAATTATGTTGTGATCTAGAATACTCACAAGGCAGTATCTGCTATGGGACATACAACACCTAAAGCAGTGGTTCTCAACCTTTTTTGGCCCATGCTCCTCTTCACCATATGTTCAGACTGTATGTTGATTTTTAGATTACGCTCATCAGCATGCCACGACTTTCTGAGAGACCGGCTCCATACTCTCATAAGTCACTGGCGCGACTCGAACCGCTTCCAATTCTCGTGCGCTCACGTCAACCACGAGAGTATTCGGGGTTTCGGGATGTTTATATATATATATATATCTCGAGACAGGAACACTGAGCTGATTCACGACTCTTATGATCGAGTGAGATGGCAGGGCAGAACATGACCGCCCACGCTTATCGGCATGGCACATGATAAATGGATATATATATATATATATATATATATATATATATATATATATATATATGGTGCAATTCCTTTACAGGACGTAGCAGTCAACCCCAGCATTTATTTTTTGGCTGTTCGTGATTCCTGGGCAAGTTTACGCTGAGTAGTTTGCCATTACTTTCGGAACGAAATTCATAAAAAACTAACACTTGTGTTTCAAAAGCGGGTATGTGGGATTATGAACTGCTTCCTAAAACCCTTCGCCACGGAGTAGGCATATATATATATTGTTGCATATCCTTTACAGGACATCGCAGTCTACACCAGCATTTTTTACTGTTGTGATCTCTCGGCAAGTTTACGTTCAGTAGTTTGCCATTGCTTTCTGAACGCCCGGCTCCCATACCATTTCGTAAAAAACCAACGCAAGCGGCGCTGTGGCGAAGGTGTTACTGACGCGATTCGCAATCACGCGTAACGCGTTCGAAGCACAGCTGCATGCGATTTTGAAGCTGATCGCCTTGCGCTGGTTTTCATACAGTATTATGAGTGTCGGTCGTTCAGAAATCAATGGCAAACTACTGAACGTCGACTTGCCTAGAAATCACGAACAGCCAAAAAATGCTGAAGTTGACTACGACGTCCTATGGAGGACATGCATCTAACTGCTCTACTGCTCCCCGGTCCACACAGCCTAAAATTAGTACCAGGAAATATCCTCGGAAGTAAAAGTAGGCGATCCGTCTCCCTGGCCAAGGGAGTTAACGACGTTGTTCGTAATCCCGTATATCCACGTAGGGAAAACAGCTGCGCGAGATTCGGGATCGCGCCGCGCTGGTAACTTATGGGGGTATGCGAGCCGGTCGTTCAGAAAGCAATGGCAAACTACTGAACGTAAAACTTGCCTTATACATCAACAGCAGATGAAAAATGCTGATGCTGACTGCAACGTTCTGTAAGGGATATGCAAAATTTACAAAAAAAACAAAAAACAAAGAAAGAAAGAAAGAAAGAAAAAGTAGGCGGCGTAATATTAACCTTATTACCCATCGTCTGCCGATTTGTCTATACAAATATGAGACTTGAACCTTTTGCCAATTACACATCAATGTGTATAAGGACGCTTTGCTTTACTTGTTTACTTTGTTGTCTTTGTTTCCAGGAATTGATGGACAACGTGGGTTTCCTGGACTCAAGGGCGATCGTGGCTACTGTCCAGGTAACAGTATTTTTTATTTTCTTGTTTAGAGTGATGTTGATTGGCACCGCTCTGTTCCTCATGCAGTGCGCCTGTTGTCTGAGATTCTTAACCTATTCAATGCAATGACGTACAGTACATGTTGGCGACGCTTCCAGAGAATTCTTATCCTCGTCACATCTCTCCCTTTATTCTCTCTCTCTCTCTCTCTCTCTCTCTCTCTCTCTCTCTCTCTCTCTCTCTCTCTCTCTCCTCACACACACACACACACACACACACACACATAAACACACAATGAAATAGATTAAATGATAACGACACCCCGAGCACATTCTTATTCTCGTCACCCTCTCTCTCTCTCTCTCTCTCTCTCTCTCTCTCTCTCTCTCTCTCTCTCTCTCTCTCTCTCTCTCTCTCTCTCACCCCCCCCCCACACACACACACACATACACATACACAATGAGATAAAATATATGTTAGCGACACTGCGAGCAAATTCTTATCCTCATTACCACACAAGCACATATTGTTTTTTTACAGTTGGCACTTATCAAACCAAAAGCACGGCATGTTTTTCCACGGTAGTGTCTATTGAGGATCTAGTTATGAATTCCTGTGTCTGTATAAGAAACATATTACTCAAAGTTACTCATCTGTTCTATGTTCCTCGTAGCGCAGTAGGTAGCACGCCAGTCTCGGAATCTAACGATCAAACTAATATGTTCTTTTAACATTGTGCATCGTTTGTTAATATGTTCATTACCTTGATCAGTTATGTCTTTGCAAACCGTTGAGGAGCGGTGGTAGCTTAGCTTTTGATGAACTGGCTAAATCTAGAGAATCCGTGATAGCGTAGCAACTGATACAGTAGCTAAATGTACAGGAGCCGTGGTTGATGAACCGGGTTACATTAACGAAGCTACGGTGGCGTAGCGGTTGGTGAACTGGCCAACTTTCATGGAGACGTGGGAGCACAACAGTTGGTAAACTGGCTAATCGGAGAGGGTTCGTGAACTGACTAAGACACATGGTAAGAAAGATATCAACGGTCGTAGAATATGACAATATAAACGGAAATGCTAGCATCCTGTCGAGCAACGATGTCATAGTGGCTAGACAACCCCTGCTGCACTGTGGTCTTGGGTTAGAACTCCCATCACTGTGGGCTTTAAAGATTAACCTGGACTCAAAGATCGACCCATGTTAAAATAGGTGCCAAGAAATGTCTTGAGAATTTAAACTGGATGCCGTGATACTGACCACACCACCCTCAGAGTACCTATTGCTATATACACATATGAAACCAGCTAAGACAATGGTGAGACATATCTTTAGGCAGCAGAATATGAGAAAATGTATCCTTTGATGCGGCGGGATCGTAGTCGCTATATGTTGGCTCGCTTGCTCGCCCACTGGCCATGGGTTCGAACCCTTATCTGTGTAGAATTTTAAAATAACCCTTGGGTCACACGTCGACCCTGTCTAAAATATGTACCAGGTAATGCCTTGGGAAGTAAAGATGTCCGGTGTGATACTGACCGCAGCACCCAACGAGTGACGATTGGTCTATATAAATATGGGGGTTAGCACGATATGTCCCGTGCGACATTTTTTGTTGTTGCTAACATCCTATATCGAAACCAAACACACATACTTGGCTTAAGGTCAATATAAGGTACATACATGTTACGAGGTTAAGTTAATAAGTAAGTCACAAATGGGTGTAGAAAAATAACAACACGTAATAACAATAATAGTTCCAAACAAATCGGCTTTCTCAGGACACAAGTCATTTGCTGCTTCCATCATACACTCTTTGATGAAGTTGCCTTCAGTAAACGGTTTTCCTCGTTCTGCCATCTTATGCACTATTTTATAACTTGTACGAGTGACAGATTCATTTTCAGCAAAGTTTCTCTTGAAGAGATTTCTTTGTGTTTCTAAACCACGTTTCATGGACTCATATTTCTCAGAGCATAACTTTCCAGAAAACTTTGAATATGCTGATAAATAGTTTTGTTTTTTTCATATTGATGCCGTGGCAACACTTTCTCTGCATATTACGCAATTGGTTTTCTGGTCCTGTGTTTCCACAAAGAAGTACTTTTACTCCCCATTCTTCACTGAAAACGCGACACTCGGCGTCCACTTTTCTTTTCTTAGTAGCCATAATAAAGGGCGAAGTACACGGGATCTGAAAATTAAGAAGACATTAAATTAGAAACATAATTAAAATCCTATTGAAACACAAGAAAAGCAGAGAACTATGGGCCACTGGTGAAACTACGGCTCACCAAATGTATATATAAAGTGTATAGGTACCTTTGGAATTATAATATATCTCATAGTAATGTTTGCAAAATATATAAATAGGGCTTTCGTAAATAAACAGCAAAGTCTTTCAACCGGGGTTCCGCTAGTGGTAGCCTGGGGTTCCATCGAAACAGATCGAAATCTTCACAACTTCTCGTGTTCATTCGTGGTGTCAATTTGGACTATCAGATAACGGAAGAGTTGGCATCCGTTTGTAGCATGCATGGAACAACAACTGGAAAAGACATTTTCATGGAAATGCAAAAAGTTTTGCAAGACTATAACCTTCACTGGAATCAACTTCGAGGTGTTACAGTTGATGGAGGAAAACCATGGCTGGAGTGAGGATGAGTCGGGAGTGGGGGGGGGGGGGCAGATCAGGACTCAGTTGGAAGATTTGCAAATTCCGGGCGTTCTGTTCATACACTGCATTATACATCGGCAAGCACTCTGTGGGAAAGGCTTAGATATTTCTTGTGTGAATTTCATTCGGGGGACATGCACTCAATCACCGTCAGTTCCAGGCTTTTCAGGAAGAAATTGATTCTGAATACTGTGACTTGCCTTATCACATATCAGTGAGATGGCTCAGCTTCCGTAAAGTCTTGTTTCGTGACATATGCCTGGGTCATTGACAGTAAGGTGAGTGACCTGGCTATGAGAAAGACAATCAACCCTGAGAAATAATGGGGCGGTTGTGAGTGGAAGACACTAGGGTGGATGGTGAGGAAGACAATTTTAGGCTGGGGTGTAATGTTGTTGGGAGCCCAGGGAGGGACTACACAGCAGGGTTAAAAGACAGTGGAAAACTTTGGCTAGGGGGTGGAAGCGAAGACCGACTGAGGCTTGGTTCGTGTGAAGTCAAGGGACTTCAGGGAGTTGAGTTTTAGACACCGAACGAGTCGGTAGTCGACTGAGAACTGTGTTGTGTGATTCTCCGAGCTGTGAATGCAGGCCTAAAACCCAGAGTGGGTTGCATAGTGAGCAGAGGCTCCGACCCAGTGGGTGGGTCGTATTGTGTGAGATCCAGCCGTGGATAGTGGCTGGATTACCTGTCTTATGAATTGGAGATTGAGCAGGCCGTGAGAAGACAGTGATGTGTGCGTGTTGATATTGTGAGGAGGATATTTATATTATATGGATTATATTGTTTCTGGATATAGAGTTGTGTTCCGTTTGTCCGTGTTCTTTCTGTATTAAAGGATTATGTGCGCCAACTCAATCTTGTTTACTGACTGATGGATGTGTATTACTGGGGTGAGTTGCACTGTGAGACAGTTAGAGAGCTCAATTGACACACCAGGAGCATCGTTACCTAGACAACGACCATCGCACGCACGTATCATCAAAAACGTCGTGTGATATTAGTTTTCACAAGTTCCGAAACGAAATAGATGTTTTCATCACTAAAAAAGATAGAGCTGATCACAGCTGTCAGATCCTACCTGGCTGTAAAAGTTGTCATTTTAGATCGACATCACATCCCACATGAATGAAATGAATTTGAAACTTCAGGGAAAGGATAACATCGTTTGAGATCTCTGCAGAATCATCAAAGTATTTCGGAGAAAGCTGTCATTGTTTGAAGCAAAACTGGGAGATAAAAATTTTCTCATTTTCACTGTTTCAAAGAGTTTTGCGCTGCAATCGCCGAAGATGTCAACCTCGATTTTCCGGGGAAAATTATTCGTGACTTAAGCAGTTTTTGGAGAGATTTTCAGATCTTGACAGAATTTAGAGTGACGTTCCAGAATCCGTTTGGTTGTAACCTTGATGATGTGCCAGTTGAACTACAGTTGGAGCTCATTGATACAAATCTCACTAACCTTTTTTGCTGCTTAGTTTGTGAGATTCGGATATGTGCACACTAGGTATGATGTAACTATCTTTTTGTTGACGTCGCCTTCTTTGATAACTATTTTTTTAGTAAATAAATATGTTGGTTGTCTTTGTTGTGTGTGTGTGTGTATGTGTGCGTGTGTGTGTGTGTGTGTGTGTGTGTGTGTGTGTGTGTGTGTGTGTGTGTGTGTGTGTGTGTGTGTGTGTGTGTTGCACGCTACTCACCCATGATTAACTTAGTTTTTCGTCTTATTCCCCAGGGCTTTCGCTCTGGCTTGCAAGTATTGTTAAAGTTAGTTACATATCATTTACAGGATGTTTGCAGTCAACACCAGCATTTTTTTGCTGTTGTTGATGTCTTGGTAACTTTACGTTCAGTAGTTTGCCATTGCTTTCTGAACGACCGGCACCCATACTATAGCGTTAAAAAAAACAGAGCAAAATGGTCTGCTGCCAACTCGCCCGCAGCTGTGTTTCGAACGCGGGTATACGGGATTAAGAACTGCGTCCGTAAGACCTTTGCCACGGAGACCAGCGCAAGTAATGTACAGAATGAGTATGCGGCCCGCGCTCGTTATTTTGTCAGTTATCCGGCCCTCTGTGAAAAACGTTTGGTGACCCCTGCTCTGGATCATATGTTGCACCTCACACTCTGTGCGGTCTGCTGCTTATTAATGGTCTCTAGATCACACACCTGGCGTATAGATATTTCTGCCTGTGCGATGATCCCTCTCTGCAGCAACTCTCAGGTACCATTTGGCCTGAAGGACCCTATGCCTATCCGTCATTGTTGGTAGCGCCAGGATATGTTGCATGCATATAATTGGTGTGTAAGTAATGTGAGATCGACATAGAAGCAACCATCTGAGACTGCCAGAGATAAATGGGCTTGAAATGGTGGCGTGAGGCCAGCCACAACTGAAAACTGTGCCTGCGACTTAGTACAGTATTAGAATTACACCTTGTGGCGAGTCACCTTGAGTTATTAAATTTGTCATCTCAAGCTCCCCACTACTTGCATGGCCCGAGTGGCATTCATGTATAATATAATTTGTTTGATTAATATTTGAGAATAATACGCACAAGAAAAATAACAAAATTACAACACTATCGCTGTTACTATGCAGCAATTCAGTGTGCATTGTCTACCTTTATTTTGTTTTTCTCTTTGTGTATTGAAAGTTGTTATTGAATTCTTGTTGCATTCTTTAGCAACGCACGTTTAGTGTTGACAGAGGAAATGTACTGTGTATCATTAACTGTTTCAGCTTCATGTGGAGAGATGGAACAAACAAGGGCGTGTAAGTAGTATCATCATTATCATCATTGTATTGTATCATAACTCAGTGCATTGGCATGGTCGATTTACCCCGTCAGAATTGTCATTCTCTACTACTTTTTATAAAGGTCGGACGGTACTGGGTTTAAAGGTAAGACAATCGACTCATTAAACATGGTTTAACCCATATGGTCCGGCGTCTTTCCATAGAGCGGCCCGCCAAAAAAGTCGCACAGAGCCGAACTCTGCAGCTCCAGCGACGATCCCCAGGACTCTCCGAGAAAACTGCATTCATGAATCGAATGTCGGAGCGCCAGGCAGACGGCTTAGCCACTCGGCAACGGAGACCCCCTCCCCCAATTACTATATCATTTTATGTGTTGACTGTTTCAATATCCCCCCCTCTCTCTCTCTCTCTCTCTCTCTCTCTCTCTCTCTCTCTCTCTCTCTCTCTCTCTCTCTCTCTCTTTCTTTCTCTCTCTCCCTCCATCTCCCTCTCTCTCTCTCTCTCTCTCTCTCTCTCTCTCTCTCTCTCTCTCTCTCTCTCTCTCTCTCTCTCTCATTCTCTCACTTCGTTTATCAATGTTTTGTACAAGTAAATGTAATATTCATGATAGATAACTCGTGTGCCAAAGATGAGTGACAGGAAGGACATAATATAAAACGGGCCTGCGTGCCCAATTTGTGATCATTTGAGGCAGCGGATGTGTGTGGGTGGGGTATATGTGGGTGGTGGGTCTGTGTGGGTGGGGGCGTGTGTTTTTGAATAGGGAATGTGTTGGGTGGGGATGTGTTTATGGGTGGGGAGATGTGTGTGTGTGTGTGTGTGTGTGTGTGTGTGTGTGTGTGTGTAGTGGGTGGGGAGATGTGTAGTTAAGGGATGTGTGATTGGGGGATTGGAGATCTGGGGGAGGGGGTTGGCTGATGGGTGGGTGGAGGATTATGGGAGGGTGAGTGTGTGTAGGTTGGGATGTGGGTGGGGGATGTGTGTGTGGGTGCGGGATGTGTGGGTGGAGGGAGATTGTGTGGGTGGGGGATGTGAGGGTCGGTGCGGATTTTGTGTGTGGGTAGGTGCGAGCTGTGTGAGTTGGCGGGAATATGTGTGGGTGGGAGATGTGTGGGCTGAGTGGTGGGGGGGGGGTGTAGTGGGTGGTGGAGGATATGTGGGTGCGTGAGTGTTGGTAGGTTATGGGATGGGTGGAGGGTGTTCGTGTGGATGGGGAGATGTGTGAAGGTGGGGGATGTGTGGGTGGGTGATGCGTGGGTGGGTGCATGCATGTGTGCCTGGGATTGTGTGTGGGTGGGGTGGGGGATGTGTGTGGGGGTATTTTGGTGGGTGGGAGATGTTTTTATGTGGGTGGGGAGATGATGTAGGTGGGAGTGTGTGTGGGATGTCTTGGTGGGGGTGGTGGATTGATGGGGGAATGTATGTGCCTGGGGTTGGGTGGTGGATGTGTGTGAGGGAGACGCGCAAATGGATAGGGGATGGGTGGGTTGGGGAGTTGTCTCATAACATGGTAACATGCATTGTTTATGTTTACAATATTCATTTAACAATGTTTTTTTCCAGTGTGAATGTACTATGCACTGATGAACGAAAGATGGGTGACTGGAAGGGCCGAATGTAAAACGGGCCTGCGTGCCCAGTTTGTTACCCTTGGAAAATAAAGTCCATTCGTTCGTTCGATCGTTCGTTCGTTCATTCTCTCTCTCTCTCTCTCTCTCTCTCTCTCTCTCTCTCTCTCTCTCTCTCTCTCTCTCTCTCTGCCTTCCTCCTTCCTCTCTTTTCCATTAGCTTTGCCAATTGCTAAGATGTATTTCAATTTTCTCCTTCTCAAGATGCGGCAGCAACACTGTGGTTGTGAATGGTTGTACCATTCTGACGGCCGTCGTCGGAAGTTTTCTTTCTGCTTGGAAACATTGATATTGCTCATTTTGACTGTAACAAATACAAGTAAAGACCTCTAGCCCACTCCTTGAGATATGGTGGATATATGATAATGTAAAAGACCCTTTTACACTTTATTTTTCTTTTAGTTTGTTTTTGCTTGCGTATCCTATTTACAGGACATCGCTGTCAACACCATCATTTTATTGCTGTTGTTGATGTCTTGGCAAGTTAACGTTCAGTAGTTTGCCATTGCTTTCTGAACTACCGGCTCACTTACCAACAAGTTAAAACCCAGCGCAACGCGGTCTGCTGCCAACAGCCCGTAATTTATATTGGCATCTGATGCTAGAACCATGATAGTATAGACGGTCAGCACTCGATGAGTGATGTAGCCAGTATTATGTCGGTTGCTTTTACTTCTCAAGAATTGTCCAGGTATCCATGTTGGGCTGGTCGACGTGAACCCAGGCCAGTTTTAACAATCCGCCTCGATGCGGATTTGAGCACATGACCCCCAGGCTCTCGGGCTAGCCTGCTAGTCAGTTCTCAACCGCTGTCCCCTGCACACGTACCTAGCAACTTAAGACGCATTATCTCCAAGAGACGACTCCCGTCTTGTCATTCTACAGTGAGACCAGCCACAATTGGAAAGTGAGCACACGACGAACTAGAGTATCAGAATGACCCCTCGTGGCTAGTCATCTTGAGTTATTGAACTTGTCATATCACGCTACTTCACTTTTTGAACGGCCCGAACAGAAGTGGTGCATAATACAATTTGCTTGATTAATATTCGCTCGGAACAGGGGACGTTGAGAAGTAACAACTACAACGATTCTCAAACTCTCAACACCATAGCCTCCTCCCAATTAGTCATGCTAGTCAACCTTTAATGCCGTTGCTCTGTCCTTTCGTTTGTTAATACTTTATTCACTTGTTTTTGTTATTTCATTTCAGATACTTCGCGGAACAAAGCTAATTCGGTGCCACATTCGACACTTCCTAGTTGCCAAGTTCTTCTTTTTTCTATCCTTTATTTAACATTAGTTTCTATCTAACCCGCTTTAATCTATAATAATGACGATAATAATTTCGATGAAATTATATTTTGCTTTCTGTAAAATTGTCATAACTTGTAACAAATTTATGCTTAATGAATGTGTAACTTCGCAAGAAATGAAGTCTTAGTTTTCGCAAGCTACTTGAAGGAGAAAGGGTCTTGCATTCACAATATCAATCACCATTTCAAATGATTCGTAGAGAGAACCTTTGACATATAAAATAATCACAACTTAATGTTCTTCCTTGAATTTATGAATGTATTTCCACTAATGGGTGTGCTTATAGCATGTACGATTGTACGTTTATTTGTTCAGTCGGAAAGATTTCTATAAAAATGATTAACTCAGTGTCAGGCAGAAGTTACTATAACGCCTTCTATTCTATTTAATAAAATTGTATGCGATCGCTGTCTCGAATGTCTGCGTGTGGTGTTTTCCAGCATGGGTCATCCCAGCTAATGAAAAGGCAAGATATATGTCGGTGGTTCTCAATCTTTTTTTTTTTTTTTTTTTTTTGGCTCATGCACCCCTTCACCATATGTTCAAAACGTATTTCCTACCTATACACAATATACGTAAAAAATGGAAGCTAAATTTAATAACACATACTAGGTCAATCGTTTTGGAGTCTTGCTGTCTATACAGGAGGAATTGACACCTCATGAATTGGCAGTACAAGCTAGAGATATCTTGATAACTGCAGCCAAAGATTTAATTCCGACCAAGAAAAAGCAACATAAGCCATGGATTACATCAGACACGTTAGAATTAATAAATAAAAAAAAAAACGAAAACGAAGGGAACTGAAACAGAAAGAAGGTAAATCCAATAAGAGCAGGATGAAGTATCAATCTTTAACTCGAGAAATAAGACAGAACGCAAGAAAGGACAAACACCAGTATATAAAAGATTGCTGTACCAGAATAGAGCAATGTCATAAGACTTGAAGAGATTACGAAATGTTCAAAGAAATGACGTTATTGACAAGAAATATTCAACCTCAACTGAATGTTATCTGTGACAAGATGGGAAATACCTTAACAGAATATAGACAAATTCTAGAAAGATGGCAGGAGTACTGCAGTGGAATATATGATCTGAATGACAGTGAGGATATGAATGAGATACATGAACCAATGACAGCAGAGACAGAAACTGAACTCTCGTTAGAAGAAATTGCATAGGCAATAAAGAACCTGACGAATGGTAAGTCGCCTGGATGTGATGAGATACCCGCTGAACTAATTAAAGCGGGAGGAGAAGCAGGCATACACATCCATCACGCATTATGTAAAAAGATATCGAAATATAGTATGTGGCTAAAAGATTGGAAAAAAACTATCTTCATTCCAATACCAAAAAAGGGCAATCTGAAATTATGCACCAACTATAGAACTGTTGCCCTGATCAGTCATACAAGTAAAATTTACTAAAGATTCATAATGGGAAGATTTCATAATGCTTGCTTGTGTTCGCTGGCTGTGATCTCCAGCGCGAAGTCCTGGATGACGGATGAAGACATCCTGTTGTCCAACATCAATGTGATGTCATACATGACCTGATGTTTGCATGAGTATCCGTTGTCCCATGTCTGCATAATTGGTGTGCAGACTGGTGGTTCTCGCCGTGCAGGCAGACACTCTCCGACTTCCGAGGAATCAACGATCCTACTGACTTTAGCCAGGACCCCCAAAGAGACCTGTTGCCCAGGACGCTCGGCGAGGACGCGTCAATAGGTCTTGGCCAGTATAGAACCCAGCCCTGGTGCCTTGGAAACACCTCTGCGTCCCGGAAGACTTCATAATAAAATGGAAGAAGAAATTAACGGGGTTCAAGCTGGGTTTAGACAAGGAAGAGGAACAAGAGATCACATACTCAACACGCGTTTAATAATAGAGAATTGCAGAGAATTTAAAGTAAACCTATTCTCATGTTTTGTGGATTATTCAAAGGCATTTGACAGTATACAACGTCAGAAACTATGGGAAAACATGAAGAATATGGGCTTTCCATCACATGTAATACAATTCATAAAAAATGCTATATCTAGACCAACAAGCAAGAATAGATGGCGAGACATCAGATTGGCTTGACATCAAGCAAGGAATCCGTCAGGGATGTGTGCTGTCGCCCTATTTGTTTAACCTGTACGCCGAAAATATAATGAGGAATGTCAGAGATGATATACACAGGGACCTATATGATGCTCTAAATATCGGTGGTCATGAAATACTAGAGATTCGATATGATGATGATACAGTATTACTATCCACAACACAGACTGGTATAGAAAACCTAATAACCTCAACCCAACTGAATAGTGAAAATCACAACTTATATTTTAACATGGCAAAAACAAAGATAATGCATACAGATAAAACTACTATGTAGAAAGAAATATATGTTAAAAAGGAAAATTGGAGGTAGTGTAAAATTTTGAATATCTTGGGTCATTGATTACCAACAATGATGACACAAGGAAAGAGGTTAAAAGACGAACAGCTATTGCTCTTCAAAGACTAAAAAAACTGAATAAACTGTGGAAAGGGACAGATAGAACTGCAGAAATCAGATTTTTAAGAGGTAACATCTTTCTCATTGCAACATACGCCTGTGAAACCTAGACACTTACTAAACAAGTTGAACAGCGCATACATGCCTTTGAATGTGAATGTTATAGACGAGTTTTAAGAATATCTTGGATACAGAAAAGGACAAATGCATCCATACGTCAAGAGCTGAATATTGAATAAAAGAAGGTTGGCTATTAAAGACGATAAAACAAAGAAAATTGAAATATTTTGGTAACATGAAACGTCATGAAAGTTTGGAGAGAACAATAGTGGAGGGGTTAATGCCTAGGAAGAGATGAAGAGGAAGGCCAAAGAGACGATGGGTGCAGGATGTGGCGGATGATCTCCAGATGGATATATCGGACGCGGGACATCTTGCTTATGATCGAGAGGCTTTCCGGAAGGTTGTTATGGGAGCGAGGTTCTGCAAAGGACATGCTACTGATTGAATGAATGAATACTAGAACAAGTCCAGGCGTCTACATAAAACGTGATTAAGCGTATCTACTTACATTATAAAACGAACGTCGGAAGGGCGAGAAGTACAGAACCGTAAAGAATGGAGGGAAAACTATATCAAGTAATCGGTTCTTGTATTAACGCCATCTTGAAATAATCTTAACACCCCCCCCCCCCTCTTTTGGAAACCCTAAAATTCCCTCCTGGGGGTGGGGGGAAGATTCCCCAGCGGTTGAGAACTACAGGTATAGATCGTCTTTAAAACGTATACTAGATAACAATATAGGATGAGCTGATTTCTCTCCATCTCCTGGAGGTTCACGACCTCTGCTGTGATGAAGCCTGCCAAGGACCACTCTTGCACGCTTCGAAACTGACAGAGTGTAACAGCAAATACCCACGATGGTGGTACATATTCAGTACCCAAGCTTTGTATTGATGCCATGAGACTGCAACCCCACGAACAAAATGAGTGTGCTGTTTGAGTATAGGATGGAAACACAGACACCCACCACTCCGCAAATTATTGAAACCATATAAGATTGAGTGACACAATGAAAGAAATTAAACGGCGACTATCCATTGCTCTTCAAAGACTAAAACAACTGAATAAATTATGGAACGGGACAGACAGAACTACAAAAATTAGATTTTTAAGAGCATGCATCTTTCCCATTACAACATACGCCTGTGAGACATGGACACTTACTAAACAAGCTGAACAGCGCATAAACGCCTTTGAATATAAATGTTATAGACGAGATCTAAGAATATCTTGGGTAAAGAAAAGAACAAATGCATCCATACTTCAAGAGTTGAATATTGAGGAGGGTTGGCTATTAAAGACGATAAAACAAAGAAAATTGAAGTATTTTGGTCACTTGAAACGTCACGAAAGTTTGGAAAGAACAATAATGGAGGAGTATACGCCTGGGAAGAGAGGAAGAGGAAGGCCAAGGAGAAGATGGGTGCAGGATGTGGCGGATGATCTCCGGATGGGTGTATCAGACGCGGGACATCTTGCTTGTGATCGAGAGGTTTTCCGGAGGGTTGTTATGGGAGAGAGGTTCTGCAAAGGACATGCTACTGAATGAATGAATGAATGAATGAATGAATGAATGAATGAATGAATGAATGAATGAATGAATGAATGAATGAATGAGTATAAGATTGAACAATTCAAGGGGATTCGTGAAGCAAGAACATTAACAATCATAATCAGTTACTGCAGAACACTAAATGAGTTACAATAGTTATAATATCGGATGGAAGGTGTTAAAGTAACAATTGAGACATTGGGACAAAGTGGTTAATCTAACAAGTGACCCATTAGATTATGTCTACGCTACATATATGAGTGTCCGAAGCTTACTGTATGCAGGTCAGTGTTACTATGAGATTGGAGATTGAATAAATCACCAACTAATCGAGAAGTAGAAACGGTAATTTTGACTAAAACAGGATCACAGGTAAGAAAATGGACGTTAGGCTCAAAGCCTTCGTCAACACACAAACAGGAACGACAACTGTGGAATTGTACGACAAATTAGTTAGTCTTTCCTCTTGAGCCTAAGGCGGCGCATAGGGCAGAAGTCCTGTCTCTCCATGCCTGGCGGTTCGCTGCTACCTGTTGTAGATCTTGGATATTTACTTGGCCATTGAATGAGCCTTCTCTAATGATGGTTCTACGCAGGGTCTCTCTTGGTCTTCCCCGTTTTCTTTTCCCTACTGGTGACCATATGAGGGCTTGATAGGGGAGTCTTGACTTGTCCATTCTGAGTACATGGCCGATGTAGTTCCAACGGCGTCTTCTTATGAAATTGGATACTGTATCTTGCTTAGTCTCTTGTCTTATTTGCGAATTGGTTCTGAAGTCTGTCCAGTGGATGTTTAGAAGTCTTCTAAGACATTTGTTCTCAAAATTGTCTAATTTTTTATCTAAAGCTACCGTTGATTTCCAACTTTCACATCCATACGTTAACACTGGAATCACACAAGAGTTGAAGATTTTAAGTTTTGTGTGTTTGCTGAGTGTCTTTGACTTCCAGATGTTTGACAGTTTATTGAAGGCACTAGATGCCAGTGCGATTCTAGATGATATTTCTGGTGTTGAGTCCCCTGTAGATGTCATTTTGCTTCCTAAGTATGTAAAGCTGTTGACTTTTTCAAGAACGTAGCTGTTCAATTTGGTGTCATCTGAACTGTTGGTAAGGTCAATAGTCTTTGTTTTTGTGGTGTTAATTTGGAGACCAATTTGCCCTGAAACATTTTGGAGGTGGTTTATTTTCTCTTGGGCATCCGGGTGTGTTGAACTCAAAAGCACTATGTCGTCGGCAAAGTCCAGGTCTTCTAGAATTTTGTCAACCCAATGGATACCCATATTTGTGTTGTTTGTGCATTTGCGCATGACCCAGTCGATAGCTATTCCAAAAAGCATCGGTGATAAGACACAACCCTGCTTCACTCCTGTTTCGACTGAGAACCAGTCAGAGTTGCCTGTTTCTGTTCTTACGCAGCAACGTGTTTCTTTGTAGAAAGATTTTATGACGTTGGTATATTTGGTAGGAAAACCATAGATGTTAAGTAGATTCCAAAGTGAAGGACGGTGGATACTGTCGAAGGCTTTTTGAAAGTCGACAAAGTTGGTGATTAATTTCGACTGGAATTCTACGGAGTCTTCAATGATTATTCTGAGGGTGAAAATGTGGTCTATGCATGACCGTTTTGGTCTGAAGCCTGCTTGTTCTTCTCTGAGCCTTTCATCTATCGCCTTTTTCAATCTCTCAAGTAACATGCTTGTCGTGTCCTCCTTTACAGTGTCGTCCCTGGAGTGAAGAGAGCCGACACCCACATTATAATATTTTTTCCCTCTCAATATTCTGGAGAATCCACCAGCTTCCGTCCAACACACTCCATCAGCCTATGGACACCTTTTCCTATCACTCTCTCACTGTCGTTCTATGCCCCCTTCTCATACTTCCCCAACGCAACATACTCAACAACTCTTGCTTCTAAAGATTAATAAAGATTAATTTATTACAAGAAAAGTGTAACGTATATGAGACGTGTATGTTTAGAAAATGTGTGACGTGTTCTATAAAGTGTGTAGAATCGGACTCTCAGACAACAACCCAGTCAGCTGATCCCAGCAAGGATAGACCACAGCACGTTACGTCAGAACATGTACATCTCACCCCGTGCCGAAACCATCTTGCCGGATACTGATTTGCCTCTGTAGACCTCTGGTAATCCCATTTCATGAACATCCGAAATAGACACCGGTGGTATTAACAGTTAATCATGGACCGGTTGCACTCTACACAATGTCCGTTCCTATCGTTCCTTAAAAAAAATGCACAAGTCCTTTGTAGTGTGTACACAGATTAATGTTAATTGTTACTGTACTGGATCCTCCCTCGTGTCTATCTAGCCTCAAGTATCAAGTCTTGTGTTCTATTACACGAGATTATATCACACTATGTAATTATTAGACTTAATGTTTTCAGTTCGTTACTACTGTCTGATGCTGTGTGGTGCATCAGTACGCATCACTCTCTTTGGTGAATCAACTTCCTTCTAGCTTTAGTTACGTTCTGTATGCAATTTTATTGATTGTTGAACTGGTGTTCTTCCGAATGGGATTGGATTCTTTCCCAAAAACTTGTTGAGTTTCCTTGGATCTGGTAGGGAACCTAGGATAGAAACAACACATCTGGTGATAGTACTAGTCACTGATCCTTTCGGCTGAGTGTAAGCCTATCACCTTGCTTAATGATCTTTAGCTAACTAGACTTAGTCATAGAGCAGATTAGCTACCCACCTAGAGCCGAATCAGGCTATGACAAAGAAAAAATCAGCAAACAGAATGCGGAACCCCGCCCACCAGGGACACCTACGGGAAGATCCCAATTATCCCTCATTACTCAATTCTCAACTAGTAAAGCTTATCAACACTTCACTAATCTATTCTTAACTAGCAGAGTTAATATCACGATTCTTACTCTAACTAGTTTCCACTAACAGTGCTAATCATCACACTATAGTTTAACAAGGCCACAGTCTATATTAAGTAGAACTAATATTATAATAGGTTATACCTTAAATGGCACTACTGCAGTCCTATCAATCATATCTACATCTGCCATTATAGGCACGTGTAAAATTAAGTCACTAATTAACACACGGTAGATATTATTTCCACTAAGCACTGCAGTGCCTTTCACTCCGACTAGAGCCACATTTTCAAGTCCCCCTAGTTGGTCCCAACTCGGGTTTATATGGCAACCTACCAAAGTTGGCCACGTGACGTTCTCCTTTATGCCCCCACACAGGTGGCACAGTGGCAGATCATCCCCTGTCAGGGATCCATCCTCCCTGGCTCCATTAATGTTAGATTTGTCATCACTGGTTGAGACATCCAAAGCAATCTAGAGAGTTACTGTCGAGTTCCAACAAAGAGTTTCGATACCAAGCTGCCAATCATGGTTTTCCAAACACGCTTACATTGTGCACGTGACGTTGTTCATGTCCGGCAGGTGTTCCTCTGTTTTCAATAACACCCTCAACTTTCTGTCATGTGCTGACAGTCAAACCTCCATTCCGTCTGATGTCCGGAACTATAGATGACAAACGGAACCATTCCATATCCTGCGCGGCCAATTATATGTGATTTTAACTGTTATGAACTGCCAACGCGTTTTATCCCTTCCTTCTCACTCACCGCCAAATGTGTATATGGGCTGACCCGATGTAACCCGTGCAGCTGTGTTTACTCTGTTAGTACGACTGTTGTGGCCTAGAAAATATACGCCAAGCAAACGTCGGTATTATTATCTGGTTAACTCATGGCGAGCTCGTGACATAGGCCCCCTCTTAAGAGAGTAGTCCATCTCACTCTTCTCCACCATGAGTTAAATCCAGATGATTCATTCCTCTTCTTCAGGAGCTGGGTGTCTTGACAAGAAGTCCGCTCCAACATTTTCCTTCCCAGGAATGTACTCTACTGTGAAATTATACGGTTGAAGTAACAACGACCACCGCATCAAACGTGCGTTGAGCTTCTGAGAAGTAGCCAGGAACATCAGGGGCTGATGATCCGACTGGACCCGAAACTTAACTCCATACAAATATGGCTGAAATTTTTGCACTGCCCATACAAGGGATAAGCACTCTCTCTCGACGGTTGAATAATTCCTCTCCGCCTGTAGTAATTTCTTGCTTGCGTATGCCACAGGTTTCAAAACCGAAGCATCGTCTTTTCCTTCCTGTAACAAAGCGGCTCCAATTCCAATCGCACTCGCATCTGTTCTCAACACAAATTGTTTGGAAAGGTCAGGGAGCTGTAATACAGGTTTGCTGACCAAGGCCTCCTTTAACTGACTATAGGCATTCTCACATTCTGGTGTCCAAATGATTTGGTCCGGGAATCCCTTTTTCAAGGTTTCCGTCAACGGAGCTCCCAGTTCAGTGAAATGTGGGATAAATTTGTGGTAGAACCCACACAACGAGAGAAAAGATCGCACATCCTTCTTCGTTTTTGGTCTAGGTGCATTTCTGATTTTCTCCAGGTTCTTCTCTTCTGGAACAATGTGTCCTGGAGTGATGGTGTGACCTAGAAATTCCAGAGTCTGGTAACCAATCATGCACTTGGTTGGACGAGCGGTAAGCCCTGCTTCCTTGAGCCTATTAAACACTCTCTCCAAGGATTGTAAGTGGTCATCCAAGCTGTCACTGGAAATCAGAATATCATCCATGAATGAGATGATGGACGGATCCTGTAACGGATCTAGTAAAGTCCTCATCATGCGTGTAAACACACTAGGTGCATTGCTGAGTCCAAAGGGCATGACCTTGAATTCGTAGTGTCCACTGGGTGTACTGAAAGCTAACAGTGGTCGAATCTCCGGTTTGACTGGTATCTGATAGTACCCCCGACTCAGATCCACCTTCGAAAAGTACCGAGCCTTATGGAGCCTAGCGAATAACTGAGTTGGGTTCGGCAAAGGTTCCACCTGAAATTGTGTATGACTGTTCAGAAGTCGGTAGTCTATACACAACCGGTGTTCTCCACTTGGTTTGCGTAACAAAACTACCCCCGCATTGTATGGGGATGTGGATGGTGCAATCACGTCATCCTCCAGTAATTTTTGTATTTCTTCCTCCAGGGCCTTTTCTTTAGAGAATGGCACAGGGTAAACCTTTTGGCGAACAGGCTCCTGTGTGGTCAAAGTCATCTCGAACTCAACCAACCTCGTTCGTCCTGGTTTATCAGTCAGTATCTCCTTATGAGACTTGAGAACCTGGGTTATCCTTTCCCTCTCCTGGGAGGTCAGATCAGGGTTCACTTGCACATCCCTATAGGTTTCCTGGTGTTCCAAGGGATATTCCCTGCCCTCGTTGGTTCCCGCTTCCGTCTCCACTGCAACTGCCATTGCCATGAGGTGCGCTGCCTTGTCTCCGGGTCTCTCTTCGTATTTCCGCAAGAGATTGATATGGAAAATCTTCGACTTTCCCCGGATCCGGATCTGATAGTTGGTTCTGGATATCACCCTTTCCACGGGAAATGGTCCTTGCCAACCTATCTCCAGTTTGTTGTTTCCCGTTGGGAGTAGCAACAAGACTTTATCTCCCACCTCTAGAGATCTTTCTTTAGACCTACGGTTGTAGTAAGCCGCATGTCTTTTCCTGGCCTTTTTCAAGTTTTGATTTGCCAGAGTCCATCCCTTGTGGAGTTTTTCTTTCAGTTCCTCCACGTATTGATAGGATGAGATCACTTCTTCTGACGTCCCCTCTTCAGTCCAACTCCTCAACATGGCTTCCAACGGTCCTTTGATTGGACGACCAAACAGCAACGTAGCGGGTGGTAGTCCTGTTGAGCCATGAGGAACTTCCCGATAGGCAAAGAGTGCTGCTGGGATATATTCATCCCACCTATCCGGTTTTTCCTGCGCTAATTTCCTGAGCATTGTCATCAACGTGCCGTTGAAACGCTCTACTTGTCCATTGGCTTGAGGGTGGTAAGGGCTGGTATGTATGTGGTTAGAGTGAAACACCCTAAATACCTCCTCCATGAGTTTTCCACAAAACTGAGATCCATTGTCCGTCAGGATTTGATCCGGAAAGCCTAATCTGGTAAAGGCCTCCATCAGTGCGTCCGCCACTCTTTTCGAGTCAATCGTGGTCAACGGTATGGCTTCACCCCACATTGTACAGCAATCCACCATTGTGAGTATATACATGTTCCTCTTCCTAGTCCTGGGAAGTGGACCCACGATATCGATGGCTACCCTCTCGAAAGGAGAGTTCATGATGGGCATCTCACCCAACATCACCGGTGCTGTCCAGTGTTTCGGTGCCACCCTCTGGCACTCAGGGCATGACTTCACATACCGACGCACATCATCTGTCATTCCCGGCCAATAGTAGTGGCAGGAAATCCGCTGCATGGTGGCGGCAATACCCATGTGTCCACTAAAGGAGATGGTATGCCCCATATGAAGAATCTGGGACCGGTGAACTTTCGGGACGACCAACTGACCGTATAGGTTGTCTCCCCTTCCTGCTCTCCTGTAGAGTATCCTATTCTTCATGTAGTACTGCCCCCGTCCTGGTGGATCAGCACTTTTCTGCAGCTTTTTGTAGCAAGGACGTAAAGTATCATCCTCACTCTGGGCAGTTCGTAGCTCCCCCGGCATTGGGTTAGTCACAATTGCATCTGCCTCTTCCGTTTTTGTCTGAGAGCGAGTTTGCATTGCTCCCATATGAATTGGCTCCCTGGGCATTCCCAGAAAGACATACCGGCAACCTAGGATGACGGGAAAAATGGGATCGGTCAATACAGCGGCCTTGATGGTGCCGGTGACGTACCTTGACCGAATCTCCACATTAGCAATGGGCAACTTCATGGTTACAGCACTCTTCTGTGCAGGCTGTATATCCAAGGTCTCACCTGTGAATTGTTCTGGATGTACCAGATCCGCAGAAATCACGGCCTCCCCGTCCAGTCCTGTGTCGTATAAACACTCCACTTGACGACCGTTAACGTCTACCAATTCCACTACAGGTGGTTTTTCCTGGTCTGGAGTCTCTTCCTCGGCCTCGACCTGTTCGGTGGGCTCCACCTTAGGTTTCCCGGGGCACACGACGAATTGAGTGTCTCCTGACTTTCCCCTGCAGTCAATAGCATTGTGCGTGTTTGACTTGCATTGGTTGCACCATTTCCCTGTCCTAGATTTTCTATTGTCGGACTTGAGTGAGCTCTCCTGGTGGCGAGCTTCCTTGTTGACCTTGGCATTTTCCGTGACAACCTCCTTGGAAGTCACTTGACATGCTGCGAAGTGAGGGTTCTTAGCCTTCGATTTGCAGTCCCTCGTATTGTGAGAGGGTGACTTACAAATTGAACACCACTTCTCCGACCACGGTCGTTTAGGTGTAGAGCTTGAAGTGTTCTTGCTTCCCTCCTTCTTCTTCTCTGAACTATCCTCTGATTTTTGCACATAAGGTTCCCACTTTTTTGTTCCTGAGTTTTTGGTTTTCTTCTTGTCATGTTTCTCTTGACTTTTGGAGTTGGTGGAAAGGTTTTCCCCTGCCTCCCCATGTACCTCGACGAACCGTTCTGCTAATTTAGTCACGAGGTCAATACGTTCTGCTCCTTGTTCTCCCAGGAACGTCCTGAGAGGTTTAGACATTTGCTTCTTCAGCTGATCGACCACCATGAGCTCTTCCAGACTCTCATAGTCATGTGCGAACCCAGCCAAATCCATCCACTTATGGAGATAAGATTTTAGACGCAAACTGTAGGCGGCAAACAACTCCCCCGGTTCTCGTTTCGCTGCTCGAAACTTTTTCCGGTAGGTATGTGACGTGACCTCGAATCGTTTCAGCAGAGCCGTCTTTAACTCGTCATAATTGTTCTCATGTCCTGGTGGCAGGCGAGAATAAACCTCGTATCCGGTCCCGCGTAAACCCTGGGATAGCTTAAGATTCCATTTGTTACGCTCCAGACCCATAGCAACCGACATAGCCTCGAAGCGTTGAAGGTATTGGTCAATCTTCTCTTTGTCCTCCTCGTAGACCGCTAAAGGAAACTTCATAGCCTGGTACCCATATCCACCTACTGGTGTTGATCCTGGGATGGAGGAACCTCCAACTGCTCCCTCAGTTTCTCCATTAGATTGACTCTTGAGCTCGAGTTCCCGCATCCGGTACTCGTGCTCCCTCTTCTGTGCTTCTTGTTCAGCTTCTAATTTCCTAGATGCTTGCTCAGCTTCAAATTTCCTAGCTGCTTGCTCAGCTTCCAATTTCCTAGCTGCTTGCTCAGCTTCCAATTTCTTAGCTGCTTGCTCAGCTTCCAATTTCTTAGCTGCTTGCTCCAACTCCATCCTTCTCAATTCCAGCTCGGCCTTTCGATCTTCCCTTTCTGCTTGACGATACTCTCTCTCCACTTCCTGTATGTAATCCGTTAGAGCAGAACCCGACAGTCCCATGTCTTCCCCCTTTGCCCTTAATTCTAACGTGGTAAGTTTAGGGGTGGCCATTATACAGAGAGGTAAGCTAGCAGGTCGAGTACAATATAACTGCAAATTACTATATGATATATGAACAAGTAATATAAATCTAGATATTACCACACACAGCACATTCACTCAGTGACAAGAGTAGAATCAGGACCACAGACCTATGCAGACGTGTGAAGTGTGAACAGGTAAGATATTAGTCCTAATCCCTTTCCACATTCACTCTAGCTGGATTCTCCAATATGATATCACCGTTTTATAACTAAGGATCCCGTGTCAAAAGACCCCGTTTACGGGAGATCCCGCTGTCCAAGGATTCCGTTTACGAGAGATCCCGCTGTCCAAGGATTCCGTTTATTAGAGATCCCGCTGTCCAAAGATCCCATTTACGAGAGATCCCGCTGTCCTAAGATCCCGTTATCGAGCCCCCAATAATGTCGTGTCCTCCTTTACAGTGTCGTCCCTGGAGTGAAGAGAGCCGACACCCACATTATAATATTTTTTCCCTCTCAATATTCTGGAGAATCCACCAGCTTCCGTCCAACACACTCCATCAGCCTATGGACACCTTTTCCTATCACTCTCTCACTGTCGTTCTATGCCCCCTTCTCATACTTCCCCAACGCAACATACTCAACAACTCTTGCTTCTAAAGATTAATAAAGATTAATTTATTACAAGAAAAGTGTAACGTATATGAGACGTGTATGTTTAGAAAATGTGTGACGTGTTCTATAAAGTGTGTAGAATCGGACTCTCAGACAACAACCCAGTCAGCTGATCCCAGCAAGGATAGACCACAGCACGTTACGTCAGAACATGTACATCTCACCCCGTGCCGAAACCATCTTGCCGGATACTGATTTGCCTCTGTAGACCTCTGGTAATCCCATTTCATGAACATCCGAAATAGACACCGGTGGTATTAACAGTTAATCATGGACCGGTTGCACTCTACACAATGTCCGTTCCTATCGTTCCTTAAAAAAAATGCACAAGTCCTTTGTAGTGTGTACACAGATTAATGTTAATTGTTACTGTACTGGATCCTCCCTCGTGTCTATCTAGCCTCAAGTATCAAGTCTTGTGTTCTATTACACGAGATTATATCACACTATGTAATTATTAGACTTAATGTTTTCAGTTCGTTACTACTGTCTGATGCTGTGTGGTGCATCAGTACGCATCACTCTCTTTGGTGAATCAACTTCCTTCTAGCTTTAGTTGCGTTCTGTATGCAACTTTATTGATTGTTGAACTGGTGTTCTTCCGAATGGGATTGGATTCTTTCCCAAAAACTTGTTGAGTTTCCTTGGATCTGGTAGGGAACCTAGGATAGAAACAACACATCTGGTGATAGTACTAGTCACTGATCCTTTCGGCTGAGTGTAAGCCTATCACCTTGCTTAATGATCTTTAGCTAACTAGACTTAGTCATAGAGCAGATTAGCTACCCACCTAGAGCCGAATCAGGCTATGACAAAGAAAAAATCAGCAAACAGAATGCGGAACCCCGCCCACCAGGGACACCTACGGGAAGATCCCAATTATCCCTCATTACTCAATTCTCAACTAGTAAAGCTTATCAACACTTCACTAATCTATTCTTAACTAGCAGAGTTAATATCACGATTCTTACTCTAACTAGTTTCCACTAACAGTGCTAATCATCACACTATAGTTTAACAAGGCCACAGTCTATATTAAGTAGAACTAATATTATAATAGGTTATACCTTAAATGGCACTACTGCAGTCCTATCAATCATATCTACATCTGCCATTATAGGCACGTGTAAAATTAAGTCACTAATTAACACACGGTAGATATTATTTCCACTAAGCACTGCAGTGCCTTTCACTCCGACTAGAGCCACATTTTCAAGTCCCCCTAGTTGGTCCCAACTTGGGTTTATATGGCAACCTATCAAAGTTGGCCACGTGACGTTCTCCTTTATGCCCCCACACAGGTGGCACAGTGGCAGATTATCCCCTGTCAGGGATCCATCCTCCCTGGCTCCATTAATGTTAGATTTGTCATCACTGGTTGAGACATCCAAAACAATCTAGAGAGTTACTGTCGAGTTCCAACAAAGAGTTTCGATACCAAGCTGCCAATCATGGTTTTCCAAACACGCTTACATTGTGCACGTGACGTTGTTCATGTCCGGCAGGTGTTCCACTGTTTTCAATAACACCCTCAACTTTCTGTCATGTGCTGACAGTCAAACCTCCATTCCGTCTGATGTCCGGAACTATAGATGACAAACGGAACCATTCCATATCCTGCGCGGCCAATTATATGTGATTTTAACTGTTATGAACTGCCAACGCGTTTTATCCCTTCCTTCTCACTCACCGCCAAATGTGTATATGGGCTGACCCGATGTAACCCGTGCAGCTGTGTTTACTCTGTTAGTACGACTGTTGTGGCCTAGAAAATATACGCCAAGCAAACGTCGGTATTATTATCTGGTTAACTCATGGCGAGCTCGTGACATAGCTCTTAAGAGAGTAGTCCATCTCACTCTTCTCCACCATGAGTTAAATCCAGATGATTCATTCCTCTTCTTCAGGAGCTGGGTGTCTTGACAAGAAGTCCGCTCCAACATTTTCCTTCCCAGGAATGTACTCTACTGTGAAATTATACGGTTGAAGTAACAACGACCACCGCATCAAACGTGCGTTGAGCTTCTGAGAAGTAGCCAGGAACATCAGGGGCTGATGATCCGACTGGACCCGAAACTTAACTCCATACAAATATGGCTGAAATTTTTGCACTGCCCATACAAGGGATAAGCACTCTCTCTCGACGGTTGAATAATTCCTCTCCGCCTGTAGTAATTTCTTGCTTGCGTATGCCACAGGTTTCAAAACCGAAGCATCGTCTTTTCCTTCCTGTAACAAAGCGGCTCCAATTCCAATCGCACTCGCATCTGTTCTCAACACAAATTGTTTGGAAAGGTCAGGGAGCTGTAATACAGGTTTGCTGACCAAGGCCTCCTTTAACTGACTATAGGCATTCTCACATTCTGGTGTCCAAATGATTTGGTCCGGGAATCCCTTTTTCAAGGTTTCCGTCAACGGAGCTCCCAGTTCAGTGAAATGTGGGATAAATTTGTGGTAGAACCCACACAACGAGAGAAAAGATCGCACATCCTTCTTCGTTTTTGGTCTAGGTGCATTTCTGATTTTCTCCAGGTTCTTCTCTTCTGGAACAATGTGTCCTGGAGTGATGGTGTGACCTAGAAATTCCAGAGTCTGGTAACCAATCATGCACTTGGTTGGACGAGCGGTAAGCCCTGCTTCCTTGAGCCTATTAAACACTCTCTCCAAGGATTGTAAGTGGTCATCCAAGCTGTCACTGGAAATCAGAATATCATCCATGAATGAGATGATGGACGGATCCTGTAACGGATCTAGTAAAGTCCTCATCATGCGTGTAAACACACTAGGTGCATTGCTGAGTCCAAAGGGCATGACCTTGAATTCGTAGTGTCCACTGGGTGTACTGAAAGCTAACAGTGGTCGAATCTCCGGTTTGACTGGTATCTGATAGTACCCCCGACTCAGATCCACCTTCGAAAAGTACCGAGCCTTATGGAGCCTAGCGAATAACTGAGTTGGATTCGGCAAAGGTTCCACCTGAAATTGTGTATGACTGTTCAGAAGTCGGTAGTCTATACACAACCGGTGTTCTCCACTTGGTTTGCGTAACAAAACTACCCCCGCATTGTATGGGGATGTGGATGGTGCAATCACGTCATCCTCCAGTAATTTTTGTATTTCTTCCTCCAGGGCCTTTTCTTTAGAGAATGGCACAGGGTAAACCTTTTGGCGAACAGGCTCCTGTGTGGTCAAAGTCATCTCGAACTCAACCAACCTCGTTCGTCCTGGTTTATCAGTCAGTATCTCCTTATGAGACTTGAGAACCTGGGTTATCCTTTCCCTCTCCTGGGAGGTCAGATCAGGGTTCACTTGCACATCCCTATAGGTTTCCTGGTGTTCCAAGGGATATTCCCTGCCCTCGTTGGTTCCCGCTTCCGTCTCCACTGCAACTGCCATTGCCATGAGGTGCGCTGCCTTGTCTCCGGGTCTCTCTTCGTATTTCCGCAAGAGATTGATATGGAAAATCTTCGACTTTCCCCGGATCCGGATCTGATAGTTGGTTCTGGATATCACCCTTTCCACGGGAAATGGTCCTTGCCAACCTATCTCCAGTTTGTTGTTTCCCGTTGGGAGTAGCAACAAGACTTTATCTCCCACCTCTAGAGATCTTTCTTTAGACCTACGGTTGTAGTAAGCCGCATGTCTTTTCCTGGCCTTTTTCAAGTTTTGATTTGCCAGAGTCCATCCCTTGTGGAGTTTTTCTTTCAGTTCCTCCACGTATTGATAGGATGAGATCACTTCTTCTGACGTCCCCTCTTCAGTCCAACTCCTCAACATGGCTTCCAACGGTCCTTTGATTGGACGACCAAACAGCAACGTAGCGGGTGGTAGTCCTGTTGAGCCATGAGGAACTTCCCGATAGGCAAAGAGTGCTGCTGGGATATATTCATCCCACCTATCCGGTTTTTCCTGCGCTAATTTCCTGAGCATTGTCATCAACGTGCCGTTGAAACGCTCTACTTGTCCATTGGCTTGAGGGTGGTAAGGGCTGGTATGTATGTGGTTAGAGTGAAACACCCTAAATACCTCCTCCATGAGTTTTCCACAAAACTGAGATCCATTGTCCGTCAGGATTTGATCCGGAAAGCCTAATCTGGTAAAGGCCTCCATCAGTGCGTCCGCCACTCTTTTCGAGTCAATCGTGGTCAACGGTATGGCTTCACCCCACATTGTACAGCAATCCACCATTGTGAGTATATACATGTTCCTCTTCCTAGTCCTGGGAAGTGGACCCACGATATCGATGGCTACCCTCTCGAAAGGAGAGTTCATGATGGGCATCTCACCCAACATCACCGGTGCTGTCCAGTGTTTCGGTGCCACCCTCTGGCACTCAGGGCATGACTTCACATACCGACGCACATCATCTGTCATTCCCGGCCAATAGTAGTGGCAGGAAATCCGCTGCATGGTGGCGGCAATACCCATGTGTCCACTAAAGGAGATGGTATGCCCCATATGAAGAATCTGGGACCGGTGAACTTTCGGGACGACCAACTGACCGTATAGGTTGTCTCCCCTTCCTGCTCTCCTGTAGAGTATCCTATTCTTCATGTAGTACTGCCCCCGTCCTGGTGGATCAGCACTTTTCTGCAGCTTTTTGTAGCAAGGACGTAAAGTATCATCCTCACTCTGGGCAGTTCGTAGCTCCCCCGGCATTGGGTTAGTCACAATTGCATCTGCCTCTTCCGTTTTTGTCTGAGAGCGAGTTTGCATTGCTCCCATATGAATTGGCTCCCTGGGCATTCCCAGAAAGACATACCGGCAACCTAGGATGACGGGAAAAATGGGATCGGTCAATACAGCGGCCTTGATGGTGCCGGTGACGTACCTTGACCGAATCTCCACATTAGCAATGGGCAACTTCATGGTTACAGCACTCTTCTGTGCAGGCTGTATATCCAAGGTCTCACCTGTGAATTGTTCTGGATGTACCAGATCCGCAGAAATCACGGCCTCCCCGTCCAGTCCTGTGTCGTATAAACACTCCACTTGACGACCGTTAACGTCTACCAATTCCACTACAGGTGGTTTTTCCTGGTCTGGAGTCTCTTCCTCGGCCTCGACCTGTTCGGTGGGCTCCACCTTAGGTTTCCCGGGGCACACGACGAATTGAGTGTCTCCTGACTTTCCCCTGCAGTCAATAGCATTGTGCGTGTTTGACTTGCATTGGTTGCACCATTTCCCTGTCCTAGATTTTCTATTGTCGGACTTGAGTGAGCTCTCCTGGTGGCGAGCTTCCTTGTTGACCTTGGCATTTTCCGTGACAACCTCCTTGGAAGTCACTTGACATGCTGCGAAGTGAGGGTTCTTAGCCTTCGATTTGCAGTCCCTCGTATTGTGAGAGGGTGACTTACAAATTGAACACCACTTCTCCGACCACGGTCGTTTAGGTGTAGAGCTTGAAGTGCTCTTGCTTCCCTCCTTCTTCTTCTCTGAACTATCCTCTGATTTTTGCACATAAGGTTCCCACTTTTTTGTTCCTGAGTTTTTGGTTTTCTTCTTGTCATGTTTCTCTTGACTTTTGGAGTTGGTGGAAAGGTTTTCCCCTGCCTCCCCATGTACCTCGACGAACCGTTCTGCTAATTTAGTCACGAGGTCAATACGTTCTGCTCCTTGTTCTCCCAGGAACGTCCTGAGAGGTTTAGACATTTGCTTCTTCAGCTGATCGACCACCATGAGCTCTTCCAGACTCTCATAGTCATGTGCGAACCCAGCCAAATCCATCCACTTATGGAGATAAGATTTTAGACGCAAACTGTAGGCGGCAAACAACTCCCCCGGTTCTCGTTTCGCTGCTCGAAACTTTTTCCGGTAGGTATGTGACGTGACCTCGAATCGTTTCAGCAGAGCCGTCTTTAACTCGTCATAATTGTTCTCATGTCCTGGTGGCAGGCGAGAATAAACCTCGTATCCGGTCCCGCGTAAACCCTGGGATAGCTTAAGATTCCATTTGTTACGCTCCAGACCCATAGCAACCGACATAGCCTCGAAGCGTTGAAGGTATTGGTCAATCTTCTCTTTGTCCTCCTCGTAGACCGCTAAAGGAAACTTCATAGCCTGGTACCCATATCCACCTACTGGTGTTGATCCTGGGATGGAGGAACCTCCAACTGCTCCCTCAGTTTCTCCATTAGATTGACTCTTGAGCTCGAGTTCCCGCATCCGGTACTCGTGCTCCCTCTTCTGTGCTTCTTGTTCAGCTTCTAATTTCCTAGCTGCTTGCTCAGCTTCAAATTTCCTAGCTGCTTGCTCAGCTTCCAATTTCCTAGCTGCTTGCTCAGCTTCCAATTTCTTAGCTGCTTGCTCAGCTTCCAATTTCTTAGCTGCTTGCTCCAACTCCATCCTTCTCAATTCCAGCTCGGCCTTTCGATCTTCCCTTTCTGCTTGACGATACTCTCTCTCCACTTCCTGTATGTAATCCGTTAGAGCAGAACCCGACAGTCCCATGTCTTCCCCCTTTGCCCTTAATTCTAACGTGGTAAGTTTAGGGGTGGCCATTATACAGAGAGGTAAGCTAGCAGGTCGAGTACAATATAACTGCAAATTACTATATGATATATGAACAAGTAATATAAATCTAGATATTACCACACACAGCACATTCACTCAGTGACAAGAGTAGAATCAGGACCACAGACCTATGCAGACGTGTGAAGTGTGAACAGGTAAGATATTAGTCCTAATCCCTTTCCACATTCACTCTAGCTGGATTCTCCAATATGATATCACCGTTTTATAACTAAGGATCCCGTGTCAAAAGACCCCGTTTACGGGAGATCCCGCTGTCCAAGGATTCCGTTTACGAGAGATCCCGCTGTCCAAGGATTCCGTTTATTAGAGATCCCGCTGTCCAAAGATCCCATTTACGAGAGATCCCGCTGTCCTAAGATCCCGTTATCGAGCCCCCAATAATGTCGTGTCCTCCTTTACAGTGTCGTCCCTGGAGTGAAGAGAGCCGACACCCACATTATAATATTTTTTCCCTCTCAATATTCTGGAGAATCCACCAGCTTCCGTCCAACACACTCCATCAGCCTATGGACACCTTTTCCTATCACTCTCTCACTGTCGTTCTATGCCCCCTTCTCATACTTCCCCAACGCAACATACTCAACAACTCTTGCTTCTAAAGATTAATAAAGATTAATTTATTACAAGAAAAGTGTAACGTATATGAGACGTGTATGTTTAGAAAATGTGTGACGTGTTCTATAAAGTGTGTAGAATCGGACTCTCAGACAACAACCCAGTCAGCTGATCCCAGCAAGGATAGACCACAGCACGTTACGTCAGAACATGTACATCTCACCCCGTGCCGAAACCATCTTGCCGGATACTGATTTGCCTCTGTAGACCTCTGGTAATCCCATTTCATGAACATCCGAAATAGACACCGGTGGTATTAACAGTTAATCATGGACCGGTTGCACTCTACACAATGTCCGTTCCTATCGTTCCTTAAAAAAAATGCACAAGTCCTTTGTAGTGTGTACACAGATTAATGTTAATTGTTACTGTACTGGATCCTCCCTCGTGTCTATCTAGCCTCAAGTATCAAGTCTTGTGTTCTATTACACGAGATTATATCACACTATGTAATTATTAGACTTAATGTTTTCAGTTCGTTACTACTGTCTGATGCTGTGTGGTGCATCAGTACGCATCACTCTCTTTGGTGAATCAACTTCCTTCTAGCTTTAGTTACGTTCTGTATGCAACTTTATTGATTGTTGAACTGGTGTTCTTCCGAATGGGATTGGATTCTTTCCCAAAAACTTGTTGAGTTTCCTTGGATCTGGTAGGGAACCTAGGATAGAAACAACACATCTGGTGATAGTACTAGTCACTGATCCTTTCGGCTGAGTGTAAGCCTATCACCTTGCTTAATGATCTTTAGCTAACTAGACTTAGTCATAGAGCAGATTAGCTACCCACCTAGAGCCGAATCAGGCTATGACAAAGAAAAAATCAGCAAACAGAATGCGGAACCCCGCCCACCAGGGACACCTACGGGAAGATCCCAATTATCCCTCATTACTCAATTCTCAACTAGTAAAGCTTATCAACACTTCACTAATCTATTCTTAACTAGCAGAGTTAATATCACGATTCTTACTCTAACTAGTTTCCACTAACAGTGCTAATCATCACACTATAGTTTAACAAGGCCACAGTCTATATTAAGTAGAACTAATATTATAATAGGTTATACCTTAAATGGCACTACTGCAGTCCTATCAATCATATCTACATCTGCCATTATAGGCACGTGTAAAATTAAGTCACTAATTAACACACGGTAGATATTATTTCCACTAAGCACTGCAGTGCCTTTCACTCCGACTAGAGCCACATTTTCAAGTCCCCCTAGTTGGTCCCAACTTGGGTTTATATGGCAACCTATCAAAGTTGGCCACGTGACGTTCTCCTTTATGCCCCCACACAGGTGGCACAGTGGCAGATTATCCCCTGTCAGGGATCCATCCTCCCTGGCTCCATTAATGTTAGATTTGTCATCACTGGTTGAGACATCCAAAACAATCTAGAGAGTTACTGTCGAGTTCCAACAAAGAGTTTCGATACCAAGCTGCCAATCATGGTTTTCCAAACACGCTTACATTGTGCACGTGACGTTGTTCATGTCCGGCAGGTGTTCCACTGTTTTCAATAACACCCTCAACTTTCTGTCATGTGCTGACAGTCAAACCTCCATTCCGTCTGATGTCCGGAACTATAGATGACAAACGGAACCATTCCATATCCTGCGCGGCCAATTATATGTGATTTTAACTGTTATGAACTGCCAACGCGTTTTATCCCTTCCTTCTCACTCACCGCCAAATGTGTATATGGGCTGACCCGATGTAACCCGTGCAGCTGTGTTTACTCTGTTAGTACGACTGTTGTGGCCTAGAAAATATACGCCAAGCAAACGTCGGTATTATTATCTGGTTAACTCATGGCGAGCTCGTGACAATGCTACAAAAAAGTTTTCCTGGTACTGACAATAGAGTGATACCACGCCAATTATTGCAATCAGACATATCGCCCTTTTTAGGCAGTTTGAAAATTACACCATCTATCCACTGTTGTGGTGGGGATTCGCTTTGCCAGATTTCATTGATCAGCTGTAACAAACGTTGTAAGGTGTTCTCATCTGCTGCTTTGAGCATTTCTCCTGAGATTTCATCTTCACCAACAGCTTTGTTGTTCTTCAATTTTTTGATGGCTGCTTTAATCTCTTCCATGGTGAATGACTCGCAGGAGGCATCTAGTGGGGGAATAGTAATTTCTCCATCCAGGTTCGGAACAGTGTCAGGCTGCGGTCTATTTAATATTTCTTTGAAATGTTCTGCCCATCGTTGCTTTTGAAGGTCATCGGATAACAATTGATTGCCTTGTTTGTCTTTGATGGGTATATTTGGTGTAGGTGAGTGATTGCATAGTTGCTTCATGATATGGAATACGGCTCTGTTGTTTCCAGTTCTGGCAGCTGCTTCGGCTTCGGAGGCCAGGCTGTGAATGAAGTTCTGTTTGTCTTTTCGTGCGTTTGATTTCACCTCTTTATCCAACATAGAGTATTTTTGCTTATGGGTATCATATGTAGATGTGTCTTTTGCAGAAAGAAGTGTTAGTTTTGCTTGTTTTCTTTCTTGTATCTTCGTCCAGGTGTTATCGCTTAGCCACTTCTTCTTCTGTCTTTGTACGTAGCCGACTGTGTTTGTTGCAGCATTTAGCAAGGTGTTTTTTAGGAAATTCCAATTTTCTTCAATGTTGTTTTTAATATTCGCATTGCTCGATACACTTTCTTTGTTAGCATAGCTGCTTCGTACCTCTGAATTGAATGCGAGTTGGTGTTCTTTAGTCAGTAGGGACTGTGAGTTTATTTTCTTAATTCTGGGTGATCTGTGCAGAGTCTTGAGCTTTATTTTTAGTTTGGCAATGCATAGATTGTGATCACTGCCAGCATCTGCACCTCTGTAGGCTCTAACGTCTTGTACTGATGAACGGAATTTGGCATTAATGCAAAAATGGTCTATCTGATTTTTTGTGATGTTATCAGGCGAGTTCCACGTGACTTTGTGTATATCTTTGTGCGGAAATGTACGACAAATGCTGACGTATATTTCCCGCAATTTGTGTCTATGGGTTCCTAATGAACGTACCTTGTGTGTATCGTTTGTTATATCTGATTTCTCTAAACTAGGGAATTCGTGGAAGACGAGTCATGTGTGTTAGCGTGTTTTTGTTCTGGAGGAACTGAATCCAAATTGCTAAGTTATAACAACGGCCGTACAACCAAACGAAACGTATGTCATTGATACTCCTCAATGAATCATCACGCAAGGATATGGTTTTTATTTGGAAACAAAATCACAAAATAAGGTCGTTGATGTTGGTCAAGGATGATCGATCTCCGGATTCGAAAGATAGTAAAGTAATATTGTTATGTTTTACCACAATACTACATTAACTACAGCTGCAGTACTTTATTAATACGAATTTTGGGTTAACAACAACTGTTGTAGAATATTAACACGAAGTTAATGTTAACTATATTTATAGTGACTTATTAACACGAAGATCGTGTTAACCACAGTTGTAGCGGTTTATTAATACAAAGTGTGATTTAACTACAGCTATAATTATTAAGACCATCTTGTAATACACAGAATGTACTTTGCATTAAATAAACGGTCTGTTATTGACAGTTCGAAAAGATACAAATCCCAGAACAAAGAAAAGGGAGGCATTCAAGATCCAGCTATTTGAAATCCACGCATTCAAGGAGCATTGCAATTCAGACTTTTGATGAGTTGAAGAAAGTTGCTGAGAACTGGGGATAGTGGAGTGGCATGGCCGAGCGACTTGAACAGACGTCTTAAGCTTGACTAACCTGAAACAGATGATGGTGATGACGACATCGATGATGACAACAATGACGAAGCTGATGATGATGATGATGTTGATGCTGTTAATGGTGATGATAATAATGGTGATGATAATAATGGTGTTGATAATAATAGTGATGATGATTATGATGGTGGCGATGATTATTATTATGATGATGATTATGATTAATGACGATTGCTGCCAAAAAACGTATGCTTGTCAATTGGCACAATCATGTTTGTGAATTATATATCATTGTATAGTTAGATACATTCAATACTAATTTTATTGTGTGTAAACAGATTTCTTTATGCTGTATTGAGCTTGAAGAACATTCTTAAATAACGCGTATGTTACATATTCGGAGTATCAACTTTTATATGTGTATTATATATTTTAGTGTGTGTGTGATATGTGTCACCTTGAATGTGTTATATATATATATATATATATATATATATATATATATATATATATATATATATATATATATATATATATATTGCAATGGCAATTTTAATGTGTGTGATATATATTGGAGTGGCAACTTAAGTGTGTGTGATGTATATTGAAGTGTCAACTTTAAAATGGGTGATATATATTGAAGTGGCAATTTAAGACGCAGGCAGATGGAGTATCACTCTCCCAAACCTGGAAACATGTATTCTAAACCTGTAAAGAAAAAGTATTTATCCAGTGTAGGTAATATTTACCACACACACACACACACATGCACGCACGCTCGCACGCGCTGGCGCTCACGCACACACATACACACACACACACAAAACACACACAAATAGTCTATGTTGCTCTACAGTCACCGACAATGGGTACATTATGAGAAGACAAAAACTAGAATATATTGTCACAACTGGACAAATTTGTGGAAAGAGAGATAGAGCAAAGCAACGAAAGAAAATTCTTCAGTGTGTTTTTTTTTTTTTTTTTTTTTGGGGGGGGGGGGGGGCATGGCACCGAAGGGTGTCAACACACGAACTGATTCATACCGTCAGTCGTCAGTCGTCAAAGCGCTTGATGTTGAAATTATAAGGTTTCACGATGTGAAACTTGCGCATAATATAAATGTTTTATTAGATGATATCACAGAGTCTCCAATGCAAATCTTATGGAATTTTGCTTTTTAACTTGTCATTTATTGTTTTTATGATCTTCATAAGGTAGAGAGCGTATGGCTGCTGGAATGGAAAGTGCATGATTCAACCAACGAGTTTGTGTACAGACAACATGAAACAATTAAAATTACACGTGTAACACGATTTCCAACAGCTATGACCCTATAAATGTGTACGCGTTGTGGCAATATACTCTATACAGAAAGGTCGTATAGACAAAACGCCCATTACGTGTGTGTCTGACATGCCATCTGAAAACGACCACCAACGAGCCATTGGTATGCTGGAGACCGGAATTAGCTTGCGGGCCAATGCCAGAAGGATGAATTGGCATCACAGCACTACTGTATGACTTAATGAACGCTACTGAACCATTGGCAGTACCCGTGATAGACTGGAGTGGCCAACCACGAATTACTACCCCTGCGCAAGATATTCATATTGGGTGAATCATCTAACTAAGGAATCGTTCTCTCTCGGCAAGTCAAACAGCAACAGAAATAGGGCTTGTCTGTCGAATGACAGTCATACGACAACTCAGAGATACATGCTTTACTGCAAGATGATCTTATGATGGGCCAAACTTGACTCACAGACATCGTCAGCAGTGCCTCCAATGGGCAGGTCAATATGTCAGATGGACTAGACTGCAGTGGAATGCTGTCCTATTCACAGACGAGAGCAGATTCAACCTATCATTTGCTGATGGACGTATGCAGATTTGGCGACAGTGTGGAGAGCGCTTTGCAGATTGCTGTGTTCATCAGCACAACCGATTTGGAAGTGGCAATTTTCACATTTTGGGAAGATTCAGTTTTCACCATCGCTTGCCTCTTCAAGTCTTCCACGGAAATGTTAATGCTGTGACATATTGAGATGAGGTTCTGGATGCTGTGGTTGCTCATGCGTTCACGAAGTATCCAGACTTGCAGCTTTTCCACACCACGTGTATTACGTAGCAATATCTAAAGCAGCAGCACATTGTGACGATTGACTGACCTGCCCTACAACTAGACATGTCCCATATAGAACATCTGTGGGACAAGCTTGCACGCAGAGTCTACAAGCAAGGGTCTCCAACTAATATGCAACAGCTCGAAACTACTCTTACACCTGAATGGTATTTGGTTCCCTGGAATTTCCTTCAGAGTCGTGTGCGTTCCACGCGGAGCCACTGCCAAGCTTGTTTGCAAGCACGTAGTCGACATCCAGTTGCTGAGGACAGTGTGAATGATTTTTTTTTTTATTGATTGCATTTTTTCTACCTTGTCTGCGCAGATTGCAATGAATTTCATAACAATCAAATATACAAATTAATTACCAGCTTCGATTCTTAGGAAAATGAATAAAGATTCCAAATATGTAAACTTGTAAATACTTATCTTTACATTTCACATTCTGTTCCTATATTATACAGGTGGTGCGTTTTTAATGTGCTTCAGCACACACACACACACACACACACACACACATATACACACGCGCGCGCACACACACACACATATGAGAGAGAGGGACTGAGAGACGAGAGAGCGAGAGAGAGATACAGCGTTGCTTATGGGTTTATCGCGCTTGTATTTAAGCTTTATATATGCTTACGGCGGCGTAGTGGGTTAATTCTACATACCAGTCAGTGGGACATAAACGTTGACTTCTCATTCAGAAAGCAATGGCATACTACTGTACGTAACATTGCCTAGGAAATCAACCTTGGGTTGATGTTAGATATATATAATATAGATATATACAACACAATATGTGTCTCTGTGTGTGTGTGTGTGTGTGCGTCCGTGTGTGTGTGTTTGTGTGTGTGTGTGTGTGTGTGTGCACACAATATCGTTTAGGAATATATCATAGCCTACTGACTGTATCTGATTTAGAATGTTTTTTTGTTTAATTGCCTTTTTATCACACTACACGTGTCACTCTGAACCTATCAAAATATTTACTATTTTACATATGTTATATATGATGCGTCCTCTGCTTATTTATTTATCTGTGATGACATAATTTAAATGTATTAAAATACATTCAATATATCTGTTGTAACAGTTCCATTTTCTTTTAAACTAAGGAAACATCTGCAAGTTCACTTGATCTTATAAGTTTGTTCTGCCATTGTCACTCCTGATTAGTGTTTTATTTTATATATTTTCTGGTATATTTATCTATGTCAATGGAGGAAAAGAGTTCTTAAGAGCTATATTCAGCCAGTCCTGATGTTCAGGGGCGAAACATGGACACTTAGAAGACAAGCGAGGAATTATGTGGAAGCTGTGGAGATGTGGTTTTGTAGACGAATTATCAGAAGACCGTGGACGAATTGAGAGAGTAGTTAAGATATCTTGCAAGAAGTTAGCTCACAAAGATAACTGGTTACTCGCGTTAGACAAAGACAGTCCACAATCTTTGGGCATGTCATGAGAAAGGGAAAGCTGGAATACATTATGACAACGTGAAAGTTGGAGGGGAGAGGAGACCAAGAGAGAAGATGCTGGACAGGATGACACCATGGCATGAAGTACACCAGTATCAGAGTTTATTGGCAGTACGCGAGACAGATTACTGTGGACAGACATGATCACCAACGCCACACACCATGAACTATAAGAACATCTTCAAGTATATATTTTAGTTGTTTTTTTGGGGGGCATTTCTGAGTGATCTAATATCACTTACCAACTCCGATGTGAAGGGTTCCCGTTAGAATACCTTGAATCGCAATGCAGACAATATATCAGTTAGATCTGGTCATAGATTAAAACTGGGTCACAAGAAACACAATGTCTAGGACAGTGGTTCTCAACCTGTTTTGGCCCATGCAACCCTTCACCATATGTTCAGAATGTCACTCCCACCGCCCACCCTTTCTTTCGTATTTCTACTCTATAAATCCCCCTCCCTTACACAGTTTACGTAAAAATGGAAGCTAAATTTAATAACACATACTATAACTTGTCTAGACGTCTACATAAAACGTGATTTGCAGTTTTGCTTACGTTATAAAATGAATTTCAGAAGTACAAATTACAAAGAACCGTAAATTATGAAGGGAAAAACAATATCAAGTAATCGGTTCTTGTATTAACGCGATCTTGAAATAATCTTAATTCTCCCCCCCCCTCCCCCCGGAAACCCTAAAATCCCCCCTTGGGGGGGGGGGGGGGGTAATTCCTCACCGGTTGAGAACCACTGGTCTAGGGAATTGGAATTTTTGGGCCACATCAAATATCACAGTGTAGATCAGCAAGGCCGAATGGATAAGAGCACTGGCTCTTACATTTCCGGTTAGACTAAAATGTTGACTTGGGGACGTAAATTACGAGTACCTCTGAAGTCGGAGTGACATAGGACACTCGTAATTGAGAAAATAAATTCAAACGCAAAAATCAGTCCAGTGCACCGGGAGAAGTAGTATGTGTATGGACTACGCTTGAGTTCAAAGCGAGTGAACGCCCTCTACAAGTGTCACAGTAGAGGCCACGGTAGAGTAAAGGCTAGATGCTCGCCTGCCGGCACGGCGTTCATGAATTCGAATCCACATAGGGGCTTAAAATTGATCTGGGTTTCCATGTCGATTCAGCCTTAAAAGGCTACCAGGAAATGATTTCTATGTGCAAAAGTGAAAGCAGCCGGTGTGGCTAAATGTTATTTGGTCTATACACATATGGATTAGAACCAGGTGTACTAATGAGCGTAACATTATAACAACAAAGATGAGATGGCTTAGAAGAGCTGTGGGAGTAATCATGAGAGATAGAATTAGGAATGAGGAAATTAGAAGACGATTAGGTCTGAAACAAGCCCATTCATTAAACAACAGTTTAAATGATTTGGCCCCTTCAATCTTTAAGGTTTTGATTTGAACCCCCCACGTAATTTTACTTGCCTCTACCAGACAATCGCCAAGAAAAACAATAAGTATAACATATAGAGGTCTCCCTGGCCTAAGGGTTAACGTCTTTCTCCGTAATCCGGTATATTCTCGTGAGTAACGTAACCTGCGCGAGAATCGGTAGCGGTTCTCGCCACGTTGGTAACTTGCGGGATATGTGAGCCGGTCGCTCAGAAAGCAATGGCAAACTACTGAGCGTAATCTTGCCTAGTTCATCAACAGCAGCTGGAAAATGCTGATGTTAACTACAACGGCCTGTAAGCGATTGCAAAAAAAGAAGAAATTTCAATTTAAAAAAAGGAACTGGTTAACTCCTGTGTCTCCCAGGCAATTGTTACTGCAAGGCTTTCCAGTCTGAGAGATAACACTTAAAGGAGCTACGTGGCGAAGTGGTCTACTCTCCTGCTTGGCGCTCTGAAGGGCTTGTTTTTGATTTTTGACTCCGACATTCGTTTCACAAAAGCCATGTTTTTGGAGACCCTTCGAGGTCACTGCTGGAACTACGGAAATCTGTGCTTCCGGCAGGACTCTCTGTAGACGGATGCCGAGTCACACGGGATGAAACCACGTGCAATAATATTGATTGTCAGATTCCTAACTATTTTTCTCCTTCTAGCTCACTGGACTTGGACAGGCAAATTACAACATCTACGACACATATATTAATAATACATGACTGCAATCGGAAACTCGCAGGAGCTATCTCCTGAACAACATTTATTACAATATATTACAAGCTGACAACATGGTCGCACTTTGCGCTCCAACAATCGTTCAACACCAGCAGCCACGCGCTAGCTCACATGGGCGATATTCACACTGTCGCCCGTATAACCATTCGCAATCACCGCCTCACATCATCCCGCACATATCACAGTTAGTACATTCCTCGAATATCAACACACAACGTTCATCTCCATCTATCAGTCACCACACTATCGTTCTATCGTTCTATCGCTCTCTAGATCTCCACACGTCCGTCTCTATTCGCTGTCTCACACACACTGACTCTCTCTCCTCCTTGACCTTCCCACATCACGTGGGTCTGTCCACGGACTTCTTGCCTGACCTCCCGTCAGCCAAGCCGTGGTGTCTCTTACTGCCCTTGACCTCAGCTATGCTTACACTGACTCTCGCTTACATACCGGCACTTACACTCTTACTTACACATAAGACCCTGACACTCTCCCCCCGCACAAACAATGTGGCACTTTCCATTAGAAATGTGACACATTCTGCTGTTGTTATTCTTGGTACATCTTTCTAACCTTGTCAGGGGATTATATGATCATAAGTCTACGCTTGCGTCCCTTTTTGCTCTGATCTTTTTTTCCGAGATTAAATTACTATTCTTCTCTCTTTTTCAGTATTGAGGTTTCTCTCAAGGTTTTGTCATGGTCTGACAAATGTTCTGGTTGGGTCTACTTGTCATACCTCGTTATATTACTCTCTCCCCACTCCGTGACATTACATTCTGTTCATTTTACTCAATCGATTTGCTGTGCATTATCATCTCATAGTTATTGTGGCTATACTGGTTTAAGGATTCTCCATTGGTTTACGCCTCGAATAAGGCTACAACTTCCTCTTACAGCATTCTTACATTTTCTCTCTATTCAGACGTGGTCCCCCTCGTCTCTATTTAATGTACTCTCATCGATTCTTTATGATCACGCCATGTCAATGTTGTGGTCATGGTTCGAATATACTTCATGTATGTAATAGTCCCCCTTTCCTCGTCTTATGTCAGACCGTGAGTTGTTTCCCTTTTTGGGTACACCTCGTTTACTGTTGTGGCGAGTTCTTATTAATCTCTTTGGTTGGCATCACCCTGTTGATATGTTCCTTCTTGTTACAATATTATGATGTTACTTCTGTACCACTATTGCTAAGCGTCATTCGTCGGGCTATCCACCATACGCGACAGCAAGTTTGGTAACACTCGCGTATTGGGATTGCCAGGCGTTGATTCTCAGCATTACACTTTATACCTTTCACACTGTACTTACGTTTATATTTACACCTCATATTCTAACACTACTTAACTAATATAATACTAAAATTAGACATTGGATATAATACAGTTAATACATTTACAATAAAATATTCATCGTCGCTGCCTTTATGCATGTATAGGATCCTGTTCTTGTCCTGTGACAGTTATGCACACGTAATTAAATTATCAGTGTTCACTGTTCATTGCGGTGCTGGAATGTTTGGCATTTCTTCTTTCTCACCCGATTATTGACGTATTCTGCAAATCATGATATTGTCATTCCTTCTGTATAGTATTTAAGACTGCACCACATTTGGATAATTTATAAATACACAGTTCTGTAAAATTGCTGGAATTCACACATATAAAACGTCTGTGGCCATACGCAAGGCAGAAATGACATTTTGTTCTATATTTCCTTTGGTTTACCTTCCCTAGTTTTTGTGCTATAATAGTATTTAGGTATTCTTGATAAGTGGGATTCTTATCGCATATTCCATTTTCTGTATGTGGAGTGTTACAATGTTTGCACAGTACTGGTTTTGTTTTCTGTGATTTATTTTGACAATCTGTGGCTGCAGATGCCGTTGCTTTCACAGTACTCTTCTGTTGAGTGTTCTTAACCAGGTTCATACTTTGGTTGTAATATTCGCGGCATTTTTCTAGTAAATTTTTGATAGGCTCTTTGTTATGTTCTTCTAAGTATTTTCCGCATTCGGCTGGGAGTGTTGCTTTTAGTTTTTCCACTAGCAAGAAATTTATTGCTTCTTGATTGTTGTCTGTATGTTTAATTTCAAATGTTAGCTTTATGAGAAATTCTTCTATTTCCTTTATATACTGGGTGAATGACTTGTCTGTAGCTGGTTTCAAATTTTGTACCTCTACTTTTAGAGTCTCGAAAGAGGTTAGATAGTGTTTTAATATTTTTGTTTTATAATATTCATAGTCATTACTTGACAAATCTGGTGTGATCTCCGATAGTTTCCTACCTTTTATTGGTACGTATGCTGTGTACCATACACTCCAATAATCTTTTGGGATTTTGTAGTCTTGCATTTTCTTTTCAAAATTCTGTGTCCACACCCGTATTAGGTCATGATTAATATTACACTTTGCTTTGTCTTGTGCCCGTGTACTCTCGAAAGAATCTTGAAACTTTCTGTAATGTTTTGTGCCCCAGAAGTGTGATTGATCTGGGCTGTGTTCATCATCTGACATCATTTTCTGTTAATTATTATTTACCTCCACTAATGATGATATTTACACAAGAAAATCAAAGAATGCAGATTTGGGTAATTAGCAATCAAAATCAATCTACTTATCTTTATCTGCTGTTTACTCGAACGCTTGATGTACAGGAACGTGATTCTCGTGCTGGTTACCGTTGACCTGGTCTGGTTACGTCTGTCGCTTTGTAGAATTGAAACCTGCTGTGGAAAGAAATGATGTTATTTTCGTTCTGACTCTATTAACGAATCTTTGATTTACAATTTCTTATACATATTATGCAATAGATCTTCTTCTTTACAAGAGTAGCGTTCTTTTATGCAATTTACATGGGAATGTGGTTCATGTGTACTTCTGACACCATTATACCTGTCAGAGTCCTAACTATTTTTCTCCTTCTAGCTCACTGGACTTGGACAGGCAAATTACAACATCTACGACACATATACTAATAACACATGACTGCAATCGGAAACTCGCAGGAGCTTTCTCCTGAACAACATTTATTACAATATATATTACAGGCTGACAACATGGTCGCACTTTACGCTCAAACAATCGTTCAACACCAGCAGCCACGCGCTAGCTCACGTGGGCGATATTCACACTGTCGCCCGTATAACCATTCGCAATCACCGCCTCACATCATCCCGCACATATCACAGTTAGTACATTCCTCGAATATCAACACACAACGTTCATCTCCATCTATAAGTCACCACACTATCGTTCTATCGTTCTATCGCTCTCTAGATCTCCACACGTCCGTCTCTATTCGCTGTCTCACACACACTGACTCTCTCTCCTCCTTGACCTTCCCACATCACGTGGGTCTGTCCACGGACTTCTTGCCTGACCTCCCGTCAGCCAAGCCGTGGTGTCTCTTACTGCCCTTGACCTCAGCTATGCTTACACTGACTCTCGCTTACATACCGGCACTTACACTCTTACTTACACATAAGACCCTGACATTGATCCTCTTGTCATTATACCTCCCTTCAAAGATGACACATAATAACCTTTTTGAGATGAGCAGGTTATAATAATTTTATTAAATTATGTTGGTCACAAGGAGTTAAAATCAGAAATTTGGTACACGTAGGCAATGTAACAACAGACAGAGACAGAAGAAAGTAAGACATCTGTACAATGCGTTGTAAGCAATCACCATATTGTAAATACCGTGCTTCAAATTGAGGTAAGGAAAAGAACAACGGGTGGTTATATCTGTTTGCCAAATACTGCTACTCTTTTAAAATTGTTGTTCTAATGTATAATTTATTCAATAGTTTATATTCTTTTCTGTAGTTCCGATGCTGCTTAAAATAGTATTTGTAGACACATGATTACATTCTGCTGGACAAGAAATGTTGGACAGAAAAAAGACAACTACTGAACATCACACAAAACAGAAGGTTATCTTGTCTTGTCACAGTACGAAACATCGAGATCTGGTACAGAACATGCTGGAAGGCAAGATCCACAGCAAGAGAACAAGAGGTGTAGAAATACACCAGGAGTCATGATCACGGTGGGCCCTTTCCTAGAGAGTGTCAGGAAGGTAAAGGGCCGAAACTTTCTGGGAAGGGAGACCTCATCTGACGATCAGAAACCTTCTGTCGTGCTTGCTCCGCAGTGGAGTTGTTATACCTTGTCTAGGTCACAACATGAAACAAAAACAAGAGGATCTGTGACAGAAAATATTGGAAGGCAGTTTCCATGGCAAGAGAACAAGAGGACGTCAGATGAAAAATTATATTGCACAAGCATGCATAGATGTTAGAACACAAATTCATGCTGGGCTGAAGAGAGTTTCTGAAAATAGGAGACAATAAAAGGATATGACCAGATGACTTCAAGGCCAGTCTTGAACTACTTTACGTAGTGAGGAAACGAATTATAGTAATAATACTAATAGCACATACATTTTCCTGGTTTGCGAAATTACATCAGCTAGAAATAACACTGGGATTGGTCCAGAAAACACTCAGTAGTAGGAGTACGTGCCATCACTGCCCACGAAGACGCTCAGCTAAGAGGTATTTCTGTCTATACATGTTTGTGAAGGTCTGCGTGGCCGTGTTGGTTGATGAGTTTGCGCTTAAACTTCCGGTGCTCTGAAGGTTGGGTGGCGGGTTCGTTTTCTACACCCTTCAGTTGAACTATACATTGATTTCTAGTTCAGAAAGCAATGACAAACTATTAAAAGTTTGCCTAGAAAATTTACCCAGGGTTGGGGTTCATCGCTACGTCCTACAAAGGACATGCAACATTGTTTTATGTTTGTACACACTAGTATTGTTGACGTTTTGTTTTTGTACACACTATTGTTGACGATTTATGTTTGTACACACTATTGTTGACTTTCAGAATCTGTCAGGTTGTTTACGGGAAAGAGATTTATTTTGCAACGGGAACGTCGTCAAGTGGCTTTCAAAGTGAAATGGCAGCGGGCCATCTTTTCCATCATCGCGGAGTTTGTCATATATCCTGATGACTGTGATAATTAGAGGCGGTACAAAATCATGGCAGCCATACTGGATATTGTAAATCTGGAAATCAATTAAGTTAATCTTTAGCGGGAGTCAAGCCAGAAATTAATCTGAAATTAAGGTCAAAAGAATGTGACCTCTAGGTTTGAGGTCAGGCGGATTGAAAGCCGTGAAAATTTGTTCTGATCAGATCAAGAGATGGTAACTGTCATCATCATGTGCCATGCGTTGACTGTCATGTTTCATCATCTCAGACGATAACCAGTCATTGATTGGTTATGTCATGTTTCATCATCTCAGACGATAACCAGACATTGATTGGTCAGCTCTGTATTCTTGTCTCGATTATGCCATGTGGCCAAGCCATCCAGATATATACTTCTCTGTCTTCCCCTTGTTCTTTTCCCTCAGTCTAGCCGGTTGTAACAAAGTTTTCTAATTTGTTTCTTCTCATAACGGAGCCACAAGATCCTGACTATCTGCATCTATTAGTAATTTTTCTAATCTGTTTATGGTTTTCATTTGTTTCTTGAAGGTCTTGTTCATTACTTTTTCTGTTTGTCCATGGTATTCTTTGCATTTTCCTCAGAAAACACATCTCCGCTACCATCATATATTTCTCAGCTTGTCTGCTCATTGTCCATGGTCTCATTCACATAATAGTGCAGGTTCTACGTAGCACTTCAGCACTATTTTTCTCGTTGCAAATGACATCTTTTTATTGGTCAGTATGTTTTCCATCTTGCAAACTACTACCTTTCCCATAGCGATTCTTGTTCTAATCTCTTCAAGGCATCTCCCATCAGATGTTATGACTGTTCCCAGATAGTTGTACCGATTCACTTGTTTAAGAGTATTCCGTTTAACCTTATAATATATTGTGGTATTTCTTTCTTCTTAGAGACGACCATAATCTCTGCCTTCTTACAATTTAATTTTAATTCTGGTGTTCACTGTGTACAATAACCGTATCTACTAAATATTGCAGATCCTATTCATTGTCTGTAATCAATACTGCATCATTCACATATCTGAAGTTATTGGTGCTATGTCCCCCAATGGCGATTCCTCTAATATATTCTAAATTTCTCATATTTTCACTGTAGAGTGGAGAAGGATATTGAGACATTACCCATCCCTGTCGCACACCTCACTTAACAGGCTGCTATTGATCTGCTTAATTATCAGTCTTTATGGCAAGTTGTTGTTTCCAGCATATGTTGTTTACAAGTCTAAGGACTTTCCTGCCGGTCTCCCTGGTCTAGGAGTTACACGACTTTCTCCGTAATCCCGTATACTCTCGTGAGTAACGTGAAGTTGCGCAATAATTGGTAGCGGTTCTCTCCGCGTCGGTAACTTACGGGGTATGTGAGCCGGTCGCTCAGAAAGCAATGGCAAACTACTGAGCATAATCTTTCCAAGAAAACAACAATCAGCTGAAAGATGCTGATGTTGACAGCGATGTCATGTAAAGGATATGCGAAAAAAAGGAATTTCCAATCAATTTGTAGATCTGAAAGCATCTTTATCATGTTGACTTGTCTTACTTTATCGAAAGCCTTTGTCTAGTCAATAAAGCAACGATGTAGGTTTTTGTTCACTTCTATAGAATGTTCAATTAATGTTCACAGCAAACACACGGCATTTACTGTACCCTTGCCTTCTACGAGCCAACATCGTTCTTCCCCTATTTCGTTTTCTATTTTCTTCCTAACTCTTTGCGTGATGGTTCTTGGCAAAATCTTCGTGATGTGACTCAATATGCTATTTGATTTATGTTGATCACAGTCCAAGGCTCATGATTTAGAGATTGCGATAAATGTATCTTCTTCTTCTACAGTCCAGTAGCACATATTGTCTTCAGCAGTCTGGTAACCTGGTATGAACGCTTTAAGACACTGAAGATCTCACTAAAAGCTATTGGACTACATCACGACACTTAGGAGACTGCTGCCAAAGACATAGATTCGTGGCGGACATCATTACGCAAGGATTAAGTCACTTGTGAAGCAAACAGAACTGCAAGAGCTGTGAAAAAAAAGGCTGGACAGACTAACCACTGCAGGAGATACTACTCCTGGAATGTCAAGCATTCTTTGCCCACATTGTCAAAGAACATTTCGAGCCATAATATGCATTACCAGCCATCTTAGAACTCACGGCTCCATACTTTCAACCCCACTGGATAAAATGAATGGTCATCATCATTCTTGATGGGCAAACAACAACCAGGTCTACTGCATATTCTTATAAGGCTTTGATCATTTCTATTGTGATGATGTCGAAACCGGGGTAGCAGATACAGCTATAAAGACTGGCCATCTGTAACACTTAACTGATTCAGTGCTAACGGATAATATATCGCAATTGTGACCTTCTTTGTAGACAAAAGGACAATACATCCCCATACAAAGGTCGTCGTGTTATTTGTTTTGTTTCCTGGTATCCTCCACAATTCCAATGCTCAGTTAACGGAAATGTATTTTATAATACTTGTTCATGTGATCGTGTATCATGCTTGGTCCAAACCTAATATTTGGTTGGCACTGAATCAGTTAATATACCGCTAACCTAATCATTTGGTGTCAGTCGCGGTTGATTAGCCCGCATATCTGCCATCCCGGAAGTCATATATTCGACTCCCAATAGAAACAGGAATTTTTTGTTTTTAAAATTTGCCTGGACTCCCAGGTCGACCATGCCTAAAATTGATACCAAGAAATTACTTTTGGAGTATATGCGGACAGCGGTGACATTTAAATTCCTCTTCCTCTTGTATCCTACTGCTTTAGCTGTGAAGCGTCGCAGATAGGAGACAGGTATAATTGTTTGTGTTTCGATGGTCTTGTTGCTTCTATAAACGTACTATTATTTGATTTCTTGAGTGTGTCTTTAACGCCATCTAGCCAACTCTTTCTTGGCCATTCTCTCGCGTTGTATCCCAATATTCTCACGTAGAACGTTCTAGCCACTGGTTGCTCTTGTTCCATTCTAAATAAACGCCCAAACCATTTGATTCTTTGATATTTTCTTAGTTTCTCATTTATCTCTCTATCTATTCTTGTTGTGTTTTTTTTCCAGCTGCTTTTCTAATGCATCTCAACTCCCATGATGATATTTTACACCTGTGCATTTCTAGGGCTGTCCGTGTTATTGATAACATCCAGGCATACACTCTCTGCCATTCCCTTGCTCTTTTCGCATCAGCATTGTCAGTTGTCACTGCGCTTTCAAGTTTTGTTTTTCCTCATAACGTGCCCAAAAACGTCATGATTTTCTGTGTGTAATTTCTCTAGTCAATATACGGTGTTTATTCGTTTTCTTATCGAACTTTCTTATTAATTTTTCTGTCTGTCAATAATATTCTTTGCATTGTCCTCAGAAACCGACATTTCCACTGCCATTTTAAGTTTCGCAGCGCGTATGCTTTTTTGTCCATTTTCCCCACGCACATACCATTTTAGGTTC
>OY992877.1:21997338-22322338 GCA_963921405.1 Cepaea hortensis | reverse complement strand
ACTATTCCTTTTTCCATTTTCTTACAGCACAACGCTTATCCATCCTGGCCTTTACCACCTAAAAATTCTACCAAGGAGGTTGCTCCCAGCTTTTTTTCTTGCAATGTTGATTTCTGCGCTTGTCACGTTTAATTTTACTCACAACATCTTGCCCTTTACTGTCATACTTGAAAGTATTTGGGCTGCCTGGTTCTGCCTTTCACCACCAATATGCTGTAAGAGTGGTGGTCGCTGGCATGGTACCCTAGGACACACTATATACACTTTGTAGTGAGTGAAGGAGAACCCAGCGCCAGATCAATAACACTGTCCTCATCAGTTGGTCGACTTGCTGTCCTGGTGACACAGCCACTGTTAATACAAACAAGATCAATGGTTTCAAGTGCGGCCTCGAGCTCCTCCCCCTATATGTTGGAAGAAATGTGTCCCCATGATCTGCCTTTAGCCTTGACATCTCCACAGAAAATGACATTCCTCTGGTGACTTAATATTTAACTCAAGTACTGCCACCTGTAGGAGTCCACGCTTGCGTTGCAGGCATGAACATTAACCAACACAAATGCTATATCCCTTTTAATATGTGCAGGTGCCAGTTGCTGAAAGTTTACAGTTTATTAGTAACAGGTTTAGTCGTTCAGCCGGCGCTGTGACGAAGGGGTCACGAATGCGTTCGAAACACAGCTGCGGGTGATTTGGAAGCAGACCGCCTTGCATTGATTTTCATACAATGAATCATACAATCTATTGTTTAGAAGCTTTTTGTCTGTTATATATTTGGAAGATTTGTGTCTGTTTTCTTCCAGCTTATTTCATATAATCACAAAATGCTAATTTTATATTTAATTCCGCCATCATTTCTGCTGTATTTTGTAATCGATATATAGTTCTACCACTGCAAATGTCAGTTCTGGAGTGTTTCCTAGGTGGAAGAGGTAAGTACCTTTAAGTCGGCCATTTAGTTAAAACATCAACGATAGGGAGCATATGTTGGATCATTTCCCCAGGGCATGCTGGTGTGATGGGAAAAAGGGTACGCAGAGATTGGCTTGGTTTGCATCGTTAGGCGGGGTATTGGTGCACGATAAGGTAGACGTGGTCAGGACAGTTGAGATCATGTGTATGGTGCGGAAGAATATATTAATCATTGTAGTTTAGAGAGACTGGTGCGGTAGAGAATGACCAGAGGATCTGATCAACACTCACGACTCCGAGGAAAGGACACACGGACACATAATCAGACTTATATCGGTACCATAAGCATTTGGGCTCTTCACTGACTGTTGAAGATGAGGACGGAGCACGCATGAGAATGCCCCGAGTGCTGTAATGTCGGTTCTTGGTTCAACTCAACTTTTAGTTAGTACTTTGTTATTCATATCTTTCTTGTGCGTATTTTGCTATTCATATTCCTGTGTTGATCCACTGTAAAGCAAAATAAAATCAATGTGTGTCCTTTGCAATCCGTACTCCTTGCGTATATTTTACTACTAATCATATTGCTAAGTTGGTACCGTGAAAACTAAAATGAATTAATTAGTTTGTCCTTGATTATTCATATTTCTTGGACATATTTTGCTAATCTTATTCCTTCATTGAGTTGCAACAATTGATCCACAACAATTCGAGACCAGGTGGTGTAATCATCTACAGTACACGGATGGCTCTGTGCAAAGAGGAAAAGTGCCTAGGCCGTAGGGGTTTAAGGCGAAGGTTTGGTGAAAGGTGTTTGTACAGGAGAGCCTAACATATCATCTCATCACGGCCTGGAGAGAATTGTGCAATTGTGCAGCAGGGAGTAACCAGGGGAACTGGCCGACACTCAGGACTCCGAAAGGCCAAATGAACGATAGTGAGACGACTACTGGTATCATTAGTATTGGGACTCTTCGCTGGCTGTTGAAAAAGAGGACGAAACAGGTATGAGAATGTCCCGAGTGTTGTGATGTCGGTTCTTCTTAATTTACTCACTCTTAAGTTGATCCAATAAAGCAAATGGAAATCAATATGCTTTTTCTTTGTTATTCGTATTCCTTGCGTATATTTTAATACCATTTTTATTCCTAAGTTAACCACATCAAAGTCAAAAAGGAAATAATTGAGTTTGTCTTTGATTATTCATATTTCCTGAACATATTTTGTTAATCTTATTCCTAAATTGATCCATGAAGTTGATCAAAATGAAATCAACGAACACTCCCGGAGCCAGACTTCTTCATCCGGGCTATTGATCTCCGTCACGATCACTTATCTTGGTATTTGTGTTATTTGTTATCATTCAGATGTCATTCTAGTCAGATGTTTTGTTTGTTCTGGCTACTGAATTCTGTTGATTTTCTTTACTTAAAGCAGTACAATGTAATCAGAAACTTTTGCTTAATCGTGCAGTCATATTGCGCTTCTTTATTGTGCGCGACATCGTTTGTTATGTTATTATATTAAAATATTCATTATTTATATTTAAATTTTAATAATTGCAAAAAGTGCGTCTGTTTACGACTTTTAATAATATATATAATAATGTGTTATATAATAAAACATAATACAATACCATGACATGATGTATTAACATTCTGTTCTGAATCAGAACTGTATGTAAATAGTGCTAAAGGAATAGTCTATCAGTTTAAAGTAAATATAATATAAATACCTTAATTTAAGGGAGAGTTTATACTATACGGACTTGAGTCCGAATAGACAGAGTAGTTTATACGGACTTGAGTCCGTATAGACAGAGTAGTTTATACGGAGCGGAGTCCGTATAGACAGAGTAGTTTATACGGAGCTGGGTATAGCTGAAGTATGAAGCTGTTTAAATATCAAGAATAGTTTTCCAGATTGGTATCCCCAATGTGTCCCCATGCGAGTTAAAGAATTGTTAACTTGCGTTTCTGTACACTTACTGTTTACTACAGGCTTCCATCTTTGTTGACATTACTGCCCTATTATTTCCTGCTATTGATGTCCTCATAATTCCGGTCCAAGCTGACAGTAATATGCGTCGCCTCAGAAAGACATGATTAGGCAATTCAAACACCAGGCTTCCGACTTACTGGCCTGATGAATTAACAAATAAACAAGGAAATGCTATGCACATAAAGTGCAGGAAAACCTGGTATATGTGAAGCAGGTTGAAAAGAGAGAGGGGGGAGATAGATAACGAAGATAGTGTGAGAGACAGAGATACGAGAAAGATGTGTTGAAAGACATAACAAAGTGATAAAGACAAGTGAGAGAAAGAGGGAGGGATATATATATATATATATATATATATATATATATATATATATATATATATATATATAGAGAGAGAGAGAGAGAGAGAGAGAGAAAACTCGTGTTCGGTTGGCTAAGCGCCTTTCCCAAGACAACAAAAGTAGAGGACAGATAAAAACAGAAAGACAAGTGTGCAGGTTCTTGTGCAGCAAGATAAAGACACGTGTAACCAACACAAAACACAAAAACCCTAGGAAACACTGTTTGCTGCCAAAAGCGAGATCATCAGACCAGCACTGGTTGATACCAACTTATTTGTTCTTCATTTACCAGGTATCTGTTATGTGGTTACTTCAATTAGCGAGTGGGACAGGTCGGGAGAGAACATACCGGGCACTGCTCTTGCTGAGGCCTCGCTTGATACGGATGTTGTCTGTCTAAATGATGGGACACCAACTAGGCAGGCAATGAGACTGGGGGACCCTGACACCGCCATCGACCTGGCGCTTGTATCACAAGAGGCGGCATCCACAAAATGGAGTGTCCTTGGGGATTGTAGAAGCGACCACCTGCCCCGCTCTGTACTGGTACCTAAGCCCAGTACAGTCAGGGCTATAGACCAAGCCATGTGAGAAAACCCGGGTCAAGGAGGTCTTTCTGGTGACTGCCGAGTCCATCAACGATGAATGGTGGTATTTACTATTTGTGGATGCATTTGTAAAGAAAAGAACAAATGCATCCATACTTCAAGAGTTGAATATTGAATGTCCCGTAATGACATCTATTTCCAAAGCGATTTTCTATCAATGTCATTAAAAAAAAATTGTGTCGCTGGTGAGGAATCGAACCTCAGCCTCCCGCGTGACAGGCGGAAATGCTCACCACTAAGCTACTGAAAACACAATGAAAACTTTACAAAAATGTGTAATATAGTCAAACACATGTCCCGATGACGCAGTTCACGTGACCAGCCGGGGTTTCCGGAAAAAACGGACCGGAAAAACGAAGTGGAGTCTGAATAGACAGAGTAGTTTATACGGACTCGAGTCCGTATAGACACTTTCTTAATTTAATCCAATCATCACTCAGGTGCCGTCTCCACAATGAAGGTTGGCTGCAATGGATCTCCAACACTGTCTATTCCCTTGACAGTGTATTCTGCCAAATTGATGTTCATCAATCTCTTGATATTATCTTCCCACTTGTATCGTTGTCTACCTCTTGCTCGCTTGCCCTCAACCTTGCCCCCCTCCCCCCGTATGGTTTTTATAAGAGTGTTATGTCTTTTAACATGGCCAAAATATTTCACTTACCTCTTTTTTATTTCTTTCATCAACTCTCTTTTCATTCCCAGTTTTTCTAGAACCTCTGTATTTGATTATTTTTGTTTCCATGAAATACAACACATTCATCTGTACATTCACATCTCCAGGGTCTCTTTTCAGCCTTCTAGTTGCTTGTTCAATGTCCAGGTTTCCGCACCATTTAGTAGTGTTGAATAGACATAACATTTGACAGTTCTCAGTTTTAATAATCTCTCTAGATGTTAATACTGATTTCATGATGTTGAAAGCATTTTTGGCCATTCCTAGGTAATACTTTTGATTCACATACAGATAATAACTAATGACCCTTCTTGTAGAATGTAAAATCTTGTAAAAGCTTTTTTTTAAAGCAACTTATAGAATGGAGCAGGGACAACCAGTCACAAAAACAATTTCAAATAGCTTTAGAGCAGAGATGGAGACTTTGAAACCTGCAGTAAAAGTGTTGGTGGCCGAGAAAAATAAAAGAAAAACAAGTTGCTCTCTTTCTTTATGGATACAAAAGAGCAAAAACAGTGCATATTTAATACTAGCAAACCTAAGAGCAGCGCTCCATGGACTATATCAGAAATCCTCAAGTGTTGAAATACAACATTGCAAGATACCTGGAAATGAAGACGCCAGTAGATTTGCAAACGAAGGTGGAAAGCTACCTCAGCTAATATAGACATAACCTATGATGAGACAGAGAAATTTATAAGCAGCAATCATACAACAAAGTTAAAATTAGAGTATTCAGATCACCAGAAAGATGATTTATATTATTATCTCCACCAAAGGGGAAAAGAAACAAATTTCAGACTCCACACAGGACACTCATCTCATCTCATCTTGTTCCTCTTATACCTTGAGGTGTAGAGATGAAGTATAAACAACACAAGAATGCCCGCTAATGGGCTTCATGTATCGATATTCCTATGGACTTTGCTATTTCCTACGTCAATTGTTTATGTGGTTGGCCTCTTCCTCTGCTTCCATCTGGTCTGTACATCATTGCTTGTTGTGGTATACTGTTAGTTGGTAACCTAGTTGCATGGCCAAACCATTTGACTTGCTGCCATCTAATAAAATCTAACACTGCTGTAACCCCCAGTTTAGTCCTGATTTCTTCATTTCTAATCTTCTCTCTTCTTGACACATTGAGTATTCTTCTCAGGAATCTCATTTCTGTTGTTATGATTTTTCTTTTCTCTTTTTCAGTCATTGTCCAGGTTTGGCATTGGTAACATAGAGTTGGTAGGAAGATTGTGTTGTAAAGTTCTTTCTTAGTAGTTATTGATACATGTTTGTTCTTTAGTATTGGTGCCATTTCTCCAATGAGTTGGTTTGCTTTATTGCATCTGTTTTCGATCTCATCTTCTGATTTGCCATTTGATGATATTATACCTCCTAGGTACCTGAAGCTCTTGTTTCAGGGGGTGTTCGTTTAGGTGAATCATTGTTGTTTTTTCTTCTTTGGTTATAGTCATTACCTCTGTTTTACTTGTGCTAATTTTCATGTTATGTTCCTTACATATTTTGTTTACACTTCATGTGGTCTTTTAATTATTTTATTTATTATTGCTTGGTCATTCGCAAATAGTTCTTTATTGGTATAATTTGCAGATGGTTCTTCTTCTGTGTTCTGTTCATCATGCAGTGTTCTTGCAGTCTCTGTTTGGCTGGTTTCTTTACGTATGTTGTCTGTATAGGTTATGAAAAGGAGAAGGGACAGGACATAACCTTGTCATACTCCGAATCTTACAGTGAAGGGTTCTTAGTGTCCTCCTGTTGTTCTGACTATGCATTCACTGTTGTTGTTTAAGTTTCTACCTAGGTTTGTTAGGTGTGTACTCACTCCATATTGTTTAGGGATTTCCCACAGTTTGTTTCTATCTTCTCTATCAAAGTGGTCGACAAAGGCTAAGTAGAGTGTTTTATTAAATTCGATTGATTTTTTAATAAGTTGTCTAAGAGCAAAAATGGCAACTGTGCATCCTTTCTTTTTCCTAAATCCAGTTATGTTTCTCTTAGTTGGGGTTCTGTATTAGTTAGTAATCTTTTCTCAAGAATTTTGCAAAATATTTTCCCAGTATGACTCAAAAGGGAAATGCCTCTGTATTGTGCGAGGTCTCTTTTAATGCCTTTATTTTTCCAAATTGGAATAATGTGGGTGTTTCTCCAGTCTCATGGTGTCTGTTGTTCCACCCAAACACAGTTGAATAGTCTATGTAGCCATGTTGTGCCTACATCTCTTGCTGCTTTAATGCAGGACACAACAGGCTGAAATGATATTGTTTGTTCATCAAGAATGATAATGACTATACATTTTATCCAGTGGGGTTGAAAGTATGGAGCCGTTAGTTCTGAGATGGCTTGTAAGCCTATTTTGGCTCGAAATGTTCTTTGAAATGTGGGCAAAGAATGCTTGACGTTTCAGGAGGAGGATCTCCTGCAGTGGTTTTTCTGTCCAGCCTTTTGTTTCCACAGCTCTTGCAGTCTTTGCTTCACAAGTGACTACACCTTTGCGTAATGATGTACGCCACGAATTTCAGTCTTTGGCAGCAGTCTCCCAAGTGTCGTAATGAATTCCAAAAGCTTTTAGTGAGATCTTCAGTGTCGATAAAGCATTTCCTCTGACCACCTTAGGAACATTTACCACAACGCAGCTTGATGTAAAAAATTCATTTAGGGAGCCTGTGATCTGGCATGCGAGTCAAGTAACCAGCCCAGCGAATCTGATTCTTCATTAGAAGAGTGTGGATACTGGGCATGGACACTCTTTCTAGGACTTTAGTGTCTGGGATCTTGTCTTGCCATTTAATCTTCAATAGCTTCCTAAGGCAGACTGTGTGGAAGTGGTTTAATTTCCTAGCATGTTGCTGGTAAACAGTCCAGGTTTCACAAGCATATAGCCGTGTGTATAATACGACTGCTTTGTAGACTTTCAGCTTTTTTTGCAGGCTTATTTCATTTCTGTCCCACACATTCTTGAACAATCTGCCAAAGGCTGCATTGGCCTTGGATATTATTGCATTCACTTCATCATTAATTGTGGCCAAGATAGGTGAATTTGTCCACAACACTTAGTCTATGACCATTCACTTTGATATTCAGTATGATGTGATTAATCCCAGGAGCTGGCTGATACATAACTACAGTCTTCTCCAAGTTGATATTGAGCCCAAAGTTGGCACATGCATATGAGAAAGCTGAAACATTGTGTTGCATGTCTGCCTCTGAGTTGGCATATAGAGTGCAATCGTCAGCAAACAGCAGCTCTCAGACGGTGTCATTATTAGTCTTGGTCTTAGCTTTCAGCCTTCTTGAAATTGAACAACTTTCTATCCATGTGGTAGTTGATGTCTATTCCAATGTCATTTTTGAAGGCATTCGTCAACATTGCTGAAAACATGAGGCCTCTTTCCTCTACTTATATGAGTGTCTGTCAGTACCTGTAGATTTATTTGACATGTGAGTGTCTGTCAGTACCTGTAGATTTATTTGACATGTGAGTGTCTGTCAGTACCTGTAGATTTATTTGACATGTGAGTGTCTGTCAGTACCTGTAGATTTATTTGACATGTGAGTGTCTGTCAGTACCTGTAGATTTATTTGACATGTGAGTGTCTGTCAGTACCTTTAGATTTATTTGACATGTGAGTGTCTGTCAGTACCTGTAGATTTATTTGACATGTGAGTGTCTGTCAGTACCTGTAGATTTATTTGACATGTGAGTGTCTGTCAGTACCTGTAGATTTATTTGACATGTGAGTGTCTGTCAGTACCTGTAGATTTATTTGACATGTGAGTGTCTGTCAGTACCTGTAGATTTATTTGACATGTGAGTGTCTGTCAGTACCTGTAGATTTATTTGACATGCTGTTTCAGTGGCCTCAGATGTTCTCAAGCAATTGATATTTCAGAGTTTCTTTAGTTGTTTTGCAAATTCTGGTGAATGGCAGAAATGGTAAAATAGGGATGTGTCACGGTAGTGACATAAAGCTGTTAATATGAAAGCAGACATGTTGTATTATATATCAAATTAAAGGGAATTGCCTAGGAAACTCTTTTATATGGATACTTTTTGTATATTAAAATAATCCTAAAAATGTGTAAATAATAAAAAATATATAAATATATTAAAATAATTCCTTCCCTTCATCAAACATGAAATATTCTGTGTACTCTAACATATTTATACACAGTTAACATATCATTAATCAGATGTGATTTTTGACAAAGCTCCCAAAGAACAGTTTCAATTAAATATGTTTGTTGTGACTCCACATATTGAAAGAATAATAATTTGTGTATCACACAAAAATACAAACTAACTACAGCACAATGGGCAATTCGAGAACAAGTAAAAATTGTGCCGTTTCAATGACTATGGGCATGCCTCAGCGTGAGCGAGATCTCCATATTGCTGTTGTTGGCAATGATAAGCAGAGTGTTTTGTCAGTGTTGAATCAAGGCGTTGACATCAACTATCCCTGGAGTAACCCAGCTGTACCCAGTGTCAAGGACAGCACCACCCCGCTGATTGCTGCTGTGTCTTTAAACCATGTGGAGATAGTTATGGTAATGTATTCTTGGCTGTGCTGTCATAACTTTGTATGTTTTAATGGTATTGTGCTAATTGCTAATTTGTTGTATTTGGTTTGGTTTGTAAAGGTTCCCCTGGAAGGTTAAACTGGTCAGAAAATTCCAGAAGAAGGCATATGTTGTCGGCCGATAGGCGCAAATATCGCATCTATGTTGTAAATGGGCACAATGCATTTACATCCAAAATAATCATTTTGGACGAACGAAGAAAAAGAAGAAGTAAAGGGTCACTTTCATTGCACATGGGTATCTCCATAAATAAGTCACAAAGACTACTTATCACAAGCATCAGAAAGAGACAGTCATCGTTTTTTGGCCACGTTATGAGAAGACAAAAACTGGAACATGTGACAGCCAGAAATATTTGCGGAGAGAGAGATAGAGGAAGACAGCGGGAGAAGATTCTTGACAGTCTTGTGTCATAGCATGGAAGGGAGTCAACACATGAATTGATCCATTCCAACAGAGATTACAATTTGTGGAGAGGCATGATTTCCCACGTCAGCCAGCAAGGCACTGGATGATGATGATGATGATCTCCATAAATGCTTTAATCTCTTTCCATAGATCACACAAGACTCTCAGCACTGTGCATGAACTCTGTTGCACTGGCGGGGATCCAGTTGTGTATAGTAGAATCATGCATGCTTTAAATTTTGCATGGGTTAAGTTAGTTGCAAGTCTTTTACATGCTGTCACAGTCAACCCCAGTATTTTTTTGCTGTTTGTAATCTAACTAGACAAGTTTACATTCAGTAGTTTGCCATTGCTTTCTGAACAACCAGTGCTCATATCTGTCATCATACTGTCATCTACTGCCTATAGTAGAGTGGAGGACGGGGGTTCTGAGCCTGGCTAGTGCAGTCTCCACAAACTGTGCAGGTTAGGGTTTTCATATTGCTCATGACAGAAAAAAATCCACACCTTATTCAAGGATTCAAACCTGGGTCTCCTAAAGGAGAATCCGGCATTCTAGCCACTTGGCGAGCCTCTCCTCTATCATTAAATGAAAGCGTGTGCAAGTCAGTCTGCTTCCAAATCATCTGCAGCTGTGTTGCCAGTGCTCCTGTGTTTCAAACATGGTTTGCAGATTGCATTCTTAACCCTTTAGCCACAGTCTCGGCTTTGTCTGGGTCATCATCATCATGTGCCCTGCCAGCTGGCCTAGGTGTTCACGTCTCTCTACAGATCTCAGTCTCTGGTATGGATCAACTCTGCTGAGGATATTCTTCCATGCCACTGTTTCAGTCCATCCAGCATCATTTCTCTTGGTCTGCGTCTGCCTCATTTCCCATATATCTTTCCATTTGTCATGATGTTCTGTAATGCCTGTTTTCTCAAATCATGACCAAAGAAAGTTGTCTCTTTCTTATTGTTGTAAATAATGTTTCTAGTTTCATTAGCCTCTTTTAGGCAATCATTGTTATTTACTCAGGCAGTCCAAGGTATTCGCAGCATTTGTCTCAGGAACTACATCTCTGTTGCTTTTAAGTTCTTCCTAATTTGTGTGGGTAGCTTTTCAAATTTAGAAACCTTGCCTGTTCATCCTGATTTTTAAAAATATCCAACTGCTGACAGATTTTTAACATGTGCTGTACGCACTGGGGTCTTTCGTGGGTTTTATTTTCACCCTCGTCTGAGAAGACTAGACATCTGATCCACTATTCCACTATCAGGGAAAACTATACCATCTGTTTTCTTATTTATGTAAAAATCCAAAGATTCAACACCATGAGACCGCTTGCTATCAGAGTCAAACATGGTTCCGTCTAAATTTCAAGTTAAGAAACACATCATTATCTGTGAGATATGCTTGAGGAAAGCTGACACAATCACTAGAATAAACAGAATAGGAAATGATATTAGAAGTGGCATAGGTGCCACTCACTGCATTGAATTTATAGAGGGGCAACAAATAAAGTTTTCAGACAACTTAGTGTCAGTAAACCTGTTCAACTGTATCTTTGTGCCCACAAATGAAGGTCTGGTCATAGAGCCAAAGGAAAACCAAGAAACATGGATAGATTCCGTCAAGCATGGACTACACAAACTCAATGCAGAAAACCTCAGCTCTTTTTTTCCCTGCACTTTACTGTAAACGTGGACCAGAATAAACAGTTACGGGTCATCTTCAGCACTGGGATAGATGGATGGATGAATGAACAAGCAGATGGGCAGATGGATATATTGATAGATAGGTAGATAAATAGATGAATGGATAAATAGATTGATTGACAGACGGTTGAATGAATGAATAGTAGGTGGATAAATAAATTGATTGACAGATGGTTGGATGAATGAACACTAGATGGATAAATAGATGGGTAGGTGGATAGCAAGATAATGATTAGATAACGAAGAAGGAAAAAAATGTAACGATGATGATTAGATGGTTTTCTTCCTCTTCCCTGAGCAATATGAATCTGTTGGCAGCTTACTGCACCAGTCCCAGCTGTGGGGAACATCTCCCAGCTGGACTGCATCTCATCAAGCCTACCGGAACCCAGCCGGTCTGATAACTGAAAGACATAGCTCCTAGTGTGTAGCACTTAAAGGAGATGAGATGGAATCTATTCACAGGTGACTAATGGTCACCTTTTTGTTTACTTCTGAAGAAGAGCTAGCTAACCCTGAAACTGCTGGCTTACATTATTAAATGAATGGACACTCTCTTTGGATTGATGGACTAGCAAAAGCAGTGAGGACTTCCTTGTCCATATCCCACTTTGGTCTTGTACAGAAAACTCTTCCTAACCTGAATCTGAGATATATAGGACTGAAGATGAGCTGAAAGACAAGATGATAAAATGATGATAATGTGATGAAGGTTGGATGATAATATAATTATGCTGATCGTCACTATCTTGCAGGAGGTCCCTTATGGAACGTCACTCTTATCACAGTCTGCTGAGAAGGTTCTAGATCCTTCAGATAGGTCAAGACCTACATCACAGCACTCGGGACATTCTATCTCCATCCTCATATTCAACAGCCAGTGAAGAGTCTCACTACTAATGGCTTGATCCTTTGCCATTTCTCTGCGTCAAACATTTTCATGCCCAAGATGTCTGCAATGCATGTCTATCTTTGTGTTTTTCGACTGCTGCCCTTTCTTCCATAAACCATGCCTCCCATCGCTGTTCTTTCTCCATCAAGCTGATACAGTGTGACAATTACTATGATGTTGCTGTTGATAATGAGATCATGTTTATAATATGATGATGATTACTCAGACAGTGAATACTCAAGTAATTTGCTGTGCAGAAATATTTTCTTGCCTCAACACTGCAAGATACATCAAGGAAACCAGTTAAACAGCATAAATTCTTTTAGAATCCACAGAGAAAGATATTATATGGAGATATCTGCTACACCCCCACCCTCTCTGTCTCTCTTTCTTTGTCTCTCACTTTCTCTCTCTCTCGCTTTCTCTCACTTTCTCTCCCTCTCTCTCTCTCTCTCTCTCTCTCTCTCTCTCTCTCCTTCCCTCCCTCTTTCTCTCTCTCTCCCTCTCTCTCTCCCTCTCTCTCTCTCTCTCTCTCTCTCTCTCTCTCTCTCTCTCTCTCTCTCTCTCGCTGACAGAAGAAAACTAGAGATTAGTGAGTTGGAAACACATGCAAGGAACTACAACAGATTGCAAAGGATGGGAAGGCTTTAGCGGTTGTGGACTTCTGCATAATACAGGTATAAATGTTCAAAGAAACAGTACAAAAGACGTAATGTTAAATAGGTCACACACAAAAAGTAACATGTTTTAATTGTTTGCCTAGATTTTGCTTCATAGTGGAGCAGCAGTGAACAGAACTGACCGCAATGGCTGCACTCCTTTATACAAAGCTGCATTTCATGGACGCATGATTTTAGTTGATGTCTTGGTTAAAGCAGGCAAGTCTCACAGATTCATTTGTTTTAAAGTTAATAAATGTGAAATCAGTTCCTAGCTAGCCACTTAAAATGGCTATCGTTTCTGGCAGAATATATAAGTAGCTAGAATATTTATCCCTGCTGTGATTTTTTTTTAAATAGCTATTTTAAAGCTTCAAAGCGTATTTCTTTAGTGAATTTAAACACGGAAGACACAAACAATATGTTGCACAATTGATTGCCTGGCATATTTCGCTGTATCTCAGGTGCATACTGTAAATATCATATGAAGTAAATAAATGTCAGTGTTTTGCTGACACGTATACTTCACATGTCACTGATATTGTTCGAATGTGGAACACCAGTCATCCCCATGGTAATCGCAAATTCAGAATGAAATCTTTCTGTTTACACTGGAACTGTCTAATTGCTATTGCCTCGATGTATTTGAGCAATCGTTTATTTTTCGTCTAATACGGTTAACAAAACATCTTTTCTTTATTAACTATATGATGACTATTAAGCAGTTGTCTCAAAATTGCAAAACTTATCATTTTGTGACCTGTCATCATCATCATGTTCTGTGTCAAGCAGCTAAGACACTCATGTCCCCACAAAAACATTTGTCCTGTATGTTGTTAACAAGTTTCACCACTAATCATCCATGCCATTCTGTCAGATCATCGAGCATTTCTCCCCTTGTCAACCTCTGGCTCTAACACCCTGTCTTCACGGTTGTAGACCAACAAATGACAGCTGTCTTGTTTTAACATAAGTAATTAAATATGTCCAAGAAGACGGTGGAGAGATAATACATATACAGACCTACAAGCACTTGGAATCAATGACTGGCAAGAGAAGGTCCACCAGAGAGACGAATGGAGACGGATTGTATCTGCAGCAAAGAACCTCAATGGCTCGGAACGCTGAAGAAGACGAAGATGTTTAATGGTAGTCTGGTCTTAGTCAGATATGACTGAGCTAGCGTATGACCCTAGTGCAAGGAAATACAACATAAAGACTAATTATCATGGCAGGGCAAGCCTTGGTCGGCAGCTGGCCTAGGATGAAAGTTCCTGCAGGCGGACAGTTAAAGTATTGCTTTGCTGATCCGGCAGCTTCTTCAGCTTGCCTTGTTCCAGACATATTGGTGTTGCCTTTCCTCTGAAGTAAATTAGGCAGGCCAAGAGAGGGATCATGCTGCAAGGGCAACACATGGTCTCTAAATTCAGCCCAGGCTTTGTGTTATGGAGAGGTATAACTCCATTTTACAAACTATCGTCGGTCAAGATGGCCAGGTGCCAGTAATGTCTAATGACAATTCTAAGAATGATATCAGAGTGTTGTACATATTATTTTGTTCTCCTTCATTCCTCTTTTGAGGGGAGTGTATCATGCCTAATTATGCAACTGAAAGGTGAGCATGTCTGACTTCGTCATTCATTTTTCTAAAGTTTGCTTGCTCTAGACAGATACCCCCAGTATATCGGGCTGTATCTGCCCTTGCCCCCTCTAGACAGATACCCCCAGTGTATTGGACTGTATCTATGCTTGCCTCCTCTAAGACAGATATCTCCAGTGTATCTGGCTGTATCTACCCTTGCCTCCTCTAGACAAATACCTCCAGTGTAACGGGCTGTATCTACCCTTGCCTCATCTAGACAAATACCTCCAGTGTAACGGGCTGTATCTACCCTTGCCTCCTCTAGACAAATACCTCCAGTGTATCGGGCTGTATCTACCCTTGCCTCCTCTAGACAGATTCAACCCAAGGTAATGGGCTGTATCTACCCTTGCCTCCTCTAGACACGTCCCATCCAAGGTCACCGGCTCTGTCTACCCTTGCTTCCTCTAGATAGGTTCCATCCAAGGTCACGGGCTCTATCTACCCTTGCTTCCTCTAGACAGATTCCATCCAAGGTCACAGGCTCTATCTACCCTTGTCTCCTCTAAACAGGTTCCATCCAAGGTCACAGGCTCTATCTACCCTTGTCTCCTCTAGACAGATTCCATCCAAGGTCACAGGCTCTATCTACCCTTGTCTCCTCTAGACAGATTCCATCCAAGGTCACAGGCTCTATCTACCCTTGTCTCCTCTAAACAGGTTCCATCCAAGGTAATGGGCTGTGTCTACCCTTGCCTCCTCTAGACAGATTCCATCCAAGGTCACAGGCTCTATCTACCCTTGCCTCCTCTAGACAGATTCCATCCAAGGTAATGGGCTGTGTCTACCCTTGCCTCCTCTAGACAGATTCCATCCAAGGTCACAGGCTCTATCTACCCTTGCCTCCTCTAGACCGGTTCCATCCAAGGTCACAGGCTCTATCTACCCTTGCCTCCTCTAGACCGGTTCCATCCAAGGTCACAGGCTCTATCTACCCTTGTCTCCTCTAGACAGATTCCATCCAAGGTCACAGGCTCTATCTACCCTTGCCTCCTCTAGACAGATTCCATCCAAGGCCACGGGCTCTATCTACCCTTGCTTCCTCTAGACAGATTCCATCCAAGGCCACGGGCTCTATCTACCCTTGCCTCCTCTAGACAGATTCCATCCAAGGTCACGGGCTGTATCTACCCTTGCCTCCTCTAGACAGATTCCATCCAAGGCCACGGGCTCTATCTACCCTTGCTTCCTCTAGACAGATTCCATCCAAGGCCACGGGCTCTATCTACCCTTGCCTCCTCTAGACAGATTCCATCCAAGGTCACGGGCTCTATCTACCCTTGCCTCCTCTAGACAGATTCCATCCAAGGTCACGGGCTCTATCTACCCTTGCCTCCTCTAGACAGATTCCATCCAAGGTCACGGGCTGTATCTACCCTTGCCTCCTCTAGACAGATTCCATCCAAGGCCATGGGCTCTATCTACCCTTGCTTCCTCTAGACAGATTCCATCCAAGGCCACGGGCTCTATCTACCCTTGCCTCCTCTAGACAGATTCCATCCAAGGTCACGGGCTCTATCTACCCTTGCCTCCTCTAGACAGATTCCATCCAAGGTCACGGGCTGTATCTACCCTTGCCTCCTCTAGACAGATTCCATCCAAGGCCACGGGCTCTATCTACCCTTGCCTCCTCTAGACAGATTCCATCCAAGGTCACGGGCTCTATCTACCCTTGCCTCCTCTAGACAGATTCCATCCAAGGTCACGGGCTGTATCTACCCTTGCCTCCTCTAGACAGATTCCATCCAAGGCCACGGGCTCTATCTACCCTTGCTTCCTCTAGACAGATTCCATCCAAGGCCACGGGCTCTATCTACCCTTGCCTCCTCTAGACAGATTCCATCCAAGGTCACGGGCTCTATCTACCCTTGCCTCCTCTAGACAGATTCCATCCAAGGTCACGGGCTGTATCTACCCTTGCCTCCACTAGACAGATTCCATCCAAGTAACGGGCTGTATCTACCCTTGCCTCCTCTAGACAGATTTCATCCAAGGTCACGGGGTGTATCTACCCTTGCCTCCTCTAAACAGATTCCATCCAAGGTCACGGGCTATATCTACCCTTGACTCCTCTAGACAGATTTAATCCAAGGTCACGGGTTGTATCTACCCTTGTCTCCTCTAGACAGATTCCATCCAAGGTCACGGGCTCTACACTTGCTTCCTCTAGACAGATTCCATTCAAGGCCACGGGCTCTATCTACCATTGCTTCTTCTAGACAGATTCCATCCAAGGCCACGGGCTCTATCTACACTTGCTTCCTCTAGACAGATTCCATCCAAGGCCACGGGCTCTATCTACACTTGCTTCCTCTAGACAGATTCCATCCAAGGCCACGGGCTCTATCTACCCTTGCTTCCTCTAGACAGATTCCATCCAAGGCCACGGGCTCTATCTACCCTTGCCTCCTCTAGACAGATTCCATCCAAGGTCATGGGCTGTGTCTACCCTTGTCTCCTCTAGACATATCCCATCCAAGGAATTGTGTAAGCATATTTTCATACCGCATAACTCTGGACTTTTGTGGTATGAGACTGACCCCCATAAGATAAGTACCAAAAACAAAAAAGTTTATGGAAGGCCAGACAGCTGGCTGTGATACTGACCACATCGCCCATCCAGTGCCACATTTGGTGACAACAATAGTGTAGACAACATCATATCCTCAATAATGTCATATTTCATATCAAAATCATATCCTCGCTTTAATTAGATAGTGGCTGAATTAGTCAGGTTTACAAATATACATGAATGGAGCCACCACAGAGTTTCATATTCAGGAGGTAACAGATACCAAATATTTTCATTACAGTATCTCCTTTCCTCTTCTGGTCTACAGACACCCTTGGGTACCCATTTCACCTCCAGTCAATGTAGTGTGAAACCATGGTTAGCAGGTGGGAGAATGAGCTAGAGGACAGTTGACATGTAGTTATTGGTTAAAGTCTCAGGTTCGCAATGGTAGGCGGACAATCTCTTGTTTTTTTTGTTGTTTTTTTGCATCCATACATACTATTTCTAGTGCACTGGACTAATTTCTGCATGTGGATTAGGTTTACCTATTACCAGTGACCCTCACCATCAGACGAACCCACTCCGACTTCTGAAATACTTGTAATTTACATCCCAAGTCAATATTATAGTCTAACTGACCAATGTTGGGGTTGAACTCCCTACCTCAGCATCAACACAGCGGATGTTTAAGAACAAACGCTCTGATTTATTCAACCACGCTGACCACCAGGATGTCATTTTAGAGACAATGAACACCGTCTCCGACCAGCATGCTCACTGTCAGGAAGGACAGCAATGAAGGACCACCTTCTTTACACATGCCTTGATAACTATAGAAAATAAAATATACTGAAAGACTGTTATGGTGGCAAAGGTCTGTACAGAAGAAGCCACTGGATGATGATGTATATTTTGTCAGCATTTGTTCTATTCATGAATTGTGGGTCTACAGGTGCTGAAATAGACAAACCTGATAAAGAGAATCAAACCCCCTTGTACATCTCTGTTCAGAATGCTATAGTGCACTCCAGCTATGCAACTATACTTCGACTTCTAGCTGCTGGGGCATCTGTCAACATGTGAGTTTTGTGCGGTTTATGAATGTAATCAGCATAGGTCTGAAATGTTACTGGTAATTTCATCAATATTAGCGAAAACATTACTAATAATTTATTAATCGTTAGCTAAAATAACACTGATAATGCAATCTGCATTAGCTAAAAAATTACTGGTAATGTAATCCTTATTGACTGAAATATTCATCATCATCATCATCAAGTGCCATGCTAGCTGGTGTAGGCATTCTTGTCTTTCAACAGATCTCAGTCTTTGGTGTTCTGGATCAACTCTTCTGCTGATATTCCGTCATACCACTGTCTCATTCCACCCAGCATCATTTCTCTTGGTCGGCCTCTGCCTCTCTTCCATCGATCTTTCCAGTCATCACGATGGTATCCATCATGAAATATACTGAAATAGTACTGATAATATAATAAACATTAGCTGAAATATTACTGATGTTCCAGTCAGCTTTGGCTGGAAAATTACCGTTAATGTAATCAGTTCTGGCCAAATAAAATATCCCAGTAGTTTATTTTAAAAAAAACTTTAAAAGGCAAAAGGATTGACTTCATTGCATCAAGTTTTATCCCATATGGCTTGGTCTCTTTCCACAGGGTTACCTGTAAAAAAGCATCGTACAAAGCACAAAATCCGTAGCTCCAGCGATGACCCCCAGGAGTCTATGAGAAAATTTCAACTGTGAACCAAATGACAGGCCGGAATCAAACCCAGAACCTTTGAAGCACGAGGCAGGCGGTGTAACCATTTTGCCATGGAGACTGCCACAGTAGTTTGAAAAGAACAGTCATAGTTCCAACAGATGAGGCCGGGATAGACCAATGTGGCGGTGGACATACTCTGGGCATGAGAATGCATGTGGCAGGAGAATGACTCTGAATCCTTCCAGCGAGTTGTGTTGGCAGCAAAATTCTGCAAACGCCTGGCTATGTGATAATGAATCAGTATGGGCTGAAATATTACTGATAATGTAATCAGGACTAGTTCATACATCACTGATAATATAATCAGTATTTGTTGAAATATTACTGATTATTAATCAGCTTTAGCTGAAATTTTACTGATTATGCCATCAGTATTAGGTGAAATAGTTGATACATCACTGACAATATAATCAGTATTAGCTGAAATATTATTGATAATGTAATCAGTTAGTTAATTGCATATCCTTTACAGGATGTAACAGTCAACCCCAGCATTTTTTGGCTGTTTGTGATTCCTGGGCAAGTTTACGTTCAGTAGTTTGCCATTGCTTTCTGCACGACCAGCACCCATACCATTTCATAAAAAAACATCATGAGGTGGTCTGCTGCCAAATCGTCCACAGCTGTGTTTCGAACGTGGGTATGTGGGATTACAAACTGTACCCATAACCCCTTAGCCATGGAGCCGGCAATGTAATCAGTATTAGCTGAAATATTACTGATTGTGTAATCAATACTAGGTGATACATCACTGATAATATTCAGCAGTATTAGCTGAACTTTTAATGATTATGTAATCAGCTTTAGCTGAAGTATTACTGATAGGACACACTATACTATACACAAATTTAAAGCTATAATTACCGGCTGGGATTTGAACATGTCACCTCCAAATGACATCAGCACCACGCTGCAGGAACGAGTGTACTTTGATGCATGACCAATTAGACACCATAACGCCTTTATTAACCGTGTAGCATTAGCTGAAATATTACTGATAATATAATAAGTATTAGCTGATACATCACTGATAATATAATTAGTATTTGTTGAAACAACACTGGCAATGTGATCAATATTAGTTGAAACATTTTTTTTTTGGGGGGGTGGGTTGTTTTTGTTTTGTTTTGCGCTTACTCGCTTTGACCTCAGGCACAGTCCATACACACTACTTTCAGTAGTGCTGGACTGAATATTGCATGTGGATTAATTAGCTTTCCCTATTAACAGTGTCACTCGCCATCAGGCGAACCCACTCCGACTTCAGAGGTACTTATATTTGGCTGAAACATGTTATTGATAAACTATAGTTACTGTTACTTTCTCATCCAAAAAGTAAATTCATTGTGTGCTTTGGTAACATCTCTTCTTATCCAGCTCAGACAGATACGGCCGAGTGCCACTGCACAGCGCTGCCCACTGGAAGCTGAAGGAGCTGATCCGTATCTTGTTGGAAGCCAACAGCTACGTCAATGTGGTGGACAGCAAGGGGAGGACCCCGCTGTACGTGTGTGTGGCATCTCTCAGCACTGGTCTCTACAAGGAGGACCTCAAGTACCAAGTCCCCTGCATAAAGGTGGGTTTCTGTGGTTGCAGGTGTTGTCTACGAGGGTGAAGTCATTAAGTAATAGAAATTTTACAAATAAGTTGTTTTTTTCACAATGGTTTGAACCAGAAATTTTCCATGTGTTATTTTTTAGAAAGTCCTGTTGCCTGGCAACACACTTGGTCCACCTGTTCACTAGCTTGTTGATGCCTTCTAGGAACAGTTTTTGTGCGTGGCCTTAAACCAGTTTTGTACTGTCTCCATAATCTCATCATCTGTAAACTTCTCAACCAGCAAATGTTCTTTCAAGGATCAAAACAAGTGAAAGTCTGATGGAGCTAAGTCTGGACTGTGTGCAGGATGTTTCAAGGCCTCAAATTTCAGAGCATGTAGTGTATCCACTGTATGTGCAGGCGTTGTCATGCAGCAACAACACTATTGTTACTTACTGACTTTCCCTCTTATGACAGAGGATAGTTCTTTGTTTTACTGTAAGATGTAGCAGGGACCAGCAGTTGTACTGTGCATATGATTCTGTTTAGTGGATGTAACTGTTGTATATGATTCTGTTTAGTGGATGTAACTGTTGTATATAATTCTGTTTAGTGGATGTAACTGTTGTATATGATTCTGTTTAGTGGGTGTAACTGTTGTATATGATTCTGTTTAGTGGGTGTAACTGTTGTATATGATTCTGTTTAGTGGATGTAACTGTTGTATATGATTCTGTTTAGTGGATGTAACTGTTGTATATGATTCTGTTTAGTGGATGTAACTGTTGTATATGATTCTGTTTAGTGGATGTAACTGTTGTATATGATTCTGTTTAGTGGATGTAACTGTTGTATATGATTCTGTTTAGTGGATGTAACTGTTGTATATGATTCTGTTTAGTGGATGTAACTGTTGTATATACTGGCATCTTGACAGATGATAGTTTGTTACATTGTGCTTTGAACTAAAAAGGCATAACTACAACCCATAGTACCAGGCTAAACAGATGATAGTTTGTTACATTGTGCTTTGAACTAAAAAGGCATAACTACAACCCATAGTACCAGGCTAAAGTTATACCCATAGCACAAAGCCTGGGCTGAATTAAAGAGACCATGTGTTGCCCACGCAGCATGATCCCCTCTCATCATGCCTAGTTTAGTCCAGAGGAAAGGTACCACCAATACATCTGTAACAAGACAAGCTTATGGATCAGCAAAGCAATGTTCTAACTGTCCGCATGTCGGAGCTTCCATCCTAAACCAGTTGCCGACTATGGCTTTGAGTCTGGTCTGCCCTGCCATGACATGTACTCTTTAGGTTGCATTTCTAGGATAATGCTTGTACCCTCCCAGTTGCGCTTCTTCGTCCGAAGCCTCTGGCACAATGCGGGGTGTCGGGTTTAGTGAGTACCACCCAACATTCAGCGCTAACAGAAAGCAGGTAGTACAGTCTACTGTCATATGGTAGTTCAGGCATATCTGACTAAGACCTGACATACATGTGGCTATTGTACACAGTGAGCAATTAAGTCTAGAATCATATTGTAAGAAAACAAATTATGGTCATCTCCAAGAAGAAGGATTAACAGACAAGTGAGCAATTATGTTGAAGCTGCCAAGATGTGTTTTTATAGGAAAGTGCAGATGGATAGAAATAGTAATGAAGATATCTGGAAAACAGTTAACTTAAACAGAGTACTGACTACTTGCATTGAAAGAAGTCCGTCCACATTCAGGTATGTAATGAGAAGGGGAAAGTTGGAGGGGGGAGACAGGGGAGAGCGAAAGAGATGATTGACAGTTTGACATTAAGAAGGAACAGCAGTATCAGAAATTATTGGCAGTACACAAGACTATAGGCTGTGGACATACATGATCACCAACGCCACATGACATGGACTGTAAGAATAGAAGATGGAAATATTCTTAAACAGGTGAATCGGTACAACTGTCTTAGAACAGATATAACAGGTGAATCATTACAGCTATCTTAGAACAGATATAACAGGTGAATCAGTACAACTATCTTAGAACAGATATAACAGGTGAATCAGTACAACTATCTTAGAACAGATATAACAGGTGAATCAGTACAACTATCTTAGAACAGATATAACAGGTGAATCGGTAGAACTGTCTTAGAACAGATATAACAGGTGAATCAGTACAACTATCTTAGAACAGATATAACAGGTGAATCAGTACAACTGTCTTAGAACAGATATAACAGGTGAATCAGTACAACTATCTTAGAACAGATATAACAGGTGAATCAGTACAACTATCTTAGAACAGATATAACAGGTGAATCAGTACAACTATCTTAGAACAGATATAACAGGTGAATCAGTACAACTGTCTTAGAACAGATATAACAGGTGAATCAGTACAATTATCTTAGAACAGATATAACAGGTGAATCAGTACAACTGTCTTAGAACAGATATAACAGGTGAATCAGTACAACTATCTTAGAACAGATATAACAGGTGAATCAGTACAACTATCTTAGAACAGATATAACAGGTGAATCAGTACAACTGTCTTAGAACAGATATAACAGGTGAATCAGTACAACTATCTTAGAACAGATATAACAGGTGAATCAGTACAACTATCTTAGAACAGATATAACAGGTGAATCAGTACAACTGTCTTAGAACAGATATAACAGGTGAATCAGTACAACTGTCTTAGAACAGATATAACAGGTGAATCAGTACAACTGTCTTAGAACAGATATAACAGGTGAATCAGTACAACCGTCTTAGAACAAATATAACAGGTGAATCAGTACAACTATCTTAGAACAGATATAACAGGTGAATCAGTACAACTATCTTAGAACAGATATAACATGTGATGGAAGATGTCTTCTACAAGTTAAAACAAGCATCGCCATGGCAAAGGTAGCATTTTTCAAGATTTAAAATTGCCAATAAAAAGCTGTTAATTGCAGTGAGAAAATTAGTGTTGAAGTGCTGCATAGATCCTATACTTGTGTGTGCATGTGAAACTTAGACAGTAAGCAGACAGCTGAGAAACATCTAATGGCAGTGATAATGTGGTTTTTAGAGGAAAATGCAAAGAATACATGGATGAACAGCAAAAAATTAATGAGATGGTCCTTCAAGAAACAAATGAATATCCATGATCATTATACAAATGATAATTTTAATCATTTTATTACTTGTTTATTACATTTTCAATAACAGATCTTGTATGCCGCTGGTTGTGATATGCTAAATCTTGAAGACTGGTTGCGTTGGAAAGGGCCAGGAATTCCAGCTGAACTTCTGACTGGTGACGACAGTTTCCTGGCGTGGTACACCTTGGCAATGACTTCACCGCCATCATTGAGAAACCTCTGCCGCAAAGTTATCCAGAAGAGACTGATAACCTACGACTGCCCTGGTTTGGTTCGATGTGTGGCTCAGCTTCCAGTACCTCCATCTCTTAAGGTGTATTTATCCCGGAAGATGTTTCACCTGCCTATGTTGTAGGAACCACTAGTGTGATTTTGTTTCATTGATTGCCGAACCCAGGTTTCTCAGTTGTTCAAATTGATTACTCTTGTACAGGTTCCCACATGCTGATGTTGATTTTGTATATTATGTTATGTATTATTGGCTTGTAAATATGATGTACAGTGCGTCCAGAAATCTCGATACATGAAGACCATAAACGGGCACTCTCCCACTGTTTATGCTTCACCTCAACACTGCAAGGTACAAAAGGAATGAGATGAGTGTGTCCAGAAAGTCCTGTGTGGTTTTAAAGAATAGGCTGCAGAGATGTGGTTTCTCTGTAGACAACTAAGAATCCTATGGAGGGCTTAGAAGACGATATCCAAGTACTGCAAGAAACTGATTTACAGAGACATTTGATAACCCTCATCAGAAGAAGATAATTGTCACATTTTTTGGTCACGTTATGTCATGAGAGAGTCTGGAAAAGGCTGTGACAACTGGGAAGGTTGAGGGTGTTAGAGGCAGAGGGAGAAGATACTGGATAGTTTGACAGGCTGGCATGGAAGATAATCAACAATCAAACTTATCAAGAAGACAGAGGACAGATGTTTGTGGAGGTGTATGATCCGCCTGAGCCACTTGGCATGGCACATTATGGTGATAACGATGAAGAATACTTCAGACATATCATCAGGATGTCATATAAAAATCAAATAATTGTCAGAGTGCAGAATATCATAAAGTGTGTGAAGACTTATTAAAGACTAGGAATTGTACACACCATTTTGTATATCAAGGTAAACTTGGGTGTCCAACACTATATTTATAACAGATAATAATCAGAAATGGACAGCAAAAGCCTTGGTTGAAACTGAAGTTCTGGCAAGAGAAAGGTATATGCGGAATCAATACTCCCTAGGTGTCACCTTTGACCATCATCTAACATGAAAGGCACCTGTCAAGACAAATCAAACACGAGAAAGGTCAAGAATGGCAGTAATTAAAACACTTGCTGGTACAACAAGAGGTTTATAAAATGCAGCTATAGAATCACGTGGAATAAGAGCATCTAACAACCTAAATAAGGGATGCATTTTACCAACATTTTCAAAGTGAACACTTAGCAATCAAGAATTACTTAGTACTTAGAAATTAAACATCGGCGGTACTGATGAATATAACTTAAATGATGGCTTAACTATTGCTGCAAGCGTGTCCAACATATGCAGAACAGAGAAGATCTGATTGGCTTACACTCTCTCCATTTGAGGACAAGTTCTATGGAGATGTCAATCACCAGACATTGACTGATGCTTTCTTTAAATATATTCAGTTTGAGGTCTGAAGGTGTGCAAAGAAGAAGAAAACTCCTGATTGTTTGAAAGTGAATTACACGCTTAATCTTATTAGACAAGGGCACAAAAATAGAACATCATGTATTCTTGATGCACGCATTAAAAACCTGTTAGCATTTTTACATTTTAAAGGAAAAAGCCAAACATTCAATTTAAAGTTAGTTGCATATCCTTTTCAAGAAGTCACAGTCAACCTCAGAACTTTTTGGCTATTTGTGATTTGGCCAGATTATGTTCAGTAGTTTGCCATTGCTTTCTGAACGACCGGCACCCAAACCATTGCATGGAAACCAATGCAAGGTAGTCTGCTGCCAAATCACCCAGAACTGTGTTTCAAGCGAAGTATGCAGAATTACGAATTGTGTCTGTAACCGCTTCGCTGCAGAGCCGGCAATACATTCAGTTGCCCAGGTTAAATTTCAGAATTTGAAAAACTACCTTCAACAGAATATTAATCATCATCAAGTGCCATGCCAAACCAGCTGACACAACAACCAGTCTCGTAACAGGTCTGTGTTCTTGTCCCAGTTATGGTATATGACCAAGCCACCCAGATACTTACCTATGTGTCTTCCGCTTGCTCTGATCCTATGAAGTTTGCCCCTGTTTGCTAAGTTTTCTATTATATTTCTCTTCATAACATGCCTGAAAAATTGTCTCTGTCTATGTCTAATTCATCCAGTCAGTTAACAGTTTTCATTTGTTTCTTGCAGGATTGTCTCATTTGTTTTTCTGTCCGTCCATGGCATTATTTGAATTTTCCTCAGAAACCACATTTCCAGTGCCATTAAATGTTTCTCAGCTTGTCTGCTTATTGCCCTTGTTCTACATTTATAGTATGTGTGGGTTTGGTATACTTACATGGATATCCTTGCCACTGCTATGGTGCTTGTGCACCCTGTTAAAGTTTTCCTTGTTTGATATAAGAGAGGAGACTGGAGCACTAGTGGCGGTATAATAATCATGTGCAGTAAGGATGGCACTTATAAACCTCAACCAGAAGAATGTGATAGTTAGCTTTCAAATGTTGACTGTCAGTTTGCCACATTCATACGTGTATAGTTATTTGCAGTTAAAACTGCAAAGGGTTTATAAACACTACAGCCATCATGAGCTGAAACACATGAAATATTCTAGTATGATTATGGACAATGCATATCTAACATGAGATTAAACACAAAAAATATTCAAGTATGATTATAGACAATGCATATCTAACATGAGATTAAACAAACGGAATGTTCAGTTATGATTATGAACACTTCATATCCAACATGAGGTTAAACACATGAAATATTTAAGGATGATTATGGACATTGCATATCCAAGATGAGATTAAACACATGAATATTCAAGTATGATTATGACCACTACACACCCACCAACCCATAATGTGATGAAACACACACAATTTTCAAGTTTGATTATGAACACTACACATCCATCATGAGATTAAACACATTAAATATTCAAGTATACAACACACTATCATGAGATTGAACACAAACAATATTCAAATATGATTATGAACACTATACACCATCATGAGATAAAACACACAAAATATTCAAGTATGTTTATGAACACACGCATCATGAGATGAAATATTAAAGTATGTTTATAAACACACATCAAGAGATGAAACATTAAATATTCAAGTATGTTTATGAACACACACATCATGAGGTGAAACACGCAAAATATTTGAGTATATTGGCACACATGCGCAAATTTTGTTGTACTGATTCAGTGGTTGAGACACAATAACCTGTGGTAGTTAGGGTAATTTCAACATTTTAACTTCATTGATTATTTTTTGTAAGGGTATAGTACAACTTTGAGATTCCTGTTTATGTATATGTTATTTAGTCTATTATATTGCTGTACTGTGATTTTGCTGCAATTTTTACACACTAGTTTACTCTTGTCCTGCATTTTTAACATTATTGTACTATTGTATTGAATTTTAATCACCGTTAAATCACATGCTGTACATCAGTCTCAGTGTATGTGCACAAAGATGAACAAAATAAACCATGAGTACAAATTATGTATGAAAAGCAAGCAATTTATTTTGTACCAAACAAAATCTGATCATAATTTTTGTTGGAAAGAAGTTATTATAAACTTAAAGAAAAAATATGTTCAAGATAGATTTTTTTTTTAAAAAGTGTTTACATTATACCAGCTGTGATTGGTGCGTGTCACTCGCTGTTGGTGGCGCATGTATCACTCACTGTTACTGGTTCAAGTATCACTCACTGTTAGTGGTGCATTATCACTCTCTGTTAGTGGCGCATGTATCACAAACTGGTAGTGGCACATGTATCACTCGCTGTTAGTGGCGCATGTATCACTCGCTGTTAGTGGCACTATAATTTGTATCAATCTGTGAGTCATCCAACAGATATTTGATCAATCTTTGAATCATCCAACAGATTTACAAAATAATTGTTGTGTTGTGAAAAGATTTACAATCTTTGAGTCATACAACAATTTTGTAAATCTGAGTCCTATAACAGATATTTTGTCAATCTGAAAGTCATATAACAGATATTTTGTCTTTTAGTCATACATCAGATTTTTTAGCTGTCTGTAGAATTATACTACAGATATTTGTCATTATGTGAGTCATGTAACATATTTTGTCAATCTTTGAGTCATAAGGGAGATTTTTTTTCCAATCTGTAGAGTCATATATCAGGGTGTTTTTTTGTTGTTGTTTTGTTTTTTTTGCCTGAGTCATATAGCAGATATTTTGTCAATCTGTAGAATCATGCAACAGATATTTTGTTCAAACTAATGTCACTGTAGACGCATTATACAAGAATTTCAACTTGTAAATGTCTGTGTTGTAAAGTACTTGACTCTGCTGTTTGTTTGTTGTCATTATAGGGCTTATTTCACTTGTTGACTAACTCATGTTTGAATGTGATATGAAGTGAAATCTATGATATTAATTTCAAGTTTCATATTAACACACAAAGTGATACTAAACGTCGAAAGACATTTTAATTTTTATGTTTGTGTATAAAGTGAAAATGTGATATAAATCTAATTCTTATGTTTGTGTATAAAGTGAAAATGTGATATAAATCTAATTCTTATGTTTGTGTATAAAGTGAAAATGTGATATAAATCTAACTCTTATGTTTGAAAATGAATATATACTTTTTTGAAAAGATCTGACTATTAGAGAATTTGTGAGTTTATCAAACCAATACATTATTAAATTTATAGGTTAATAACCGGATTTCATAGAGCAGGAAGGAATACAAGATAATGATATAATTTACAAGTTTGTATACTGTTTGCGGTATCCTTTCTTACTTCTATCTCCTTGTTTTCTTTCCCACTTTATCTGTGTCTATCAAACATGATCAAATTAAATCTATTGCTGTTGTGCATGAAGCACAAATTGAAAATAAATGTTGAAAATCATCATTTATGTCATGCTTGAGTTCAAATCAAAACTGAATACTGAAAATGAATTTTACTTCTTGCGTTTCAGCTTTTAGAGAATGTGAAATATTTAAGTCAGTCTCATTCTCATATTTCATATGTATTGATTCTGTTTTAATTAATTTGAATAGTCCTTTGCTATTAAGAAGTGAAAGTAACACTTCAACTTAATCTGTAACATTTTATTATGATATGAAGCTAAGTATGTTAGATAGATGTTAATTCATATTTTGTCTTCAGTTGAAACTAAACATGTGAAATAAATTAAACATGTCAAGATAGCTCCTGAATGATGTGAGGGTTTTGAACCCAAATTTCCACTCTCACTTTTTTAATTATTGTGAAAAATTATGGTTTGATTATTTATTTTCAAAACAATATTGACCTGGTAAATGGTTTAAAAGGGATATTTAAAATATATAACCAGGACAAAACGAAACAAAAAATGCAATATAGGTTATCCTATCATGAACGCTTGAAAATACAGAACTTAAAGACTTAAAGCTTTTAAGTGTTAATCTAAACATGTGCTTGCATAATTATTACTATTGTTATAGTATGTGTGTGTTGATGCTTATTTGCTTTGAATCGTACTTACAAGTAATCATTATCTTCTTCGCATGGAAATGTGTATCATGTAATATGGTTGTTGACCATAGTATTACATCGTTGTTATGGTAGATAAAGATCCCAACGATCTGCATTTCTTGTACAGTATTTCTGTTGATATGAAACATTATTGTATGTATATACTATAACAAAGTTCAAGGCGTTGATTTGACTTAGTGTTGACCTGAAGTAACAAAGTAAAACTGTTTACACTGTCAGACAATAACATTATTGATTATTTTCTTGTGCTGTGATTTAACCCTGTTTACAATTAGTTAGTCTGGTATCGTGTAACTTGATCAGTTGATTGTTGTAACTTGATGAGTTGATTGTTTTTACATCTTCATTGATATGCTCTGAGAACAGTCCTTGGTTCGGCTTTGAAGTTTCTTCATGCATCACTAATGATGTTAGCTTGAATATTAGTTCAGTTGATTGTCGTAACTTGATCAGTTGATTGTTGTAACTTGATCAGTTGTGTTCTTTTACATCTTGATTGATATGCCCTGAGAACAGTCCTTGTTTTGGCTTAAAGCTTTCTCATATTTCGCTAACATTGTTGGTCATGTGCTACTTGCTTTAGTTTTGCATATGATCCTTACATGTCAGCCTGAATATATTTAGTACAGCTCTAGTCGGTTTGAGGTTGTTTGAGTTTGATATCCTGGATTGAAGTTATCCTAGAATGGAAGTAGTGTGTAGATTATAAACATGTACTCTGTTTTTTAAATATTAAGCGATCTAACATGTGTACAGGAGAGTAGGTAAACATTACAGAAAGTGAGTAGGTGTGAATATCTAGGTTCTCCACTGACTGGCAATGAAAATGTGATAACAGTAATTACAAGAAGAACAAATTATAAACTGAAGCAATTAAAGCCCTTATAAATTGGAACAGTTATAACAACAAAAGTCAGAATAAAAACAAGCATGTTTTATTTGACAGTGGATATGAATGTTACAAAATAGTATAAAAATGCATTTAATGGAAATGAAAAAATTAATTTATCATCAAGAACTCATTATTGAAGAAGATTTGTTATTAAGACACACACAAATGAGGGAAATGAACTATTTTGGACATGTAAAAAGACATGAAAATTTATAAAAGATAATTATGGAGGTAAATTGATTGATTAAGCATTAAATGTTTAGGTTAGCTGTCAGTGTGTTAGATTTTGTGTAGCACAATGGCTAGCCAGTGACGATTGATCTATAGAAATATGGAGCAAGCCCCATGTAATGGGCATGTTTGTATAATGGTTAGGATGTTATGTTGACGTTGGCATGAGTGCAAATGGACCAGTGCCAGCTCTCGTTGTGGCTGTAGGAGGAAAGGACTGGCCACATATTCCTGCATGCAGTCAGGTCCACACAAATGTGATGATCGTAACACTCAGGTCCACACAAATGTCATGGTCGTAGCATTCAGGTCCACACAAATGTGATGGTCATAACACTCAGGTCTACACAAATGTCATGATCGTAACACTCAGGCCCACACAAATGTCTTGATCGTAACACTCAGGCCCACACAAATTTCATGATCGTACCACTCAGTCCACACAAATGTGATGATCGTAACACTCAGGTCGACACAAATGTCATGATCGTAACACTCAGGTCCATATAAATGTCATGGTCGTAACACGTCACATAACCACGACAGGTTCCTGCTAGATGGGGCTTTGTGTTTTAAACAACACATACCCAGCATGCCTCAGGGCATGGAACAGGGTCCTTTGCTACTTTACTTACTATCAGATGCATGATTACATTGTCATTTGTTGCCATGGAGAGTCATCTGCTACCATGGAGAGTCATTCGTTGCCATGCAGATGGCACTTGATTGATCGGACAGTCAATGCTCAGCTGTCAGCCTATTAGATCTATATTTACATAATCATAGCTGCCAATTTTATTAAGTTATTTGAATCAATCATGTTATAAATATTTCGGGAATTGTTGATTATGAGGACAGTAATGTGTGTCTTATCTGATTTCTCTATGTGTGTTTTTAATTTCTTTCACATGGCATTTTATCTTGGCTGGAATTCTGTATTCCTAGTTTTTACATAGAAGATCAAATTGAAATAAATATGGCAGTTTTGTTGTTGCATTGATATGAAACTAAATAGAATATTATAAAATGCTATATATATATATATATATATATATATATATATATATATATATATATATATATATATATATATATATATATATATATATATATATGACATGGATCACTATCATGTTACAAGCCGGTATGAGTTGGCATCCATGATTCGCCATCTCCCACAATCCACCAGCCTTGGATCATGTCGGTGTTCTGGTCCCGATGATGCGTGTGGCCAGGCCATCAGAGAATCATCTCTCTGCCTTCCACTTGCTCTTTTCCCATCTAGTTTGCCAATTGTCACAAAGATACCTTGTTTATTCCTGCTCATAACAAGCCCAGAGAGCTTGGCTGTCTACATCCAATGTCTCTCATCAGTTTACATTTGTTTTCTGGTAAAACTGTCTCATTTGTTTTTCTGTCTGTCCATGGTTTTCTGTGCATTTTCTTCAGAAACCACATGTCCTCTACCATGAGGTGTTTCTCAGCCTGTCTGCTTGTTGTTCATGGCTCAGTTTAGTTTAGTCAATGGATCAACATCACGGCACATGAGTGTAACCCATAAGTGCTCCATTTTCCTCCTAACTCAAATCTGAGTTTGGAGAAACTCAGCTCAGTGCACGAACTCCGAAGCACCGGCGAGGATCCTGAAATACTTTGGGTAGATTTTTAACTCAAAATTTTGCCTGGGCAGAGCCGTTAGGTTACTCTTTTTCGATGTCCAACTGCCAAGGGATTTTTTACGTGCGCAACAATACACACGGGCGTCCGATCTCACTACCCAGAGACCAGAGGAAATTTTATTACTAGAAGTCCACGTGAAAAAATCCCGGTCCTCACCAGGGCTTGAACCCGGGACCTCCAGCTCTCGAGGCGGACAACGTACCTCGAGACCTCACAGCCCCTCATGTCCATGTTTCACATGCATGTAGCAGTATGAGTTCTGTACATCACTTCAGCACCCTCTTTCTCACTGCACTTGACAGCTTTGTGTTGGCCGGTATATATGTCAGTCAGGTCAGTGTCAGCAAAGGACCTTTCACATGCCGTAAGGTATTGGGCAGTTGGTGCTAGACTGTTACGTTCATTTATAAATCGAATTTACAGTTGAAAACTCATCATGGTTAAAAGTGCCAGAGTTTCCATAGATTTATGTTTTCATGTATATTTAAAATGTGTTTCTTCTTTTTCTTGTTAAGTCTTTCCCCTGCCCTGAGATATGCTTCATAGTCTTGTTTTTAAGCTGTAATTGCACACTGTTTTAGTATGTCAAATCAAAGTTGGTGATGTCCTAAAATTGTGTCCAATTATGCTGCAAATATTCCCATTCTTCTGATCTCACACTCATTTATTGATAGTAGTTTTCTTACTCTGAAGCTGCATACTAAAATAATTACTCACATACACAATGTAAAACAAAGTAAATTCCATCTATTAAGTTGCAAGTATTCATATTCTTCTCATCTCACACAAATTTAATGATAATGGAAACTAGAAATGTTGTCTCAGATACTAAAATATACTTTGGCCATATTGTGTAGGCCATGTTAAATGTTATAGTGGCTGGGAAAGAACTCTGATGGAAGGCATGGTTCCTGAAAGAAGCAGCGGGGATGGATCAGTACAAAGATGGACACAGGACATGGCAGACACGTTGGGCAGGAGGGTAGAGTGGACCAGCACAAAGATGGACATGGCAGACACGTTGGGCAGGAGGGTAGAGTGGACCAGCACAAAGATGGACATGGCAGACACCTTGGGCAGGAGGGTAGAGTGGACCAGCACAAAGATGGACATGGCAGACACGTTGGGCAGGAGGGTAGAGTGGACCAGCACAAAGATGGACATGGCAGACACCTTGGGCAGGAGGGTAGAGTGGACCAGCACAAAGATGGACATGGCAGACACGTTGGGCAGGAGGGTAGAGTGAACCAGCACAAAGATGGACATGGCAGACACGTTGGGCAGGAGGGTAGAGTGGACCAGCACAAAGATGGACATGGCAGACACGTTGGGCAGGAGGGTAGAGTGGACCAGCACAAAGATGGACACAGGACATGGCAGACACTTGGACATGAGGGTAGAGTGGACCAGCACAAAGATGGACACAGGACATGGCAGACACGTTGGGCAGGAGGGTAGAGTGGACCAGCACAAAGATGGACATGGCAGACACGTTGGGCAGGAGGGTAGAGTGGACCAGCACAAAGATGGACATGGCAGACACGTTGGGCAGGAGGGTAGAGTGGACCAGCACAAAGATGGACACAGGACATGGCAGACACTTGGACATGAGGGTAGAGTGGACCAGCACAAAGATGGACACAGGACATGGCAGACATGTTGGGCAGGAGGGTAGAGTGGACCAGCACAAAGATGGACACAGGACATGGCAGACACGTTGGGCATGACGGTAGAGTGGACCACCACAAAGATGGACATGGCAGACACGTTGGGCAGGAGGGTAGAGTGGACCAGCACAAAGATGGACACAGGACATGGCAGACACGTTGGGCATGAGGGTTGAGTGGACCAGAACAAAGATGGACATGGCAGACACGTTGGGCATGAGGGTAGAGTGGACCAGCACAACGATGGACACAGGACATGGCAGACACTTGGACATGAGGGTAGAGTGGACCAGCACAAAGATGGACACAGGACATGGCAGACACTTGGACATGAGGGTAGAGTGGACCAGCACAAAGATGGACACAGGACATGGCAGACACCTTGGGAACAAGGCAGAAGAACCAGCAAGAGATGGAGAAACACAACATTCTTAAAGGGACCTGCTGCATGATTAGGAAAACTGGACAGTTCATCTCACATTATAAGTTTGTTTTCTTAACTTCTTAATCAAATGAACAAGTGTTGTAATGTAAATTTCCATTCACTGAGCATTGAAACTATGGACGATACCACGAAACAAATCAAATAACATGATGTCCCTAGTATGGTGATGTATCATCCTTCTTTCTGAGATATCCCAATTCTCCCACATCTTGCCACATCCCCAATTCTCCATCTTGTCTCATCCCCCATTCTCTCCCACATCTTGTTTCATCCCCCATTCTCTCTCAGATCTTGTCTCATCCCCCATTCTCTCTCAGATCTTGTCTCATCCCCCATTCTCTCCCACATCTTGTCTCATCCCCCATTCTCTCTCAGATCTTGTCTCATCCCCCATTCTCTCTCAGATCTTGTCTCATCCCCCATTCTCCCACATCTTGTCTCATCCCCCATCCCCATTCTCCCACATCTTGCCTCATCCCCATTCTCCCACATCTTGCCTCATCCCCATTCTCCCACATCTTGTCTCATCCCCATTCTCCCACATCTTGTCTCATCCCCATTCTCCCACATCTTGCCTCATCCCCATTCTCCCACATCTTGCCTCATCCCCATTCTCCCACATCTTGCCTCATCCCCATTCTCCCACATCTTGCCTCATCCCCATTCTCCCACATCTTGCCTCATCCCCATTCTCCCACATCTTGTCTCATCCCCATTCTCCCACATCTTGCCTCATCCCCATTCTCCCACATCTTGCCTCATCCCCATTCTCCCACATCTTGCCTCATCCCCATTCTCCCACATCTTGTCTCATCCCCATTCTCCCACATCTTGTCTCATCCCCATTCTCCCACATCTTGCCTCATTCCCATTCTCCCACATCTTGCCTCATCCCCATTCTCCCACATCTTGCCTCATCCCCATTCTCCCACATCTTGCCTCATCCCCATTCTCCCACATCTTGCCTCATCCCCATTCTCCCACATCTTGCCTCATTCCCATTCTCCCACATCTTGCCTCATCCCCATTCTCCCACATCTTGCCTCATCCCCATTCTCCCACATCTTATCTCATCCCCATTCTCTCTCACATCTTGTCTCATCCCTCATTCTCTCCCACATCTTGTCTCATCAGTCATTCTCTCCCACATCTTGCCTCATCCCCATTCTCCCACATCTTGCCTCATCCCCATTCTCCCACATCTTGTCTCATCCCTCATTCTCATCCCCATTCTCCCACATCTTGTCTCATCCCCATTCTCCCACATCTTGCCTCATCCCTCATTCTCTCCCACATCTTGTCTCATCCCCATTCTCCCACATCTTATCTCATCCCCATTCTCCCACATCTTATCTCATCCCCATTCTCCCACATCTTGCCTCATCCCTCATTCTCTCCCACATCTTATCTCATCCCCATTCTCCCACATCTTGCCTCATCCCCATTCTCCCACATCTTGTCTCATCCCCCATTCTCCCACATCTTGTCTCATCCCCTTTCTCCCACATCTTGTCTCATCCCTCATTCTCTCCCACATCTTGTCTCATCCCCATTCTCCCACATCTTGTCTCATCCCCATTCTCCCACATCTTGCCTCATCCCCATTCTCCCACATCTTGTCTCATCCCCATTCTCACACTCTTACATGACCTAATTTTAAATTGTGTTATTATTTATAGATACCCACTCCCAAAGCATAGTGGAATACGTGGATACGGTGCTGGGCCTGTATGTTTGTGGCCAAACAGCACTTGGTGAATGATGTGCGCAGTCTCACGGCGGCCGACTTATCTCCCAGAAAATGTTATGGCTCCCATTTCATCGGGCTTTTCTAGAGGCTTTTGGCCAAGGAAATTTCATTCAGCAGGAATTCAAACCCAAACTGCATGGCCGAATGGGCAGGAACGCATGTTCTTAAACGTCCGCTGTGCTGATGCCGAGGTAAGCGGTTCGTCCCCTACACCAGACAGCTAGACTAAAATGTTGACCTGTCATCCTTGACTTGGGGACGTTAATTACAAGTACCTCTGAAGTCGGAGTGGGTTCGCCTGAATGCGAGGGACATTGTTAATCGGGAAAACTAATCCACATGCAAAATTCAGTTTATAACTACTATAAATAGTGTGTATGGACTATGCTTGAGTTCACAGCGAGTGAGCGCCATAAAAAATAAACCCACACCAACAGGAGAGGTCACTACTCTGCTGCTAGTTATTTGTATTTACGATATTGTATTCCTTTCCACAGATATATTTCTTTCTTCATAAACATATTTGATCTTTGTATCAGAGATAAAAAGAAGACTGTGTGTGTATACAATAGCCTGTTCAATTGGTCAGGATTCATATTAATATACATAATGTCTTTTACCATTTCAAATACCTGTTTGTTGTTTAACCATCCTCTTCATGTAGATATGACATATAAATCAAGCTTATCACTTCCTTCAGATGGACTGTTTTATTCTTGTTATATTTTATTTTCAAAAATAAACAGGGATAGAGAGGAAATGTACATTGGAGATGCATTTAAATCAAAGGAAAGGTTACACAGATATGTTGTCTACTTGTATGCTTGGTTGGCACACAGTGATAATATAACATATTTGTTGTCTGTGCTAAAAACCAGTCTTCCCGAAGTTTTTGTAAATTAGTTTTTCCTGAGAACCGATGTTTTGAATGTTGTGACAAAAATACTTGATTATCAATATCTTGTCTCCCCATATTTTCCCCCCTTATGTTTTTTTTTAAAAACAAATGTTAAATTGCACTCAATGCATATGTGCATGTATCTGTGTGTGTGAGCGTATATACAAAGACAGAAAGACAGGAAAAGTGTGTGTGTCTGTCTTGTCAGACTGTTCTCCACCATAAATTTTCTCTCTTGGTTTTCAAAATATAAAATTATGCCTATGGTAGTTTTTAAGTCCTATATTGAGTCAATCCTAATATATGGAAGCTAATCATGAACAGTTAGCAGACAAGTCAGTGAGGACCGTGGAGATGCAGTTTTATGAAATATTTATGAGAACACAGAAGATGGATAGAATGATTAATGAAGACATCATGAAAGAAGTTCACTCACAAACAGAACTGGCTACTCATCAGAAGGCAGTCCACATCCTATGGACAAGTCATGAGAAGGGCAAAGTTGGAGGGGAGGGGAGGCAAGGGGAGACCAAGAGAGAAGATGCTGGACAATCTGACATCAAGGCATGGAGGAACTGGACATCATTGGCAGCATACAGACAGAAGGCTGTGGACAGACATGATCACCAACACTACAGGGTTTGTACTGTAAGAAAAAGATTTTACCGTTATTTACATTTGAAACAACGCTGAGTATTTTAAAGCTATTGTCTTTGTATACCTTTCTGGTGACTTTTTTCTCTCCGGGTTTCACTATTGTTTATGCAGTCCACAACACTTTATCTGAAACATATACACTCCAACATAAAGCGCAGAGTAAGAAAGGTCCCTTTTACATACAATGGGAATATGTTGCAAGACCAGTATGTTTTTTATGGAACAATCGGCGCTGGTGGGTGACGTGGTCAGTCTCCCACCGGCCGACTTGACTTCCCCAGACATTTCCTGGTACACATTTTAGACTGGGTCGACCTGGGAGCACTGGTCTATTTTAAAACATTGAACCCACAGCAATGTGGTTCGAACCTGTGACCACTGGGATGACAGATAAGTGTCTAGCCAGGGTCTATAAATGAGTGGTTCCAATAGCACTTTGTATGTATGTCTGTGTTTTATAAAGAGATTCCAGTAGAACCCTGTCATAGCATAGCCAGTCACACGTCTGTACTTGTGAGATATTCAGATGACGTGACGTACATCTGTATTTACACATGAAACTCTCAAACAGCACTCTTATGCGTAAGTCTTTTTTGTAAATGTGACATTAAAAAGCCCATTGTATATGTGTTCATTAATGATACATTTAAATAGCATATCATATATACCTTTTTTTTTAAAGATATAATAATAGTAGTGGTGGTAGTAGTAGAAAGGGGGGGGGGGGGCTGGTGGTGGTGGTGGTCCTCCTCTTTCAGTCCTGTAGGACTTAGAATTGTGCCGCTGGGGAGGCACCTGACAGCACCGCTTGTGACTGTATAGTCCATTGTGACAATCTCTGTCACAGTTTCCGCATCTGTAAGAGGAGGCAAGTCCCGCAGCAAGTGACTGCATTTTATGCCTGTCCCTCCTATCCTCAGTTTGTTGGATCAGATTGCGCTTAGAGATCACCAGTCTATGTCATACATCTTTTATCCAGGAATATCTATCTGTTGCAACTCTTTGGAAAAAAAAAATAACACTTAACATAAACACACATTTATACAGAGTAGATAATTTGCAACAATCATTTTTGTTTTTTTTATTGGTCGGTATTAGATATTTAAACGTTTAATTTACTTTTTAAAGAAGTGGGATGTTCCCATCTTTGAGGCAGACTTTTCTGTGTCTTTCAATTTTCAGGAAGGAAAAAAAAGCTGGCATCTATGGCTTTAGGGCTTGTAAACATAGCTTCACAATTCCCCAACATGTGGGGTCAAGGGTTCGTAAACATAGCTTCACAATTCCTCAGCATAAGGGGGTCAAGGGTTCGTAAACACCTTCACAATTCCTCAACATAAGGGGTCACGGGTTCGTAAACAGCTTCACAATTCCTCAACATAAGGGGTCAAGGGATCGTAAACATAGCTTCACAGTTCCTCAACATAAAGGGTCACAGGTTCGTAAACATAGCTTCTCAATTCCCCGACATAAGGAGTCATGTTCATAAACATAGCTTCACAATTCCCCAACATACAGGGTCAATGGTTCGTAAACAGCTTCACAATTCCCCGACATATGGAGTCAAATATTCTTAAACATAGCTTCACAAGTCCTTCAAGAAACAAATGAAGATTGTAAACTGATTAGAGACATTACACGTAGACAGTCAACATTTTTTGGGCATGTTATGAGAAATTATTGGAGAACTTGGTGACGACTGGCAAGATCGAAGGGAAGATACCAAGGTGAAGACTGAGAAGTAAATACCTGAATGACTTGGCCACATGGCATGGTCGAGACAGGAACACAGAGCTGATTCACGACTCTGGTGATCGAGTGACATGGCAGTACATGACCGCCCACACTTATCGGCATGGCACATGATGGATGGATGGATGCTTTTCATCTTGCAAAAGGCTACCTTCGCAATGGCAATTCTTGTTCTAATCTCTTCAATCTCCCATCAGATGTTATGTCATAATGAGTCAAGTATTCATAAACATAGCTTCACAATTCCCCGACATACGGAGTCAAGTTTTCGTAAACATAGCTTTACAATTCCCCGACATAAGGAGTCAAGTGTTCATAAACATAGCTTCACAATTCCCCGACATACGGAGTCAAGTGTTCATAAACTTAGCTTTACAATTCCCCGACATAAGGTGTCAAGTGTTCATAAACATAGCTTCACAATTCCCTGACATACGGAGTCAAGTGTTCGTAAACATAGCTTTACAATTCCCCGACATAAGGAGTCAAGTGTTCACAAACATAGCTTCACAGTTCCCTGATGTACAGGGTCAAGGGTTCGTAAACACAGCTTCACAATTCCCCCGACATACCGAGTCAAGGGTTCGATATGAAGAAAATTGCTTTGCATTATGTTGATGGTATGAGCATTGGTTGTTCAAAAAGCAATAGCAAACTGCTAAATGAAAAATTGCCTAGGAAATCACAAAATGCCCATAAATGCCGGGGTTGAATGCAGCTACTTTAAAAACATTGTTCAGGATCTGGTCGTTATTGAGTTTATTTATTGACAAGGTTTCAGCGGACTTACAGCATCAATCTGACAATTTTGTAGGAACATTTGATAATATTTTTAAACTTTAGTAAACATCTGCGGACAAGGATTCAGAGTACTTACAGCATAGATCTGACACTTTTAAAAACATTTTATAATAAATATTATTAATATTAGACTCTAGGAAACATCTGATCTGCAGCCACGTTTGCAAAGTTGATAGTGAACTGTGCTAATAATGTCATGAACATGGTTCGATGCCTTTTTTTTTTTTTGTTAGCTCGCTTTGAACAACTGTAGTCTATACAATACACATGCTTACTACTTCCAGTGTACTGGAATAATCTTTGTGTGTGGATTAAGCTTTCTCTATTACCAGTTTCCCTCACCATTAGGGGAAGCCACTCCATCTTCTGAGGTACTTGTAAGTTACGTCTCCAAGTCAAGGTCGAGTTGAAGCCTTGGCTCGTTGGCCCCATGTGAAAGTGAGGGAGAGATTAGCCACCTATTCCTCCTCATTCTCAGAATCGTTCTCAGTTCTCCTTGTACAGAATGTGACGCTGTCACGTCACAGACTCGTAGCAGGAAACTACTTCAGGGCAAATGTTTATGTTGTTTTTTTTAGCAAAGATCTATCCACATGGCGTGGTACTTGCGTTTTTAGCAAAGATCTATCCACAAGGTTTGGTCATTACATTTTAGCAAAGATCTATCCACAAGGTTTGGTCATTACATTTTAGCAAAGATCTATCCACAAGGTTTGGTCATTACATTTTAGCAAAGATCTATCCACAAGGTTTGGTCATTACATTTTAGCAAAGATCTATCCACAAGGTTTGGTCATTACATTTTAGCAAAGATCTATCCACAAGGTTTGGTCATTACATTTTAGCAAAGATCTATCCACAAGGTTTGGTCATTACATTTTAGCAAAGATCTATCCACAAGGTTTGGTCATTACATTTTAGCAAAGATCTATCCACAAGGTTTGGTCATTACATTTTAGCAAAGATCTACCCACAAGGTTTGGTCATTACATTTTAGCAAAGATCTATCCACAAGGTTTGGTCATTACATTTTAGCAAAGATCTATCCACAAGGTTTGGTCATTACATTTTAGCAAAGATCTACCCACAAGGTTTGGTCATTACATTTTAGCAAAGATCTATCCACAAGGTTTGGTCATTACATTTTAGCAAAGATCTATCCACAAGGTTTGGTCATTACATTTTAGCAAAGATCTATCCACAAGGTTTGGTCATTACATTTTAGCAAAGATCTACCCACAAGGTTTGGTCATTACATTTTAGCAAAGATCTACCCACATGACGTGGTACTTGCGTTTTTAGCAAAGATCTACTCACATGGTGTGGTACTTAGTTTTAAACTTTATCACTTTCTTTCTGACAGCATCTTGTTTGTTGTAACTCCAGCATGTGTTCAAAACATTATTGCTATATTCTTTAAGAATGAAATGATGTCGTTGCACTTATGAGAGACGCATAAGTGTTGACTCCGAGCAGACGTTGGTATGGGTGCTAATTGCTTCCGTTGTGTGTTAGTTGCATATCCTTTACAGGACGTCGCAGTCAATGCCAGCATTTTTGGTTGTTTGTGATTTCTTGACGTGTTAACGTTCAATAGTTTGTCATTGCCTTCTGAATGACCGGCATTCATACCATTTGATAAAAATCAATGCAAGGCAGTCTGCTGCTAAATTGCCTGCAGCATGCTTCGAACGCCCGTCGTGTGTGGATTGCTGAAATACCTGATTTTTCCTTTTTTGTTCTCTAGTTTTCTTCCACGCTTGAGCAGTTAGCAGGTGTGTCCCAGACATGGTTTGATGCTTGTGGTTTAGGGGTTAGCGAATGCAGTGTCACAGTGTCCTGTCTTACTGTGTCGGGGATTCAAAATTAGCTCCAGCTGATTTGGGATCAATCACTTTGTGTCGATTTTGATGTAATGAGTGTGGGCCATTCAGAAAGTAATGAGAAACTACTGAACGTAAAATTGCCAAGTAACTCACAAACAGCTACTAAATGCTGGGGTTGATTGCAGCGTCCTGTAAAGGACACACAATTCAGTTTTAACTCCAGGCATGACATTTTTTAACTGCATTTTATCATTTTGTTTAGATTTGTATCAACATTAGTTAATGCTTTAGGTTTGGGTATCAGCTGGAATCATTTTATTTCATGTATGAAAGCCTGCAGGATAGATGTGCAACCTGTTTCATGGCATCTCAAACACCTGCATGTATATTTGGGCAGAATATCCCAGCTGGAGTTGGGTACAGTACAGACAGACTTGGTGTATGTAGTTTGTTGTTTAAGATGGTATAACAGTGGTGGAGTGGGCAACCACAGACCTAATGCCATGGATGAGTGATAAAGTGGTCAATCCCTACATGAAGCACACTATTGAGGTTTATCAAGAAAATGAGCACATGGCTGACGGTCTTGATGACAAGGTCTTACTGCCCCTGCATCCTAGGACAAGTGTCACAGTTGTTGAACAGATTCGGTGCCGAAAGATCACCCACTTGAACACAAGGACAATATATCGCCATACTAGGGTCAGTCAACATGTTATTTATTTTGCTTCATGGTATCATCTGCAGTTTCAATGCTCAGAGAATGGACATTTACATGATAATACTTGTCCATTTGGCTGTGTACCTTGTTTGGCCCAAACTTACATTTTGTTTGGCACTGAATCAGTTGTGTTGTGGGTAGAGGTATGTTGTGGGTAGAGCTGTGTTGTGGGTAGAGCTGTGTTGTGGGTAGAGCTGTGTTGGTAGAAGTGTGTTGTGGGTAGAGCTATGTTGTGGGTAGAATTGTGTTGGAGACCATTATGACAAATGGAAGGGTTGAAGGAATTTGGAATTAAAGGATTACAAAGGAGATTATGTTGGTTGGGTTGGTAGAGGAGCACATAACATTTAGCTGTTGAGCTTGTCAAGAGAATAAAATGCAGATGGTTGTTAAGAGAGAAGATCATCTGGTTCTGCAAGAATACAAATATGAGTACAGATTAAACAACTCACTCATTTTGCTACTTTTTACAGAAGATCAAAACTCTGTGAAAATGAAGAATAACTCCACAACTGTACTAATTTAAATTTAAACGACACATGACAAATACAATATAAAAACCAACATGCATGAGACAAACTATGAAAAGTCACTAGACCCTCTAAAGACACAAGTGATGTCTCTAAAGTAAAACGTCTCAGAGTTCAGATATCGAGACAGAATGTTTACAGAGGACGAAAGATTGATAGAAACAAGATGACAAAAAGCAAAGGGGACATATTAATTACTGCCTTTACTTACTCAAACATCCAAAGATATGGAACTTAAGACAACAGATGATAAACTGTACTTTTCTTCTAACACTTTATCAATACCAAACTTGTCTAGCAAAATCCAACCAGAGAAAGCTCGTCACGTGAGATGATATTCATGAAAGTCACATTGTCAGCCTGGTACCATTATTATTGGGACCCTTCGCTGGCTGTTAATATGAAAACAGTGTACGTATGGGAATGTCCTGATTGCTGATGATGATGGTTCTTGACTTAACACGTAACAAGTGTGGGTTAGTACAAGACCATATTTTTAGTTGCTTTTGTAACAACTGTTTGCCAGATCATTTCACAGATCAACTGTTACCGTCATATTTTGTAGTTAGGACAGACACCTATGTGGCAATCTAGTGATCATTTAATTTTCTTCTCATTTTTAATGGTGTTCATTTTTCTAGTCGAACACCATCGTTATATGTTCTCTCAGAGGAGCTGGATTCCTACTGTTGGTGTTGTTTCTGCATAACTTTTATTCTGTTACTGTTTTCATGAAACATTAAAATTTCAGTCAGTAAAACTCATGTTTGGCTTTCGTTTTATTTTATTGTCTGTGCTCTGTTGTTTGGCTTTTGTTATTTGCCAGCTGTACTCAGCAAGCCCATGTGTCCACCTTGCTGTATTTGTATTGTAGTGTAAATATATTCTTATTCAGATATGATACATCTACCGTATAACATTAGATGGTACCATTTGCTTTTTGTTAGCACCAAATGTTGGGCAGCATTCATCAAACCCAGCATCCCAACTTGTGCCAGCGGCTTTGAGCAGAGGGACCAAACTGGAAGGGTACAAGTCTTATCCTAGTGCGAGGAAATCCAATCTAAAGACAAAATGTCACAACAGGGCGAACCAGACCCAAAGCCTTGGTCAGCAACTGGTGTAGGATCGAAGCTCTGAGAGGCGGAAAGTTCGGGCATTGCTTTGCTGATCGTGCAGCTTGTCTTATTCCCGATGTATTGGTGTTACCTTTTCTCTGAATTCAACTAGGCAGGTTGAAAAGGGGATTATGCTGAATGGGCACTACATGGTCTCCACAATTCAGCTGAGGCTTTGTACTATGGAGAAGTATAACATTCGCTACCTTTAGGGTTGTAATTATGCCTTGTTAGAAGCACAATGTAACAAACTATTGTCTGTCAAGGCGGCCAGGTGCCAGTGAGTGAGTATAAGTAAACTATTATGTGCTAACTGCCGTTGTGTTTGTCCATCAAGAATGATGATGACCATTCATTTCATCCAGTGGGGTTGAAAGTTTGGAGCCATGAGTTCTAACATGGCTGGTAAGGCCTATTTTGGCTTGAAATGTTCTTTTGACAATGTGGGCAAAGAATGCTTGATGTTCCAGGAGGAGGATCTGCAGTGGTTTTTTTTGTCCAGTCTTTTTCACAGCTCTTGCAGTCCTGTTTGCTTCACAAGTGACTGCACCTTTGCGTAATAATGTATGCCACGAATTTTGGTCTTTGGCAGCAGTCTCCCAAGTGTCGTTATGAATTCCAAAAGCCGGTGGTGAGATCTTCAGAGTGTTTCCTCTGGCTGCCTTTGGAGCATTTACCACAGCGAAGTTCACCGTAAAAGATTCGTTTAGGGAGTCTGTGATCTGCTGTGCAAGTCAAGTGACCAGCCCAGTGAATCTGATACTTCTTTATTAAAGTGTGGATACTGGACTTGGACGCTCTTTCTAAGACTTCAGTGTCTGGGATCTTGTCTTGCCAATTAATCTTCAATAGCTTCCTAAGGCAGACTAATTTCCTGGTGTATCGCTGGTAAACAGTCCAGGTTTCACAAACATATAGCAGTGTGGATAATACGACTGCTTTATAGATTTTCAGCTTTGTCTGCATGTTTATTCCATTTCTGTCCCACACATTTTTGTAAACTTTCAGCTTTGTTTGCAGGCTTATTCCATGTCTGTCCCACACATTTCTGTACCTTGTAGTGCATTGATTACTGTCCTGGCACTGCGCATGTTGACAGGACAGTACATCATCATCACGTTGTCTGCAAAATGGTGTAGGCACTTAAGTCTCTCCCCAGATCCATGGTGTTCTGGATCAGTTCCATAGATATATCGCCACGACACCATCGCAGACCATCAAGCATCATTTCTCTGTCTGCCTCTGCCTTATCTACCACTAATCTTTCTAGTCACCACGACATCTTCCAACGCCTCTCCTCTTGTCTCATTACATGACCAAAAAACACCTCTTCCTTACAGTTGGTATAATGTTCTATTTTTATTAGCCTCTTTCAGGCAATAATTAGTTACTCTGGCCATCCAAAGCATTCTCAACATTCATCTCAGAAACCACATCTTTACTGCCTCCAAGATCATCCACAATTGTTCGTTCACATTTCAAGATTCACTGTTCAGTATAACATTTCAGTCTGTTTCTGACATTCAATAAAAGTGATTTATCACATAAGATACACTTCACCTCAGAAGTCAGAGTGGATACACCTGATGTCGAGCAAAACTGGTAATAAGCAAAGTTAACCCACACACAAAAATCAGTCGATAAATTTGAGATAGTAGCACATGTAAGGAATATGCTTGAGATCAAAGAGAGTGAATGCCAAAAACAAATTAAATGCAGCTTCTGCTTGGTCTAATTTAACCTCTGCCACACATCATCTATGTCCCCCAAGAAATATATTTTATTGAACGGAAGCACATTCCCTGCTAAAGAAATGTCACATGTTGGCGGTACCTTTTCATTTGATAGAACCATTATTTATATTCAACAATACAAATGGGAAGATAACATCTAAAGATGGACAAACAGCAGTCTAAAAGAATGTAGTCAGGACGAGAGACTTCTTCTTCTGCGTTCATCCAAAGTTTTGTTTCCAAACGTGATTGCGTTGTGCCTGTTTACAGCAGAGCTGCGTTCTTGCACCGTTAGGCCAACACATCTGACTTCTGTGGGCATTTGTTGACCGGGTTAACCTTCCCGGAGGGCGAGAGACAGTGTTGGAGATTCATTGCAGCCAACTTTCATTGTGGAGATGGCACCTGATTGATTGATTCATTATTTAAATTACAGGACAGTTCGAAATAAGAATTGCCTCACACTTAGTCCCATCACATTATCTCCTGATGTCTCATCACACGTACGTATATCTAGCTCCTGTGTTACACATATTTCTGTCATGCATTTCTTGTGTGACCACACACATTCAAGCACAACACTCAGCAAGGACAGTTCTGTATGATATGAATGTAACAGTTTATTTCCATCTCTACGTACAGTATTACTACAGGTACATCTGACAAAGCCTGACACAAAAAAGCTGAGTATTTCATCAACAGCATTCCAAATAATAAACTACGGCGCTATCAATACAGCAACCTCAATTTTACAGCACTCTACGGTGCTATCAATACAGCAACCTCAATTTTACAGCACTCATGTCAAGATGTATCAGAATCAGTGTCTCAACTCAGTTAAAATAAGCTCCTTTATTCGTTTGCTCCCTTTGAACTCAAGGGTAGTCCACAGTGGACTGATGTTTGGTTGTGGGCCAGCTTTTTCTTTTACCAGTGTCGCCCGCCATCAGGCAAACCCCCTCTGACTTCTGAGGTACTTGTAATTTATGCTCTAAGTCAATGATGAGAAGTCAAAATTTAAGTCCAACTGACCGGTATGGTGAGAGAAACCCTCATCTTACCATCAGCACATTGGAAGGTTAAGAGCAATTGCTCATAACCTATCAGCCAAGGAACTTCTATAAATTCTTTTTATTGTCAAGGTGTGCTAATGAATCTCATACATTTCATTGCAGGCTTTTAATCAATACAAAAACAGTACACGAACATCATGATTATATCAGTTTCTGATTAACAAAGACACTATGGTACAGGCCTGTTTGAGCGTGACAACTGATACGAGATGTATGATGACCCGTCAAGTCAGATAACCTCACAAAACAGATTCTGGTCACTGCCTTCACCATTCACATTTACTAACTATACCAACTCTCTTCAGGTCCCTGGGGCCATGTTTACGTAGAAGCTAGACACTCACCTGCAGTGCCAGTGGTCACAAGTTCAATCCCACTGATGTGGATTCAATATTTTATTGACCCAGGTTAACTCTGCATAAAATGGGTACTAGGAAATGTCTTGGAAAGTAAAGGCGGCTGACATTAAACAGTGTCACCCACAAGCACTAACTGGCCTATACAAATATGTGTTCAGTAACATGTACCCTTGACTTGCCTGGCCTGTAGTAGACATCTTTGATCGTGATTCCCCAATCCACTCTGTTGTCTCATATTTAGATTATATTAGTTTATTTTCTATATCCTGTTCAACCCTGCTGGGTTATAATTGGGATATGTATTATATGTTGTACATGTCTATATGTTGGTGAAACCTATATTATTATTGCTAGTTTAAGATTTCCACATTCATCAGAAACTGATAAACTGCCAACGGTTCTAAATGAACACTAATGCTAACCACAGAATGCAATCTTTACTAAACACCAATCAAAAGCTTTCTACCATTGATGAGCAAGAATGTGTACGTCCAGAAGTGTTGACAAGCAAAAATGTGCACGACCAGAAGTGTTGACAAACAAAATGTGCAGTGTAGAAGTGTTTTGTGCATGATGAAAGACAACATTTACTTCTATTGCCAGGTAAGACGCTTGTATTTATATTAGAAAAGAGATTCTTGTGTTTCCTTCAACATACAAGCAACAAACAGAATGGATCGCCGATGTTTCCGAACTTAAAATCTTCGTTTCTTTTAGAAATTTTTTAACTAAATAAAGTGCACATATAAAGTGGTTAACAGAATATTGCAGGTGTTTTTTCACTTTCCAATAATGTAAAGTAAATAAAATATGAGAAGTTATTACATAAAGTTAGCCGTTAATGCCAGCATTCATAAAATCAAACATCAAGCGTTTTTCAAACTTGACATAAAATACTGAGTAAATTATTTTGAGACAGCAATTAAGCCAACTTCACTCAGCAGGTGGGTTTAAAACTTTTGTCTATGAAAAACAAAAAAAAAGTACAAATGTTCAGTGATATTAATAGATTCGTGCAGATGATTTCTAAGCTTTCGTGTAATTTCAGAAAATGTACGGGGGAAAATAAGAAAATATTGTCAAAATATTAATAGAGTTTTACATTGTTTTCTAAGTTGAGTTGAGTTGAGTCATGAACCGACATCACTGCACTCAGGACATTCCCATACGTGCTCAGTCCCCTCGTTCAACCGCCAGTTTTCTAAACTTTCATGTACATTATTTGAATATCTGAAAGAAAGAATAGAAATGTCTACCAACATCAGCAGAATCGTACAGAAGTTATTCCCTTCACTTGAACATAATCTCATCTAGAAACCCTTCAGACATCAATAACATGAAGTACATGATGCCAATAAAATCAATTCAGCAGTGACTTCCAGGCACAACGCTGGATATAGTTTGCAAAGGCTAACAAAAAGAAGGCCTAAAGACTGAATCTAGCAGGGAAATCAAATGTGGGTAAAAATAGTCGAACTGTAATGTAAACCTCTCTCTATGGCATGATGGACAACTCTAAAACCATAATCACAGTTAATTAAAGTAACTACTTTAGCAATTACTCTTAATGAGCAAAATAAATACAGTTATAATACTCCTGTTATTATAACAACATAAATATTTACATAAGTCCAGTACGGACACATACATGCATCTAAACATTCTAAAAGTGATCATGTTTTTTTTTCCAGACTTATTCTATGGAATATAACGCACATCCCATTATACATCCATGCATTCAACTCTGTCATGGTGAGGCGTTCAATAAACATGCTCAATAAATACAACTGGGTTTTACTGTAGAACCAGTGGGAGAGGAATGGCTAGTGGACTGGCTTATCCACACAGTAGTTCGTGGTCAGGAATACCGCAGGAATGTGTTTCTGCCCTGTTGAGTCTAAGGTTGACCCAGCCACATAATGTGGGGCACCCGTGTGTAACCGGGCCCCTGAAGGGGAAGTAAAGAATAACAAATGGTAACACTGTAACCTCCTGGGCAGATCATAAAAGCTAACTACAGAGGGTTGGTGTGATACTGGCAACTTCACACCATAGAAACATTCAACCAACATGAACTGGCCTACAAAGGCCTTCGCATGCATGGTTGTGGCCTATGTATTAGGAGTCTGACAGGCAGAAGGAGAAAAGACAAAATAGGAGTACAGAGATTTTTCTACGGGGGAATAGTGAGTGGAAGCAGGTCATCCCACCTCATCACTGTTGTATAGTTTACAGTATATGCAAAGCATTAACTCTTCACTCCTGTTGAGGTGTCTGCCATGTGATGATATCTGTTTATTAGCACTTTTCATGTCCAATTCGTTCAAATGTTGGGGGAGTACATTGGCTAGGGTGACCAGATCCAAACGAATCACCTCCAGACAATGATTAAATAGCTGTTTCAGTGTGCTTTCAGTCAGGGAAGGAAGAGGTGGTGGGTAACTGAAAGTCATGACAAAGTAACTGGCTACCACATAATCTACAACTGTGACCTCAACTTGTGAAACCAACCCACAGAATGTTACAACCTTGCATAACCGCAAGAGAATTAATTGTCTTTACACATTTTGCTTTACCCAATGTCCGAGGCTTTACCCGGTTTACTTTACCCAATGTCCGAGCCTTTACCCGGTTTGCTTTACCCAATGTCCGAGCCTTTACCAATTTGGCTTTACCAAATACCCTAGAAATATGATTCTGAACAGCAGTATGGTATACTTTTATTGTTTACAACAAATGACACATTGCTAGTTAAACATTAATACAACAGTCAATAGTCCTCCATAAACAGGAAATAACCGAAGCAATTCTAGCAAAGATAAAACTTCATGGAATGTGCGGTTACTGAGGCTCATCTTAAATTAAACATATGACAAATCTGCTCTCGCAGGTGCCATACTCTGCATTCAATTTATAAACAGAACAAAAAGTTATTTTGGGCATCTTATGAGAATTAAGACCAATCAGCCGCCACTGTGTGCCTGCAATCAAAGAAGCCAGAGGAAGGCAGAAAATCAGATGGACAGAGTATATCAAAGGTTTACTGCAGAAACACTATGTCCAAATGAAAACATGTGGTGTAAGATTGCTATTTCAACTCATCCCTACACTTAACCTCAAATGGGAACCACAAGCAAAAGTCTACATAGGGACAGACAATAGATAGATATTTATCTCAATCTATAAAAAGAAAATCTATTATTTTGATACTGCATTTACAATTCTGACGGCTGTTAGACATAAAGAAGTATGGGATCTGACATCAAATTAGCTGACACTAAATTTTTAAAAACACATTCAATTATAAACTGGAAGACAAACACGCCAATCAACAACTATAAGAAACTATAGTTTCACATTCTGCCCCAGCTTTGATCAGAAATTAAATAAAAATAGGGCTATACATCACATCAAGAAACTTCTCAAAACATCTTGACATGTTACGTCAATTCATTTACACATGTATGTCTATGTTAAAAAACTATATACTCATAATTACCAACTTGAGTATGTTTTTATAAATACATACCACACTCCTTCAGAAAGAAAAATACAAAGAGAAAATGATACACTCACTGTGCAGTCTATAGATAGTGGAGGTTGAACAAGTATGTCCTGAAAGTCAACCCCAGTTTTAATGTACACAAGTGACATCAACTTTAGCAAATGGATTAAATATGTTGTCTAATAGAGACTTTGTGTGATGGTCTTGCTATTTCTTAGAGGACACTCAGTTTTATTCATCAAACAGTAAAATTATTTACTCTGCTGTTATAAGTTTCAAAGAAACAATATTTGAATTCAAGTCTCAATTTGTTCTGTTGTTTAATAGTCAATGCTCAACTAAATCCAAGAAAATCTAAGTTTAGGAGGTAAATGTCCAACTAACACCTGAAATATTTATCTGTTAAAACTTTAAAGTGATGTTGTCTCTGGGCCTTTCTTGCCTGAAGTCGTTCCCGCTTGCGTCGACGCTCTCTGGTAGTATTTGGCCAGGGTGGATTGTGGAATTCGCTTCAACATCTCTTTGGGGAAGATACGCAGAAGCTGCCAGCCAATATCCAAAGATTCAAAGATAGTTCGCTTCTCATAATGACCTGCAGAAATATTTATATCATCTCATAATGACCTGCAGAAATATTTATATCATTCAAATTTAAAGAACCTGTCTCCAAGCCAATATTAACCTAAACATTTATTGTGGCAATGAAGATTTCAAAGCCTCGTCCGCTTTTTAAATGTTTTATCAACCTTATAAAATAATGCAGTCACTTCTGATGAAATTTGCAAACACCCTTAGAAATGAGGGGAAATAATGTTACAACTGCAGGTCAGCAAACTGATCAGGAAGCAAAGAATAGCAACACTGTAGCCTACCACGCATGTCGTAAGAGGCGACTAAGGAGGCTATGGTTCCGTCGCCCTGCTACTGAGTGAGTGCGTGGCGCGACACTGTGAGCTGTGAGTTTCGTGTGAAATGCTTTTGAATCTGCCCGAGGTTTTTTGGAACGTGACTGCGTGTTCGAAGCGATGGCAGCTGGCTATGTCCCAGAGTTGACCGGTTTTTGCCTTATGCAGAAATGCGTGGCTGCTGGGCTTCTGGTTGACTGCCACTGCCATCGACGATGAACTGTATTTTCGTGGACTGTGTGGGTGAACATCTAGGAAACATCCAGATGGGAAAATGACTGCCGATTCCATCAGAGATAAACTGGATGTTTCGTGGGGGACTATTGTGTTGACATTCTGGCGGCGGCATTATGCACAGTGTATCTGTGCGGGCTGTTGTTTGTCGAGACTCCTGTCTTTTCCACTTTTCACATTGGGCAGTGGGGAGCGTTTTATGTGATATTCACTGGCACAGGAACGGAGCATAATGGGGACGACCCGTTGCTGTGAAGTTGGAACCGCGACTAACTAACTAACTAACTAACATTACGAGCAAGACACTATTTCTGATGTGCACTGCAGCAACTAAGACCTTTACATTATGTAATGCTTGACATTTTAAGATATATGGTGCTCATTTATCTTCTTGAATTGTGGTTTTAAAAGAAAAATTGGGTAGAGAAAAACAAAAGCAACTGACTAACCTTGAGTAATGAAGTTCTTTTCAAACTTGATCAGGAACTCTAGATACAGCAAGTCCTCAGGAGTGAGAGCTTCCTCACCGACCACAGCCTTCATGGCCTGGACATCTTTGCCGATAGCATAGCAGGCGTACTGACGAACAAACATGTTACCACTGAGTACACATGTATCAAAGTATCACTGTCTCAACACTAAGTAAACATAAGCATGACTTATAATTAAACTGTTCATTTCATTGTTAAACATGCTCTAATGATTGTGGTATCTTTTTTAACTCAGCTTACTCATAAGCTATGTGTGCTCTGTTCTTCTGTACGGATGAAAATGCCAAACAATGAGTAATCAAATGGAGAGAGTGGAGGTAGTGGAGATGTGGTGGTTTTTGGTGAAGAATGATGAGAATGCCGTGGACAGAGAAGAAAAAAAACACCGAGGTATTGAGAGCTACTACAAGGTCACACAACACAACCATAAGGAATAGACAAAGTGTATGGGGCATGTCAACAGACGAGTTAGAACAGAGAAAATTAGAAATATGTTGGAAAATAGGCAAGTGAGACAGATAAGACAGATAAATGTATGGAAAAAAAAAAACAGAAACAGCTAGGCAACAAATAATAATATAAGCACAATGATATTATAATAGGTGCTGTTCAGTCCCCCATTTTCAATGTACTGATAGGTACTTTTGTAGCCGGCATCTCAAATCTCTCATTTCCTTGACCCCTGTATGACCTGAACACAAGACCCAAACATCCAAACATCTGAGGTCTCCAGAAGTAGTTGTCCATCTCACAGCCATCCATTCCGAACTTTCTAAAGCTTGGATGGAGAGTCAGAGACAATAATCACGCATGTAAGAAGTAAAGGAAAGCTATTTCAGTGCCTCGGTGACAGCCTTAATCTCCACTCTCAAACTACAGGCTGCTATTTGATATGCTCCATTCTCTCAGGTAACAATATGTAGAATCATATGACAGACTATAAACTTTATCAGAGAGATAGATGTAGTTATTTATGAGCAAACAGGAGGAAGAAAAAATGCAAAACTGAAGCACTGCATTGGCTTTATTCATACATTACAATGATGCAGCTTTACAATAATCAATTCTACAGTACAATGGTGCAACCTACAATAAGGTGGCTAACTCTAGAAAGGTGATTAATTCTAGCGCAATGTTTTCCCAACCTAACATCATATTGACTTGTTGGCACTTACCAACTGATTTGAGACATCCGCATGATCCTCCCTCGTCATACCCTCACCACCAACCTAACATCATATTGACTTGTTGGCATTTACCAACTGATCTGAGACATCCGCATGATCCTCCCTCGTCATACCCTCACCACCAACCTAACATCATATTGACTTGTTGGCACTTACCAACTGATCTGAGACATCCGCATGATCCTCCCTCGTCATACCCTCACCACCAACCTAACATCATATTTACTTGTTGGCACCTACCAACTGATCTGAGACATCCACATGATCCTCCCTGGTCATACCCTCACCACCAACCTAACATCATATTGACTTGTTGGCACTTACCAACTGATTTGAGACATCCGCATGATCCTCCCTGGTCATACCCTCACCACCAACCTAACATCATATTGACTTGTTGGCACTTACCAACTGATTTGAGACATCCGCATGATCCTCCCTGGTCATACCCTCACCACCAACCTAACATCATATTGACTTGTTGGCACTTACCAACTGATTTGAGACATCCGCATGATCCTCCCTGGTCATACCCTCACCACCAACCTAGCATCATATTGACTTGTTGGCACTTACCAACTGATCTGAGACATCCGCATGATCCTCCCTGGTCATACCCTCACCACCAACCTAACATCATATTGACTTGTTGGCACTTACCAACTGATTTGAGACATCCGCATGATCCTCCCTGGTCATACCCTCACCACCAACCTAACATCATATTGACTTGTTGGCACTTACCAACTGATTTGAGACATCCGCATGATCCTCCCTGGTCATACCCTCACCACCAACCTAACATCATATTGACTTGTTGGCACTTACCAACTGATTTGAGACATCCGCATGATCCTCCCTGGTCATACCCTCACCACCAACCTAACATCATATTGACTTGTTGGCACTTACCAACTGATTTGAGACATCCGCATGATCCTCCCTGGTCATACCCTCACCACCAATCTAACATCATATTGACTTGTTGGCACCTACCAACTGATTTGAGACATCCGCATGATCCTCCCTGGTCATACCCTCACCAATGGCAGATTTCATCAAACGGGACAAGGATGGCAGCACATTAATTGGTGGGTAGATCTGAGGACATCCACACCAAGGTATATTTATACCAACATCGTAAATCATCACACATGTATGTCTGTTATATCATTAATATAAATGATGTCGATTACATTTAGTAAAATTCATACAAGAGACAATATTACAGTTATAGACAAATTTCATGCGAATGAAAGAAGAATAATATGATGATGATTACATCATTTCTTGCATTGAATAATCTATTCCAAGCACATTATTAGCAAGCTCATCACTATCATTAAGTGCCATGCCAGTGGGCGTAGGCTGTCATGGTCTCACATGATCACATGATCACCAGTCATGGTCTCACATGATCACCAGTCATGGTCTCACATGATCACCAGTCATGGTCTCACATGATCACCAGTCATGGTCTCACATGATCACCAGTCATGGTCTCACATGATCACCAGTCATGGTCTCGTGGATCAAGTCTTCTTATTCCAATTACACCATGCGGCCAAACCATCCAGGTATTTATCTGTTTTCCCCTAGCTCTGTGCCCATCAAGTTTATCAGCTGTCACTAAGTTTTCAGGTTTATATCTCCTCATAACATGCCATACAAATCTTGACTGTCTGTGTCTAATTTCATTAATCAATACATGGTTTTCATTTGTTTCTTTAAAATCAGTCTCATTCATTTTTCTCTGTGTCCACGTAAATGTATCAAGATAATAGTAATGGAAACACACCATAGACAGAGATCTCACCTGTCTGTTGTGCAACTGTCTGTCCACGTACATCTGACCTTCAGTAATGTAACCAGTAAGATCAGGGATTGGGTGAGTGATGTCTGTGAGACAAACAAAAAACAGATATATTGTTTAAAACTCACTGCAACATATCTCCTAACCTGTCAGACATAAACAGGCCACAACGAACAATCTTAGGTTCAATTCACCAACTAATGGTTTTTTTTTCTTTTGCACTCACTCTCTTTGTACTCAAGCATAGTCCATACAGGCCACTTCTTGTAGCATTGGACTGAATTTGCGTTTGGATTAGCTTTCCATATTTCTAGTGTCCCTCGCCATCAAACGAACCCACTCTGACTTAAGAGGTTAACTAATTGTTAAGACTATTTCCTCCTGCATGCATGCTAAAAATCCCTTGGTAGTTATACATGGAAAAGAGCATGTTTAACACAACCCAGCCCAGACTACACTTCAAAATTATTAAAGCTATGGAAAAGAAGAATATTTATAGAATTGTAATTCTGAGATTTATACACATTTGGATCTCATCAGTGCTGCTCGGCTTTCAATGACATCTTTGGATATTAGTAATGATGACAGCTGATAAGTCAGTGTTTGCCTTTTTGGCATCTTCTTTACATCTTTCTGATTAATCTTCTTTCCTCAGTAAAACTGATGCCTAGATACTTTAACACTTGTTTTAATTTGGTGTATTTCCATTTGCATGTGTAATGGTTTGGCAGGGAGGGGGCGTGGCAGCACAGTGGCTAGCACAACTGTCAGCAAGGTGGCTGTGTTTGATTCGCCCTCAAGGTGAAGATTTTAAAACTTGGCTTGGGCACCCAGATCACCCTAGCCTAAAATGTCTACTACAAATGTTGTAGAAGTAAAGGCAAGTAGCGTAATACTGTCCACATCTCCCGTTGAGTGTCCATTGGTCTCTATAAATACGGGGCTAACACCATATACCCAGTACACCTTGAGGGATGTAAAAGGGATTTTTACTTTTACTTTACTTAGTCTGGTCACTTGCTGATTGTCATTTTCCCAATCTTGTGTGTATTGATTTTCATGTTGTATTTGTGAAATGTTTTTCACATTGTTGTGCAACTGTACTTTTCATCAGCACAGAGAGATTTTTGTGCAATTGTAGTTCATCAACACACACAGACTATATATCAGGTATAATTTACAAGTACTGACTAGAGCTGCAGGACCAAGACCTGCTCTCAGAAACTTGACCACAAATCTTACCATCGTTGGGCATGGTGAGAATCGGGATCTGCGTGATGGAGCCACTTCTGCCTTCAACACGGCCGGCACGTTCATAGATTGTGGCTAAATCTGTGTACATATAACCTGGGAAACCACGACGACCTGGCACCTCTTCTCTGGCAGCAGACACCTGGCCAAACACATTTTAAGTTACATTACTGGTATGTGTATAGGAACAATTCTGGCAGGTTCAATCACAATAAAATGTTAGCTAAGTTCTAAAGAATTATCCACCCACTTCTTCAGGCGAGCACACAAGAGAAATATTTTATGGCTCGCACATTTCCAAATAAAAGGACATCATTAACAGAAGCAAAATAACACGATTTCAGTTCATCATTATCATCAAGTCCATCTCCACATAAAAGGTCCTGAGTTTTTTTATAGTAAGTTGCATGTTCTGTACAGGACGCTGCAATAATCCCCAGCATTAATTGGCTGTTTGTGGTTTACTAGGCAATTTTACTTCGTTAGCCATTGCTTTCAGAATGGCCGACGCCAGATGCTATCAAAATCAGTGCAAAGAGATCTGCTTCCAATTCACAGCTGATTTCAAACTTTCAACTTAGTATATCGGGGAATTCTAAAACTGCATTTCACTAACCTCTTAGCCACAGATGCCGGCTGGGCTCAGGTGACCTGAATGCCAATGTCCCAGAGGATATGACTTTTGTATATGAAGCCAAATCAATATATGTAACATGAATAAATGCACCATATTCTTAACAGGAAGATATATTTTCATTAACTAATTCTAGACTTAAATTGATACCTCTCTCAAGGCCTCAGCGTAGGAGCTCATGTCCGTCAAGATGACAAGGATGTGTTTCTCACACTGGTAGGCCAGGTACTCTGCTGTTGTCAGAGCAATACGAGGAGTGATGATGCGCTCAATACTGCAACAGTCACAAATATAATTAATTAACTGCATATTTCTCATCAATAACTAGAACTGAATACTGCAACATTCCAAATGTAAGTAACGTCACAATTATAAATAGCAACCAGTACACGTTATTTCAACATCCCACTGACTGCCTTTACTTCCCTACACATTCCTGGTTTATTTGAATTTGCCCAGCTGCAGATCGAACCCATGACACCCAGGCCAGAAAGCTCGTGTCCAGCCACTACACTACCAAAGCTTCCCAATAATATGTAGTATTTGAAACAGGCATCATTACACCTTGGGCAATCTCGCAGGTGTCAAGTCTCCCCCAGCAGACACTGTTCCTGCTTTCTTAATTATTGTCCCTTGTTTACCTATCTGAACATTGAAGAAGATTGCCTTATAAACAGCAACGTGTCTCAGGAATTGAAATACTGTCCCTTTTTTTACCTATCTGAATATTGAAGAAGATTGCCTTATAAACAGCAACATGTCTCAGGAATTGAAATACTGTCCCTTTTTTACCTATCTGAACATTGAAGGAGATTGCCTTATAAACAGCAACATGTCTCAGGAACTGAAATACTTTAGCCATATTAAATATCACAGTGGCCTGGGAGGAATAGTGAAGCAAGGCATGATTTCAGAAAGAAGCGGCTGAGGTCACCATCATGAAGATAAGACACAGGCCATTGCAAACATCTGTCATACAGTCAACATACATCCATGTTACAGCGTTAAAAGATGGTATGGCTGCCTGCCTCCACAAATTTTGCCTGCCCCAATGAAAATTATGCCTTGGAAGTAAATATAAATGTATTCACTTACGTAGGATCATTGGCCAAATTCAGGAACAGAGACACGTTCTCCATGGATCCATTTTCTTCAAAGTCTTGTTTGAAAAATCTGGCAGCCTCCATGTTGACCTGAGATTATTCAATTTGTCAGCAATTTAAAGTAACAGCAATGGCAATCCTTACAAATTACTTAACATACACATTGTTACATCTTCCAGTGGTGAGGTCTTTAACTCTCTTCCTTACTGGCAATAAAATAACACAATAATGCAGATTGTAACGCTTTTCAACTTGTCAGATTGTAATAAATTTCTACAATTAAGCAGTGATGCATGTATCATAGTATCATATTCTGACCGCATTTATGGAGGATACTATTATGTCTATGTAGAGGATGTATTCTATGTATATTCATAGCATAAATGTTGCATCTGTGTGCTGGATTCTACTGATTCCAATTGGAGCTATGGTGAGGGAGTTTGTGCACTAGCATTATGGTTTCTGAACACAATCCCCCATTGTCTTCTTCTTCTTCTTTCAGCCTTTATTCCCCCACTGGGACATGGGACCTTCAACCAACTCACCCCAAGCCCTCCTATCTTTAGCTATCTCATGCAGCTCCATGTACGCCCTCCCCATGACTCACTTCTGTCTCTACTTCTCTTCTCTGTGTGTTTTTAGGTCTTCCTCTATTTCCTTTGCCCTGTGCATTCCAGACAAAGGACTTTCTAGTTTTATAATTGATCTGGGTCACAGGTCAACCCAGCCCAAAATGGGTGGCAGGAAATGTCTTGGGAAATAAAGGTGACTGGTGAAATATTCACATCCCCACCCCCTCATTGCCAGTTGCTCTGTAAATATATGGGGCTAGCACCATATGTCCAGCACAGCACAAAACAAATCAAATGGTTCCTTCACTACACTTTTACTTTATTCCTGTGGGCCATATTTCCATTCTCAGTCTGGCGAAATCCAGGCAATGTAGGAAATGCTCTGATGTCTGACAGGATATTCCACAGTGCCAGGTTTCTGGGACCCAGTCGGTGACTCCAGGGTGTTCTGATTGGGAATAATATTCCATGAAAGTTCACACCTCTTAGCATGGAAATGAACAAAGGTTTTTTGAAGAATGTATACTTAATTACAAAGGAACAAGAATCTTTTACAAGATGGTATTCACATCAAGCAACATTTTGTTTTGCAAAATTAAATTTAAATTGTCCAAGTATTTGTTCTATTGTAACTACTTCTGCTGCCTTTCTCACCTAATAGAGCAAAGCCCTCAACTAACTCATGCCAAGCCCTAAGTAGGGTTGTTCTTGACTGGTTCAATTGGGACGCAGAGGTGTTTCCAAGGCACCAGGGCCGGGTTATATACTGGCCAAGACCTATTGACGCGTCCTCGTCGAGCGTCCTGGGCAACAGGTCCCTTCGGGGTCCTGGCTGAAGTCAATAGGATCGCCGATTCCTCCGAAGTCGGAGAGAGTCTGGCTGTACGGCGAGGAACCACCAGTCTGCACACCAATAAGCTAGACATGGGACAACGGATACTCACGCAAACTTCAGGTCCTGTATGACATCACACTGATGTTGGACAACAGGATGCCTTCATCCGACATACAGGACTTTGCGTTGGAGCTCAAGCCAACGAACACAAGCAAGCAAGCAAGCACTGGTTCAATTCTGTGGCTTACATTTTCTATGGGATGTGTTAGCCACTCGCACTCCAATGCTCCTAAGCCACCTCTTACACCATGCATGGTAGGTTACAGTGTTGCTATTCTTTGCTTCCCATCTGAGCCCTGGTAAAACACGAGTGACAACTCTTGTATAGTTATACTGTAATACTTTCTCACGCAGAGCCCAAGCTATTCAATAAAACAGGTAAACCAACAACTCCTTTATCTTACCCCCATAGCAGCAAAGACAATGGCGAAGTTGTCGCTATGGTCATCCTGTACACTCTTTCCTGGCAACTTGACCAGACCTGCCTGTCTACAGATCTGGGCTGCAATCTGGAATAGACAATGCAAATGTTAATTTTTGTAATGGAACATATTTTGTAAAAACCACTCTTCAGTACAAGAAAACATTAAAGCACAAACATATACTTTTTAGTTACCGATGAAAAATAAACAAGCTGGCATATATGGCTTGGGGACATTTTCACAACGCGACACTCTGGATTCAACATCAGCTGCGGGTGATTTGGAAGCTGACAGCCTTGCTTTGATTTTAACAATAGTATGAGTGTCAGTTGTTCAGAAAGCAGTGGCAAACTACTGAGTGTAAAATTGCCTGGAAAATCTCAAACAGCCAAAAATGCTGGGGTTGAATGTGACGCCATGTAAAAGGAGGAAAAACTAACTAGAAACATATCCTCAACGGCTTCCTGTCAAACTTTCCCACACTTTACCATCTCTTATGGTTTCTTCCATGTCTTTCCTAAATTACTCATCCCTGTCTCCTTTTTTATCCTCTACTTCTTGGTCTGTCAAGATTGGTCTGAGTTCAATCCCCAGTGGTGTAAAGCTTCCTGTTTCCTGACCAGGATGGCAATAGGATCTACCCAACTTCACACAACAGATGCTGAATGATTGTAAGAATTGTCTGGGGATGTCAGGTCAGAACTGATCACGCCCACCTCATTGTGCCATGGCCTTGAGTATGTAGAGCTAATGCTCCACACTCCAACAGCAGTATCTGCTATGTGGCTGTCTTTACCTATTTATATTTCCCTCTTTAAAAACCTTTTAGTGTGATCCTTTTTTTTCCTGTCAAATTCATTCTCATCACCGACTATAACAAACAAAAGAACAATAACTAACCCACAAAACAACATTCAATTGTTTTCAATGACAAAACACACAGCAAATCCTTACACACCTCATTGTGAGGCAGACCAGCAGCAGAAAAGATGGGAATCTTTTGTCCTCGAGCAATGCTGTTCATGGTGTCAATAGCTGAGATACCCGTCTCAATCATCTCTTCTGGGTAGATTCGTGACCAGGGGTTGATGGGCTGACCTGTCAGAATTATTTCAACCAATGGTTATTGTATATATCCCAAGACTCTCCTAGGCACTGTGCTAATGCCTGCTGACAACGAAATACCTAAAGCCCGAGGAAGAAACATGACCAACCCAGGCCTTATCCCCGTAGTCTGTACATGCTGTGCTGTATCATGATGATAGTTACATCCTAAAATGCCTCCACACAGATGTGCTGTTCTTGCCCACTCCGCTGGTTTCTGAGGATAGACTGGAAGGCAAACACTGTCCCCTAGATGTTGCAGTTTGGTACCAGGTCTGGAGAAAGTCCCTACTCCAATCTCATTCAGACAGATGGCAATCTCTTTCAAGGCTTAAACTACAACAACATGGTAAAAGAAACTGCACCATAGACTGTGCCATCAAAGTATGAAATCTTCAGTTTCTAATGCCTTTCCTCCAAGAAATGGAGCACAGGTCAACTCCCTAAACTTTGCTACCTCTTATAGTCACTCCACATCTTTCCCATCTTCTTTTAGGCACTGACTGAATTGTGAAATACTAGGCATGTCATACATACATCACAGAGTTAGTGTGCTGGTAACAGTTCCTTTTCTCACTTTTCCTTCTTTCACCCCTTATCCCCCAGTGGGGCATAAACTCTCAGTCAACTCACCCCAAGCCTTCCTATCTTTACCTATATGATGCAGCTCCCCCCCCCCTGTTCTCCCCATATTATCCATCTGTCTCTAATTCTCTTCCCCGTGTATTTTTAGGTTTCCCTCTTTTTTACTTCTCCTGTGGGTTCCATACAATGGACTTTCTAGACATACTATTCTCATGTTTTCCCAACCCTTTGAAAATAAAATCTGTTCGTACATTTGTTCAATATATGTGCTATACAGCACTAGCGCCTTTTCCACACCTCTTGGTTCACTAATATTTGTCTAGTTTTCTCCATGAACTCCACATTGGTGATTTTGTCATACCATATTAGTCCTACTCTGCTCAGGCACCAATTAAATAATGTAGTTCCTTCCCTTCATCACTACCCAAACTTAAGTCACATGTCAAAATATGCTGCTGCCTGAGTCAAGTAAACAACAAGAAAACAATTCACTGTAGAAAACTAAAAACTAACATGTAGCTCACAGAGAACCATCTGTTGACTGCGTTATCTCCATTAAAGATGACTTCAGGGTGAGCACTCACACAAATAAGCCGATGCTTTTAAGTGATATTTATATAGAAATAGCATTTTATGAAAGTAGAAAATATACATTCTGAACATCTGTTAATGACATACCTTGGATATCTAGGTAATCTTCAGCCAGGACATTTGGACCATTATCAATTGGTTTCCCAGAACCGTTGAAGATGCGACCTATAACGAAAAATGTCAATCATTACTTCCAGGTTTAAAACAGCCAGCCAAATGTTAATACAACAGCAAACATAACAAACATTGCATCTGTTACTGTTAAATTATTACTGTAAAATTATTTTACTTAAATGAAATGACTGAAAGTCTTGAAATGACAAATAACTTTTGAGTGCCAATAACTGACATCAAACTGTGTTGAAACAAGATGTGCTTGAGAGGAATCACCATCATCATGTGTCCTGCCAAATGGCTTGGGTGTTTATGTGTCTCCACAGATATCTGTCCTTGGTGTTGTGGATCAAGTTTATTAATGTTATTCCCCCATCCCATCGTCTTAGACAATCCAGGATCACTTCCCTCGGTCTGTCTCTGCTTCTTCCACTGTTATCTTTCCAGTCGCGACAATATTTTCCAATGCTTCTCTTCTCATTACATTACCACAGAACATTGTATGTCTCTTTCTTCTTTAGTTGAATATAATGTTCTACTTTCAATAACCTTTTCCAGACACCCGTTGTTCTATTTAACATTTCAATCAATCAATCATGTGCCATGCCGGAAAGCGTGGGCGGTCATGACTCGCCATTTCACTCGATCACCAGAGTCGTGGATCAGCTCAGTGTTCCTGTCTCGACCATACCATATGGTCAAGCCATCCAGGTGTTTACTTCTCAGTCTTCCCCTTGGTCTGTTCCCTTCGATCTTGCCAGTTGTCACTAAGTTCTCCAATCCATTTCTTCTCATAACATGTCCAAAATATTTTGACTGACTACATCTAATTTCTCTAATCAATTTACGATTTTCATTTGTCTCCTGTAGTACTTGGTCATTGGTTTTTCTGTCTGTCCATGGTACTCTTTGCATTTTCCTCAGAATCCACATCAGATGTTTTTCAGCTTGACTACTCATTGTCCAAGTTTAACATCCATACAAAAGAACAGGCTCTAGGTAGCACCTCAACACTTTTTCTTGTTTCAATTGACATCTTTTTATTGGTCAGTATGTTTTTCATCTTACTAAAGGCTACTTTCACCATGGCGATTCTTGTTCTAATCTCTACAAGGCATAACATTTCAGTACTCTCTTTTTGGACATTTAATGCTATGCACTTTCCATCTGATGTTATGATTGCTGTGAAATAATTGAATTTATTGACTTGGTTAAACACATTCTCTTCTATGTCACTGTTTCCAAGTTTAACACAGCCAATGAGAAGAATATTACATGACTTTCACATGAATTCAAACACAGCCAATGAGAAGAATATTACATGACTTTCAAATGAATTCAAACATGCCTACTGTCCAGTAAGCTTGAAGTTCATGGTTCTGTGAGGCACTGAACTGATTTCATGGCTCTGTGAGGTACTGAACTGATTTCATGGCTCTGTGAGGTACTGAACTGATTTCATGGCTCTGTGAGGTACTGAACTGATTGCATGGTTCTGTGAGGTACACTGAACTGATCTTGGCTTTGAGTACCAATAATTGAACAAAATGTGTTGAAACATGGTGTACTTGAAAGGAATATTCAATGATTTATGAGTTCCAGCATGCCTACCATCCTATAAGTCTAAAGTTTATTTTCTGTAAGGCACAGAAAGGATCATAGCTTTCTACATTAGACTACATCAATACCCAATCTAACTCTTGGGTAAATGAGTAAAGACCATGAATTAATAAATTAATAGATAATACACAAACAATCCAAGGACAAACGAAGACAAACCTGACATATCCTCAGAGACAGGCATACGCAAAATGTCCCCCGTGAATTCACATTTTGTGTGCTTGGCATCAATGCCAGATGTGCCTTCAAACACCTGCAGTCAAGGGGAGAGGGAGAAAAACACAATCAGATCAAACTATATAAGTTAGCATTTTAATACCCAGACAAAAGCATGCGATGTATAAGAAAATTACGACCTTTTTTCAGAAGTAAATCACTATGTGAAGTCTCTGATGCTGTCCAAAATGCTTCCCTTATTTTCACTGTTCTTTTCCGCAGAACACCCTTAGTTCCTGCATTAAGTACTTCCATGGATCTTGTTGTGAGCAGCCCTCCTTTTGCGATCAATTACCCAATACTCAGAAGATTAAACAAAAAGATGAGATGCTTCCTTTCAGCAGAAGATTCTCAAGCAATAGTTTGTCTTCCCCTGTCACCTATCAGGGCCACGTTTGAGGCCATTATGTCATCAAAGAGTGGACACATTTACAGCTTATTTTTTTCTAGCCTCGAGGTCATTTCGCCAAGTGCATTGGTCATTTTGGACCTTTGTTTTGTGGAGGTGGAATTTTTGTACCTGAGAATTTCACTATTCGTGTTCTTTGGAATTAGATTATTCTTCTTCTTTTTGTGTGGCATTCAGTCTCTTTGAACTACAGTGCAATCTATACACATCCTACTACTTCTAGTGCAATGCACCGATTTTTGTGGATTAGCTTTTCCTATTACCAGTGTCCCTCGCCATCAGGCAAACGCACTCCGACTTCTGAGGTACTTGTAATGTACATCCCCAAGTCAAGGATGAGAAGACAACAACCAACTGATCGGTGATGGGGTTTAATCCGCTACTTCAACTGAAGATTGATTTAATCTGATGATTGAATCAATCAATCAATCATCAGTACACTGGACGGGTAAGAGCAAGTGCTCTTATCCATTCAGCCATGCTAACCTCCAGTTCCAAGTGTAATATAATTAGTTTTGTTTCACTATCTTTATTGATCTCTAAATAACATCAAGATCCTGAGTTCCTATGCTCTCATGTTCATTTACCCAGTCTTGTTTTCAATAACTGGCCTAACAAAGGAACGTCTTCTTCATACAGTTCAGACAGCAACATGTATATATCAACAGAAAGCAGGAGTCGACTTAAGCTTGTTGACATCTCCATAGAGTTTGTCCTCCCGTGGAGTGGGTTAACAAAGGTACAATATCTTAGTTACGTCTCTAACTTTAAATATATACAAGCACTGACATCATCTCTGTTACCCTACATTCTGCCTGAACAATGAAACATTCAATCACCCCCACAAAATAATTCAATGAAACATGAACAATGATTCATTCACTCTACCCACAGAACAATTCAATGAATGATGCACAATGGTTGATTCATTCAAATCCACAGATTAAGTCATTCAATCAAACCTGCATAATGGTCTATTCAATATGGACAAAACAATCAATGGGGAATCCCTGAAGCTACTGAAATAATATGAGAAGTAAATCCACAGGTATTGACTGTCACTCTTAGAAGTAAAGAAAGAAGCACAGATGAGAGGACATAAGAAACAAAATATCAACTTTTAAAGCTATAGGCATAACAGGGTGTGAACCTGCTGCCTATGAATGATCTCTACTTCTTTCTGCTAAATCATACCTACACAATGATTCATCAATCATACCTGCACAATAGTTCATTCAATCATATCTGCACAATGGTTCACTCAATCATACTTGCACAATGGTTCATTTGGTCATACCTACAGAATGGTTAACCCAATCATACCTGCACAATGGTTTATTCAGTCATATCTGCATTATGGTTCATTCAATCATACCTGCACAATGGTTCACTCAATCATACATACAGAATGATTCACTCAGTCATACTTCCACACTGGTTCATCAATCATACCTGCACAATGGTTCATTCAATCATACCTGCCCAATGGTTTATTCAATCATACCTGCACAATTGTTCACTCAATCATACCTGCACAATGGTTCATCAATCATACCTGAACAATGATTCATTCAATCATATCTGAACAATGACTCATCAATCATAGCTGCACAATGATTCATCAATCATACCTGCACAATGGTTCACTCAGTCATAACTGCACAATGGTTCATTCAATAATATCCTGTACAATGGTTCACTCAATCATACCTGCACAACAGCCTTTGAGCCCATCACCTCCAGAACCTGCCCACTTCTCTGAGAGCCATCTGCAAGAACAAGGTTGACGATCTCTGCGAACTTGGGGAACTGTGATTACAAGAATTATACAGCAGGAATAGATAAACGAAACAATAAATGTGAAACCATAAAACAATTATAGATTTTAAACACCCATCACATATTAAAATAACCTTGTAAGTAAGAAAGGCATGAAATTTACTGTAAATGTTCTATTCTAACCTTCCAAGAAAAATCTCAGGCAATTCTGAAAATACAGAGGACCAACCCATTTTACAAGACTGTTCCCCTCCCCCCTCCCCACCCCTCCATTACCAGTGTCCCTCGCCATAAGGCAAATCCACTCCAACTTCTAAGGTACTTGTAATTTATGTGCCCAAGTCAAGGATGAGAAGTCGACATTTTAGTCCAACTGACCAGTGAACTGGTGATGGGGTTGAACTCCCCTACCTCAGCATCAGAACACCGGCTGTTTAAGAATGCACGTTCTTATTCATTTGGCCTTGCTGACCTCCCCACAAGGCTGGGTTGACCCTAGATATCTAGGTCAAGGACACAATGAATTCCAGACCAACACAGGCAGCGACCACATTCATTATTAGTAATTTACTTGCTTTCATTGTATTCATTCTGTACCTCTTGGCTACTAAAGAGTTTGTCAGTGGTAAGGATATCACCTCTGCTCTGAAACTGGTGTTCAGTTTCTCCTGCCACGAGTGTCTCTGTATGGCCAGTGGGATGGGTACCAGACTTTTGGTATCCTCTATACAAGGCTCTGTGGCGAAGTCTTTACAGACGCAATTCGTAATCCTGCATACCTTGTTTGAAACACAGCTGCAGGCAATTTGGCAGCAGACCACCTTGCATTGGTTTTTATAAAATGTTGTGATTGCTGGTCGCTCAGAAAGAAATGGCAAACTACTGAAAGTAAACTTGCAAAGAGATCACAAACAGCTAAACAATGCTGGGGCTGGTTGCGATGTCCTGTAAAAGATATGCAACTAACTGAACTATAGAAGAGCCATCTGTAAACATGCATGCCAAGTGCTGGTGAAATGATGGATCTTGAGCATAAGATGAGACACAGCTCTTTGCTCTGACTCTGTTGACTTTTTGATATTAATTGCCAGGACTTCTAAGACTGCACTTGGCAGGTCTGGGCAGCTAGTCCATAGTCCTGGTATGAGGGCTTTTTACATCACATAAACAGATTCTAGTATACTTGTATCTGCTTATTATCTGTTGATTTTTAGTGCAATATGGTTTGGATTTTTCTTACCACCTGTTTTTGGCTCTTTCTTCAAATTGTTGGTGCTCAGCCTCAATTCTTTCCCCGGCTATAACAGTAATTTGGAGTCTATTCATTCTCGACACATAAATAGGCTCCATAAACAATGCAGTTTAATCAAGCTGATATGCTTAAACTTTCATGAAATATAAACTTGTCTGACAATGTTTATATTATCCTGTTTTAATTACCTTGACATTGTCCAAGATTACTAGCGGACCATTGACTCCAGACACAGTTTTGTAGGCTGGAAGAAAAATACACAAAGTAATCCATAAACAGGTATCCATTACTGATGATATTCTTTGCTAAGTCGTCAACAATACTTCACTGTATATGAAGCACCTCAACAATACATTACTATTATATATATATATATATATATATATATATATATATATATATATATATATATATATATATATATATGACACAACAGGCTCAGAAGCCACTTATGTAATAAACTAAAGACATGAGATACTGATTAACAGAGGTAGAAAAATCCAGGGTGCCAAGCTGTCATCATGCCTGAATATAGTTTCCTGGTGCTTGAATTTTCAATCAATTTCTTAGCCCTTCATTCATTCATTCAGTAGCTTGTCCTTTGCAGAAACTTGTTCCCACAACAGCCTTCCGGAAAACTTCTTGGTCATAAGCAAGGTGTCCCGCGTCCAATACATCATCATTGGCACCTTGCCGTCTTGACAGACGATAGTTTGTGCTTGTCCAATACACCCATCTCGAGATCATCTGTCACATCCTGCACCCATATTCTCTTTGGGCTTTCTCACTTCCAGGGCATATACTCCTCCATTATTGTTTTCACCAAACTTTCATGACATTTCAAGTGACCAAAATATTTCAGCTTTCTTTGTTGTATCATCTTTAGTAGCCAACCTTCTTCAATATTCAGTTCTTGCCAAATGGATGTATTAGTTCTTTTCTGTACCCAGTCAACAAATTTCAGCAGAAGTCGGATGTGTCAGCCTAATGGTACAAGAATGCAGCTCTGCTGTAAACAGGCACAATGCAATCACGTCCAAAAAAAAACTCTCCGGATGAACACAGAAGAAGAAGTATCCAAGATATTCTTAGAATGTGTCTATAACATTTATATTCAAAGGCATTTAAGTGCTGTTCAGCTTTTTTAGTAAGTGTCCATGTCTCACAGGCGTATGTTGCCCTTACTTGCAAAAATATATGCAGGCTCCCAAGGAAAAAAGGCTGGCTCCTGTATTATGCTTAGTTTTTTTTTTCTATCTCTGTTGATGAATGTAACCGTGAAACTGGTAAAATGACGGCTAAACATTTGCTGCAGGAATGTTCAACAAATATAGAACAGAGAAAGTTATGCTGGTTTACATCTGCTACATTTGAGCAAGAACCTGATGATGACGTCAACAAGCTCAAGTTGCCTGCTGTTTTCTTTACCCTTGTTCAGGATGATGTCTTAAGATGTTTGAAGTAGAAGAATTTATATTGCCAAGATCTGCAATTTCTTTTCTCCTGGAGTCCCAGTTACTGTTTCTAGTTGCCTGAAATGTTTCTGTTTTAGTTGTTAAATCAGTCAGTTCCATACAGTTATTATTTTAACTCCTTTTTACCCAGAGTGTTATTATGTGATAAAAGTGTACACTAATGATACAATCAAATATTAACAATATACTTAGTAAAGAATCAAAGAAATACCAAAGTATCAAAAGAAATGTCAAATAAAACAACGAAAACATAGACTATAAATGCATCTGAGAATACATTAATAAAAGACAGGAAGCAAAAATAACCCATTAGAAATATTTTTTTCCTGTATGTAACTTAAGTTTCTGATTCAGAAGTTCAAACGCAATATTTCATTAGACTTTAAATACAGATTACTATGATGTATTAACTAATATAATCACATATTTTATAAATATGTTTCCAAAACTGAAAGCCAATAAATTACATGCCCCTAAGAAGATAAAGTACAAGAACAATACCAGAAAACCAAAATGTGTTATAAATCAATTGTTTGAACTTTCAAATAAGGCCAAAGACGCAATGGCATTCACAACCCACTATTTTGTTTCAAATTGACATAAATGTCCTTGCTATACTCTATATGTCCATGTATGAAAACAATTAACCTTTCAATGTCAAATGTTATCTGAACTATCTCAGTATCTGTGGCATTCAATTTGGTTTCAGTATAGAGTTCTATACGTTTCTATACCAAAGGGGATTATCATCAGCACTTAACTCTTAAAATACGCAGCAATAGACAGGTCCGACAATGATATTCATTTTAAAAACAACTGCTATCTTAAATGTATTAAAGTGGTTTAAGTCCCAAATCATGCCAGGTGTAAACAAGAGCAATTGAATTGCTGCATCCAACAGTTCTCTCATATTGTCAGATCATTGTCATTACCATCATTTTTACCGGCTTTATTATATAACTTAGACTAATATTCCAAATAAGAAAACAAGTAATTTACCTTTTTACCCTCTTAACAAAACAACACCAGAAATTGTTATCTGAAGTACGTATTTAAATATTTTATATTGAATGAACAAGTTTGCATCGTCTGCAACGATCTGTAAATAAAATACTAAATAGTTAAATACAGTAGACTCCAGTTGTGCATTTTGCAGAGAAATGCATTTAAATGTATATCTAAATATTTGCAAAATATAAACACGTACTCAATCTTGGCTGGGTGATGTAGTCCCTGGTAACGGCTAATTTGTGGGTCTTAGAAGCCGCAATATCGTTGAGAGGTCCGTTCAAGTTGTTCACTTTGATCGTCGCCATCTTCCAGGGTTGTTTATCATGTGATGGTCACAACTACCAACGGAAACACCAGGTCACTGCCAAATTTGTAAGCTACACAAGTTATATACAGTTTTTAACTTGGGCTACGTTTTCTCCCTTGTTGAAGCCTTAGAGATAGATAGCTTCTGCCTTTATTGATTTTCATGTATTAGTGAATGTATATCCCTATCTTAAGGATTCATTTTAATTCTACACTTTTTTCTACTTCATTTGATACCAAGAATGCATGATACATGCTTCACTATGAATTTATTTATGTATCAATGCGTTTTGCTAGCACGCAAAGATTCATAACATGCCTAAATAACAGTAGTAAAACACATCAATATAGTGTTTATGTTCAATATATTGTAAATCCTGCTCTTTAAATCAGTTTACATGATTATAGTATTCATAGGCGCAAAGCAGTAAGGGATTTTTATTAATAACCAGTGTATGGCGCAACACTATCATGTTATGACTGATATCTTCGTGGACCTATTTATTTATTATTATATTTATATTTACAATATTACTGTCGTACAACTTGGCATATAAAGTCACGTGAAACAACCGGAAGCTCACGTTGCTAACAACCGTAAAAATCCGCAAAATATTCGGTCCAATAATGTCATTCATGCACATATATTAGTACAGTGGTTCTCAACCGGTGGGGAATTCCCCCCCCCCCCCCAGGGGGGAAATTTTAGGGTTTCTAGGGGGGGGGGGGATGAAGACCATTTCAAGATCGTGTTAATACAAGAATCGATTACTTGATATTGATTTTCCCTTCATACTTTACGGTTATGTATGTCTCATCCTTCTAAAATTCATTTTATAAAGTAAGTAGACCCACAAATCATGTTTTATGTGGATGTCTAGACTTGTTTTAGTATATGCTATTACATTTGCCTTCCACTTTTATGTATACTGTGTAGGGGTGGGGGATTTTTAGATAGGAAATATGAAAGGGGGGAATGACGTTCTGAAAATACGGTGAAGGGGGGGGGGGGGGCACGGGCCAAATTTTTTATAGGAAGGGGGTGAATGGCTCTCTGAAAATATGGTGAAGGGGGGGCACGGGCCAAAAAAGGTTGAGAACCACTGTATTAGTAGGTTGTAATTATCATCATCATGTGTCCTGCCAAGGGGCTACTGTTATTCCTTCCTGTCAACGTCTGAAAATATGAACGGAGCGAGATAAGAAGAATAGACTGTTAGACGGCCAACGTAGCCAATTCTTAACCCATTGATAAATAATGCATTCGTTCGTTCCTTACGGCTTTATCCTTATCTAACTAGAGGCATGAATTTCTTCTTTCGCTTCTTCCCTTTCGATCAGTTATGACTTATATCCTGCTCTCTATAGTTACCATCTACCCTTTCTCTTTCTTGACTGCCCCAGGTGATCCAATATTCCAATATGTATGTCATTTTCAGTGTCTTGGTGTGTGATGGTGAGGCATGATGAGAGGAGAGTGGGTGTTGAGTATTGTGCACGTACATCGATAGATTCCTCCCTGTTTATATATTATTATAGAAAATCAATTGGAGAACCTTTTGAGGCCACTGAGACAGTACATAAATAAACACACATAGTGTTATATTTGGCGCTTATGGAAGGAGAAGAAGTAAGTAGAAAATATTACAGGGTGTTTATATAGAAGAGCGCCATAAATTATTATGCCACATAATGTAGTGAATGCAACGTGTGTTGCAGTAGTCTCCTCTTCGCTGGATGTTGAATGAGGGGACAGAGCACACATGGGAATGTCCTGAGTGCAGTGATGTCGGTTCTTAACTCAACTCAACTCAACTCTCTTGAGAAAAAAAAAAAACAATCCGGTGTACTCACTAGTAACAGCAACTGCTAGTCATGTGGAATGGCTCTCGTCGCTTCAGAGGTCACAGTTTGTGAGAATTGTATGGATATTTTGCCCTGGCCATGCGAGGGTGTGGGGAATGAACAGGCTGATAGGCTAGCATGCAAAGAATACCACGGACAGCCAGAAAGACCAATGAACAAGTTCTTCAAGAAACAAATGAAGATCGTAAACTGATCAGAGACATTAGACGTAGACAGTCACAATTTTTTGGGCATGTTATGAGAAGAAATGATCTGGAGAATTTGATGACAACTGGTAAGATCGAGGGGAACAGACCAAGGGGAAGACCTAGAAGCAAGTACCTGGATGGCTTGGCCTTGTGGCATGGTCGAGACAGAAACACGGAGCTGATCCACGACTCTGGTGATCGAGTGAGATGGCAGAACATGACCGCCCACGCTTACCGGCATGGCACATGATGGATGGATGGATAATGTAGTGCTGTTGGTGGTCTACGCACGTGCTACTAACTACTACTATGACTAGCAGTTGCTGTTACTAGTGAGTACACCGGATTGTGTTGTTGTTTTTTTCTCAAGAGAGTTGAGTTGAGTTGAGTTAAGAACCGACATCACTGCACTCAGGACATTCCCATGTGTGCTCTGTCCCCTCATTCAACATCCAGCGAAGAGGAGACTACTGCAACACACGTTGCATTCATTACGGATTCAAAGAGTATGCTTAGTAAGGTGGAGAAAGGAATGTTTCATGTGGAATGGCTCTTGTCGCTTCAGAGGTCACAGATTGTGAGAATTGTATGGATATTTTGTCCCGACCATGCGGGTGTGCGGGGGAATGAACAGTCTGATAGGCTAGCACGGAATGCACCTCTTGGGGGCAGATTGCCTATGGATAAAGGGGGGGGGGGGTCGTGCACTTGTGGGACCAGGTGGAGAAGGCGGAGGAACAGATTGAGAACCCATAGGTGGAAAGAATGAGATTGCGGGGGATAGGCAGGGGTTCTGGAAGAATCTCAAAACTGAGAGGGAAGACCAGGAGAACTTTTAATCAGATAGCGGTGGGAACGATTAATAGTATGACTCTTCGCTGGCTGTTGAGCGAGGGGACGGAGCACGTGTGGGAACCAACTGTAAATCTGTGTTCAGAGACGGTGGAAAGAACGCAGGCAATGAATTACCTGGGGATACGGTTTGATCGAAGCCTTGCTTATAATGAGCACATAGACCAGGTGATAACAAAGGTCAAGCGACGGTTGGTTGCGATGCGGGTGATGGCGGCAGCAAACTGTGAGCAGCGCCATCAATGTCTTCTATACGAAGGGCTGGTCATGTCTGTTTTTGAGTATGCGATGGCAATCCTGACTCTCAGCCGTAAGCAGATAGAAAGGATGGAAAGGATACAGAATGAAGCTATGCGCATTATTCTTGGATGTACAAGAGATACAGCATGTAGGGCGATGCGCTACCTTCTTGATTTTCCAACCATTGAAGACAGAATACAAGTCTGCAGAGCTCGCGCCTACCTCAGAGTTAACGCAAACACACAACATCCACTGCATAGTGAAATTATGAAGGTGAAGGGCAGCAGATTAAAAAGAGGACAGTCGTGGATGGGTCAAGCCGAAGACATTCTTCAACAGGTGTGTTCACTTGAGGACTTAGAACCTGGCGAAGAGTGGGTACAAGTGCCAACAGATTTCTGCACATCCTTTTCAGTTTGCATCCAACTAGACAGATCGGTCTCGGCTGGCAAAGATTAGTTTTATCTTCGTGCCAGGGCATGCGGGATTACAAGGGAATGAGCGGGCTGACAAGCTCGCAGGTGAGGCTACGGTGGAGAGCGGACGCGCCATGGACCAGGCTGACATTTTGAATGTTCTACGAAAAGCAAGACTTGTGCGAGAACCAAGTGATGACTGTGAATCTACAATCATGGCCAGACTGCGAGAACAGCAAATTAAAAGAGGGGTGGCCAAACAAGAACACTACGCAGGAAGCCAAAGAAGACTGATAAACCAACACAGAACTGGTGTCGTTAGCCGCTACACGCTGCGGGATTTGCTGAGGAGGGGATCCGAGCACTTATGGACTGAATGGTTCGATGTGCAATGAGGATGATCTGTCGACTAACTAACTAACTAACTAACTAAGCACGTATGGGAATGTCCTGAGTGCAGTGATGTCGGTTCTTAACTCAATTTAACACACAACTCAACTCTCATGCTAAAGGTGGTAGTCTCATATGCCAGACTCTTCTTTTTCAAGACTCGTTCATTAGCCTTTGCAATGAAACCCCAACCACTACGCCTGCTTCTCACCACTGACCAATTATTATAGACTACTATGTCACATTGATGTGTCTTACTCTGGATCAGCTGTTGCACCTTACACTCTGTGCGGCCCGCTGCCCATTCTCTGCACTCACGACCCAGTGTGACTATTACATTGTGCCAATCCGTCATGTCTTCCGGAACTTCAACCCACTCTTTTTCACGATTGATGGTGCTTTGTCTTAGTCTATGACCCTTGACCATATCCATGGCTTCATGCAGGGGGTGATCCCTATCTGCAGCAACTCTCAAATACCATTTGATCTGAAAGACCCTATGCCTATCCGTCATTGTTGGTATCGCCAGGATATGTTTCATGCATATAATTGGTGTGTCCTTTGTGCACCCCAGGATTACCTGCATGGCAGCATTCTGTATGCGCTGCAACCTTTCAAGCTGGCTCTTTAATACTGTCAGCAGCCCCAAACCATACTTAATGAGAGAAATTATTAACTGCTGAAAGAGCCCGTAAAGCATCCTCTGATCTACCCCAATTGCTGCCATCGCCCTCAGTGCATTAAGTCCCCTGCCGGCCTTCAAAACCAAAGCCTCCGCGTGATCCTTAAAAGACCTGTCAAAGTTAATACCCAAGTACTTCAATTTACTTTGTCTACTAAGAGGACATCCATTCAACATAATACCTGGGACATCTGCCTTGACGATCCGGTTATCCAGGGAGTACCACACAACCGATGCCTTGCCTGGGTTTATAACTGCTTCTGCATCTCTGCACCACTCTGCCACCCTGTTTACTGCCACCTGTAAATCTTCCGCCAAACTGGCCATGTCGCTCTCCTGTCTGTACACTAGCACATCATCTGCAAATGTCAAGATTTTATATTCTCAATCGAAAGCTTTCCCTATTACTAGTGTCTCTCGCCATCAGATAAACCCTACTCCGAATTTAAAGATACTTGTAATTGATGCCAAGAGGTCAAGGACGAGAAGGCAACATCTAAGTCCAACTTACCAGTGTGTGGAATGAACCCACTACGCAGCGATTAATATGGGAAATTTAAGCGCGGACGCGTTAAACCTATCGGCTTCACCGACCCCCTAGTGCTCTTGTACATATACAGTTCATTATATTTTACTTACTACTTCGAGGGATAAGTTAACAGCAGTGAAAGAAGCTGGGGTGCACCCACTTCTACAGGATACTCACCATCCTTACTGTCTCTAGCACACGGCCTTTTATGATTTTCATATAGCCTCACGGTGTTTCCCAATCAATATTTCTGGCTTCATTCATTTAGTAGCATGTCCTTTGCAGGACATCGCTCCCATAACAACCTTCCGGAAAGCAAGATGTCCGGCGTCCGATACACCCATCTGGAGATCTTCCGCCACATCCTGCACCAATTTTTTCTTTGGCCTTCATCTTCATCTCTTCTCAGGCATATACCCCTCCATTATTGTTCTCTCCAAACTTTCGTGACGTTTCAAGTGACCAAAATATTTCAATTTTCTTTGTTTTATTGTCTTTAATAGCCAGCCTTCTTCAGTATACAGCACTTGAAGTATGGGTGCATTTGTTCTTTTCTTTATCCAAGATATTCTTATAACTCGTCTATAACATTTATATTCAAAGGCATTTATGCGCTGCTCAGCTTGTTTAGTAAGTGCCCAGGTCTCGTATGCGTATGTTGCAATTGGAGAGATGCATGCTCTTAAAAATCTGATTTATATAGATCTATCTATCCCTTTCCACAATTTATTCAGTTGTTTTAGTCTGTGAAGAGCAATAGCTATTCGTCTTTTAACTACTTTGATTGTGTCACCATTGTTGGTAATCAATGACCCAAAGTATTCAAAATTTTTCCACCACCTCCAAATTTTCTTCATTAACATATATTTTTTTCTCCATAGTAGTTTTATCTGTATGCATTATCTTTGCTTTTGCTATGTTTATATGTTTATATTTCTGGCTTACGTGTTCCAAAGATCACAAGAGCTATGCCGACTGTAGTGCAGCTAATTGTAGTCTCCTGTGTTGGGCAGGTCAAGGAATAAGAACCAGACGAAGACATGCTACAAACGTGCTGCCTTGTAGGTAGACTAGGGACAGGCAGAGAGAGGCTAACACGGACAAATGTCTATAGAAGTCGGATGTACTGAGCCTTCGGCTTGACGACACAATGTAATGCATTTCACTCGATGACGATGAATTCTTGTTTGTTTTTGTTTATCAACTTTTTCTCCCTCGCTTTTCTGTCAGTTGACCCACGTCCATCCATCAGTCTGTCTACCTGCCTACCTATCCTCCCACCGACCTATCTACATAACCCATCTAATTCATTCGTCAATCTATCCGTCCGTAAAACTTGACACGTAGGTTGTTGCTTCCTTTCTTGGACGGATTTCTTTTTAGCATGAGATACATGTTGATAGCATTTTAACAAAATTAGAAAGCCAGTCGAAGACAGGATGAATATTCCCAATTCAAAACAATATACCCGCTCAACGAATTTAACCACAGAAGCTACAAAAAATATGTTGCACGATTTATTGCCTGGCAAATTTCGCTGCATCTCGTCAATTGCATACTGCAGAGTTGCATATAATATTACGTGAATAGATTAATAGTAGTTTAGCTAAAAAAGCTAAAACACATAGTCACAGGTAATGTCCGGATGTGTAGCATCTGTTATCCCCGCGGTAATTTCAAATTTAACACGAACTCTTTCAGTCTAGATGAGACCGTTCTGGAACAGCCTAATTGCTTAACGCATCAGTATATTTGAGCAATCCTTTATTGTTAGTCAAATACAGTATACGAAACGCGTTTTCTTTGTCCACGTGAATTGCCATAGATCATAAGCTGTTGATACATCTACGGGGAGGGCGTTTTATAGCCTTTCGACTGCACATGGATTCCTGACTGATTAACTCTCTTTTCCACCCACACTGGTATATGTTTGGCTACTCGATTTACCAATTCAACTAATTGCCTCTCCGTTCTATCTATGTAAGTTGATAGGCACTCACACCGGAATTGATAAATGCAGTTAGATTTGGTGTACGAAGACAATAGTTCGTTCACCTTTTTTTTCACAGAAGAAATAGATATCGGGTGTGGTTTTATATCTGATCACTAGTTCAGGAGCAAAAGATGTTTGGTTTACTGCTGTTTTCAGGCGATCATCTATTGGTTTTATATCTGATCACTAGTTCAGGAGCAAAAGATGTTTGGTTTACCGCTGTTTTCAGGCGATCATCTATTGGTTTTATATCTGATCACTAGTTCAGGAGCAAAAGATGTTTGGTTTACCGCTGTTTTCAGGCGATCATCTATTGGTTTTATCACGTGGTCCCCTCGAAAGGTCAGCTACTGAAACACTTGAAGTTTGGGAACCCATTATTCTGTGGGCGTGGCTTTGGGTGGCTGGCAGTGACGCTTGATGAAGTCGGCTGGTTATATACATTACATTGTAGAGTCTGGTTAGGGTGTTCAGTTCCTCTTTTATTGTGTCATCGGAATAAATCTTTCTGGTTCGATTAAACAGGGTCCTTACCAGGCCACGCTTATATTCTTTAGGTCAAAGCTATTGACATTCATATTTTGACCCGTCCATGTTTCTTTTCGATAGACTGCTCTTTGAAATGTGCCATCCTCTCGGCGTCGGATAAAGATGTCTGGGAACGATAAGGTGTCATTATGTTCATGGTCAATAGACAAAAAGATGTTCATGTGTGCTTGGTTCATGGTGGAGTAGAACGATTATGCTTTTTGTCTGGCCTCTATGATCAATAATATAACACTATAACAGGTCCTTAAAATTCGAATCTTTTTGTTATTCTAAATGCACAATAAAGATGTCCACTAGAACGGGACATAGAGGACTCCCCACGACGACATTTGGCGGCAGGATGTTTTAAGAAAATTGAATTCAACAAATTCAGTGCCAAACAAAACGTAGGTTTTGACTAAACAATAATGGATGGCGGAAATTGGCAAGTCATGGTGTGTCACAGCTTTGACTTAACTAGCTAGTTAGTTAGTCGACAGATCGTCTTCATTGCACATCAAACCATTCAGTCCACAAGTGCTCGGATCCCCTTCTCAGTAAATCCCGCAGCGTGTAGCGGCTCATGACACCAGTTCTGCGTTGGTTTATTAATATTCTTTGGCTTCCTGCGTGGTGTTCTTATTTGGCCACACCTCTTTTAATTTGTTGTTCTCGCAGTCTGACCATGGTTGTAGATTTACAATCAGCACTTGGTTCTCGCAAACATCTCACTTCTCGAAGAGCTCTGACTATATCAGCCTGGTCCATGACTCGTCCACCTTCCATAGTAGCCTTAACTTAACTGGGATGATTAATCATCTTAAGCGACTTCCCGTACCTGACATGGGCTTATATCACCGAAATGTCATTTCGTTACAATACAACATGTCTGCTACCATATTAACAACTGTTAAGTTATAACAGTGACACACCCCTACTTCCCATTTTCCGCCATCGATTTTCGTTTGGTCCAAGCCTTCTTTTTATTTGGCACTAAATCTGTTAGAAAGTTGTTAATATTGTAGCAAGCACGTTGTATTATAACGCAATGATAACATTTCGGCGATATATAAGCTCATGGCAGCTACGGGAAGTCGCTTAAGAGGATTAATCATCCCTTGGCATTTAATCAGTTAATATTGGATATGCAAATTAATAGTGCCGGTCCTTAGTGCCGGTCTCCCTGGCCAAGGCATGAGCGTCCTTCTCCGTAATCCCGTATACTCTCGTGAGTGACGTGATGTGCGCGACAATTGGTAGCGGTTCTCGCCGCGTCGGTAACTTAGGGGTATGTGAGCCGGTCGCTCAGAAAGCAATGGCAAACTACTGAGCGTAATCTCGTCTAGTACATCAACAGAAGCTGAAAAATGCTGATGTTGACTGCAACGTCCGGTAAAGGATATGCAAAAAAAAAAAAAAAAAAAAATAGTAGTAGTAGTAGTTTCTAGAGTGTGTATGTCGGCGGGCCTAACTTCAGTTTCTTCTTTTATGCAATCTCAGATGATCTTCACTGTTTCTTTTTCCCCCCAGGGGAACGTTAATCCATTGTTGCCATAATTGTCAGCGCACCAAGACTCTTCTTAGGTCTCCTAACAACTTCTTCTACATGATCCATGAACGACAGTCTTCTGTAGAAAGTGATTCTAAGGCATCTTATACTACTCTCTCATTTAACATTTCTGCCATTTATTTTGAGACCTAGGGCATCAACTTTAATAGTTCCATTGTCCAAAGAGCGTGACGAATGCCATCATCGGGCAAGGCCTTTTGCCCACGATAGTTGCTTGGGCACACCCACCTTTTATATGCTGCCTAAGACACACAAGCCAGACAACCCAGGCAGACCTATAGTCTCGGCCTGCTATTGTCCATCTGAACGGAATTCAGAGTTTCTAGACAGCATGTTTCAGTCGTTGGTTGCTAGTCTCCCTTCGTATATCAAAGACACCAACCACGCTATCTCTATCTTCGATTCCATCAGTTTCACAAACCCTTCTCAGTACCACATCTTCATTTTAGATGTGACTTCACTCTATACATCTATTCCTCACTCTGACGGCCTTAAAGCCTTGGAATTTCTCTTGAAGAAAAGGTACAATCCCACCATTGCCACTGGACCATTGCTGTGTCACGCAGAGTTAGTCCTCAACCTCAATTCGTTTGAGTTCAATCGAGGCTATTTCGACCAGATCAGCGGTGTGGCCATGGGCACCAAGATGGGTCCTAGTTATGCCTGCCTTTTCATGGGCTATCTGGAGCACCAGGTATGGAGTCAATACACCGGTAGACTCCCGGAGCTCTACAGAAGGTACATCGATAACTGCTTCGGTGTTTCAGACATGCCCTTGTCTAATCTCCAGGATTTCATTGCCCATTTCTCCAACTTTAATCCCAACATTTTATTGTTTCTTTACTATCGTTTCTTTACTTATTCAGTCTCGGTAGTCTTGGTAGAGATTTGTTCGCAGCAGACGAGCATAATCTCCGGCGGGCCTATTCTCGCCGGTCGCGAGATCCGCACAGTGGAAGGATGGGAGATTTGCTCGCAATAGACAAGCAATATCTCCTGCGGTTTAATATCTCTCTGGCGGGCCTATTTCCGCTGGTCGCGGGGTCCGCTAAAGTCAGATGGAGAGTCTGACGATAGTGCACGCTTTACACAGGTCCGGACACTTGTGATTGACAGTTATGCGCGCCCTTATGGTCCGGGCTCGTACGAGGCCCCCACCTGTGGGACTTGGCTGAACGCCTCTAAGCCGGGTCCCTTGGGTGCCAGGGTCTGGCCATCACTCGCCACCTGCTCGTGGTGTCGAGGTCTCGGTGGTTTGACGCTGTGCCGCCAGTGTTTGCAGCCTACTTTGTGCCAGACGTATTGGTTACCCATTCCTCTGGAAAACACAAGATTGGGCATCACATGTTTCGCTGAAGCTCTGCCCAGGCATTGTGATGGAATATTGGCCACATTCCAACCCACATACTTTGGTCTGTCAAGACTGCAAGGTGCCACTCACAATCCCAGCATCAGACTCACCTCCACTATTTCTTCGTCGGCTGCCAATTTCTTAGATCTAATAGAGAAGAAGGGCAGAATGTCAGACGGGCCTGCGCACCCAATTCTTAACCCTTTGAAAATAAAGTTCATTCGTTCGTTCGTTCATCTCTCATATCTTTCACATGGGTGAACCTGACCTTGTCAGGTCCTGGCAGTGTCCTTTACTTTTTTCAATATATATTTTATATCGTCTACATGTATGACATTCTCACAGCTGTCATCCTCGACGACACCTGCTAGATGCTCTCTAACTGCATCCCAGATGTCGTTATCATTGTGATCTGCCTGTATTATACATCTCAGGCAGGCTTCTTTCTCCTTGTCTGTTGTCATGGGCAGGCAGTTATCCCTATATATTGTTCTCATTTTAGTAGGCTAGTCTGTTTTGTGCATTTGTCTGTGTAGTTTCCAGAATTTATCCAATGTGATATCACCTCCCAACATATTTATGGAACTATACCTTTGAGATTTTTTAGCCTCTGCTCTATGGTGTTTGAACTCACTAATTTCTTCCTGTTAGCGCTTTCTGCCATCTCCAGTTCATTTTGCATGTGTTGGTGTGTCTGCATAATTTCTGTAATTGCAGCTATATTTTACTTCCACACTAGTTTTACTTCAGAGGTCAACATGAGGGATGCACAAAAATGAATCTGCCAGTTCCAATACACGCCTTATGTCAGAGGTGTCCAATAAGAGTGTTGGTCCGCTCATATTATCCTGCCTTTGCAGGAGATTAAACTTGGCCCACTGTCTCAACAGGCAAGTGCCCTAACTAATGTGCCACCATTGCTCCTGGACTGAGAGTATTGCTTGTCTACTGTGATGGAACCATGGAACCAAGTCTTGACTAGTCCACAATTCTCCAAGTTGTACAAGAGTAAACAGCTCAGGTTCGCAGGGATCCACAACAACACAAAGCTGGACTGACTCCACAAACACTCTGGTCAGAACTAATGATTTGAACCCAGGACGAGTGTTGGGAGCCTTGGTAGTATTGTGGCTGGAACATTTGCCTGCTGGCCTGGTGGTCATCAGTTCAAACTCACACTGAGGCAAATGTTTTAACAGACCTGGGATTCCAGGCCGACCCTATCTAATAATGGGTACCAGGAACTGCCTGGGGACGTTAAGCGCAAATTGTCTATAAAACATGGGTGCTATAGTCTGTTTACTTTTGTCTGCCCCAATATAAAATTCCATATCTCAGTAACAAATTGAGGAAAAATGATGAGATTTAGCATATAACCTTATCATTATGTCCACCCAACAAAAATAATTTTGTTCTGGAGATTGTACAGCAGATTTCAAAGTTTGTTTATATGCGGTATATAATTTACGGGTCAGAGATGAAGTGCACATTGTTAAATGTATTATGTCTTCACATGGAAACATTAGCATTGAATAGTTAATTTTCTCGTTGGAAATGGGATTGGCCTTATGACAAGAGCCTCGCTTAGTGGAACGGGGCACTACTGTAAAACAAAAAATCACTAGTTTTTCACCAAAATATCAAAGAAATGTCGCCGCTTTCCTTGATTTCAGATGCTTTTTTACCTATCAAAGACATATTCCTTGGATGGAGGTAAATATAAGACGGCAGGAAAAATTTCATAACGATGCAACAGACAGTTTTTAAAATAATTGATCGTGAATGAAGGCAATATATCTCAATGCATGTAAAAAGGGCCCATTTTTACAGTGTTTTACTAAGCCTGTGCAACAACCAATATGGCGATTGAAAACACAAACCTTCAACCATGAATTGAACCTGAACAGTATGTAGGCAAGACAGTGCACTATCTGCTATGCTATTGGAGTCTCCAACAGAATACAACACAACAACTGTTCTATTTAAATGTATGGAAAGTGAAGGCAAAGAAAAGAAACGATTATGTTACTCCACTGTACATTTAATTACACAATCCTTTAAAAGACCATGCATTTTTACATAAAAATAACTCAAGTTATCACAATTAATCGCTTCAAAACAACTGCTTGCCACGTGGTAAATAAGATAGTAATTAATTAATTTAACAAGATGCTTCATACAAAAGCAACACAAAGGAAACACAAGTATGCTACCAATGCACCAAGCATACTAGAAAAATGTTAGTTGCATATCCTTTACAGGATGTTGCAGTCAACACCAGCATTTTTTGCTGTTGTGATCTCTTGGAAAGTTTACGTTCGATAGTTTGCAATTGCTTTCTAAACGACTGGCACCCATACCATTTCATAAAAAAAAAACAATGTAACTTGGTCTGCTGTCAAATCATGCGCAGCTGTGTTTTGAACGCGAGTAAGTGGGATCACGAGCTGCGTTAGTAACTTCTTTGCCCGTCAAGCATACTACTAATGCATTTAAATAGTCAATCTCTCACAAAACAGTTTGTCAGTATGGATAATTGCATTAAAACTGTGACATCAGAATTAATACAGATAAAGACAAACACAACACATAATTAGTTAACTACGTGTTCTCTGGTAGAATGGTTAAAAAGTTGCACTAACCATTGGCATGAGCACGCTCAGACGAGGGTTTAATCCCTGAACTTACTGCCTGCTGCAAGAGGGAAAAGTTAACCACTTATTACTCTATGCCTACAATATGTGGTGGTCCTAACAAATCACTAAGCCATCGCAGGTTCCTGCTTTAGGAATGTTTTTTGGGTTTGTTGTTGTTGTGTTTATGCCCTTACAAAGCTTTCAAAATATAGTTTGCATTTTTTTCTTTATTGTCAAAAGAAAAAAGAACAATGAAAGGCGCCTTAGCAAAGCTCATGTAACACGTTACATACAGGTATACATTTATATATACACAGACAAAAACAAGAAATAACATAGGCAAAAGCTGACTGGCAGATAAGTAAAGCTCTGTAAATGATCCATTGAAGAAAATATGTAAGGAATATGGTTCTCACAAGTTATTAATTTGATTCTTTCCAGTTATAAATTTGCTTCTTTTCAGTTATGCATATAATTCTTTTCAGTTATAAGTTTAGTGCTTTTCTGTCACAAAGTTAGTTCTTTTCAATTATAAATAAATCTGATTCTGTTCAGTTATAAACTGCAAAATTCTTGGAGACATTCATTGCCTGCTTTCTCCTGTAATCAAAGAGGTAAGGCACCACTCCCTAATGCACTTTGTATGATTTGAATTTTTACATCTGCCTCTTGTCAGAATTTCAGTTTTCTTTCAATTTCTGAATACTAATCAAATTGTTGTTCTTCATCTGACCCCTCAGGAATGTTTAAGTTGGTTCGCTGGTTGTGAATCATCCAGAAGACTGAATTTTAACTCGTAAATCTGAGGCACTGGGATCCAGGCCCTCTGAGCTCTGAAAATGCTCGATCCTTTATCAAGGTGAGATTTTAGGAAAATTGACTTAAGCTCCCAGGTCGGCCCAGCCTAAAATGAGTACCAGGAAAAAAATGTGAAAAGTAAAGTTAGTTGCATATCCTTTACAGGATGTCACAGTCAATCCCAGCATTTTTGGGCTGTTCGTGATTTCTAGGCAAAGTTTACATTCAGTAGTTTGCCATTGCTTTCTGAATGACTGGCAATCATACCATTATATGAAATACCAGTGCAAAGCGGTCTGCTTTAAAATCGCCCACAGCTGTGTTTCGAACGAGGTATGAGGGATTGCGAATTGCGTTCGTAATCCCATCGCCACAGAGCCTGTGGTTTGTCAGGGTGGTGTCAGATGTAAGTAAAGGTGGTTGGTATGATATTGATCACATCACAGATCAGTCTATAAAATATGGGACTAGTACAATAAACCCAATACATGGGCATTGAGCAGGGTTCTTTACTTTATATGTAAATTATTTAGCAATTTTGCCCATTTTACTATTCATTGCTTGAAGTCTAGAGCTGCCTCTAGCCACAGAGTCTGTGAGGTTGTCTATTGTCTTCAGCTGTTCATCCTGCTCCTTCTCAATGTCCTGAGCCATGTTTTTCAGATTGCTCAAGGCAGCACTAAGTTCTGACACTTCCGAGTCTGTAATAAGTTCCTCTTGTGTAGCTTCTTGTTGCTGCATCTGGAATTCCAGGCTACCCGGATTACTTGGCTGGCCAAAAGTTGGAGTTGTTTCACCATTTGAGTCTGCATGTAGAAGTTTACATAACAAAGATTAATAATGATATAGAAGTAACACGATCTAGTTAAAACAAACAAAGCGGTTAATATGGTATTCACAAAGGGACAATTTTGTTTACATATAAGTAAATGAACATAAGAAACTCAAAGGGACAATTTTATAAATACAAAATAGAAAGATCAATAGAGAAACAGAAAGACATATATTTATGCTTCATAGATTATACCAAGGCATTTATTAAAGTAAAACATGATGAACTGATTGAAATGTTGGAAGATATTAACATTGATGGGAAAGATCTCAGAATAATAAAGACTATTTACTGGAACCAAGTAGCAGCAATTAAAATGGGGAATAAAGAGGGCAATTATGAACAAATAAAACTAGGAGTACAACAGAGATATGTCTTGTCACCGGATCTACTCTCCATCTATAGCGAAGTAATAATGAGAGAGATCAAAGAGAAGCCAGGAATACTAATCAGAGGTTATAATATAAACAATATACGCTATGCAGAAGACACAGTATTGGTGGCGGATAATGCAAAAGATCCACAACAGTTGTTGGACATTGTAGTAACAGAAAATGCAAATAAAGGACTCTCCTTGAATATCAAGAAAACAGTAACAATAGTGATATCAAAGAAAAAGGTGACACCAAAATATGAAATGGAAATAGAAGGGAACATTCTTAACCAAGTGGATAATTTTAAATACCTATGAGCATTTATAACATCAGATGGAAGATGCACAACAGAGATTAAGAGTAAAATATGGCAAGCAAAAGCTGCATTTCAGAAAATGTAAGAGAGTGCTGACAATACACAGCATAAGCTCAAAATATTAACATGACTAGATGATGGTGAATAGATAAATCTTGACAAAAAAAATCACATAACAAACACACTAAACATATGTGGTGCTGAAACTAGGGCAATATGCAAGCAGACAAAGTGTACAAGCCCATAAGTGCTCAGTTTTTCTCAACAGAAATCAAAGGATGCTAATTGTCCCCGTTGAGAGCTTGTTAGCTCACAGAGCTTGTAGAAGGTTAGCAGTGCTTTCAACTCTGCTTGGAAATCCCTGAAATTAAAGGATGTAATGGGATATACCCAGGCCAATAAGCAGGGTTTTGGACAGAGGTTTGTCACTGGTGGTCCAAGTGTCGGCCGGGGAAAGCAGAGAAGTGGTGATGCAGGAATTTCATGGAACAAAAGATGACAAGTGAGCGCGAAGGGTTGTGTAACAATCCCAACAAGATAATTGGGCATCTTGGGAAAGGGCCTTGCAAATTCCCCTGACCTGGAAAAACATATGGCACATTGAAGACTCAGTTTCATTGTCAGATCACTTAAAATCATTTTTCTATTACATGCTAACCTGGTCAAATCGGAAAAGTCTGATAATGCAGCATGTCTTTCTTGCTGAGAGGAGCAACCTATTTAACTCATATTGTTCAGGGGCAAAGCTGATTCGCATATGCCACAAAAAGTAATCTCTGAGTTGGCAGCCACAGAGGACATTGCTAGACTACAGACGAACAGGAAAACAAAAGCTAGGGCCAAGTCAATGTACTTCCTCAAAGCTGGACAGACCAATCAAGCAAAAACATTGCACCTTAACTGAGGACACTGCAGAGTGAAGGACACCTAACACTGCAGTGGACAAGAGAGAGAAATAATGTCTGAAGTCCTAACGTGGCAGCAGTCACTGATAACAGACAAGAGAGTAGAGAAATAAAGTCTGAAGTCCTAACTTGGCAGCAGTCACTGATAACAGACAAGAGAGTAGAGAAATAAAGTCTGAAGTCCTAACTTGGCAGCAGTCACTGATAACAGACAAGAGAGTAGAGAAATAAAGTCTGAAGTCCTAACTTGGCAGCAGTCACTGATAACAGACAAGAGAGTAGAGAAATAATGTCTGAAGTCCTAACTTGGCAGCAGTCACTGATAACAGATAAGAGAGTAGAGAAATAATGTCTGAAGTCCTAACTTGGCAGCAGTCACTGATAACAGATAAGAGAGTAGAGAAATAATGTCCGAAGTCCTAACTTGGCAGCAGTCACTTGGACGCAGCACAAAGTACAATGGTACTGTCCAAACAAAGAACTGGCTTCTCTTTGGCACAAGGGGGAGTCTTCATGGCGAAGTGGTCAAGCCATCTGCCCTGCGCTCCAAAGATTGTGGGTTAGATTCCAGGTTATGTCTTTCGGTACACGAGTGCACTTTCTCGGAGACTCCTATGGGTTATTGCTGGAGCTACGGAGTTTGTGCTTCGTGCGACGCTTTCAGCAGGCCACCCTGGAAAGAGGCTGAGCCATATGGGATAAAACCCGGTGCAATGAAGTCGATCCTCTCGACTTTTAAGACTTTTTTTTTTATGGCACATGCAGAAATGTGGCTCTTCCAGCTATGAAGGTACAAAGAAGATAACATGGTGGCAGAGGCATGCATTGTATAGTGGACCATGACTGCAGAGACTACAACTGAGACTGCATAGCCAGGGAAAGAAGCTTCCTTTCTCCTGGCCAAGTCGTAAGGAGCCATGAGAAGGAACTGGATCATGATACACCAAGTGCATGATGCTCAGCTTCCTGAGGACTTCGTAGTGGTAGGGTGTACATACATTGTGGTGAAATAGTTGACAATTACTGTCAGTGGTGAAAACATGTCATAAAGTTGGCATAAAGGGTGTGTATGTACAACAGGAGAAAGACAGCCAACAGTAACACCAGTTTCTCAGTGTGGAAACAAGTATAAAATGGTAAGAATCATAGCATTTATAAATACTGGCTCTGAGGCGAAGGGGTTACAGACGTACTTCCTAATCCTGCATATTTTACTGCTATGTCCTGTAAGTTTAGTTTAATTTAGTCAATGGATCAACATCACAGCACACGGGTGTAAACCATAAGTGCTCCGTTCTCCTCCTAACTCAAACCTGAGTCTGGAGAAACTCAGCTCAGTGCATGAACTCCGTAGCACCAGCGAGGCTCCTGAAATACTTCGGGTAAATTTTTAACTTGAAATTTTGCCTGGGCAGCGCTGTTAGGCTACTCTTTTTCGATCTCCAACTGCCAAGAGATTTTTTACATGTGTAACAATACATACAGGCGTCCGATCTCACTACCCAGAGACCAGGGGGAATTTTATTACTACAAGTCCACGTGAAAATATCCCTGTCCTCACCGGGGCCTGAACCCGGGACCTCCACCACTCGAGGCGGACACCATACCTCAAGACCACGCAGCCCCCTGTAAAAGATATGCAACTAACATTTATAAATAGAGAGAAAATATTTTACCATAGCTTACATGAGGCTAGACTATCACAAGCAAGTGCTAACCATATACCTGTTTGTGCCACTGTCAGACTGTGCCTGCTCACATTCCTTCCAGACATACTATCTAAATGTTGCTGATGGTGTGTTTCTAGAGGATTCATGTACTCCAATTTTCTAGAAGCAAACACTTCTAGCTTTCTTAATGCTTTGGGCATGGTAGTACAGAGTATATCATAGCTGAGATCTGGCTGACCAATCAGAAACCTTGTGACAAGAATTTCCCAAGGACTGATTACTCTGATTCGAGAGATATCTGACCATTTAAATTGTTGTAAGACCTGAAAAAATATCAGTAATAGAAAATAAATGTGTAGAATTATACTTTACAAATGTATTAATCACATCCAAGTTTTATGCAACTTGGAAACAGCATACAAAATACAATATTCAAGGATAATTTAGATGGGCTGATTGATTTATTGCACACAATAAAATTACAGAAAAATGAACCTTTGTAACAAATTGTTTCCTTCACAACAGTAAAATGGAAGAAGAGCATGCTTTTATTTTATACATTTCATCATCATCAAGTGTTTGATCCCTTGGGCTGGTAACTCTCTTTAATTTAATGTATGGGTGTTTGTTGGTGTGTTTGTGAATGTATGTATATACATTCACACACATCAGTCCACTCAAACTTTAGTATTCCCTTAATACACACATAAAGAAGCACTGAAAATGTGTTTCATTATTATCACAATCATACATATATCCAAATATACCCATGTCCGCAAAACGACAGATAATAAACAGCATATTCGCACCAACCCTATGCTACCAATCTCAAACTTGGACTTTATCCAAATCACACTTTCGCAAAATCAACACCTGCAAGATGAGATGCCTGAGGAGAGCTGTCAACTTAACAATCCGAGACCAAGTAAGAAATGCTGTTATCAGACAGACAGTGGGATCTACACCTTGTGCCACATTTATTGAAATACAGAAGATCACATGGGTTGGCCATGTCGTTAGAATGCAACACCAGCAACTACCATCCCTGGCCTTACATCAAAGATCATCTGCGACGAGATTAAGAAGACGTCCAAGAAGAAAATGGACTGACAACATCAAAGACATTGTACAACCACACAGAATGCCACTATCCAGTGCTGCCCATTGGGCGCTGGAGCGCAAATTATTCCTCCTCACGACGCTTGACGGCAGAAGTGGAAGATGATGATGATGATACACATATGCTCTATGACATTCGCCTACTATGGCCAACACATTACTGGCATACACTTTTGCATTGTATGGACATTCACCAGGTCACTCCTTTGTAGTTTCTAATTTTAGCCCATCATCATATCTCCAGGGTTCCCACTTTTGCCGCCTGACCTTCCTCCCCGTCTTTATATACCACTTCCATGCATTTACCTGCAATCTTCACTGGACCGTTACCATCCCCTACCCCTGTTCCCATCACACCACAGACTCACGACTGTCTATATAAGAGTATTAACGTCAAGATTCATGTTAGTTTCACAGCCTGGGAGTCTGAGATAAGTAGCACATTTTAAAAAATTTTCTTTTCATTATTCTAATTTTTCCATTCTTGGTTATTATGCCTTACTATAGTCCCTGTTGTGTCTTTCCCATATTTATGTGTTGTGTTTTTGTGTATTTGTTTGCTGATGACGGCTAGTTGTCACAACATACTTTGTTTTCCGTGACTGTGATCTGTAAAGATGCATTACTTCATGTTATTTTATATTGTTTAGCCAAGGTTGTATGTCGATTGTTCCACAGCACTTCCACATTCATTTCTGCCAGTGCCATATTTTTAGCAATATTTTCGTTAGCTATTTTTCAGGATATAATTAAAAACGAACTTGCCTATTGGCTTTACAGATCCAAATGTACAAATGGAGATAATTATGATTGTAATGTGAATTTCCTGTAAACAAAAAGAAGAGAGGACTGGCTGGCATGTTAATGCTCTACCATGAAAACACTAGTATAATGCTTGCTGTTGGTCTTTTTCTTGTTGAAGTATGATTAACAGTGTGTAAACTTTAATACAATGCATAAATATTTCTTCAATAAATATCAAATAACATTTTAAAATGTTGCATGTCCTTTGCAGGATGTTGCAATCAACCCCAGGTTAATTTACTAAGCAATTTTATGTTCAGTAGTTTGCCATTCTATTCTCGTATTTTGTGGATTATTCAAAGGCATTTGACTGTGAACAACATCAGAAACTTTGGGAAATCATGAGGAATATAGGCTTTCCACCACATGTAATCTTATATATAAATTAGGATGTGCGTATGTATCTCTGTATGTATGTATGTCCTTTATACGCTCGCGAACGGCCCATCCGATTGAGATGAAATTTTCTACACGCCTTCCTTTCATTCCAGAGATGCCAACTGTCGTAGTTTTTTTTTCTTCTTCCTCCTCCTCCCTCCTCCCCCTCCCAAAATACGTACGTCCAGGAAATGGTCTTCTACATAGACACTTCTCTCTGAGGTCCGCGATAACATATTAACCTGGTGGGATGGCAATCAATCATCCTACTACCTCCTCCCTCCTCCTCCCTTCTCCCTCTTCCTCCTCCCTCTTCCTCCCTCCGCCTCCTCCCTCCTCCCACTCTCTACTCCTCCTTCCTCCTCCCTCCTCCTCCCTCCTTCTCCCTCTTCCTGCTCCCTCCGCCTCCTCCCTCCGCCTACTCTCTCCTCCCTCTCCCTCCTCCTACTCCCTTCTCCTCCTCCTCCTCCCTCCTTCTCCCTCTTCCTCCTCCCTCCTCCTCCCCCTCCTCCTCCACCCTACTCCTCCCTCCTCTTCCTAATCCCTCCTCCTCCCTCCTATTCCTCCTGTCTCCTTCTCCCTCCTCCTTCTACCTCTTCCTCCCTCCTCCTTCTCCCTCCACCTCCTCCCTCCTCCTCCTCCCTCCTCCTCCCTCTCCCTCCTCCCTTCTCATCCTCCCCCACCTACGTTCTCCTCCTCCCTCCTCCTCCTTCTCCCTCCTCCTCCCCCTCCTCCTCCCTCCTCCTCCTCCTTCACCCTCCTCCTCCTCCTCCTTCACCATCCTCCCTCCTCCTCCTCATCCTCCCTCCTCCTCCCTCCTCATCCCTCTTCCTCCTCCTCCTCCCTCCTCCCTCCTTTTCTCCCCTTTCCCCCCTCTTTCTCTTAATCCCTCCTCCTCCCTTCTCCTCCCTCCTATTCATCCCTACTCCTCCTCCTCCCTCCTCCTCCTCTCTCCGCCTATCTCTTCCTCCCTCCTCCTCCCTCCTCTCTCTTCCTCCTCCCTCCTCTCTCTTCCTCCTCCCTCCTCCTCCCTCTTCCTCCTCCCTCCTCCTGCTCCCTCCTCCTCCTCCCTTCTCCTCCTCCCTCCTCCCCCTCATCCGTCTTCCTCCCTCCTCCTTCTTCCTCCCTCCTCCTCCCCCTCCTCCTCCCTCTCCTCCTCCATTCTCCTCCTCCCTCCTCCTCCTCTCTCTACCTCCTCCCTCCTCCTCCCTTCACATTCCTCCTCCTCCCTCTTCCTCCTCATCCCTCCTCCTCCTCTATCCTCCTCCCTCCTCCTCCCTCTACCTCCTCCCTCCTCCTCCCTTCACATTCCTCCTCCTCCCTCTTCCTCCTCCTCCCTCTCATCCTCTTCCCTCCTTCTCCTCCCTCCTCCTTCTCCCTCTTCCTCCTCCCTCTTCCTCCCTCCGCCTCCTCCCTCCTCCCACTCTCTACTCCTCCCTCCTCCTTCTCCCTCTTCCTCCCTCTTCCTGCTCCCTCCGCCTCCTCCCTCCGCCTACTCTCTCCTCCTCCTCCCTCTCCCTCCTCCTCCTCCCTCTCCTCCTCCTGCGATCTCCTCCTCCCTCCTTCTCCCTCTTCCTCCTCCCTCCTCCTCCCCCTCCTCCTCCACCCTACTCCTCCCTCCTCTTCCTAATCCTCCTCCTCCCTCCTATTCCTCCTGTCTCCTCCTCCCTCCTCTTCCCTCCTCCACCTCCCTCTTCCTCCTCCCTCCTCCATTTACCCAAGACAGACAGACATACAGATAGTCGGGAACGGGATCTTATATGACTACTTATATGATTTAAATGAGATGCTCTCCACCATGGGCTGGGCCGGGTCAGACAGACAGACAGACAGACAGATAGATAGACAGACAGACAGTCGGGAACGGGAGCTTATATGACTACTTATATGAATTAAATGAGATGCTCCCCACCAGAGTCTGGGCGAAGCCGGGCCGTGTCAGCTAGTATAATATAAAAATGTTCTATCTAGACAAACAAGCAGTGGTTAGAATAGATGGTGATACATAAGATTGGTTTGTCATCAAGCAAGGAGTCCGTCAGGGCTGTGTGCGGTCCCCCTATTTATTTAAATAAAATGAGAAATGTCAGAGATGATATAAACAGGGAGCTAGATCATGCCCTAAATATCGGTGGTCATGACATACTAGAGATTCAGTATGCTGATAATACAATATTGCAATCCACAACACAGAATGGTATAGAAAATCTAATAACCTCAACCCAATTGAATTGTGAAAATCAAAACTTATTTCTTAACATAGCAAAAACAAAGATAAAGCATACAGATAAAACTACTATGGAGAAAACAATATATGTTAATGAGGAAAAATTGGAGGTGGTAGAAAATTTTGAATATATTTTGGGTCATTGATTACCAACAAGTATGAATAAAATTTTTACATAACAGAATTACGACACATACAGCCTCGGACACGAGTTAAGTAGCAACATTTTTTTCATAGTTTAATTTTCTCTTCACTGCTCTAATTTTTTTCCATCTCTTTTATTCTTCTCATCCCGTCCTTATGCCTTAATGTAGTCACCGGAGGATTCTCTCCTTTACAATATGTTGTGTTTCATGAATGTGTTTGTTTGCTGATGCGGCTAGTCGACGCAACATCTTGTATGTGTTGTCATTCTGGTACATAAAGCTGCTACTTTGCTTTATTGACTACACAAAGGCTGTTGATAGAGTAAGACATGTCAACATGGTAGATATGCTTGCAGATCTAAAATTGATGGGAAAGACATTAGACTTATAAAAAACATATATTGGAAACAACAAGCTGCCATAAGGATTGATAATGAAGTGGGAAAATATCAGCCTATTAAGAGAGGTGTTAGGCACGGATGTGTGATGTCTCCAGATTTTTTTTCCCTTTACAGTGAAAATATTTTCAGAAATGTAGACGATATAATGGAATCAGCATTGGAGGATGAAACATCAATAACATTAGATATGCAGATGATACAGTATTGATTATGTATGCAGTGCATTTTAATATTTATTTAGGTAAATATTAGAATTGATTACTGTGTAGTATATCTCTCACACTTACTTCACTGCGGTCGCCAGAAACTACTTGAATATTACTTTCAGTTGTCTTTCACTGCTGAGGCTAAACTCTACACATTGGTTTAGGTTCTGCTGTCATTGGTTCACTCTTGTCTTTCTAGCTTAGCTCTAAATTTGATAGATACATAAGAGCTTACCATTTAGCCATTAGCAAATATGGACTCACCTTCCCAGGATCTAGATTATCTGAAGGCGCGAACAGATTACTTAGAGTCCACGAGAAGGTTAGGCATAATAGAGGGCTTAACAGGAGAACAACTAGAAATATACATCAGAGATGAGATGAAAGAGTGGGACATGGCGGAGGAACAGATGAATAAAACAATTGATGAGTTATTTGAAGCAAAAGAGCGTAGCAAAACTGAAGAAGCAGAGATTAATATAAAGCATATGGAAGTATATGGAGCTACCGTATAACAGTAGACGGTACTACCTGGTTTCTGTTAGCGCCGAACGTTGGGCGGCGCTTACCAAACCCGACACCCCACATTGTGCCAACGGCTTCGGGCGGAAGAGCGCAATTGGGAGGGTACAAGCCTTACCCTGGTGCGAGGAAATGCAAGCTAAAGACAAAATTGTCATGGCAGGGCAGACCAGGCCCTAAGCCTTGGTTGGTGACTGGTCTAGGATCGAAGCTCTGACAGGCGGACAGTTAGAGCATTGCTTTGCTGATCCGGCAGCTTCTGCAGCTTGTCTTGTTCCAGATGTAGGGGTGTTACCTTTCCTCTGGAGTGAACTAGGCAGGCCGAGAGAGGGATCATGCTGCATGGGCAACACATGATCTCTATATTTTAGCCCAGGCTTTGTGCTATGGAGAGGCAAGAAAAATGCTGTGAACAGAATCAACCACTGTTTATTGCCTTCATCGACCTCACAAAAGCATTTGATTTGGTCAGTCGTGAGGGTCTGTTCAAGGCACTAAAGAAGATTGGCTGCCCACCAACTCTTCTGTCCATTGTGGAATCGTTCCACACAGGCATGAAGGGTATAATCAAGTTTGATGGTGCAACTTCTGAAGAATTTGAAATCAAGAGTGGAGTTAAGCAAGGTTGTGTACTAGCTCCCACCCTCTTTGGAATATACTTTTCACTTCTACTGAAATATGCATTTCGTGATCAGGATGGTGGTATATACATTCACTCACGCTCAGATGGCGGCCTCTACAATGCTCAGAGATTGAAGGCTAAGACCAAAATTAGGAGGGTACTGATCAGAGAGTTGCTTTTTGCAGATGATGCTGCAGTTACGACCCACTCTGAGGAAGAATTGCAATGTCTACTATCTGCATTCTCCAATGCTTGTTCTGAATTTGGTTTAACAATTAGCAAAAAGAAGACACAGATTATGTCACAAGGTGCACATGGGGGACCATCAATCTTTATTGACGACGCCGAACTAGAGATAGTAGACCATTTTACATATCTAGGATCAGTGGTAAATAGCAAATTATCCCTAGATCAGGAAATCAACATCCGGATTGGTAAGGCAGCAACAACAATGAACAGGTTAAGAAAAAGAGTCTGGGAGAACAGGAAGCTTACTGCCAAAACAAAAGTCCTTGTCTATCAAGCCTGTGTCCTTAGTACTCTTCTCTATGGCAGTGAAACCTGGACAACTTACTCACACCAAGAGAACAATTTAAACAGCTTTCATATGCGGTGTCTGCGAAGAATTCTTGGTATTAAGTGGCAAGACAAAATCACAAATACTGAAGTATTGGAAAGATCAGGTTGTGTGACAGTTTATTCCATGCTCAGTCTTCGTAGACTTAGATGGATAGGACATCTTAGGAGGATGGATGATGGTAGAATACCAAAGGATATCTTTTTTGGTGAATTACAGATGGGTAAGAGATCTCAGGGTCGGCCTCTACTACGATACAAAGATGTGTGTAAGCGGGACATGATTGATACAGGCATTGATAATGCACATTGGGAGCAAGTCGCTGCTGAACGTGTTGCATGGAGGGCAAATATCAGAAATGGAATAAAGTCAAAGGAGAAAATTATTGCAGAAAAGTCACACACCAAGCATTTGAGGCGTAAGATGGTGCATGATGGTGGAAATGACCACGTGTTCACATGCACCCACTGTGAACGGACATTTACAGCGCAAATTGGCCTTATCAGTCACACTCGCTACCGCCATAGTTAAAAGTTATTATGCCTTTTTAGAGCACAAACTATCGTCTGTCAAGACGGCAAGGTGCCAATGACAGTATTGATTGCAGACAATGAGTAGGATCTGCAACAATTAGTAGATGAAGTTGTTGCACACAGTGAACAACTGGGGTTAGAATTAAATTGTAAAAAGACACAGTTTATGGTCGTCACTAGGAAGAACGAAATACCACAATGTAATATACAAGTAAATGGGAATATTCTTCAACAAGTGAATCGGTACAATTATCTCGGAACAGTCATAACTTCTGATGGGAGATGCCTTGAAGAGATTAGAACAAGAATCGTCATGGCAAAAGTAGCCTTTAGCAAGATGAAAAACATACTGACCAATAAAAAGATGTCAACTGAAACGAGAAAAAGAGTGTTGAGGTGCTACATAGAGCCTGTTCTTTTGTATGGATGTGAAAGTTGGACAATGAGCAGTCAAGCTGAAAAACATCTGATTGCTACAGAAGTGTGATTTCTGAGGAAAATGCAAATAATACCATGGACAGACAGAAAAACCAATGACCAAGTACTACAGGAGACAAATGAAAATCATAAATTGATTAGAGAAATTAGATGCAGACAGTCAAAACTTTTTGGACATGTTATGAGAAGAAATGGATTGGAGAACTTAGTGACAACTGGCAAGATCAAAGGGAACAGACCAAGGAGAAGATGAGAAGTAAATACCTGGATGGCTTGGCCACATGGCATAGTCGAGACAGGAACACTGAGCTGATCCACGACGCTGGTGATTGAGTGAAATGGCAAGTCATGACCGCCCATGCTTTCCGGCATGGCGCATGATTGATTGATTGAAAGCTGCATTACTTTGTGTTATTTCATATTGATTACCAACAATGGTGACACAATGAAACAGGTTAAAAGACAAATAACTATTGCTCTTCAAAGACTAAAACAACTGAATAAATTGTGGAGAAGGACAGATAGAACTACAAAACTCAGAGTTTTAAGAGCACGCATAACATTGCAAGAGCACCCATTGCAACATACACCTGTGAGACCTGGACACTTACTAAACAAGCTGAACAGCGCATAAATGCCTTTGAATATACATGTTATAGATGAGATCTAAGAATATCTTGGATAAAGAAAAGGGCAAATGCATCCGTACTTCAAGAGCTGAATATTTAAAAAGGTTGGCTAATAAAGACGATAAAACAAAGAAAATTGAAATATTTTAGTCACTTGAAACATCACAAAAGTTTGGAGACAACAATAATGGAGGGGCATATGCCTGGGAAGAAAGGAAGAGGAAGGCCAAAGAGAAGATGGGTGTAGGATGTGGTGGATGATCTCCAGATGGGTGTATCAGACGTGGGACATCTTGCTTATGATCGAGAGGTTTTTCCGAAAGGTTATGGGAGTGAGGTTCTGCAAAAGACATGCTACTGAATGAATGCATGAGTTTGCCATTACAGTGGAACCTCCCTTAAGGAGCATAATTCGTTCCAGAACCTTACTTGTAAAGCGAAACACTCGTTAAGCGAAACAGTTTTTCCCATACAAATTAATGTAAAGTATGATAATGCGTTCCATGCCGAAAAAATACTCAAAATATTTTGTATAACGTTTATTGAAAGAAAATTATATATACATTGTTAAGGAGCGTGATTCATCTTCCTCTTCTATCGCGGAATGAATGGAATGAGAATTCGATTTGTAGAAAAAAAAATGGAAATAATTAATTTACAATTTATAATAAACACCTAATTCTTTTTTACTAGAAAGCTGTCTAGAGAAATTTGTTTTTGCCGACGCTTCAGAATTTGGTGGAAATGTGATACAGCATTATCATTAAATAAATTAGTAGCTCTCATAGCCACTGCCTTATTAGGGTGATGGTTCTCAATGTACGATGCAACAGTTTCCCATGCTTTCAGCATTTATCTTATTGTACCAGAAGATTGTTGGTTTGCTGTTACCTTCTTCTCCTCCTCGGACAAACTATCCTCCAAAACTTCTTGCTGTGAAACACAATGTAATTCCATAAGCTCTTCGGTGGTCAGCTCTTGGCTATGCTCTTCCACAAGTTCATCGATATTTTTGTTATCCACCTCCAGTCCCATGATCTTGGCCAAATACGCAATCTCGTTGACTACAGGCTTCACAGTTACTGTCTCAAACCCCTCAAAGTCACATTCGACAACGCTCTCCGGCCAAAGCTTCTTCCAAGCAGAAGTGAGGGTACTCTTGGTAACCCCTTCCCACGCCTTTTCGATCATCTTGTGGCTGGCAACGATGTGGAAGTGATATTTCCAAAACTCTCTGAGAGTGAGATTGGTCCCTTCAGTCACCTCAAAACAACGCTCGAAGAGCACTTTAGCGTAGAGCTTCTTAAAGTTAGAAATAACCTGCTGGTCCATAGGCTGGAGTAACGGAGTAGTATTCGGAGGCAGAAACTGGATCTTGATGAATTTAAATTCTTCAAGAAGGTCATCTTGCTCGCTATTGCAGGCGTAGAATCTGGGACTTCCCCTCCCCGCATCACTTGTTATGCGAAACGTCGCTCGTTCAGCGAGTCATTTTTTTACAATCTATTTTGCTCGTTATGCGAATTACTCGTTATGCGAGGTGCTCGTTAAGCGAGGTTCCACTGTGCATATCATCATCATCCAGTGCATTGCTGGCAGGGTGATAATTCTTCTCCACAAATTGTGATCTCTGACGGCATGGATCATTTCATGTGTTGACTCCCTTCCATGCATCATGACACATGAATGTTCTCACACTGTCTTCCTCTATCTCTTTCCACAAATATTTCCAGTTGTCACAACATATGTCAGTTTTGTCTTCTCATAATGTGGCCAAAAAATTATGGCTGCTTCTTTCTGATGCTTGTAATAAGTTGTCTTTGCAACTTAGCCTCAGATTGCTCATTTTGACTGACCAATTAATTTTCAGCATTCTTCTATAAAACCACACCTCCTAGGCTTCTAGAGATGTTTTTGTCTGTTTACTAATTGTTCAGTATTCACAGCTGTATGTTAAAACTGGATCTATTAGCGTACATGTAATATGCAAGAACTATTTTTCTAATTTCCAAGGATAAGGACCTATTGCATAAAATGTTCTTAATTTTATAAATGCAGTTTTGCTTGTCCTATTCTGTTCTTTATCTCAGTGATGCATCTTCCATCATGCCTAGATATATGAATTTCTGTAGCTGTCCCAAAATAACATCATTTACTCTAATTCCATCAATACATATATGCACTAGTAATGACAAACCTTCTGTTTCATATCAAGAATGGTGATTCCTTCTTGAGCAACATGTAGAATCCCTGGCATCTGTGTTCCAATTTTTGTGGCAGTTACCTGTGTGTGTAAAACTTCTAGATCGAGAACATCGGGAATATCATTTCTTGTCACCAAGATCAGCTCCTCAGCTTTTTCTGTAGGAGGCAGTAACCACCGACCCAGGTATGAGTCTAATCCACTAGTAATGCGTTCTGCAACATGTAGGTCCTCGTGAAGCTCTTCCATTGTGACAGCAGCATTTCTCAGTTGATCACCCTGGTCTGTAAGGTTCCAAGCTGCTTTCTCTAAAGTAGTTTGGGAATCATGAACACTCTGGAGTAGAGCTGTACCGAATTTGGTTCTCTTCTGAGCTGTGCCAGATGCCGATCTTAAATGAGATAAATCAGCATTTTCTGGTTTATGATGCAGTGAAGCTTGGTAGAAATGCTGAAGTATAAGAAATGTGGAGTTTCTATTCAGAAGTGAAGAAAACCAGTATGTGTTTCCATCCTTGGTAATGATGGTCACTGCAGTAAATATAATAGATGACTGTGCTTTATTTATACTAATGATATTAGAAAAGTCAATGTTAACAGCGTAGGATTTCTCACTGATATTCTTGCAGCCTGCGTCATCAGGCTTAAAAGTTATTGCATTTAGTAATAAATTTAGCTGTCCATTAATCCATCTGCGGCTGACATTATCATACAGGCTAGTGTTCCAGGTACGAATGTAGGGCACTTCGGCCTCAGCCATCATCTTCTCTTGCAAACTGATGTACATACAACTGAAAAATAAATGAAATACACATCAATGTAGATCAGTGTATGCTAGGAAAACAAGGATATATTACTAAATTAAAATAAAAACAAGTTTCAATTTAATTTCTCTCCTCTTCTACCCTAAATTGTACAGGCAAAGAAGATCCTGTGATCTTGTATTTAGTGAATAAGCAAAAAGGAAAGCGGAATTGGATAACTTTACAAGAAAACAATCACAAGTAACAGAATGGAAACTGGCTAGAAAGCCTTCATCGGTACACAAACAATATAAAAACTAAAAAAACGGCACTGATATAACTATATTTTAAAAAATTCACTTCAATGAGCAAGGTCCCATAGGCACACAAATCAAATTGAATCCTTGAGTGTAAAAAGTCAAACTGATTGACAAGAACATCATGGGTCAGCTGACTGGAAGTAATGCAATAGGTAAATGTGTAAGTCAAATAGAAATAGAGGTGGGAGGAAGGTCAATCACTATAAGGAAGTTTTGAGAAGGATGGGCACAAAACAAAGGTAGGAGAGAGTACACAGATACAGAAGTAGGAAAGGACAGACTAGTAGGATGAAGGGATGGGAAACAAGATAGGTGGAAGGGGGTGGGAGAGGGGGGACAGTTAAATAAACCTACTTTGAACACTAAGACCATATAGCAAAAGAGATCCCAACTGTAAAGTGAGGTAGTTTTCCAGGCTCTATTATTGTTTATACATTTAATGTACAGACACACGTCCTTATGGTTTTCTGGACCAAGGTCAGGAGATCTTCCACAAATCTATATCTATAAAACAGAGTGTATGTTTGTGGGTTTGTGGGTCTTGGATGCGTTCGATAACGGTACATCCGATTGAGATGAAATTTTCTACACGTCTTCCTTTCATTCCTGTGCAACCGACTATATTTCTTAATGTAAAATCTTCTACTTATTTAATAACATTTACTTTTCCATTTTCATTATATAATGTCTATATAGCAGGGGGACTTCACTCTAGAAAAGTTATTTCAAGGGGCATAACTTTTAATAACATTTCTATATACTTTATAGTCATATTGTTGGACTTACCTGCACTATTGTTAAACTCTTTGTCTATAGTTATTTTTAGGCATATGAGTTATATTAAATAATGATTTAATCTTTAAGGTATTTTTAAAGTTTGCATAAAAATAATGCATTATGCATAACATTTTAACCCATCTTTTTCTGCTTACAAAACTTATCAACTGTCATGTCGGTGATTAAAAACAGTTTTCATTAAAAATAATGAATGGTGTGTGGAAGGACATTCTTTTAAGTTACTGTGCGCCAGGAGCTGGGCGAAACCACGCCGGGTCAGATAGATAGACAGATAGTCGGGAACGGAAGCTTATTTGACTACTTATATGAATGAATTAAATGCCATGCTCCCCACCAGGGACTGGGTGAAGCCGGGCCTGGACAGACAGACAGACAGATAGACAGACAAACAGATAGTCGGGAACGGGAGAGCTTATATGACTACGTATATGAATAAAATTAGATGCTCCCCACCAGGGACTGGGTGAAGCCGGGTCAGACAGACAGACAGACAGATAGTCGGGAACGGGAGAGCTTATATGACTACTTATATTAATTAAATGAGATGCTCCCCACCAGGGACTGGGTGAAGCCGGGCCGGGTCAGCCAGACAGACAGACAGACAGACAAACAAGCAGACAGACAGACTGATAGATAGATAGATCCCCTCCAGGGCCTGGGCGAAGCCGGGCCGGGTCAGCTAGTAATTCATAAAATGCATTTCTTTCTTATGCGTCACTTCTAGTCAGTAATTAAGAGGAATATAAAAAGATCTCATGGTATTCAGTCGTGTATATTTGGAGTGACCACTCTCTCTCTCTCTCTCACTTGCACGCACGCATGCACACACACACACACACCTCTTATCTATGTTCACCATTAACTAAAATGATTCTTGTACATCTTCTTCTTCTTGCAATTTTTATCTTTGATGATTACATCTTTAGGCAATTTTTTCTTATGAACTTTGCCATTTTTTAGAATTCTTATTTAGTTCCATACTAAAAGACTACAATGGCTGGGGCATATAGAAAAAATGGAATAGGGAAACAAAACTCGCTTACACCCAGGAAATAAATTAAATGACCATAGACCCCGAGGTAGACCAAGAAGACGGTGAAGAGATAATATATATACAGACCTACAAACACTTGGAATCAACGACTGGCAAGAGAAGGTCAACTATAGAGACGAATGGAGACAGATTGTATCTGCAGCAAAGAACCTCAATAGCTCGGAACGCTGAAAAAGAAGATTATTAATTACTTATTAATAATTGATTTGAATATTTGATTTGATTTTGATTGTTTCAGATTTCAGAGAGCCGTTAATCCATTATATACATTTCTGATCTAAAACAATACTAGTGTCAATATTATTTATCTATATATATAAAAATCTTTGTGTGTATGTATGTATGTATGTATGTCCGTCCTTTATGCGTTCGCGAACGGTCCAACCGATTGAGATGAAATTTTCTACACATTTTCCTTTCATTCCTGTGCAACCAACTGTGATAGTTTTATCTATCAGCTATCAGCTATTACCTTCCTAAAATTTAATTTTGTAATTACATGACTGAACATAAGAAAATATAAAAATATATGACAGAAAGGGATATAACTTTTAGTATAATTGTTATATCTTAAGTTACGTCCCCTGAGTTTAAATGAGTTGATTGACAATGAATTAAATGAGATGCTCCACATAGATAGATATATAGATAGATAGATAGATACATAGATAGATAGATAGATCCCCGCCAGAGCCTGGGCGAAGCCGGGCCGGGCAGCTAATATTTGGGCAGCTATATTCAAGGGGACTTAACATAAGAAAAGTTATTTCAAGGGTCATAACTTTTAATAACATCACTATTATTTTATGTATAGATCGTTGCATTGTTTTCACAGATTTATAAACTCTTTTCTATAGTTATTTACAGGCATATGAGTTATAATATATAGTGATATAATCGTTAAGGCATTTTCATAATAATTATCATAAAAGTAATGCATCTATTTAAATAGTGAAAATTTTCTAACACATCTTTTTATGTTTTTAAAACCAGTGTTCATTAAAAATAATGGATTTATTTTAGATACGTCATAATTTTATTTCTGTATTTTTTTTCGGAGTGGAACTTTTGAAGTAATCGAAGCATTTGTTTTTTCCGTTCGCTTGGCAGAGAGAAGGTCAGTACACAATTAAATGGGTATATTCTCGATTTTGTTTTTGTTTTAAAAAAAAAGTTGGCCGCGTATGTGTCAACATCACATTTTTCATTCAATGTTGTGGGTGTGCATACCTTATGCATACCTTACACGCAGCACGCCTGTTAAAATGCAGGTTGTTGTTTTTTTTTTTGTCTAAAAAAAGAAGAAGCCTATCCTTTGAAGTACATAGCATTTACGTTTAGTAGTTTCAGGTTGCCCTTTTTCTTTTGGCCATGTACCATATTTAAATATCCTCTACTATATATGTAGACAATATTTGTTTGTGTGTGTGCCCTTTATCAGATTCAGATGAAATGCAATAGTTAGTTAAAAATCTAATTTTCTATTTTAGTGAAAGAGAGCACATGGTGTCTGGAAGGACATTCTTAAGTTAATTTTGTGTGTGTTGTTCATACTTTATGCATACCTTACACGCAGCACGCCTGTTAAAATGCGGGGTTGTTTCCCCCCCCCCCCCCCCCCCCAAAGATTTATAAACTCTTTGTCTATAGTTATTTACAGGCATATGAGTTATAATAAATAATAATATAATCTTTAAGGCATTTTCAAAGTTTTCGTAAAAATAATGCATAATGCATAACATTGTAACCCATCTTTTTCTGCTTAAAGAACTGATCAACTGTCATGTCGGTGATTAAAAACAGTTTTCATTAAAAATAATGAATGGTGTGTGGAAGGACATTCTTTTTAAGTTACTGTGCGCCAGGAGCTGGGCGAAACCACGCCGGGTCAGATAGATAGACAGACAGACAGACAGATAGTCGGGAACGGGAGCTTATTTGACTACTTATATGAATTAAATGAGATGCTCCCCACCAGGGACTGGGTGAAGCCGGGCCGGGTCAGACAGACGGACAGATAGACAGACAGACAGTCGGGAACGGGAGAGCTTATATGACTACGTATATGAATTAAATGAGATGCTCCCCACCAGGGACTGGGTGAAGCCGGGCCGGGACAGACAGACAGACAGATAGACAGACAAACAGATAGTCGGGAACGGGAGAGCTTATATGACTACGTATATGAATTAAATGAGATGCTCCCCACCAGGGACTGGGTGAAGCCGGGCCGGGTCAGACAGACAGACAGACAGATAGACAGACAGACAGATAGTCGGGAACGGGAGAGCTTATATGACTACTTATATGAATTAAATGAGATGCTCCCCACCAGGGACTGGGTGAAGCCGGGCCGGGTCAGCCAGACAGACAGACAGACAGACAAACAAGCAGACAGACAGACTGATAGATAGATAGATCCCCTCCAGGGCCTGGGCGAAGCCGGGCCGGGTCAGCTAGTAATTCATAAAATGCATTTCTTTCTTATGCGTCACTTCTAGTCAGTAATTAAGAGGAATATAAAAAGATCTCATGGTATTCAGTCGTGTATATTTGGAGTGACCACTCTCTCTCTCTCTCTCACTTGCACGCACGCATGCACACACACACACACACACCTCTTATCTATGTTCACCATTAACTAAAATGATTCTTGTACATCTTCTTCTTCTTGCAATTTTTATCTTTGATGATTACATCTTTAGGCAATTTTTTCTTATGAACTTTGCCATTTTTTAGAATTCTTATTTAGTTCCATACTAAAAGACTACAATGGCTGGGGCATATAGAAAAAATGGAATAGGGAAACAAAACTCGCTTACACCCAGGAAATAAATTAAATGACCATAGACCCCGAGGCAGACCAAGAAGACGGTGAAGAGATAATATATATACAGACCTACAAACACTTGGAATCAACGACTGGCAAGAGAAGGTCAACTATAGAGACGAATGGAGACAGATTGTATCTGCAGCAAAGAACCTCAATAGCTCGGAACGCTGAAAAAGAAGATTATTAATTACTTATTAATAATTGATTTGAATATTTGATTTGATTTTGATTGTTTCAGATTTCAGAGAGCCGTTAATCCATTATTTACATTTCTGATCTAAAACAATACTAGTGTCAATATTATTTATCTATATATATAAAAATCTTTGTGTGTATGTATGTATGTATGTATGTCCGTCCTTTATGCGTTCGCGAACGGTCCAACCGATTGAGATGAAATTTTCTACACATTTTCCTTTCATTCCTGTGCAACCAACTGTGATAGTTTTATCTATCAGCTATCAGCTATTACCTTCCTAAAATTTAATTTTGTAATTACATGACTGAACATAAGAAAATATTAAAATATATGACAGAAAGGGATATAACTTTTAGTATAATTGTTATATCTTAAGTTACGTCCCCTGAGTTTAAATAAGTTGATTGACAATGAATTAAATGAGATGCTCCACATAGATAGATATATAGATAGATAGATAGATACATAGATAGATAGATAGATAGATAGATAGATAGATCCCCACCAGAGCCTGGGCGGGGCCGGGCAGCTAATATTTGGGCAGCTATATTCAAGGGGACTTAACATAAGAAAAGTTATTTCAAGGGTCATAACTTTTAATAACATCACTATTATTTTATGTATAGATCGTTGCATTGTTTTCACAGATTTATAAACTCTTTTCTATAGTTATTTACAGGCATATGAGTTATAATATATAGTGATATAATCTTTAAGGCATTTTCATAATAATTATCATAAAAGTAATGCATCTATTTAAATAGTGAAAATTTTCTAACACATCTTTTTATGTTTTTAAAACCAGTGTTCATTAAAAATAATGGATTTATTTTAGATACGTCATAATTTTATTTCTGTATTTTTTTTCGGAGTGGAACTTTTGAAGTAATCGAAGCATTTGTTTTTTCCGTTCGCTTGGCAGAGAGAAGGTCAGTACACAATTAAATGGGTATATTCTCGATTTTGTTTTTGTTTAAAAAAAAAAGTTGGCCGCGTATGTGTCAACATCACATTTTTCATTCAATGTTGTGGGTGTGCATACCTTATGCATACCTTACACGCAGCACGCCTGTTAAAATGCAGGTTGTGGTTTTTTATTTTGTCTAAAAAAAGAAGAAGCCTATCCTTTGAAGTACATAGCATTTACGTTTAGTAGTTTCAGGTTGCCCTTTTTCTTTTGGCCATGTACCATATTTCAATATCCTCTACTATATATGTAGACAATATTTGTTTGTGTGTGTGCCCTTTATCAGATTCAGATGAAATGCAATAGTTAGTTAAAAATCTAATTTTCTATTTTAGTGAAAGAGAGCACATGGTGTCTGGAAGGACATTCTTAAGTTAATTTTGTGTGTGTTGTTCATACTTTATGCATACCTTACACGCAGCACGCCTGTTAAAATGCGGGGTTGTTTCCCCCCCCCCCCCCCAAAGATTTATAAACTCTTTGTCTATAGTTATTTACAGGCATATGAGTTATAATAAATAATGATATAATCTTTAAGGCATTTTCAAAGTTTTCGTAAAAATAATGCATAATGCATAACATTGTAACCCATCTTTTTCTGCTTAAAGAACTGATCAACTGTCATGTCGGTGATTAAAAACAGTTTTCATTAAAAATAATGAATGGTGTGTGGAAGGACATTCTTTTTAAGTTACTGTGCGCCAGGAGCTGGGCGAAACCACGCCGGGTCAGATAGATAGACAGACAGACAGATAGTCGGGAACGGGAGCTTATTTGACTACTTATATGAATTAAATGAGATGCTCCCCACCAGGGACTGGGTGAAGCCGGGCCGGGTCAGACAGACAGACAGATAGACAGACAGACAGTCGGGAACGGGAGAGCTTATATGACTACGTATATGAATTAAATGAGATGCTCCCCACCAGGGACTGGGTGAAGCCGGGCCGGGACAGACAGACAGACAGATAGACAGACAAACAGATAGTCGGGAACGGGAGAGCTTATATGACTACGTATATGAATTAAATGAGATGCTCCCCACCAGGGACTGGGTGAAGCCGGGCCGGGTCAGACAGACAGACAGACAGACAGATAGTCGGGAACGGGAGAGCTTATATGACTACTTATATGAATTAAATGAGATGCTCCCCACCAGGGACTGGGTGAAGCCGGGCCGGGTCAGCCAGACAGACAGACAGACAGACAAACAAGCAGACAGACAGACTGATAGATAGATAGATCCCCTCCAGGGACTGGGCGAAGCCGGGCCGGGTCAGCTAGTTTATTATAATCAAAATAAAAAATATTTACTCGAGTCTAATAATAAATTTAATTAACTATGTGGAGTTGAGTACAGTTCACATACGCAGTGATCATGTGAGATGGCAAACCATAAATTGTAGAAAATGACTTTTTAACACAATGGCAACAATAAAATCTTCGAATTCGAGCATACCCCAATAATTGCACGATTGAATAGAGTCGCCTGTGTCCCGTTACTAGAAAGTAAGCGTAGTAAGCCAGAACAGCTGGTAAACACTTCCGGCAACATGCATGGGGACATCACTCCCGACTGTGAGAACTGGCAGACGGTAGACAGTCAGTCGTCTGCTTGATGGGGCACGGTGGACTTGGACCTGGGGTTTTGTTCTCTGTCTCTGGGGTACGGCTTTCGGTGAATCTTCTTCACGATTGTTGTCGGTCTTGTTTAATTTTAAAGCAAAGTTGTTATTATTTAGATACTGAAATAGAGAAGAAACCGACGTGATGAAATGGCGAATATTTTTATTTGTACACTTCCTAAAAGAAGGTTTCATCATTAAAAAATAATAAATATTATTATTTATATTATTATTAATTGAACAGGATTTTGATGGCTTCAATTAAATTAAATCTCTCTCTCTCTCTCTCTCTCTCTCTCTCTCTCTCTCTCTCTCTCTCTCTCTCTCTCTCTCTCTCCTCCTCCTCCTCCTCCTCCTCTACTTCTATGGATTTGCTACCCTCACAGGTTGTAGTTATGCCTCTTTGAAGCACAGTGTAACTAACTATCCTCTGTCCTGACGGCAAAATGCCAGTATATATAATATAATGTAAGTATGACATTTAAGAAGACAAATTATGTTCACATCAAGGAAAGCTGCCCAGCATTCCAGATTATTTACTTCAGCATGTATGATTAAACAGTTTTGAAGATTAATCTAAATATTTGAAAAGAAGCTGAGTAAAATATTTTCTTAATGCAAAAATGGTCTAGTGTTGACACATAAAGAAATTATAGACTGATATTCACAACCAAGTTACTAAAACTATCAATATTTTACCATGCTTTATTGACGGCTTCCTGGCCTAGAGGTTAGCGACTTTTCTCCATAATCTCGTATACTCTCATAAGAAACGTGACGATGGTGAGAATCAGCAGTGGTTCGAATCACGTCGGTAACTTACGGGGTATGTGAGCCAGCCGCTCAGAAAGCAATGGCAAACTACTGAGCGTAATCTTGCCAAGAAATCAACAATTAGCTGAAAGATGCTGATGTTGACAGCGATGTCCTGTAAAGGATATGCAAACCCTTTTTTTTTAATGTCATGTCTGGCTCTGTGGGGAAGGGGGGGGGGGGGGGGGTTGCCACATAGCGGTTGAGGCAAGAGTCAATGATTTAGATAGGATAAGAAAATAGTGGCAAAAAAATAAAATAAGTCACTGTATAGCGCAAGAATACAAGAGTTACTATTTGACGTCACGGCGACTACATTACGTTACCATAGTCAGAGAAAGTTTTGACAACATTCAGGGGCGATGGTTTTTGAGAACATGAAAGGAGAAGCACGTCCAAAATGACAACAGCGGGATTCCAACATCTGTAGTTAAATTAAAGACTTTAGGAATATGGCAAGGGATGATACAACAAAAGGAGGAAACAAGGGCACGATTGACAGTAGAGAAGACGACTGGCAGAAGGATGTCGCAATCTGCCGAAATAAGAGAATAGAATGGCGTCTTAACTGGTCGGTTCAATGTCAATTCGAAGTCATGAAATCAGCTGCACACAGGATCGTGTAAGTTACATTGTTTAGCAAACGAGGAACCTTAGATAGTGATGGATCGATGAATAAGGTAATGTTGATGCGCCATTAATTTACATACAAAATGGGATCGAGCTTAGCCACTAAAGGAATTACATATAACTTATTAATTGTCACTATATTTTGACTGTCTTCCCTGTGATTTGGGAACTGTCAATTATTGTTATTAATATTAGTATTAGTATGTGCGACCGATCCACCTGAATAAAGTAAAAGTTTGACGTGGAACATTATCGTCGCTGCAATCATTTGTATTGGAGTTTTAAGTTGGTTCTCGTTTGGATCTGCTAGCTTGGTTTCAAGGGACAACGAGCGTTAATTCACATATATTGCACAGGACCATTCTTAGCAGGGGGGCTGAGTGGTCTCATGGTATGACGTCCGCCTCCAGTGTGCTGGAGGTTCCGGGTTCAAGCCCCGGTGAGGGCCGGGATTTTTTCATGTGGACTTTTAGTAACAAAATTTCCCCTGGTCTCTGGGTAGTGAGATCGGACACCCGTGTGTATTGTTGCGCACGTAAAAATTCCATTGGCAGTTGGAAATCGAAAAAGAGTAGCCTAACGGCGCTGCCCGAGCAAAATTTCGAGTTAAAAATCTACCCAAAGTATTTCAGGATCCTCACCGGTGCTATGGAGTTCGTGCACTGAACTGAGATTCTCCAGACTCAGGCTTGAGGTAGTAGTAGAACGGAGCACTTATGGGTTACACCCGCGTGCCGTGATGTTGATCCGTTGACTAAGCTAAACTAAACTAAACTCTGTGGCGAAGGGGTTACAGATGCAATTTGTAATCCTGCATACCGCGTTCAAAATACGGCTGTGCGCTATTTAGCAGCAGACTGCCTTGCATTGGTTTTCATAAAAATGGTATAGTGCCAGTCATTTAAACAGCAGTGGCAGACTACTGAACGTAAATTTGCCAAGAAATCACAAACAGCCAAAATATGCTGGGGTTGAATGTGACGTCCTGTAAAGGATTACAACTAACTTTGTGTCAAATATTCCACAGAACAAAATGAAGGCACTACAGACAATCTTGGCAACATCTGTAAGACAGTTCAGTAAAAGTTCAACAATTGACAATCCATTACTGAGGTCACCACAGGTTACGCTTCCACTAAATTTTGTGAAAGGACGAAGAGTTGATAGTAGTGACTCTTCATGTTTCCCGCTTATAGCTCCAGCTTATGGTAAGAGGGAGGCCATTTTGTATCTTATGTTCATGAACATATGTGTGTGTGTTTGTCCTTCAGCACTGCTATCTTTGTCAAGTGTTTTCACCATCATGTATCTCAGCTCCTACCTTGTCTTCTTGTTCTGTTTCCTGTCATCTCCCAGTGCAACTCCCAGGTCATCAACTAACTTATGCCAAGCTCTCTGTTGACATGTTCATGATGGGTGGGGTTCTGCAGCTACAGTTTTCTACAAAATGAGGGTTAGCCAGTTGAGTTGAGTTGATTGAGTTGAGTTGAGTCAAGAAATGACATCACAGCAACCGGGACATTCCCATAATACTCTGTTCTCATCTTCAACAGCAAGTGAAGAGTTCCAATACTAATGGTACCAGTAGCAGTCTAATTATGTGTCCTGTCTGGCCTTTCATTGGAGTCCTGAGTGTCGGCCAGATCCTCTGGTTACTTCCTGCAGCACCATTCTCTCCAAGCTGTGATGATCTATTTGTTCTTCTCTACTATACACACAATTCCAAAGGACACCAACTACATCTGATCTACCATGCACCAATATCCCACCAAGTGATGCAGACCTGCTGATCTGTCGGCCTGCTCGTGTTGTGGGAGGAAGAGGGGAGGAAATTTAACAGATGCTCTATTTTTGATTTTTGAATTGAAGCCTGCCACTCTGCCAGAAGCATGCATGTCTTCACCTTTCTCATCATACCTGGATCTTTTCTCATCATACCTGGATCTTTTCTCCGGGGCATGCCGGTGTGCTGGAGAAATGAACAGGAGGACAGATTGGCTGGCTCTGCAAAACTTGGTGGAGTATTGATGTATGATAAGGCAGACGTAGTTGCGGCCTTGTGGGAGCACGTGTACACCTCGGGGGAGCAAATGGATCACCATGGTCTGGCAAGAATGCGACAGCGAGGGGTGACGAGGGGATCTGGCAGTCGCTCAACACTCAGAGGAAAGGCGAGACGGACATATAATCAGATTGCTACTGGAACTATTGGTGTTGGAACTCTCCGCTGGCTGCTGAGGATGGGGACGGAGCGCCTATGGGAATGCCCCGAATGCTGCAATGTCGGTCCCTAGATCAGTCAATCAATCAATCATCATATTTTGTGAGTCTGTTACAATTACGACATGAGTGTGGTGTTTGTCCTCAGCCAGCGGAATGCCGCTGTGACTGCCTCCGCCTACATTTGAGGTAGTCAGTCTCACATCAACCCTTCTAAGTTGCCTTTTATTCTTTGCTTCCTTTATGAGCTTCAATAACATCTTTAGGCAGAGTTGTTTGTTTATTCCCGTGAACCCAAGAACCTTGTGGCAAATTTGTTATGTCTCTCTAGAGTTAGAAAGATCAAAGCATAGGGACTAGAATAAGAGACCCATAACCCTGTTACCTTGCAGATGAATAAAATTAAAGATTTTGCAATGGAAACTTGACAGAATTACTTGTATTTATCAGATGTTCTGGATGTGACATATGTCACAATAGTGCTCCATAATTCACCAATAATATATGACAATTCACCGTCATATGTAATCATCACAATTTTTCATTGTGCTTCTTTGGGAGCCTGGTGGTATCACTGCAGTGTGTACCCATTTTGGGCAGTCTGTCGTAATAAGTGTCATCCCTGAGGTGAGGGGAATCAACACCCACATTCTTTTATCTCCATATCATTATCTTGAGGATCTCCTGGATCTCTGTCCACAAAACCCCATCAGTCTTTGGATCACTCTCTCTCTCTCTCTTTCTCTCTCTCTCTCTCTCTCTCTCTCTCTCTCTCTCTCTCTCTCTCTCTCTCTCTCTCTCTCTCTCTCTCTCTCTCTCTCTCTCTCTCTCTCTCTCCTTCTTCTTCTTCTTCTTCTTCTTCTTCTTCTTCTTCTTCTTCTTCTTCTTCTTCTTCTTCTTCTTCTTCTTCTTCTTCTTCTTCTTCTTCTTCTTCTTCTTACCACTGGACTATGCCCCCTCTCTTTCTTTTCCAAAACATACTACACAACTCTAACTTCTAACAAAATGACAAATTAATTTATTAAAGAACAGTGTCAGGTATGTGCAAAGTGTGTGTAGAATGTCTGTTGTATAATCTAGGGTGTATGCAAAATCAGACCGAACAGCTCATAATCAAAGTCTGCTTTCATCACAGTACCGGCCACACAACAGCACCATAGATCAAGTACAGAAGGACCTCACCAAATGATGCGTCTCTCCGGCCAGGTGTCGACTTCCTCCAGTGGCTCTTGGATAGTCCGGATGCCTGGTCACCAATGGTGGATGTAGTCCAATACTGATCATGAATCCGACACACACAGTGTAACTAATATGTCACTAAAAGTTCTGTGATCTGATAATCCTGGTACAGTAAAATAAATGTTTACTCTCACTTTGAAGCAAAATGTTAATTGTTAATTTCTCACAGGAATTCACCATTTGGAAAACACAATGTTAATTGTTAATTTCTCACAGGAATTCACCATTTGGAAAACGCAATGTTAATTGTTAATTTCTCAATATACATACTATTGTTCCGGTTACTGTTGGTATTGTAAGTATCTTCACTCTTATATGATGAGAACTACCACGGAGGAATCACTCTTAGATGATCGTCGGTTTCTGCTCAGCAGAGGCCAGGTTCTTGCAGACCCTCTGGGTTATGGGCCCAGTGCAAAGGCCGCTGAGTAAAACCTGCCTTCAATGATCGAGCCATAATCTTCTTCTATGACTTGTCTGCTAGCTTTTTTTTGGGAAACATAGTGGAACCATATATTTATTCCCGTCTGAAATCGAGACCACTAAATCACACAATGGACAAATGTCCACCGATGTAAATCAACATAAGACACCGTGGTCTCTTTCCATAATCAGAACAGGAACATCAAACATCCTTGTTGCCTCACAACATTTGGTCGACGCCCGCCAAAGGTGTTTGTCCAGACTGTTTTAAAACTGTGTCTGAATGACGTCACAAATCTGACTAGACACTAGGCGTCGAGAAACTATTTTTCTCTCTCCTTTTCAGACTCGATGTAAACAACCGGCCGGCTGTCCCGCTTTGATCTGGGGAATTGTTCCCGGTACTCCAAAAAGTCTTGCCGGCCTGTGATCTGGAGAAATCATTCCCCCACAACAAAAGATCTTCCCGACTCTCATCAGGACAGTCTGTCCCCAACATCAAAGAATGGCGGCTGCCTGTAGACGAATGGCGCTACAGTCTTTCATCGATCGACAACTCTAAGAATTCCGCAACACAGTCTGTGACAAAACACTATAACTCTGTTACAATTTCTGCAGCAGCATGCACAGTGACCATGAGAAGTTACTACACTCCGCCAAGATCAAAAGTTCAAGTCGTCCATGACACAAGATTTGAAAGAAACCGAAGACCACGTAGATACAAAGACAGACCGAGGCACAGAAGAAAAAGATGGAATCTCAAGAGGGATGATGACTGGTAGACTATGCCCTGAAAGAAAAACACCACGAAACGGGACAGGAACTCAACAATACCAGGCCTTACGAGTGTGCAACTCTGACCAGACATGAGAAATAATAACCAAGTTGTAACCTACACCAAAGACATAGCCCAGACAGCAACTGTCAAAGACTCGACCGCATCCCCTCCGCCAGGAAGAGCAGTCAATCTTGAAGAGACCAGGAGGTGATACGGTGCCCGAGGCAAGGGCAGGGAAGATGAGGTAACGTGAGATGGTAAAGCATTCCCTCATGAGACACGCAGGCGGTGTTCAGAGAGTTAACACTCTAATCACGATAACATCACGCCTCGTGGTAGCCACAGAGAAGTTGAGTATACACTCAACGTACCACGTCTGCCATCAGCGTGCCATGTGAGGCAACACGCATCAAGGTGAAGGTCAATCTGCGTGGTGTGTGACCACGGAATGAAAGATTGTCAGACGGGAGGACAGGACTTGTAGTGTACACTTCGTTAGAGTAGCGATGGGATTTCTTGTGTTTATTTGTGTAGAAAGTTAGCATAGGGGTTAGCAGCTCGTGATAGATAATACTGTGGCTTTATGTTGTGTGTTTCAATAGCGACTGTTCACTGATTGTAGCGAGCCAACGGCAATAAAATGTACCATTTATTTTCCTCGCACACGACTTGCAAGTTGTCTTGTATGGTGTGCCAGAAGTACCCGATGATGCCTGTCAGTTGAGTTGTTGACAGGCAAGGGTAATTGTGGTGTCAAGAAGTGAAGCTTGAACGAAAAGTTCAAGCTAATCCACTCATCCACGGGCTCCAGACTAGGGTTTAATTTTTGTAGTAACGAAAGGCAATTACTGTTTAGAACAAAGACAGGACAGTGACATTAAATTTAATTAATACATGTTCTAGTTGTTTGTGAGTCTGTCATTGTCTAAGTCATTGTCCTTAGTTGTTGGGTAAATCATATCGTGCAGTAGGCGTGTTTACTGCTGCCCTGCATATCAGAGGGCAAACAACAGCTGAGTACATACGCCGGTGTGCCAAATATAGTGTCCTACGTACGAAACGTGTCTCCACCCCAAAGTACCAAACAAGGTGACCTGTGTCAACGGAGTTCCGTTCCCTGATTCTCGGGAACATTAAGTTGAGTATAACTATATTTTTGGCATGCAATGTGATTAATAGTGCATCTCTTTTTCAGCTTGTGATACACTAGCATATTTTTTGTGCTCTGATTTGCCAACATAGAAATTGTGTTCAGCATATAAACTGTAAATAAAATTAATATTCCTTAATGAGAAAAAAATAAATAACATCATAGATAAATAGGTAATCAAACAAATCAGTATAGGTCAACGCGAGTTAAATTACTAAACAGCATGGCTACTTTAGCTGATTTTATAAAAGCAGGTAAAGATTTACAATACACAGGTAAGGAACTAGAAGAATATGCTGATAGGAAATTTAAAGAAGCAAAAGATGCTGAGAGAGATGAACGCGCACGGGAAAGACAACACCAAATACAACTAGCTGAGATAAATAAACAAAAAGAAATAGAAACAAAACAAAAGCAGTTGGAACATGATAAAGAGATTGCTCAACTAGCTGAGATAACAAAACAACAACAATTACAATATGATAAGGAGATGAAACAAAAACAATTAGATCAAGAGAAAGAATTAAAACAAAAGGAATTAGATCTAAAGCAAAAAGAGATAGATGAAATGGCAAGAGTCAAAGAAAAACAAATTCAAGTAGAATCAGAGACACAATTAAAGATGAAAAGCATGGATGTAGACTCACACGCAGAGATCTCTGCCACTAAACTAAGAAGTCAACAAGAGGAAAATAAGTTCAACAAATACAAAAATATTATCAAACCATATTGTAAAGAGGACTCCATATCTGCCTGGACAGAGAATGTAGAGTATCAATTTAAATATCACCAAGTTCCTTTAGAGATGTGGGCTCCTATTTATATGAAGAATCTGAGTGGTGAGCCCCTTAAAGTAATAGAATCTATACCAATTGACCTTAGATCTAGCTATCAATACATCCATGACAGGATTATGCAGCACTTTTTACTTGATGCCCCTGGGTATCAGGTTCAATTCTCAAATCTAAAACCTAAACCTAGTGAAACCTTTATTGATTATGTTTCAAATGTACAGAGTGTACTAGACAGGTGGCTTAAAGCAGCTAACATAGGAAAAGACTTTGATAGATTAAAAAACTTAATAGCTATGGATAAGGTAATATCCACCATACCTTCTCCTTTTGCTAAATTTTTACAGCAGGCAGACATTGAGAACATCCAGCAATTTGAGAAAAAAGGTTCAGCATATTTTTCTTCCAACAGAGATATTTTTAAAACTTCAAATGACTCTGAGATAGTTTCCTTTGTGAAAGACCAACCAAAAAACTATCAGAGTAACAGAAAACCTTTTCAGAAGTATGACAAGAAAGACAGGAAAGTTTCCAAATGCATGTATTGTCAACTTATGCACGACACTTATTCGATGTGCGACAAATCGCCGAATTATCCGGCGCATCTTGAAAATGTTATCAAGAAGCAGCAAAGCAAAAGATCTGCATACAGGCGTGCAATCAAATGTTTTTTTTGTTCCAGCTTTGGCCATTATTCTAATAAGTGCCTTGGCCGCCAACGTTTAAAAACTAACAATGCTATTTTGATTGACACCTCTTCAGATAGTGGTAGTGAGAATGAGTGTGAGGTTGAAAGTGACTTACCTACTAACCAAGCAGAAGATGTGTGTGGTGCAAACGATATGTTAAGCTTTGACAGCTGTGAACGATGTCACCAATTCCATGCAGACGGAAAACTAGAATGTGGACATACAGTACCATTCTCATCTGAGAATGTAAATGCAGCATTAGCCTCCAGAGGCAGTTTAGTGTTCCACAATGCAATGGTCAATGACATACCATGCCAATGTTTGCTGGACAGCGGCAGCACTCTTATTGGTCTTCGGAAAGATCTAGTGAGTCCGGGTGATTACACAGGTGACAGTGTCAAATGCCGAACCTTTTCGGGTAACGTTGAAATTTACCCTTTGGCAAAAGCCCGTATTGATTCTCCTTTTCTTTCCGGTACCTTTACTTGTGCAATACTTAACAACCCGTGTACTGACTTAATTTTGGGGTGCTTACCTCAATTGAAACAATGTACTAGTGAGGAAATAGTTGCATGGGAGAAATTAAATGCAGCTAATGCAACAACAAGAGCAGACAGTGTGAAACATCAAGACACACTACAAGATGAGAGACTACTGTTGCTTTCTCTAACTGGCACAGATGACAACAGCAGACAGAAATTTATAGAACAGCAGAAAGCTGACCCTAGTGTGTCTCCATACTTGAAATTATTAAAAGATAAAGCCAAAGTGACCAAAAATGCTTCATGGTTCTTTAGACTTAATAATGGCATTTTAACTAGATATTATACTACTGGTAACCATGAGATTCAGCAAACGGTGTTACCTGAACAACATCGTCTAACTGTGCTAAAGATTGCACATGAGTCACCGTTTGCTGGTCATCTTGCATATGATAAAACCAGGGCCAGAATTCAGGCTCATTTCTATTGGCCAGGTTTTTGCAATGATATAAAATTATTTTGTCGGTCTTGTGATGTCTGTCAACAATTAGTACGCAAGGGTAAACATCCTACAGCTGAAGTACAACCTTCTACACTGGCCTCCAGGCCATTTGAGAGTGTGGCGGTAGATATTGTTGGACCCCTGAATCAGGTGTCCAGCAAAGGAAATCGCTTCATATTGACAATGGTCGACCTATGTACAAGGTGGGTTGAGGCAGTAGCTTTGAAGTACATCACCTCCAAAGACGTTGCCAATGTATTTCTACACCTGTTCTCACGATTTGGATTCCCACGGACCATTTTATCCGATCGTGGAACTCAGTTCATATCGGCTGCAACGCAAGCCCTTACAAAAATGTTAGGTATTAAACAACATTTTACGACAGCATACCATCCAGCCAGCAATGGAATAGTAGAGAAAATTAACGGTGACCTAAAGCATATGCTGGCTAAGGTGACAGCAGAAAACCCAGCTGATTGGGATACACTGTTACCAACAGTGCTGTTCGCCTATCGGGAGATTCCCCATTCAAGCACGGGTTTCTCACTGTTTGAATTAGTTTACGGGGCTAACCCACGTGGACCCCTAACCATTTACCATCAGGTAATAACTGATTCTATTGAAATTCCGATCCCTAAAACACCTTATGAAATGGTGACAGAAACACGAGACAAGATCATGAAATCGTGTGTTATAGCTAAGGCAGCTTTGGAGAGGAAGGGTCAAATCTACCGCCAATATGCCAACAAAGGGGCAAGAACAATTGAACTTGAACCAGATCAAGACATACTCTTGCTACTTCCAGACAAAAGAAATTTATTATTAACCTCATGGCAAGGGCCATTCAAGGTGGTACGTAGAATTTCAGATGTTGACTATGAAATATCAATAAACGGACACTTAAAGATATTCCATGTCAACATGTTGAAACCTTACTTTTCAAGACACGAAACAGAAGTAGTGACAGACGAACAGAGTGCACCAACACCTAGTGATCAGACGACAGACATACACAACACAACTACACTAGTTAGCGAGACTGGCAGTTCCGACAATGGCAATACACCTAGTCAGTTAACAGAATACGCACTTAGTACCACCACTGTACTGAATCAGGTAGACGACGACGGAATGGAACTACCTGTTCCCATCGTAGACAAAACTGCGACATTGGACAGTATACATATAGATCAGGGACTAACAGACAGTCAACGACGACAATTAGTGGAGTTAATTACTGAATACAAAGACCTATTCTCTGACATCCCAGGTAGGACGGACAGAATCGAACACTCCATTCTTTCGGACTCTAAGCCTATCAAATGCAGGCCGTACTCAATCCCACTCAGCTATAGGGAAAATCTAAATAAGGAAATTCTTAATTTAGAAGCTAGTGGGATTATCCAAAAGTCTACATCTGAGTACTCTTTTCCAATCGTCCTAGTTAAGAAGAAGGATTCCACAATTCGTCTGTGCGTAGACTATCGAAAACTCAATAACATCACTAAGATCGACGCAGAACCTATTCCTTCCTGCGAAGATCTTATCTTGGACATGTCTACTTCAAAAATCTGTTCAAAACTAGATCTTACTAAGGGATATTGGCAGGTCCCTATGCAGCCTCAATCTATGCATCTTACTGCGTTTTCAACCCCTTTAGGACTATACGAGTGGCGATTTCTTCCTTTCGGACTTCGAAATGCTCCTGCCACTTTCGTACGCTTAACTAGAGATCTATTACATGGAGTGACGAATACTGTGACCTATATAGATGATATATGTGTCCATACTGAAGACTGGACAACACACTTACTGAAACTGAGACATGTCTTTGATAGGGTGCGACTCTTCGGTCTCACTGTCAAACCGAGTAAAGTTGAATTAGGCCTAAAAGAAATTGAATTTTTGGGTCATGTCATTTCTCAAGGTCAACTGAAGACTGACAATAGGATTATTACAAAAATTATGAATCTGACCATTCCTACCACTAAAAAACAGGTCAGAAGCCTTTTAGGATTAGTAAATTACTATAGTAAATTTATTCCAAATTTAGCGGAAATTACAAGTGTTTTTTCCAATGTTTTAAAAGCATCGGTAAAATTGGATGTGAAAGATGCATTATTAATTTCTGCATTGTCAAAATTGAAAATTCTTTTTAGTAATGTTCCAATCCTCCGCTTGCCTAACCCTGGGCTCGTTTATTATCTTAGGACAGATGCCAGCAGGATCTCCATCGCTGCAGTACTAGGCCAATTCTATGAGGGCATCTTCCATCCGATTTGCTACGTGAGCCGTAAGATCACACCTACCGAGTCCAGATATTCGATATCAGAGTTGGAAGCCCTAAGCGTCATCTATGCGGTGAGAAAGCTCCATCGATATTTGGCGGGTGTGCACTTCATCGTCCAGACCGACAATTCTCCCATCACGGTCATCCAGAGTGGTGTGCATCGAAATGACCGGATATACAGGTGGTCTCTTATTTTACAAAACTATACATTTAGTATAGAACATATCAAGGGTAAGGACAATATTCTGGCTGATACCCTTAGTAGACCATCTGGGGTAGAAATACCTGAAATCCCACATATAAATGTAGAGTGATAGTTAGTACATGAATATATTATATTATTCTATGTAAAATAGGTTACATATACATCGACATTATGTGCTTAATCATGTACCAAGAACAGTGAACTATCATGTGTCCGTAGACATCAAGTGAAGAACTGTGCTGCAAAATGTAGAGATCACCGTGTGAACTAGGACAGCTCATTTCCAACTAAGCTCCATTCCGGTGTATCATATATATGAAACGCAGAAAACAGTGTCAGAACAGTGCTTAATTACAGACACGAAAAGACTGAGCTACGACACCAGCGAACTCTACACGTGCACTACCAATAGAACACTATGATGACTGTGCAATGTATTTCAGATACCCAGGCAAAGTGTGTACATATATTATGCCTATACAACCATTGCACATACATGAAGGCAACTACTAACCTGTGGAAACCGAATACTATGTATATAAACTTATTGTGATATGTAATATAATATTGTAAGATAGTGATAAAGTAGAGGTAGGTTAAGAAATATAATAGTTCTCATTTATTTTAATAGTGCAGTAGTACAGTAATTAACCCATTTATTTAGCTTAAAATTAAATTAGAATATTAGTTTAGACATAAGAATAGTTTAGTACAAGTTAAATTAAATTTATGATATGAATAGTACCATTTAGATTGTTATATTTCACTTAGTTTCATTTTAGTTTAGTTTATTCCATCTTAATGAAACCATACCATCTTTCAAATATTACCATTTATTAGTATCATCATTTGACATCATAATAGATTAAAAAGAGTAGATAGGGTAACATACAGCATTTACACCATTTAGATTAAGAACATCACTCATATAATTCCTTTGTGCATTTAAAAACATTATTTAGCATAGTATTTAGAAAAGTACATAAGTTGTGTTCACATCATCCATGTAATTAAGGTACATAACTCACATCACAACAATTACATTTAAATAGTTAGATTACATCCCTTAGATTAGAGAAAAATAAGAAGTAATATAAACATATGATATAATTAACATAACAAATTTAATAAATTTAGGGAACACATTAAATACTTAATTATAGAATTAGGATTAGTATGTTAGAATATAGAGTTTTATGTTAGTATAATATAGTGTGATAAGATCAAGGGGGTAAACCATCAACCCTTTCTCATCAATGTAAATATACTGTAAATACATGACTCGTGCAGCGACTTTCGCACAGTCATGGGGCTCAACTAGCTTAAACTGAGCCAAACCTGTACAGTATCACTCCAAGGTTTTTAATTAATCGGAAGAATTAGTGTGGAAGGATAAAAGATGTGTGACAGAATTAAGGGTGAAAGGAGTGTGACAGAAGTGTGAAAGCGAGGGCGAAGGGAAAATAGACGGGAGAGAGTGACATCAGTCAGCGAATTCTTCTGCTGTCTGGCTCGACTTTTAATATTTGTCTGTGTTAATGGTGGTTTTCGTTATTGAAAATGTGCTAATGTGACTGTGTTGTCGGTAATATAGTTTACAACTTAGATTAAAGTATTTTGAGTTTCATAGCAAGGGAATGTAGTCACGAATGAGTGTTATACACCTATTTATGGCCACATTTAACCAAATTATGACACTTAAAAAAACTAACATACATACACATAGGAATTAGAAACATAGATTAGAAGTTAGATTAGTAGATTAATTACATCCAAACACACAAACAACCAGAAAAACAAACATATAAATTACATACACTTTTTCTAGATCAAATGGAGATAACTTCAGGTCAGGGGACATAATAGACAACGAAAAACTAACTTAACATTGAAATAATACTTTACACGCGGAAGCGATGTAGGTAAAGCCTGTCGCACACACTCTTGTATAATGGTTGTTAAATATTATATGGGGGACATGAAGCAATTCATGTGTTGACCCTAAGAAAGTCAACTTTGTATGGGTAGTAAGTTAATTTACTATGTGAGGGCAGGTCTTATAAGACAACGGTCCGGTTCAGACATACCTCTAATAAATATAATATAGCATGTGAGAAAGGGCTCACGCCAACCAGTCAAGTTTGTGGCGATTGCCAGTAGCCAAGTAAAGTGTTGCTACACTGTGACAACAGTCAGTAGAAGTCTATTAGAGTGCCCAAAGCCAGGTTGTCTAGAGTCTTTGACAAAAAAATTAGACATTAAATTTTTTTAGAAACCTCTTGCGTCACAACCAATGAGTGAAAGTTGATGACGCAACACAGGAGGGGCGGGTGTGTGTCAAAGACTCGACCGCATCCCCTCCGCCAGGAAGAGCAGTCAATCTTGAAGAGACCAGGAGGTGATACGGTGCCCGAGGCAAGGGCAGGGAAGATGAGGTAACGTGAGATGGTAAAGCATTCCCTCATGAGACACGCAGGCGGTGTTCAGAGAGTTAACACTCTAATCACGATAACATCACGCCTCGTGGTAGCCACAGAGAAGTTGAGTATACACTCAACGTACCACGTCTGCCATCAGCGTGCCATGTGAGGCAACACGCATCAAGGTGAAGGTCAATCTGCGTGGTGTGTGACCACGGAATGAAAGATTGTCAGACGGGAGGACAGGACTTGTAGTGTACACTTCGTTAGAGTAGCGATGGGATTTCTTGTGTTTATTTGTGTAGAAAGTTAGCATAGGGGTTAGCAGCTCGTGATAGATAATACTGTGGCTTTATGTTGTGTGTTTCAATAGCGACTGTTCACTGATTGTAGCGAGCCAACGGCAATAAAATGTACCATTTATTTTCCTCGCACACGACTTGCAAGTTGTCTTGTATGGTGTGCCAGAAGTACCCGATGATGCCTGTCAGTTGAGTTGTTGACAGCAACCAGTCAAACTCCAGGAAGTGAAAAGACACAGCACTGTCTGTGCATGCAGAGAAAGGAACACCATAATCAAAAGTTTGAAGGTTGAATGGGGCCGGATCATCTTTTTCTTCAACAAAGTAAGCAAGAAGCATGCAAGCAGCAGCTTGTTTTGTTTACCTCTTATGGAGGCATTCACAGTCTGCAATGTTGCAAACATCCACTGTTTGTGGATATAACCCCATGGAGGTATTAAACCTTAGTTGCTCCATAAATACATTATTTGTGGGTACATTATTTGTGGGTTTGACTACCTGGAGGTATTCACTGCTCAGATGTTCCATAAATCCATCATCTGTGGATGTTATCTCAAAAAGGTAATAATAGCTTCAGATGATCCATAAATCCATCATTTGTGAATGTTATCTCAAAGAGGTAATAACTTCAGATGTTCCATAAATCCATCATTTGTGGATGTTATCTCAAAGAGGTAATAACAACTTCAGATGATCTATAAATCCATCATTTGTGGATGTTATCTCATAGAGGTATTTTCAACCTCAGATGCTTCATAAATCCATCATTTGTGTGTTATCTCATAGAGGTATTCTCAACCTCAGGTATTCATAACTCCATCATTTGTGGATGTTATCTCATAGACGTACTCACAGCCAGAATTATCTATAAATTCATCACTTACATAATTTATATTTACATAATTTGTCTGTCAAAGAGCACAATCTCAGATGTTCCATAAATCCATTGTTTGTGGATGTGACCTAATAGAGGTATTTCACAGCCACAAATTATCTATAAATTCATCATTTATGTATGTGACCTCTAGCTTAGTATCTGTTTGTAAAACTAGTCTGACATTATTATCTGTATGTCCTAGGTGTGAAGTTACGGGACATTGCTAACTCAAATGAAAAGGACATTGATCAAGCAGTAGAAGCTGCTAAAACTTCTTTCAAAACCTGGAGTGAATGGTCTGGGTTTGACAGAGGGCTGGTCTTGAAACGGGCAGCAAATATAATAAGGGTTAGTATGGTTTCCTGTTGAGGAAATGTATTAAATTAGTTCTTGTACTGAGTAGCATGTACCTGCCTTGATGCATTATCAATATTGCTAAGAGAAAGAATTAGCAGAATATGTATTTTGCCAATTTTTGTTGCAAATTTCCATGGTGACAATTTGTGTCTTGTGCCTTTGTTTGACTCTTTCAGGATCTATACAGTTAACATGATGAAATAATCTTAGTTTGTTGTGTTTAATGGCATTAATAGTTAATTAGACAGGATGTGCAATGGTGGTGTGAGAAATATGATAGGTGTAATAATAATATCATACCTTGATTTCATAGAGAGACAACAAATATTGGGGTTTGACATTTCATGTGAATGAAAACTGATCAATTACTAATAAGAGCATAAGACCAAAACATATCTGGGTATCAAGCCAAGGAAAGACCAAGAATATAATGGAAAGACAACATAATGAGTACTCTAAAAGCATGGCTACAATTTATTAGTCGATTTCTTGTTTGATTTAGTAGTTACACCACTCTGACTCTTAAATCCACTTCTGTGATCTAAACAGCTAGTATTCATACATGGTTTTTCCTGTGTCCTGTTCATCTCAACTACACCTGACTATTCTTAGCCTGGCCTTTTGGTTGTAACCATTGTAATCAGTGTACAGAGTTTCAGTGATTCTTTAGATGTTTTTTGCATCCAGTTGTAACCTGTTCTCCTGAGCCTGTGGTGACATTAAACTCAGTAAAGATGATATCATGGGTAAACTGAATACCTGGCTTATTGACTTTCTCACTGCCTTGTCCTTCAACCTAACTAGTTTTTATTACTTTAGTAATTGTTTGTCTCTCTGTACAAGAAATCAGTCAATTAAAGCAATGAAAATGTTTTCAGACATGGAGAATCAATTCAATCAATTAGGTGCCGTCTCTGCAATGAAGGTTGGCTGCATTGGATCTCCAACACTCTCCGTCTCTCGCCTTGACTGTACATTCCGTCAGGCTGATGTTCTTCCATCTCTTGATGTTATCCTCCCACTTGTATCATTGTCTACCTCTTGCTCGCTTGCCCTCAACCTTGCCTTCCAGTATGGTTTAATAAGAGTATTATGTTTTTTAACATGGCCAAAATATTTCACTTGTCTCCTCTTTATTTCTTTTATCAACTCTCTCTTCATTCCCAGATTTTCTAGGACCTCTGCATTTGATTGTTTTTGTTTCCATGAAATACGACCTATTCGTCTGTATATCCACATCTCCAGGGCTTCTATGCGACTTTCTATTTGCTTGTTCAATGTCCAGGATTCCGCGTCATACGGTAGCGTTGAATATATGTAGAATTTGACAATTCTCATTTTTAATGCGTTATTAATCTCTCTAGATGTTAATACCGATTTCTTGTCGTTGAAAGCATTTTTGACCATTCCTATTCTCTTTTTGATTTCCATTTCACTTCTGCCATCATCTGTTATTTTATGTCCAAGATAAGAGAAACTTGTTACTTGTTCTAGTATCTGCCCGTTTACTGTGATGTTCATTGATGACCTTTCCTTTTTCACTGCTAATTATCATAGTTTTTGTTTTTTGGATGTTAATATCTAAGCCACATTCTGCATTGTGTCTGTTTACTTCTTCCACTAGGTCTTGTAACTCTATTACTCACTTTCTGCTAGTAATACGGTATCGTCGGCATATCATGGAGAAAATATTATAGGAAATGTGCCAAAATGAATGTAAGGCTATGCAACAGCAGATTTCCTGCTAAAAGGGCTTGAAATAACTGAAGCAGGTTATTTAGTAATTGCCTGATGTGTGTGTTAATTGCATGTCTTTTTTTTTCTTCTTATCTTCCATTTATTAGTGTTGTTATTATCGATTGGAGTTGAGTGAGTGTGTGTGTGCGTGCGTGCGTGCATGCGTGTGTGTGTGTGTGTGTATATATATAATCATGTTTTTACCAATACTTACCCTCTGTAATTTCAACACAAGCTAAGTCTTTCCACATCTGAGCCAACAATTATGTAATGATACAATTAAATTTGACCTTCATACATTTGTGTACATTTCAGTCATATGATGATAATCAAAAGTTTAATGTTGAATCCAAAATTCTACTAATTGTATTTGATCTGTTTTGTGATTTCAGCAAAGAGTTGAGGAATTGGCTCAAACAGAAGTGCTGGACACAGGAAAGCCAATATGGGAAGCACGTGTTGATATTTTGGGGTGTGCAAACACACATGACTATTACGGAGGTTTGGCAGCTGATATAACTGGTAAATAACAATTTTGTTAAAGCTACAAGTTATCTGGGGAGCTGTGGTAACTATGTGGCTAGTGCTTTTGCCTGCTAGTCATGTGGTCTCGTGGTTGAATCCTCAGCCAGGAGATTTTAAAAATAAATTGACCTGGGCTTCCAGGCTGACACAGCCTAAATTAGGAACTGGACAAATGTCCTGGGAGTATAGGTGGCCAGCGTGATATTGACCACACGACCATTCATCATTTGCCAGTTGGTCCGTAAAAATATGCAAGTACTGCAGTAACACCTTATCCCCCCCTGTTTTAACATTGACTCACTTTGAACTGGAGCATAGTTCACACGTGCTACTTCTACTAGTAGCTGTTACTACCAGTAAGTGTAGCAGACTGATTTTTGCTTGAGGGATATCTTTCCCTATTACCAGTGTCCCTTGCTATCCGGCAAACCCTTCTCTGACTTCTAAGTTACTTATAATTTACTTCCCCATGTCAAAACATCAACATTAACCCTTTACAGGGCAGAGCGGCCATTTGCGGCCGATGCCTTTTAACGAGCAAATCACCCAATCGCGTCCGATACTATTATGCATGGTAAAAACACAATTTCTCAGCCTTACGATACTTCCGACGGCTACTTTCGCTTTCGCCGATAGCTTGACAACGTGGCCGCCATTTGTAAACGCTGACTATGAATTTGAACGGACTTTTACGGACTTGTTTTGATAGTTTTCTGGGTTTTTACGCTTAGTTTTTCAAAACGGATAGCCGAGATTTCGCTAGGTTCAATTTAAGTGACATTAAAGGGCAGGAAGTTGACTATTAATAGAAGCTAGATATCAGTGAAAAGCGTTACTTTGCATTAGCAGTCTGAGTCGGACTGTAAAGAAGGTGATTATGATTCTGAAAATGTGTTTGTAAATTGCCGTATAGATGACGGAAAATCACAAACAACATGCTGTATTTCGTAAATATTTGTGTTCATATATGGATTACCGACAACAATCATGTGACTAACATATTCTGCATGCTTTTCCCTTCATTGTGTTGTTTATTTAACTAAAATCGGTTGACTAACACCTTATTTATGATGCTTTTACTAATGCAACCCGAAATTTTACCGAACCTAAAAAATTCTTGCCCGTTCAGGGCTAAAAAACGGACAAGCGTCTGCCCTGTAAAGGGATAAAGTCAAACTGACCAGTGTGTGGAATGAGCTCACTAGCTGTGGTCATCAGAGAAAGTTTAAGCGTGAGTGCATATATACCTCCAGGCATGTGAACAGGTTGTTTGCTTACAAGTTAACTAGGTGCTAAAAGGTCATGCAGTGTTTTTGTTTGGTTGGTGGGTGGAGGTACAGAGAGAAGTTAGACATGTTTCAGGTGGTGAAGTAGTTATAGATGTCATGATCACTAAGGGTTAATAAACTGGCTCATCAGTCTCCAGTAGTGGTAGGATTTGTGTTTAACCAGTGCACCTTTGGGGTATGCTGTGTCTATAAAAATAGGCAATTCTGAATTTGTTGCTTTTGCCATTAGTAGTTTGATGCCTGTCTTGTATCACTAATGATTCATGATAGAAAAAATATGCCCTAAAATATCCATTAACATTGTTCTCTGGCTCTCATCTGCTTTGATCCATATAAGCATAGGAAGATAGTGTTGTGGTTTCTCCTTTCCTTCCACATCCATCCATCTGAGCCGTCAGAACTGAAACAGTGACCTGTGGGGATAACAGATGCTCCATATTCGAACAATGCTGTGACTATGCTTTAATTGTTTCAGTCAAAGTATTATTCATTTATTAACTTTATATGATATATAACTCTGACGTATGCACCTGACGAGATGTAGCGGAATGTACCAGGCAGTAAATCATGCAACATATTGTTTGTAACTTCTGTGTTTAAATTCACTAAGGGATTACATTGTTTTGACTTGTTATTAATGAAAATGATGAAGTGAATATCAGAAGTTATAGTATTTTGCGTCTTGTTCTCTTAGGTGATTTCCTGCAATTGCCTGGTGGGAGTTTTGCCTATACCATCAGGGAACCTTTAGGTGTTGTTGGAGCCATAGGAGCTTGGAATTACCCGTTTCAGATGGCGTCATGGAAGTCCGCTCCTGCTCTGGCTTGTGGTAATACAGTTGTTTTCAAGCCTTCAGAATCCACACCTCTGACCGCTGTTATGTTAGCGGAAATCTTTGTGGAGGCAGGTCTTCCTGAGGGTTGCTTTAATGTGGTTCAGGTAGGATTATTTTTCCAGTTTACTCTGTTTTATGTTTCAGACTTCTACAGGCAATTTAGAAATTGTTTTTGTTTTATTTTAGGTATATGCAGAGAAGTATAGCTGTTATTGTTTGTGTCTAGTCTACATCTTCTTCCTCCAGTATATTTGTCTTAGCTTGCTGTACACAGAACAATCATGGCGGTTAAGTTGTGTGCCTTATATTCCAAAGGCCTTGGGTTCATTGCTTTAGTCTCTCATTCGATTCACATATTATAAAATTTCTTTTCCTCAGGGTGATATTAAATCTGATTAACATATAGAAAACTACTCCTCACTGTGATATTAACATAGAATTCACATATTAGAAATTGCTTCTTCTCAGAGTGATATTAAAGCATAATATCAATTAGAAAATTACTTCTCAGTGTGATTTTAAAACAGTTTAACATAGAAAATTACTTCTCAAGATAATGTTCAGATGGATTAACAGATTATAAATTTACATCTTCTCAGACATCTTCCATATTATCAAATTGAAAAATTATTTCTTCTCAGGGCGATGGTCGAACAGGTCATCTGTTAAGTTCTCATCCTGATGTTGCCAAGGTTTCGTTCACTGGAAGTGTCCCAACAGGTAGCAAGATTATGGCATCTTGTGCTAAGGTATATTATAGATACTCCATTGTGTTCTGTTCTCTTTATCATCATTGCTATCAGGTCATGAGGTGAGGTTGCCAGCTTCATTCATCATCATCATCATCATCATCATCATCAGCATCATCATCATGTCTGGAGAAATCTCTGGCATTAATAATGTGTCCATCAAAGAACCAGACGTGGTCAGTAAAGTAAAATCCCTGCTCAGCTGGCAGTTGAACCCAGCCCTCTGTGATGGAAAATACAGCATTGTTACATGTACTAGTGCTGTCACGAATATATTGGTGTTTTAAAAGTGTAAATGACCAATATGGAGAGAACTAAACAAACAACAGTGAATCAAGATGTGAGGAAGAGTCACTGGTACTGGATAGGTCATGCATTGAGAAAACTTGATCATAGCCTAACCAAATAAAAGACTTCCGGTCCAATACGGAGGATAGGCGGTTGAGCTGTGAAAGCCTCTGGAGTGGCTATGGTTTGCTTGCTGATTTACCTCATCTTTGACTGATATTTCCGTTGCCCAGCTACTGAGTTAAGTGTTTGGAGCGACACTGTGAGCTGTGGATTTCGTGTGGAGTGCTTTTACGTCTGTCCGTGGTTGTTTCTGATCATGAACTGCATGTTCAGAAAAACAGCAGTCGGCCAGTTGCTGAATTAACTGGGATTGCCTTATGCAGTAATGTGTGCTGCTGGTTTTTTAGTGACTGCTGCTTCTATCGACGATGAACTTTATTTTTCCTGGTGGACTTTTGTGTTGGCATTCTGGCAGCGGCCATATGCATAGTATGCCTGTGTGAGCTGTTGGTTTGTTGAGACTCCTGCCTGTTCCACTTTTCACATGGGGCAGTGAGGAGTATTTTGTCTGATATTCACTGGCACAGGAATGGAGCATTATGGGGACAACCCGTTGCCATGAAGTTGGAACCGCGACTAACTAACTAACCAACTACTAACCAACCAAAAAGTCATTTGTCTATAACCCACAGAGCCAGTGACATAGAGGGAAACCTAAAAACACACAGAGAGGAGAATTAGAGATCATCATCATCATCATCACCAAGTGACTTGCCAGCTGGTGTAGGCATTCATGACTCTCCACAGATCTCAGTCTTTGGTGTTCTGGATCAACTCTGCTGATGGTATTCCTCCATGCCACTGTCTCAATCCGTCCAGCATCATTTCTCTTGGTCTGCCTCTGTCTCTCTTCCCCTTGATCTTTCCAGTTGTCATGATATTCTCCAATGCCTCTCTTCTCATCACATGACCGAAGAAGAGAGGCATTGGAGAACATCGTGCAGCTAGAAAGAACTGGAATTAGAGAGATGGATATAAATAATAAGGGGACAACAAGGAAGAAGCTGCAGGCGATAGCTTGTTGTGAGTTGGCTGCAGTATATTCTTCTTTCTCTAGACAAGACTGCAAGTATTTGCCACAGCCACAATATTTTTGCATTTTTATTCTGACCCCACTCATCATTTTCTAACCCTATCTCCAGCAGATGTGTTTTTCTGCTGTCTGTTCATGTTCTGGATGTTTTATTAAGAAAGAATAATTATGATGGATAGTTAACATATCTGTGGACTTCGTCACCTATCAGTTCTGGAGCAGACATTAGTGACCATGGCTCTCCGATTCTCTCTGTCAGCTGCTATTTTGATGGGGTTAGATGTTGCTTATATTAAGTATATATTCTTCTTTTCACAGGCAAGACCAAAAGGTTTTTCCTTGTATGAACGCTGATGTGTCGTTATTTGCCCAGTTGGGTATGCTTTCCACACACATCTTTCTCTGTCTTCCTCTGCCTCTCTTACCCATTATTTTCCCATGAATGCCTAATTTCTCTGTTCCACCTCATCTGTTGATAATCCACATACCTCAACATACCTCAGAGTAGTAAATCAAATGCCTAGTATTCTAGGATAATGATGAAAAAATAGAAGACTAAATGGTCAAGCTGCACATTTTCGAATTTGGAAATCATAAAGCATAAGCTGCAGTTGGCTGCTGTCCTGAATTCCACAAATTTGAAAAGCTTTCCTCAATAGAATAATATATATAGGATGTAAATATCACATGTGAAAGTCAAGGGAAAATCATTTAATTAATTTCATTAAAATGAGGCACCATCTTTTTGAAGTTGATAAACTATTGATTAATTTTACTTCTAAAGGATGTGAAACATGTGACACTAGAACTTGGAGGCAAATCGCCACTGATCATCTTTGCAGATGCTGATATGGAGAATGCTGTGAAAGGTGCTATTTTGGCAAACTTCAGTAACCAAGGGCAGGTACCGTAATTATTAGTTCATTCATGTTAGTTAATGAGGTTTATGTACAATTGATAAACTTTTGTATGTTATTGTCATTGTTGTAGAATCCACAGACTTAAGTTGATCACTGTTGTGTGGCTTAGTTAGTTGACAGATCATCCTTTCTGCACATCAAACTATTCTGTCCACAATTGCTCGTATTTCCACCTAAGTATCTCCCGCAGTGTGTAGCAGCCAAAAACACCAGTTCTGTGTTGATTTACTAGTCTTCTTTGACACTGTGCATGTCACTCTTTATGGCTTCACTCCTTTTGACTTTTTAACAGTAGTAGGCCTCTTTCAGTCCTGTAGGACAATAGAGTTGTGCCGCTGCGGAGGCACCTGACAGCGCCGCTGGTGGCTGTGTCAATCAATCAGGTGCCGTCTCCGCAGTGAAGGTTGGCTGCAATAGATCTTCAACACTGTCTCTCGCCTTGACTGTACATTCTGTCAGGCTGATGTTCGTCCATCTCTTGATGTTATCCTCCCACTTGTATCGTTGTCTACCTCTTGCTCGCTTGCCCTCAACCTTGCCTTCCAGTATGGTTTTTAATAAGAGAATCATGTCTTTTAACGTGGCCAAAATATTTCACTTGTCTCCTCTTTATTTCTCCCATCAACTCTCTTCATTCCTATTTGGTGGCTGTGTAGTCCAATGCAAGAGTGACAATCTCTGTCACAATTTCTACATCTGTAAGACGAGGCAGATCCCGCAGCAAGTGACTGCATTTTGTGCTTGTGCCTCCTATCCTCAGTTTGTTGGATAACATTTTTAACAACAGAAATGTGCATTTCAGAAGATGAAAAGTATTTCATTTAGCAGAGTACTTTCATTGAATGTCGGAGAGTTCTGATGTGTTAAATCAAACCTGTTCTCCATGGCAGTGAACAAGCAAATTAGGAAGAGCTTGGAGGTAATGTAGATGTGGTTTCTGAGATGAATATCTTGGAGTGCCAGAATAACTAACAATGATTGCATGGAAGAGGCCATATAAATATAAGAGCAGATGTAGACTGATTCCAAGCGAATGATAAGAAGAAGGTTGAATAAAAATATAAATGTGGCTACACAGGCAGAAGAGTACTTTTATTATAGTATCAACAATATGAATGTCTTATGCCACATGAAATCAATTTGTAATTCCGTATGCAGGTGTGTTCCAATGGGACGCGAGTGTTTATTGAACAGAGTGTGGCTGATAAGTTCTTGAGTGCGTTAACAGACAGGGTTGCCAAGATGAAGGTTGGTCATCCTTGCCATGAGGACACGACTGTTGGAGCCACAATTAGTGCGGATCATGCCAAGAAGGTTTTGGGCTGCATTGATGTGGCAAAGAAAGAAGTAAGTGGCAGCTGATGTGATTTTTTGATAATGCATTCTCTCAGATTTTCTATACATTGCCACCATAATTGGGAGCTCTGGTGATGTAGTGGGCAGCTGATGTGCTTATTTGATAGTGCATTCTGTCAGATTTTCTATACATTACCACCATCATTGGCAGCTCTGATGGGTAGTGGCTAGATGAGTGTATGCTCCCGGTGCTCATGGGTTTGAATCTACATGACAGAGGATTTTAAAAATTGACTTGGGCTAGGTCGACCTTGCCTATAATGAGTCCCTGGAAATGTCATGGGAAGTAAAGGTGATGGACTGGATACTGACCACATAACTCACCGAGAGCCGACTGCCTATACTGACCACATCACCCACAGAGAGCCGACTGCCTATACTGACCACATCACCCACAGAGAGCTGACTGCCTATACTGACCACATCACCCACAGAGAGCCGACTGCCTATACTGACCACATCACCCACAGAGAGCCGACTGCCTATACTGACCACATCACCCACAGAGAGCCGACTGCCTATACTGACCACATCACCCACAGAGAGCCGACTGCCTATACTGACCACATCACCCACAGAGAGCCGACTGCCTATACTGACCACATCACCCACAGAGAGCCGACTGCCTATACTGACCACATCACCCACAGAGAGCTGACTGCCTATACTGACCACATCACCCACAGAGAGCCGACTGCCTATACTGACCACATCACCCACAGAGAGCCGACTGCCTATACTGACCACATCACCCACAGAGAGCCGACTGCCTATACTGACCACATCACCCACAGAGAGCCGACTGCCTATACTGACCACATCACCCACAGAGAGCCGACTGCCTATACTGACCACATCTCCCACAGAGAGCCGACTGCCTATACTGACCACATCACCCACAGAGAGCTGACTGCCTATACTGACCACATCACCCACAGAGAGCCGACTGCCTATACTGACCACATCACCCACAGAGAGCCGACTTCCTATACTGACCACATCACCCACAGAGAGCTGACTGCCTATACTGACCACATCACCCACAGAGAGCTGACTGCCTATACAAATATGGGTCTTACACCATGTGGCCAGTGTGCCTTAGACATGTAACAGTGACCTTGACTTTTGTTTCAGGACCATAATTTGGTTATTTATGTAAGGTCTCTCATGAACACATTCTTAAAGATCTTGAAGACAATAGGCAACTACTCGCATCATACAAAACGAGGAGGTTATTTTGGTTGGTCACAATATGAAGCATGGAGGTCTATGACTAATAATACTGGAGGGTGAGATCCAGGACAAAAGAAAATGGTAACATCGTCGTAAAAACTATAGCATTCACACATGCAAGTGCATTGAGGCACAGACTTATGCTGAGCTGCAGAAAGTTATAGAGAATAGGAGACAGTGGAGGAACAAGATAGACAACTTTAACACCAGTCTTTAGACAGACTGACCTAATGAATTAATATAAGTTCTCTCTCAGGCACTCTCTCTCTTTCTCTTGCAATGTCTCTTTTTCTCTCATTAGCTCTCTCTCCCTCTTGCTCTCTATTACTCTTTTCATTTGCATTCTTTTCTATAGATAGTAGTATCTATGTGCAAAGAACCTTGAAAAACACCATTCACATGATAATACTAAATAATAAACATAATAATGTTGTTCTACCACTCAGGGTATGAGAGGAAAGACTGAATCAGTATATGAATCCTTCCTCCACTGCTGCTGCCTTTCATCTCCCAATGCAGCTCACAAACAACTCATGGCTAACCCTTTGCAAAGTTATTCATGTTGGTTGGATTTTGTGGCTAAGTTTTCTACAGGATGAGGTTGCCAGTCTCACACTCCATAGTCACAGCCTAGAACATGCCTGGTTGGTAGCATATGGATGAGCTAGTTAGTTATCTGTTGGGGTATCATTCTTGCACTTTTGACATGTCCACAGGTGTCCAGATCCTCCCACAACATTTGATCAGCAGCTGATGACTAACATTGCCAGTTCTGTATTGGTTGAAAGGACCCCCTCATTCTCCCGATGCGCCTCTCATGTCTGGCAGTGCCAATTCTTACTCCCAAATCTCTCATCCTAGATTCACTGGCTCAAAGTCCTCTGCTCTCAACATCTCTAAGCCATTAATAAAATTGGCATGGCGATCCATAGACTGGCCATCTGCATGGGATGCAGAGCTGGCAAGTTTAGCAGCTCGTTCATTTCCCTCAACTCCCACATGTCCCACAACGAAGCTGAAGGTGAAATATGAATGAGCATAATTAATTAGCCAAAATAATATTCAATAATATTAATTTGACTAATTAATGAGTATATGAATTAATTAGTCAATTTAAAATTATTGAAGAACAGTTGTGAAATTTTCCAGGGAGCAACAGTCGCATATGGTGGTGAACGTGTAAAGATGGAAGACCCCAGTTTGGCTGGGGGATACTACTTACGGCCATGCATTTTGACAGGCTGCCAGGATAGCATGACTGCTGTGAAGGAGGAAATCTTTGGGGCAGTCATGTCTGTACTCACTTTCAACTCTGAAGATGAAGTCATAACTCGGGCAAATGACTCCGAATATGGATTGGCTGGAGGCGTGTTCACAAAGTAAATATTTGTTGAAGTTTTGAGTGTTTAATTTGATAAATTATTTGTGTATGTATAAGAAAACTAGTGTCAGGTCTTAGTCAGATATGACTGTGCTACCGTATGACAGTAAACAGTACTACCTGCTTTCTGTTAGCGAAGATTGTGCGCGGCGCTCACCAAACCCGAGACCACACATTGTGCCAATGGCTTTGGGCGGAGGAGTGCAATTGGTTGGCAACTGGCCTAGGATGGAAGCTCCGACAGGCAGACAGTTAAAGTATTGCTTTGCTTACCCAACAGCTCCTGCAGCCTGTCTTTTTCCAGATGTATTGGTGTTACCTTTCCTCTGGCCGAGAGAGGAATCATGCTGCATGGGCAACACATGGTCTCTAAATTGAGCCCAGGCTTTGTGTTGTGGAGAAGTATAACTCCATTTTACAAACTATCGTCTGTCAAGACGGCAAGGTGCCAGTCAGTCATAAGAAAACAAAGGTGGAGTGTGCTGTTGTTCCTCAATCAGGGTTATGTGAAGTACATGTGTATGGATGGAATATTCAGACTGAGGGAAGCTGTAAGGGCACACTGTTAGTTGCATGTCCTTTACAGAATGTGACAATCGACACCCAACATTTATCGGCTGTCTGTGATATACTAGGTAATTTTACATTCAGTAGTTTGCCATTGCTGTTTGAATGACTGACCCCTCCAACCATCAAAATCAATGCAAATGATCTACTTCCAAATTTCCAGCTGCTGATTTAAAACCCTGGACTTGGTATATCAGGGAATTGTAAATCTGCATGTCACTAACCCCTGAGCCAGAGAAACGACACACAATTGTGTAAGATTGCTGCTTGTGCAAGGCGTGCGGGGCTGCTGTTTGCATGAGAGATTGCTGGGAAACTGATGTAGGTTTTCTGCATGTACAAGGTGTGTGTGAGTGCTGTTTGCATGAGAGATTGCTGGGTAACTGGTGTAGGTTCCTGTGTGTACAAGGCGTGTGGGGGTGCTGTTTGCATGAGGGATTGCTGGGAAACTGGTGTAAGTTCCTGTGTGTACAAGGCGTGTGGGGGTGCTGTTTGCATGAGAGATTGCTGGGTAACTGGTGTAAGTTCTTGTGTGTACAAGGCGTGTGAGGGTGCTGTTTGCATGAGAGATTGCTGGGTAACTGGTTTAAGTTCTTGTGTGTACAAGACGTGTGAGGGTGCTGTTTGCATGAGAGATTGCTGGGTAACTGGTGTAGTATATATGAAGTGGCATCATAGACAAAATAGTTGCCCATTGAGCAATTCATCGTCATCATCATCTTCTTCCACTTCTGCCGTCAAGCGTCGTGGGGAGGAATAAATTGTGTTCCAGCGCCCGGTGGGCGGCACTGGGTAGTGTCATTCTGTGTGGCTGTACAATGTCTTTGATGTCGTCAATCCATTTTCTTCTTGGACGTCCTCATGGTCTCGTCGCAGATGATCTTTGATGTAAGGCCAGTGATGGTAGTTGCTGGTGTTGCATTCTAACGACATGGCCAAACCACTTGATCTTCTGTCTTTCAATAAATGTGGCACAAGGTGTTGATCCCACAGTCTGTCTGATAATAGCATTTCTTACTCGGCCCCAGATTGTTAAGTTGGCAGCCCTCCTCAGGCATCTCATTTCGCAGGTGTTGATTTTGCGAAGGTGTAATTTGGATAAAGTCCATGTCTGAGATTGATAGCATAGGGTTGGTGTGAATATGCTGTTTATTATCTGTCGTTTTGCGGACATGGGTATATTTGGATGTTTCAGTAAGGGTGATAGTTATGTAAGTGCACTAGCTTTTTGACATCTGATTTCAATTTATCTGTCTAATCTGCGATCTTCTGTGATCATTTTTTTTTTTTGCATATCCTTTACAGGACATCGCTGTCAACATCAGCATCTTTCAGCTGTATGTTGATTTCTTGGCAAGATTACGCTCAGTAGTTTGCCATTGCTTTCTGAGCGGCCGGCTCAGTTATCCCGCAAGTCACCAGCGGGGGTCGAACCGCTCCCAGCTCTCGCCCTGCTACGAGACTGCGTGATAAACGGGATTACGGAGAAAGTGTTGTAACCCCTCGGCCAGAGAGACCGGCTCTGTGATCATACTTCCAAGATATTTGAGTTCTTTACCTTGTTTCAGAGTTGTGCTATTTAACTGTGTACTTAGTGGGCCCGGCAATCTGCTAACTTGCATTACTTCGGTTTTGGCTGTGTTTATACTCATATTGTATCTGCTGCATGTTGAACTCAGATTATTAATATGATTTTGCAGTCTGCCCTCATCACTATAAAACGGGGTTCCAAATTGCTGTATGTAGCCGGGGCGCAGTGTTGGGGTGAGCGCCCAACATTGCTTAAATACCCCAATGGCTCGTGAATACATAACCTCTGCAGCAAAAGTCCAACTCCTGGCCTTCACGTGGCGGAACTGTTTTAACTAACAGGAGAAGGGGCCTCGTCGAGTATCTGGCGCCGGAAAATAACCAGTGTGCTCTAGATGTGTATACAAATACATGCATGTGCAGACACGTGTGTGCGTGTGTACACATCTAAACTCGAGTGAGACCACAGTCTGCTCTAGCAAAGGAAAGGTGCTGAAGACGGAGGCAACCAGCCAGGAGGCGCACCACAGAAATCAGGATGCCACGCAATTACGCAAAATGGAATATGTCGACTGCTGCTAAACGTTATGGTGCTCGTCCTGCTTTGGACACCCAGGTAGGTGCAGTGCCGGGCCCTATGTCTCGAAAGGGTCCAACCCCAACTACTGGAGGTCCTTCTCAGATGTCCTGTGGAGCCAGGGGATATGAGAATAGAACAGCTGGCCATACTAAACTAAGACTTAAAATAATGCACTGGAATGCGGAGGGAGTCAGCAACAAAAAAGTAGAATTAGAAAACATCCTGGACAAAGAAAAAGTAAGCATATGTTGCTTGCAAGAAACTCACCTCAACGAAAATATAGCCTTCAAAATCAGAGGCTACCAGTGGTACCGATCTGACCGAAAGGACAGGCGAAAAGGTGGGATACTTACCCTTGTAAAAAATAACATCACTGCTTCCCAAATCAAAGTCCATATGGAAGGGGCTGAGTATCAGACACTTAAACTTAAAACAGGCTATACAGACCTACATCTGATCAATTACTACTGTCCAAGTGACCGTCCACAGGCACTGGACACACTACCATTAACAGAAAAAATGATTGTGTGCGGCGATTTCAACAGCCACTCGCAGAGTTGGGGCTATGATCACATGGACCAGAGAGGAGAGAGACTGGAAGACTGGCAGGATGAGAATAGATTCATCTTGGTTAACAAGCCGTCCGACCCACATACTTTCTACTCGAGATCATGGCACTCTACAACTACACCTGACCTGGCTTTTCATTCACCAGACCTGGAGTGGAACATTACACGAATTGTTGGGAAACAACTAGGTTGCAGTGACCATCGACCAGTCTTTCTAACTGTAGAAAATGAGCTTGTAAGTGAAAGCAGCACCCTCTCGAGGTGGAACTACAAGAAAGCAGACTGGGCAGTGTACAAGCATCGCACCAGCATACTGGTTAGAAACCTGAACACTGAGAAAGACATAAATAAAGTAGTTGAAGAGTTTGGGAAATGCATACTACAGGCAGCGCGAGAAACAGTACCAAGAGGAGCCCGTAAACAATATAAACCCTACTGGAGTAATGAACTGGAACAGTTGCATAATGATGTGGAAGTATGTAGAAAGCAAGCAGAGGCCACACCCAGCCAAGAGTACCACAATAAATTCCAGCATGCAAAAGCCAAATTTCAAAGGGCCAAGCTGCAGGCTAGACGGAAAAGCTGGCAGGAAAAGAGTCTCTAAACTTTGAAAGAGACACAAGGAAATTGTGGAAGCTAATAAAACAACTTAACGATGAGGGCACAGGGAGAAACTCAAAAATTGCACTACATAAAGATGGAAACATCTTAACAAGAAAGCAAGCAGCTGACCATTTTGCGGACTCATTCGCACAAGATAGCAATATCAAAATCAGTCCAGAGAAACAACAAGAGATTCAAGAGAAACGGCAACATACAGGACAGAAGGAAATAGTACATGAGGTTCTGGAGGCACCCATCACAATCAGCGAACTGGAGCTAGCCATATCAAAACTGAAAATGAGAAAGTCACCAGGAGCTGATGGTATCTCCAATGAAATGATCAGGAACCTAGGAACAGAGGCCAAAGCAAAGCTGTTGCAGATCTTCAATAACAGTTGGACCTTAGGCAGTGTTCCACAAGCCTGGAGAGAAGCAATCATGATACCCCTCCTCAAATCAGGGAAAGATAGTTCCATTGCCTCTAGCTACAGACCAATTAGCCTCACCAGCTGTCTCTGCAAAACACTGGAGCGCATCATCAATCACAGACTGCAGTGGTACATTGAAAGTAAAAACATCCTTGTGCCACAGCAGGCTGGCTTTAGGCAGTGCTACTCTACGGAAGATCAGACAACCTACCTCTCTCAAGAAATTGAGGATGCATTCCAAGAGAAGAAGCTGGTGCTTGCGGCATGGATAGATTTGAAGAAAGCCTTTGACAAAGTCTGGAAAGAAGGTCTGATGAATAAACTGAGAAACTACAAAGTCAATGGAAGAATGTACAAATGGGTGAAAGCATACTTGCACAACAGAAGAGCCCGAGTACAGATAGACGGACTAAAGAGCAAGAAAGTACTACTGCGTCACGGAGTTCCCCAGGGCGGAGTATTGTCCCCCACACTCTTTCTAATCTTCATCAATGATCTCGTTGCTAATCTACCGCATGGAATTAAAGCCGCAATGTATGCCGATGACCTGGTTCTATGGAGCACAAATGAACATGCATCAGTGGCCACCAGATTACTACAAAGAGCTGTAGATACATTTGTTGCATGGGCAAATAGATGGTGTGTCAGCATAAACACTGACAAGTGCAGCACCACCCTATTTACCCTCTCTCCAAAACAAAAGGCAGGGACCATCCAGATAAATGGAACACCCCTACGAGAAGATAAAGAACCAACATACCTTGGAGTAACATTTGATGGCAGGCTGACATGGAGAAAGCACATCAACAAAGCAGCAGCAAAAGCCAGAAGGAAAATAGCCATCCTGAGAAAGCTAAGTGGAACCACATGGGGAGCCAGTGGGAAAATACTTAGCAAAGTTTATCAACAGAGCATACGACCACACCTGGAATACGGGTCAACTGCATGGTGTTCGGCAGCAAAAACCACACTACAAGAGCTGGACAAAGTGCAAAATCAAGCACTTAGAGTCACCACAGGAGGGATGAGATCAACCCCTATAGTGGAAATGGAGAAGATGGGGAGGACACAAGCACTGAGTGAGCGCAGAGATACGAAAACGCTAATACAAGCAGAAAAGTTCCTCAGCTTGCCAGGCCACCCTATGAAGAACAGATTTGAAAACCTAGCTATGGGGCGGTTGAAAAGAAGTAGTTTTATCCACCAGGCCAAACGACTCTGCAGAGAAACCACCGATCTGCCCACAGTTGGTATCCCCCTAACAACTATTCCAGAGCGAACTCCATGGAAAGATGAGCATAGACTATCATTACAAATCCAGACAAAAGTGAGAGGAATATTTGACAAGGAAGATCAGAACAGTGTGCAGCGCAGAACAGCCACTCTCAGCTTCCTTGATGAAGAATACCCACAGGACCTCTGGATCCGAGTCTACACAGATGGGTCAGCACAAAATGCTGTTCGAAATGGAGGAGCGGGAGTGTACATAGAATACCCAAATAATACCAGGGACACAGCTAGAGTACCGACAGGAAAGTACTGCCATAACTACGATGCTGAAATTGAGGCAATCAAGATAGCAACAGAGAAATTACTAAATACCAGCAATGGTACACAACCTGTGGTGCTATTGACAGATGCAAAATCAGTACTCGAGGCGCTCGTGTCTGGGAAATTGCCAGTACTAAGGACACTACTTTCTGAACTTAGCAGTCAGCATAAGGTCACCATACAGTGGATACCATCCCACTGTGGAGTACCCGGGAACGACAGAGCTGATCAATTGGCTAAGGAAGGAGCCAAAGAAGAACAGCCTGATGTGCCTGTAACCTACCACCAAAAGAAAAGAATGATCAAATCAGTCAGAAAGCCACCAAAACCTGCTCAAGATGACTACCACGTTATGGATAGACCAGAACAAGTCATTATTCTGCGCCTCAGAACAGGGCACAATAGATTACGCAACCACATGTATACAAAATTCAAGATTGGTGAAACAGCCATGTGTACATGTGGATTGGCGTCACAGACAGCAGAGCACATACTCCAAGACTGCCCAAAATATAACATATCTAGGCAAACCTTCTGGCCTAGAGAGACGACAGTGGAAGATAAACTCTATGGACCGCTGTGTGAACTGAAAAAGACAGTTCAATTCATACAAGAGACAGCACTGCAGTTATAGACATATTTCAAGCGAACGAAAGAAGAAAAAGAACTATAAAACGGGCACTGATCGTCTGCAAATAGAAGTTCATTTATTCCCTGTGGATCATTTGTTTCATCTGGAGTAAAAAGTTCTAAATTTTCTGAATCTGTTCTGTCAAGACTTGCTTCTTTGGAAATTCTGTCCATGTAGATATTAAACGGCAGGGGAGAGAGCACACATCCCTGTCTCACTCCTGTATTGACTATGAACATATCTGATATACATTAGACGTAGACAGTCACAATTTTTTGGGCATGTTATGAGAAGAAATGATTTGGAGAACTTGGTGACAACTGGTAAGATCGAGGGGAACAGACCAAGGGGAAGACCTAGAAACAAGTATCTGGATGGCTTGGCCTTGTGGCATGGTCGAGACAGAAACACGGAACTGATCCACGACTCTGTTGATCGAGTGAGATGGCAGAACATGACCGCCCACGCTTACCGGCATGGCACATGATGGATGGATGGATATACCTTCTTGTGTTCTTACTGCACTTCGGCTCGAGTGGTACATGGCTATGATGTTTTCTAGCAGTTGCCCTTGTATTCCATAGTCTTCAAGGATGGTCCATAATTTGTATGTCTACTCTATCGAAAGCCTTTTCCTGATCTACAAACTCAATATTCTGCTGGTCATTATATTCAATAGTTGTTTCACATATTTGTCTAAGTGTAAATAATGCATCAGTGCAACTTTTACCTTTCCGAAAACCGAATTGTTCTTTGCTTAACTGTTGTTCAACTATGGGTCTAGCTCTTTGTTCCAATAGTTTTGCATACATTTTCCCTATATGGCTCAGGAGTGATATACCTCTGTATGTTTCGCACTCTCTCATATTGTCTTTCTTTTTCCATATTGGTACTATTATTGTTTGTTGCCAATCATCTGCGACTTTTCTTTCTTCCCATGCTATATTAAAAAGTCTTGTTAGCCATTTAACTCCTGTTTTCCCACAGGCCTGAACACTGATAATAAGGATGTCTGGCCTTTGTATGGCACTGTGAAGCCTTGGAGAAATCACTTTCAAACATGACACAGCAATGTTCAAAATGAACTGGAGATGAGGTTTCGGGCCCAGACAGGGAATTCTACAATCGGAGCAACAGAATGGTGAAGAAGCGATAGGAGAAGTGCATCACATTGAGCATCGTATAGAGCAGTGGTTCTCAACCTTTTTTCTTCACCATATTTTAAGAACGTCATCCCCCCCCCCCCCCCTTTCATATTTTCTACCGAAAAATTTGGCCCGTGCCCCCCTTCGCCATATTTTCAGAACGTCATTCCCCCCTTTCGTATTTCCTACCTAAAAATCCCGCCCCCGCCCCTACACAGTATACGTAATCATGGAAGCTAAATTTAATAGCACATACTAAAACAAGTCTAGACGTCCACATAAAACATGATTTGTGGGTCTACTTACTTTAGAAATTGAATTTTAGAAGGGTGAGACGTTCAGAACTGTACAGTATCAAGGGAAAAACAATATCAAGTAATCGGTTCTTGTATTAACGCGATCTTGAAATAATCTTAATTCCCCCCTGGACACCCTAAAATTCCCCCCCTGGGGGGGGGGGGGGGGATTCCCCACCGGTTGAGAACATGCCTTGACTCTTCAAACTAAAGTGGACAGATTTTCGACTGCCCCTCCTATAATAGAACAGTAACAGGGCAGCCATAATGAAATCTGTTTGTGTTAAAAAGCTAAAGTACCCTTTTTCATGCCTGGCGACGGATCAGGTATATGGTGCTAGCCCTATACTGTTATAGACCAATGGGCATGGAATCCTGTGAAATAAAAGTAAGCAGAATATAATAAAATATGTAGTACTTAACTCAGAGATCCAAATGTGAAACAGGATGGATTCTGACAGAAACATTCGGAGAAGGGGGACTTCTTCTGACAATTGCAAGCTTCCTGTCGTGTTTGCTCAGTGGCAGAGTTTTTATGACTAGTAGTTCTAGGTGTTGTAGATCAAATCTGTCATTGGCACCTCTTTTATCATTATTAAACTAGAATAAGCCTTAGAGGTTCGTGGCAGCCTGCCCATGTAATTATTTGTTGCATAACAAAGACATGATCATGAATATAAAATAGATGAATAACCAACAGTAGCTGTAGATTATACATCTAGAATTTAAGTCAATATTTTTTTCAATTAAATTTCAGAGACTTACAGAGAGCTCATAGAGTTGTATCCAAACTGCAAGCTGGTGCAATTTATGTTAACAACTACAATGTCTACCCTGTTGGTGTCCCATTTGGAGGCTATAAGAAGTCAGGCATTGGCCGAGAGAATGGACCTGATGCCTTGAGTTACTATAGCCAAATAAAATCTGTTTATGTGGAGGGAGGGAATGTTGATTGTCCATACTAGTTAGTAGCTTTGAGTGTGAAGAAAAAAAAAAGTTAAATGTCCTATTTTGTTCAAACCATCTGAGTTATAGATGAATAATATCAACAATAAATGCAGCACAGAAATTGGCACATATACTGCATGTCACCTGGATGTATTACACAGGACATCCTGTACAGGCAGCTGGTAAAATTATATGGGATTACTAGAAGTCCAGAGCTAGACCCCAAGATGCACACAAGTGAGACATGAAAGTGTCAGGCTCTGACACAACCTGGGAGGAAAAAGTTTCTGATTAAACTAAAGGAAGGTGAAAAGATTATCTCAGCCTGATGTAGACATAACCAGCATTGAAGTCAAGAGATTTATTGGAAGCAATTGCAGAACCAAGGAGGAGCCAGACATGCAGGTCTCCAGAAAGATGATGCATATTACCAACTCCAGCGAAGAGAATAAATAACTATCTCCAGACCACGCACAGGATACAGTAGACTGAATACCACATGTTTAATTAACTAAAGATAAGAGATACTGTTGAATGTAACTCTGGGACTGGTACAATGACAGCTAAACATTGTTGCAACATATGCAGAACAGAGACAACTGTTTTGGTCTGCACTGTTTGAAGATCGCTTTAACAAGAGAAGATTCCTTAAATAAAATATGTGCAGTGCAACTGGATATTTTTTGCTCAGAGGGTGCAACAACCCATAGTCAGAAATGACTGCAGAGACTATATTTATTACAAAATGTTGGTTTATAATTTCTGATAAAGCTGAAATTTACATCATGGTTGCCATTTTCTACATGAAAATGTGTTCTTTTTTTTTATACACGCCTTATTTCATGTAGCTTTTGCTATTACTCATCATGTTGTGCATTAAAAATTTTTTATGTGAAATAAATATATTGACAGGATTTGGTCCCCCCCCCCCCCCCCCCCCCCCCCCCCCCCCCAATCCTGTCAATATATTTATTTCACATACAAAATTTTTTAATGCACAACATGATAAGTAATAGCAAAAAAACTCAAGCCTAGCCCATACACGTCATGCTACTTCTAGTGCACTGGGCTGATTTTTGTGTGTGGATTAGCTTTTCTTGTTACAAGTGTTCCTCACCGTCAGGTGAACCTACTGCAACTTCAGAGGTACTTGTAATTGACGTTTCCAAGTCAAGGACGAGAAGTCAGTATTTTAGTCCAATTGACCATGTTGGGCTTGAACCCCTTACCTTGGCATCAGTACACCGGAAGTGTAAAAGTGAGCACTCTTATCTGTTCAGCCATGCTGACCTCCGTGGGATTGGGTGGCCCAAGTGCTGTAACCAAATGTAGGCTATAGGTACCATTAACTCTTCGACTTCCTGTCTAACATGGTGGATAGGCAGTTGAGCTGTTAAGGCCTCAGGAGTGTATTTGCTTCTGGCTACAGCTTATACATTTTCCTCATGTTGGACTGGTAGTACATGGTTCCGTCGCCCAGGTACTGAGTTGAGTGCTTGGAGCGACACTGCGAGCTGTGGATTTTATGTGGAGTGCTTTTACATCTGTCCGTGGTTGTTTTATGAATGGCATGTTCAGAAAATGGCGTCAGCCAGTTGCTGAACTAGCTAGTTTTGCATTATGCAGTAATGTGTGTGAAGTTGCTGTATTTCTAGTGACTACCGCTTCCATCGACGATGAACCGTAATTTTCATGGCAGACTTCTTTTGGCATTATGGCAGTGGGCCTTATGCAAGTACTTGCCTGTGCTTACTGCTGGGTTGTCGGTACTGTTGTCTGTTCCACTTTTCACACGGGACAGTGAGGGGCATTTTGTGTGATATTCACTGGCACAGGAATGGAGCATTATGGGGCAACCCTTTGTTGTGAAGTTGGAACTGCAACTTAACTTTGTTATCTGTTGAGGGAGACTGCGAATCTGTGACCAGCCCAGAGTAGGGCATCTTAAATTGTGGTGACAAAGAACAAATCTACACTTTCAATTATGGCTAGTGTGTGTACATGGTGACTGACTGACTGCCTGCCTCATGCTTCGAGTGCCGTGGGTTTGTTTCTGGAACCGTCAATCATTTGACAAGTGCAGTTTTTTCAGAGACCCCTGGGTGTAGTAGTTGGATCTTTGGAGTTCATGCTCTGTATGACGCTTTCGGCAGGCCACTCTGTAGGAGACCGAGCCATATGGGATAAAACCAAGTGCAATGAAATTGATCCCCATTTGCTTGTACACTCCCCACCCCACCTTTCTTTGTTGTGTTGTTTATGTTGATGCGGACAATGTTGTTATATCTATTGTACAATGCTATGTTTATTATTCATTCCTAATGATGCTTTGAATACCAATGTTATAGACTGGTTCTAAGAATATCATGGGTAAAGAAAAGAACAAATGCATCCATACTTCAAGAGCTAAATATTGAAGAGGGTTGGCTATTAAAGATGATAAAACAAAGAAAATTGAAATATTTTGGTCACTTGAAACATCACGAAAGTTTGGAGAGAACAATAATGGAGGGGTATATGCCTGGGAACAGAGGAAGAGGAAGGCCAAATAGAAAATGGGTGCAGGATGTGGTGGATGATCTCCAGATGAGTGTGTCAGACGCGGGACATCTTGCTTATGATCGAGAGGTTTTCCAGAAGGTTGAGTTGTTGTGGGAGCGAGGTTCTGCAAAGGACATGCTACTGAATGAATGAATGATGCTTTAACATAGTATTAAATTTAATATGCAGAGATTATTTTATTTGGTAATGTTTACTCCTTTTGTACAATATAAATTTTCTTTACACTGGCTGCGTGTTTATGTTTGCATTTGTTTAGCCTGGTTTAGTGTTACTGTTTGCAATTGCTTACCTTGGTTTAGTGTTAATGTTTGTTTAGTCTGGTTTAGAATTTGTTTACTTTGATTTAGTGTTTTATGTATTTGTTTACTTTGGTTTAGTGTTAATGTTTGTATTTATTTTTACTTTGGTTTGGTGTTAATGTTTGTATTTGTTTACTTTTAATGTTTGTATTTGTTTACTTTAGTTTAGTGTTAATGTTTGTATTTGTTTACTTTGGTTTAGTGTTAATATTTGTATTTGTTTACTTTGGTTTAGTGTTAAAGATTATGTTTACTTTGGTTTAATATTGTTTGTATTTGCTTATTTTGGTTTAGTGTTTTTTGTAATTGTTTACTTTGATTTAGTGTTTGTATTTGTTTTTACTTTGGTTGAGTTTTAGTGTATTTGTTTACTTTGTTTCAGTGTTAATGCTTGTATTTGTTTACTTTGGTTAGTGTTGTTTGTAATTGTTTACTTTGGTTTAGTGTTATTGATTGTTTAGCTAGGTCCAGTGCTAATGTTTGTAATAGTTAGGTTTTTATTTTGCTCACAGATGCTTACATATCTTTAAGGCTGGTTGACCGAAAAACTGCATGGCATCAGAGATATGTGTGTTGATTTTACCACAGAAACAAGGTTACAGGATACATATGGTTAACTTCCTAAATCTGTGTAACCTTTGTATCTGCCACAACTGAACAAACAAAAAAAGTTAAGTAAGTAAAGGACCCCTTTTACATGCTTGAGGCATATTGGGCATATGGTTCTTCTTGTTTTCTTGCTCTTAAGACTGCTAGTGTACAGGCCCATTACCACGCATGCCCTTTGTAGGCCAGTTCATGACTGGTTAGATGTTGGCTGGGAATTTCTACAGTGTGAGATAGCCAGTCTCAGACTAACCCTAGCAGTCTTAGACCTAGCATCTTTAGTCGCCTTTTATGACAAGCTCACAAGGTCCACAGTGTTACTATTCCTTTCTTTCCCTTGGAGCCCTGGTAACTCAGGAGGTCCACAGTGTTACTATTGTTTACTTCTCCTTTGAGGCCCTGGTAACTCAGGAGGTCCAGTGTTACTATTGTTTACTTCTCCTATGAGGCCCTGGTAACTCAGGAGGTCCACAGTGTTACTATTGTTTACTTCTCCTATGAGGCCCTGGTAACTCAGGAGGTCCACAGTGTTACTATTGTTTACTTCTCCTTTGAGGCCCTGGTAACTCAGGAGGTCCAGTGTTACTATTGTTTACTTCTCCTATGAGGCCCTGGTAACTCAGGAGGTCCACAGTGTTACTATTGTTTACTTCTCCTATGAGGCCCTGGTAACTCAGGAGGTCCACAGTGTTACTATTGTTTACTTCTCCTTTGAGGCCCTGGTAACTCAGGAGGTCCACAGTGTTATTATTGTTTACTTCTCCTATGAGGCCCTGGTAACTCAGGAGGTCCACAGTGTTACTATTGTTTACTTCTCCTATGAGGCCCTGGTAACTCAGGAGGTCCACAGTGTTACTATGCCTGTCTTTCCCTTGGAGCCCTGGTAACTCATGAGGTCCACAGTGTTACTATTGTTTACTTCTCCTTTGAGGCCCTGGTAACTCAGGAGGTCCACAATGTTACTATTGTTTACTTCTCCTATGAGGCCCTGGTAACTCAGGTGGTCCACAGTGTTACTATTGTTTACTTCTCCTATGAGGCCCTGGTAACTCAGGAGGTCCAGTGTTACTATTGTTTACTTCTCCTTTGAGGCCCTGGTAACTCAGGAGGTCCACAGTGTTACTATTGTTTACTTCTCCTATGAGGCCCTGGTAACTCAGGTCCACAGTGTTACTATTCCTTCCTTTCCCTTGGAGCCCTGGTAATTCAGGAGGTCCACAGTGTTACTATTGTTTACTTCTCCTATGGGGCCCTGGTAACTCAGGAGGTCCACAGTGTTACTATTGTTTACTTCTCCTATGAGGCCCTGGTAACTCAGGAGGTCCACAGTGTTACTATTGTTTACTTCTCCTATGAGGCCCTGGTAACTCAGGAGATCCACAGTGTTACTATTCCTTTCTTTCCCTTGGAGCCCTGGTAACTCAGGAGGTCCACAGTGTTACTATTGTTTACTTCTCCTTTGAGGCCCTGGTAACTCAGGAGGTCCACAATGTTACTATTGTTTACTTCTCCTATGAGGCCCTGGTAACTCAGGAGGTCCACAGTGTTACTATTGTTTACTTCTCCTATGAGGCGCTGGTAACTCAGGAGGTCCACAGTGTTACTATTCCTTTCTTTCCCTTGGAGCCCTGGTAACTCAGGAGGTCCACAGTGTTACTATTGTTTCCTTCTCCTATGAGGCCCTGGTAACTCAGGAGGTCCACAGTGTTACTATTGTTTACTTCTCCTATGAGGCCCTGGTAACTCAGGAGGTCCACAGTGTTATTATTGTTTACTTCTCCTATGAGGCCCTGGTAACTCAGGAGGTCCACAGTGTTACTATTGTTTACTTCTCCTATGAGGCCCTGGTAACTCAGGAGGTCCACAGTGTTACTATTGTTTACTTCTCCTATGAGGCCCTGGTAACTCAGGAGGTCCACAGTGTTATTATTGTTTACTTCTCCTATGAGGCCCTGGTAACTCAGGAGGTCCACAGTGTTACTATTGTTTACTTCTCCTATGAGGCCCTGGTAACTCAGGAGGTCCACAGTGTTACTATTCCTTTCTTTCCCTTGGAGCCCTGGTAATTCAGGAGGTCCAGTGTTACTATTGTTTACTTCTCCTATGGGGCCCTGGTAACTCAGGAGGTCCACAGTGTTACTATTGTTTACTTCTCCTATGAGGCCCTGGTAACTCAGGAGGTCCACAGTGTTACTATTGTTTACTTCTCCTATGAGGCCCTGGTAACTCAGGAGGTCCACAGTGTTACTATTGTTTACTTCTCCTATGAGGCCCTGGTAACTCAGGAGGTCCACAGTGTTACTATTGTTTACTTCTCCTATGAGGCCCTGGTAACTCAGGAGGTCCACAGTGTTACTATTGTTTACTTCTCCTATGAGGCCCTGGTAACGCAGGAGGTCCACAGTGTTACTATTGTTTACTTCTCCTATGGGGCCCTGGTAACTCAGGAGGTCCACAGTGTTACTATTGTTTACTTCTCCTTTGAGGCCCTGGTAACTCAGGAGGTCCACAGTGTTACTATTGTTTACTTCTCCTATGAGGCCCTGGTAACGCAGGAGGTCCACAGTGTTACTATTGTTTACTTCTCCTATGGGGCCCTGGTAACTCAGGAGGTCCACAGTGTTAATATTGTTTACTTCTCCTATGGGGCCCTGGTAACTCAGGAGGTCCACAGTGTTACTATTGTTTACTTCTCCTATGAGGCCCTGGTAACTCAGGAGGTCCACAGTGTTACTATTGTTTACTTCTCCTATGAGGCCCTGGTAACTCAGGAGGTCCACAGTGTTACTATTGTTTACTTCTCCTATGAGGCCCTGGTAACTCAGGAGGTCCACAGTGTTACTATTGTTTACTTCTCCTATGAGGCCCTGGTAACGCAGGAGGTCCACAGTGTTACTATTGTTTACTTCTCCTATGAGGCCCTGGTAACTCAGGAGGTCCACAGTGTTACTATTGTTTACTTCTCCTATGGGGCCCTGGTAACTCAGGAGGTCCACAGTGTTACTATTGTTTACTTCTCCTTTGAGGCCCTGGTAACTCAGGAGGTCCACAGTGTTACTATTGTTTACTTCTCCTATGAGGCCCTGGTAACGCAGGAGGTCCACAGTGTTACTATTGTTTACTTCTCCTATGGGGCCCTGGTAACTCAGGAGGTCCACAGTGTTACTATTGTTTACTTCTCCTATGGGGCCCTGGTAACTCAGGAGGTCCACAGTGTTACTATTGTTTACTTCTTTGAAGCCCTGGTAACTCAGATTTTTTTTTCTTTATTTCCCCTCGGGGTACTGGTAACTCAGGAGGTTTTTATTCTTTATTTCCCCTCATGGTACTGGTAACACAGAAGGTGATTTCTTTATTTCCCCTTGGGGTACTAATCCACAGTGTTACGAGGGTAAGTTAATAAGTAAGCCACAAATGGCTGTAGAAAAATAATTAAATAGATAACAACTTGAAACCAGTTTATTTGTATACGTACATTGTCCTTTTATTTCTTAACATAATTTCCACCAACATTGATGCACTTATGCATTTGTTTATCCATATCCTTTTTATTCTTATGTTTATTCATTGATGCACTTATCCCATTGTTTTATCAGTTCTCCCAAACCAGTTGCATAAAGCTGCATGCTTTGTTTTCATTTACCTGCCATCCCACAGAATTGTGTGACTTACTTATTGACTCGCCCTCGTTCGTAACGTTTTCTACCCAGCTATGCACCGCTTTACGGGAAATCGCTAGGGGCTAAGTCTACTGAAAACCCACCTTGGCAGGAGACATTTCGCGAGTGACACCGAAGTTTAATGTGAAGTGAAAACGTGGCTTAGAAAACAGAGCGTGCAGTTCTATGCAGCCGGTTTGGGAGGACTGATAAAATGATGGGATAAGTGCATCAATGTTGGTGGAAATTATGTTGAGAAATAAAGGGACATTGTATATATAAAAATAAACTGGTTTCAAGTTATCATAGTTAGTTATTTTTCTACAGCCATTTGTGACTTACTTATTAACTTACCCTCGTACTATTATTTACCTCCCCTTTGAGGCCGTGGTAACACCAGTGCTGGACATTTGGTGCTAACACCATATTTGTTTAAACATACTGTCAGCACTGGAGAACAGGTGATATCAATATCATGCTAGCCACCTGGACTGTTCTAGACATTTCCTGGTGCCCGTGTTTCCTGACTGGGTCGACCTGGGAAAACAAACTAAGTACCTCCATGTGTAAGTGTTTCAGAAGCACCCTGAACACCTGGACCATGGAGACGGGCCTCTGTGGCCAAGTAGTTACACTGACTGCTGTGTGTTCTGAAGGTTGTGGGTTTGATTCCAGACTGCAACATTCAGTTCATGAGTGCTATTTTCTTGGAGACTCCTAGGGGTCATCGCTGAAGCTACAGAGTTAGTGCTCTGTGCAATGCTTTCAGCAGGTCTCCTTTATAGAAGGAGACGGAGTCATATGGAACAAAACATGGGGGAAATGAAGTCGATCCACCTGCCTTTTAAACTCTGTTGTTTAAAAGGCACAAAACTGGACAAGGCTGTCAACACAACACATCACCAGTACTTCAGTCATTTATTGACAATGGTACAATGGAGAATGAGACATTAATGCAGCCATTCATTCATTAATGTGTTTAAAATAAAGCAGACAAATTACTGTAAAAAGTATTGCTGAAAAGGTAAAGCAGTTGAGCGGTTCTGTCATACAGTAACGATAATACTGGCTGACAGGTTGAACTGTCAGAGGCACGTTTGGTTTCTTCAATGTTAACTCACATTTGTCTAATTTACCTAAACAATTTACTGATTTAACTCACATTTTTCTATTTTACCTAAAAAATTTAGTGTTTAAACTCTTATTGACGGTTTTTCTGTTCCTGTTCAAACCAACCTTTTTCTAGAACATTTTTATATTTAAACTAACATTTTCTGCTGTAACTACAATTTTACAAACTGCTGGGCAATTTGTGTAATCGTCAATTATGCCACGAGCTGTTTTTAAACACATTATAGAAATTAATGAAAATGGATATAAATGTCAAAAATTCAATTATTCTTTTGTTCCTTACAATTTCAAAACAGTCTTGCCATATTTGTTGTTACGTTTCTGTGCTCACAGCAACCTTGGTGAATTGGTTAATGAGAAATCAACATGTATTGTTAATAGCCACATAGCATAGAAAACACAGCCTGAAAGGTTTACAATTATAAATGTTCATTTTCTAAATTAGAAACAAAAATTATATTCCCCATCTTAAATGTACAGTCTAGAAAATACTAAAACCTGGCAAGGTTCAATTCCCAAAACACATCTTCTGGCTAGAATACAAAACATGTTATGTCCCACTTCTAAATCTTCCTTCTCTACATCTGTCACAGACTGTCTATTGTATACTGAACTATTCAGTACCACTGTGTATGCTGTCTGTAAGCATGTTTTTAATAGCATTATTCCAAGTCATTCTTTCTCTTTTTTTGGTATTTATTAATGTCCCCAATCTTAGTTTAGCAAGGTAAAACCAACCACAAAACTGAACTGGAAAAAGCAAACTAATAAACTCAATACTGCTGTGTGACTGTTTTCTGTTGTACTACAAGGTGTTATAAACATAATGCACTGTGAACATGTATAAAAATCTTGCAGGATATTCCTTTCATGACTAAACCAACATACATACACTTTTGAATGGTCAAATTATGGCATTAGATATGACATTTTAAATGATGTTACTAAACAGATCAACAATACCTGACAACTCAACAATGAGTACATGGTAATTTCAATCTGGTAACTCAATGAACACAGGCAAGCTGATGAAAAACCTGAGCCAAGTCATGCCCGTGGCAGACTATTTTAATATTGTGAAATACCTGTGATAAATTCCTACACAAGACATTGATGGTGAAATACCTGTGATAAATTCCTACACAAGACAATAGTGAAATATATGTAATAGAAATACCTGTAATAAATTCCTTCACAAGTTGGTGGTGAAATATCTGTGCCAAGTAATGCACTCAACATAGTAAAATAAAACCACATCAGTCATGTCACTTGTACTATAAACTACCCCAATACAGTAAAATAAACCCACATCAGTCATGTCTACTTGTACTATAAACTACCCCAATACAGTAAAATAAACCCACATCAGTCATGTCTACTTGTACTATAAACTACCCCAATACAGTAAAATAAACCCACATCAGTCATGTCTACTTGTACTATAAACTACCCCAATACAGTAAAATAAACCCACATCAGTCATGTCTACTTGTACTATAAACTACCCCAATACAGTAAAATAAACCCACATCAGTCATGTCTACTTGTACTATAAACTACCCCAATACAGTAAAATAAACCCACATCAGTCATGTCTACTTGTACTATAAACTACCCCAATACAGTAAAATAAACCCACATCAGTCATGTCTACTTGTACTATAAACTACCCCAATACAGTAAAATAAAACCACATCAGTCATGTCTACTTGTACTATAAACTACCCCAATACAGTAAAATAAACCCACATCAGTCATGTCTACTTGTACTATAAACTACCCCAATACAGTAAAATAAAACCACATCAGTCATGTCTACTTGTACTATAAACTACCCCAATACAGTAAAATAAACCCACATCAGTCATGTCTACTTGTACTATAAACTACCCCAACATAGTAAAATAAACCCACATCAGTCATGTCACTTGTACTATAAACTACCCCAACATAGTAAAATAAACCCACATCAGTCATGTCACTTGTACTATAATAAAGGGGGTTGAGTGGTCTCGAGGTATGGTGTCCGCCTCGAGTGCTGGAGGTCCCAGGTTCAGGCCCCGGTGAGGAATGGGATTTATTTAAAAAATCCACCTGGACTTCCAGTAATAAAATTTCCCCTGGTCTCTGGGTAGTGAGATCGGACGCCCATGTGTATTGTTTCGCACGTTAAAAAATCCCATGGCTGTTGGAAATTGAAAAAGAGTAACCTAACGGAGCTGCCCGGGCAAAATTTCGAGTTAAAAATCTACCCAAAGTATTTCAGGATCCACGCCGATGCAACGGAGTTCGTGCATTGAGCTGAGTTTCTCCAGACTCAGGTTTGAGTTAGGAGGAAAACGGAACACTTATGGGTTAAACCGTGTGCCGTGATGTTGATCCAACGACTAAACTAAACTAAAACTAAACTTGTACTATAAACTACTTCAATACAGTAAAATAAAACCCAAAGCTACACCAGTAATGCCAACTACATATTAATTTAACACAGAAAAATTCCCACATCAGTAATGTCTATTACAAGCTAATTCAACAGCAAAATTTCCACATCAATAATGTCTACCACAGGCTAATTCAACATGGTCTAACAAAATTGCCAGAATCAGTCATGCCTGCTGGATGTAAATCAACACTGTAAAATGAAATACCTGTTGATGATGCCAACGAGACCACTTGATCACAGCCGAGTAATACAATGTGTCAGTAATGCCAGCTAGTCAAATATCAACACTGCTATTGATCAATGTTAACATGATCCGGCGGCATAGTGACCAGACAATCGCCTGTTGGCCCTGTGGTCATGGTCCACCTGCAATGAGGCGGATTTGTATTTTTAAAACTGACCTCGGGGGTCAGGCCGATCCAGCCTAAAATGAGTACCAAGAAATTATTGGAAAGTAACGGCAGCTGGCATTGCACTGATAACAACGCCTACATAGTGCTGGTTGGTATTTAAAAGTATGGTTGATTAAAGTATGATATGAGAGTGATTAAATGTTTGTCATGAATGCCTACAACAAAGTTTTTCAACATAGTCATGCTAAAGTATGTTTGCCAGAAAAGGCCAACTGGGTATTAAATCAACACTGGAACCGTTATGCATACACGTCAAAATCTAATTACAAACACAATGCCCTAGAATGAGAACACATGTGTAATTATGCTCAATAAACAATACTGCAAAGTCATATTTAAAAGAAGCCAACACAACAACAACAGAAACACAACAATTAGAGAATTAATCTGAGCCTCGCCATCCTACATGTTTAAAAAAATGACATTGTTACAATCTGTACATAACAAGATTGTATACTAATTCACCTGTATTTACTTCAGAATGTGTACCTTATAATGGTTTTTAAAAAAAAAAAAAAAAAAAAAAATGGCAGACCAGCTGGATGTAAACGTATATTACTTTGATTAAAAAAAATTTTTAAATCAGCACATCAACACATTATGTACCAGACCAAGTTTTATTTGTCCAGCTGCTTTTGCCATGAAGTGTCACAGAAAGGCGGAGGAGGTAAAATCAACACCTGTGAGATGAGATGCCTGAGGACAGCTGCCAACTTAGCAATCTGAGACCGAGTAAGAAATGCTGTTATCAGACACAGTGGGATCAACACTTTGTGCCAAATCAAAATCAGATGTCAAAAAGCTAGTGCACTTACATATCAACTATCACCCTTACTGAAACATCCAAATATACCCATGTCCACAAAATGACAGATAATAAACAGCATATTCACACCAACCCTATGCTACCAATCTCAAACTTGGACTTTTATCCAAATCACACTTTCGCAAAATCAACACCTGTGAGATGTGATGCCTGAAGAGAGCTGCCAACTTAACAATCCAAGACCAAGTAAGAAATGCAATTATCCGACAGACTGTGGGATCAATACCTTATGCCACATTTATTGAAAGACAGAAGATCAAGTGGTTTGGCCATGTCGTTAGAATGCAAGACCATCACTGCCCTTACATCAAAGATAATCTGCGAGACCGAAAGGAAGTCCCAGAAGAAAATGGATTGACAACATCAAGGACATTGTACAATCACACGGAATGACACTATCCAGTGTTGCCCATCGGGTGCTGGAGCACAAATTATTCCTCCCCACGACGCTTGACGGCAGAAGTGAAAGATGATGATGATGATGATGATTGTTGCTTGTGCTAATGTCACTTAATTTCTTCAATGTCTCCATTACTCCATCTAGCCACTCTTCCTTGTCGTTCTCTCGCCTTGTATCCCAATGTTCTCAAGTAGAACGCTCTAGCTGCCAGTTGATCTTGTTCCATTTAATTGTTTGGTGTTCAGTAATCAGTGCTATCCCCACTTGTTCTTAGTTTCTCATTTGTTTCTCTATCTCTTCCAGCTGCGTTTCTTATGCATCTATCCCACATGATGAGATTTTACACCAGTGTGTTTCTAGAACTGTCCATGTCTGCCAAAGGTAACACAGTGATGAAACAAGTACAGCAAATCACTGGGTGTATAGTGGTTACCCAATACATGATACACATTTCTATTTCTGTCACTGGGTGTGTAGTGGTTACCCAATACATGATTCACATTTCTATTTCTGTCCCACCCAGTTGTTAAAGTTCTCTATCACAACTGTCACTTTAACTCCTTGCACCTATTATGTTATAATAATACAACTACTCTGGATGCAACTGCTTATTACTTAAAGCAAAGTAGAAAGAAAGTCACCATTGCTTAGAACAGAAAAAGTTAAGCTATTTCTTTGTTCTACTGATATCAGTTGCTGTGGACACATACAAAGGTGGCTTTTTTTCAGTTGCCGACATAGTACGCAATGGCTATTTTATTTTTTAAATTACTTTACCTCCAACAGACACCAGCTTTTCTAACCAAAAGATACATACTCTGATGTTAAATGCTCATACAGAAAGGAAGATTCATGGAAATGAAATCATATCAAAATGAAGATTCAAAGAAATAAAATCAGATGAAAAAGAAAGATCGGGGAAATGAAATCAGATGTGAAAGGAAGATTCAGGGAAATGAAAGATGTGAAAGGAAGATTCAGGGAAATGAAATCAGATGCTTAAGTTAAAGACTTAAGAATAACAAAGATCTTGTCCCTTATGGCAGTGTGCAGAACAGCATCAGGCAATACATGGGGGTGATGAAAGACCTCTTAACTGTAAAGGACAGACCGAGTTTATAGGAAAATGACAGATCTTCTAGGTTATGGCAGAAAGACAGACCTTCTAGGTTATGGGAGGAGGAAGGACCTATTAGGTTATGAGAGAAGAAAAGACCTTCTAGAAAGACATACCTTCTTGTTTATATGAACATTACATCTTCTAGATTATGGGATAAGGAAAGATTTTCTAAAAAGACATACCTAGTTTAAATGAAAATGACAGATCTTAAGATTATGAGAGAAAGAGAGACCTTCTAGGTTATGGGAGAAGGAAGGACCTATTAGGTTATGAGAGAAGGAAAGATCTTCTAGAAAGACATACCTTCTTGCTTATATGAAAATGACAAATCTTCTAGATTATATTAGAAGGAAGGACCTGCTAAGTTATGGAAGATAGATCTTCTAGGTTATGGGAGAAGGAAGGAAGGAAAGATAACAGCCTTTGCCTTACCAGGGTAGAGGACATCCTAACATTCTCAGATGTGAAACTATTCATTTAATACAATAAGGGCTTTATTTGGTTACAAAACATATTTTGCAGATAATCTGAAATGCAGCTGATTATATGCTCAACCAAAATACAGCAAACGCTTCTGGAATCCAAACTTCACAAAATAAAAAATTCTAGTATAAAACAAACACAAAATTCAGAACACATACATTTGCAGAAACAAATCCACAATGCTATTGCAAAACACAAATTTAAATCTACTAAACAGCAAAATCCAAAATGTTATAGGACAATTTAAAATGTTACTAAAAAGAAACTTAAATGTTCCATTCTATTACAGAAGGAACTTCTGCGATCAAAATGCTCCTGTATTTAAACAAAACATCAGATAGAATGATCAATAAAATATAGATTATTTTTCTCTTAGCCACAATATTGCTTTAATTCAGGATGCAAAGAAAGCATTAATTCATACAAGCAGTTCTTTCTTGGTTAAATTGAAATTGTAAAATATAGCAACAAATAAATATATCGTACATGTGAAAGCAAGCAAGTGCTATCTGTACACATATGTATACCACAAAAGTATATTTTAATGTGTCGAAACCACAAAAGTATATCTTAATGTATCAATCACAAAAACTGTTCGCATTCATTGTAAACACATTTGCAGGTAATAACTGTGCTGCAAATAAAATAAAAGAACAAACGATTGTACTGCTGCCAATAAGTGAGTGTATTTTATTTGTATTAGCCACTGTTTACAGGCAAGATGTAACTGGCATTGATAACTAAACCTTTCCGTTCAAACTGGCATTGATAACTAAACCTTTCCGTACATGCTCTTGTTTAACCGGCATTGATAACTAAACATTTCTGTTCATGCTCTTGTGTAACTGGCATTGATAACTAAACCTTTCCGTTCATGCTCTTGTGTAACTGGCATTGATAACTAAACCATCTTTCCATTCATGCTCTCGTGTAACGCATTGATAACTAAACCTTTCCGTTCATGCTCTTGTGTAACCGGCATTGATAACTAAACCTTTCTGTTCATGCTCTTGTGTAACAGGCATTGATAACTAAACATTTCCGTTCATGCTCTTGTGTAACTGGCATTGATAACTAAACCTTTCCGTTCATGCTCTTGTGTAACAGGCATTGATAACTAAATCTTTCCGTTCATGCTCTTGTGTAACTGGCATTGATAACTAAACTTTTCTGTTCATGCTCTTGTGTAACTGGTATTGATAACTAAATCTTTCCGTTCATGCTCTTGTGTAACTGGCATTGATAACTAAACCTTTCCGTTCATGCTCTTGTGTAACTGGCATTGATAACTAAACCTTTCCGTTCATGCTCTTGTGTAACTGGCATTGATAACTAAACTTTTCCGTTCATGCTCTTGTGTAACTGGCATTGATAACTAAATCTTTCCGTTCATGCTCTTGTGTAACTGGCATTGATAACTAAATCTTTCCGTTCATGCTCTTGTGTAACTGGTATTGATAACTAAATCTTTCCGTTCATGCTTAGAGTGCTATCTTCAAACAAGGGTGACTACAACACAGTGAACAGAATGATGAAGTTAAATGAGACTGACTATAATACAGTGTGTAGACTGATAAAATTAGATGAGGTTAATTACAGACACTATGTAGAACGGTACAGCTTGACAAAGATAACTACAAGACAGCATGCAGAATGATGAAGTTAAACGAGAGTGATGAAAAAAAAAAAAATGAAGTAAAACACATTATATGGCATATTGTTTGTAACTTTGGGAGACATATATAGCTATTCTGGCAAAATATAATCAAACACAATATCTACAGAAAAGTTAAAACAAGTGAAGGCATTAGGAGAACACTAGACAAAGACTCAGAAAATATAGTGTAGCATCAGAGAACACATCATCTACTCATCATCTTCTACACGTCACTAACTATCATTCTCAACAACTCGGAAGCACAAGGAGAGGCATACATAAATGCACCTTCTATCACCCACTGTATGAAAAGTATGTACAAATTCATGTATTAACATGTTCTTAATAAAACAAAATAATTATGTATAATATATTTAAACAGCAAGACTGCATAATGGACTGTCGTGTTTACAAAGAGGACTAGTTATCATTTCACACCACAATTAAAAACAATATATCAATATATAATAATAAAAACAATATCATGAATATTGAATAAAGGAATGGAGGAATACTATTGGGAAGTTGAGTTTTAAATTCTTTTTTGCACGCAGTTTCTATATCTTCCCACAAATGGTTAGCTTATATTCTTTCACACATGTTTATGTAGCTAAATATAAGTACTGTCTGCATACTTTCACAGTTTTGTCTCCACACATCATTATCTGAATGTACCATGAGAATTTATGAGCCATCAATGCAGTTGGAACCACTTCAGAAAGCCAGTGTTGATGCAAGGATAGTTCCTGTACCAATTAATTTTGGATGATGGCACAATCTGTCACATATACCGTAGTATAAATGCGCGCGCGCACACACATGCGTGTGTGCACGCACATCCGATATGTTTACAGCATGTTTTTCTTGCCTCTTATTTCATTGAATGTCTAGATCTTTCCATAATTTCTGCATGAGTGATTCTGCCACACCATTTTAGTCCTATTGTGAGCATGTACCGGTTAATGAATGAATGTAGTTTATGAGTAATTGATTTAGTCGTATTCCATGTTTCTGATTCATACAGCAGTATTGATCTGACATTACGGTTCAATAAGACTGACTGAAGGATTAACTCGATTGACCAATTGACGTCGCTACACCCAGGACACACTCAAATGTGCCCAAACATGCTCTGATGTTGGAGTACAACGATGCTGATGATGTGTGTTACATTCAAACAATTGACATTGATAGCATAAATTAAATTCCTTACATGCTGGCATATTTATTTAGCCAATGGCATTCACTAATTTTTTACAACAGTTACCAACATGGTTAGACACCGATGATTACCTATAGATTGTAATGTATGATGAGTTCCTACAACAAACATGTATGGCATATGATAACTTCAATGCATGTTAACACTGATATAGGCAATGTTATGTGTTAATTTCCTACAAGTTATGGACACTGGTGATGTATAATGAATTCATACAATAGACAATGATGGCATATGTTAAATTCCTTGCATATAGGCAATGGCATATTTTAATTTCCTGTAAGTTACCAAGATGGACACTGATGATAAATGATAAACTCCTGTAATAGACAATGATGGCATGTGTTAAATTCCTTGCATGTTTAAATCAGAAATAGGCAATGACATATGTTAATTTCCTACAACAATGACCAACTTGGACATATATATGCTGAAGATGTACAATGAATTACTACAAAATACCTAGTGGCATAAGATAATTCCTACAAGTTACCCACTTGGACACTGATGGGGTATGTTAAATTTCTATACATACAGAATATGGCATAATTGGTACAGTAGATGTTGATATGGACATACACATGTACAAAATGTACGAAAAGTTTTGCACTGAATATAAGCATGTCAAATGACTGATACAAAAGGCATGTACTGGTTCTCATGACAGGAGACTACAAATGAATGGACAACACTTGAAACTATTAAGTTTCACACTTTTTACAGTCTCACGAATGCTTGTTGTATTTCACACGCCTACATGTATCTTTACAAGACTATCTGTATTTCCTTTATTTATGGTCAAAGTGAAGATGGCGTAATGGTTAGTGCATGTGTCTACTGATACAGTGTCTCAGTGTTCAATCCCAGCAACAATCTTATGATTAGCTGTTTTTCCAACTTCTACAATTCTGCAGTTGACCCAGCCAATAAAATTGGACCAAATAGATTTATCTGGGATGGTCTTAAAAAAGTCTTAAAAGTCGAGCGGATCGACTTCACTGCCCTGGGTTTGATCCTATATGGCTCTGTCTCTTTCCGCAGGGTGACCTGCAGAAAGCACAAACTCCATAGCTCTGGTGACGACCTCCAGGAGCCTCTGAGAAAAATGCACTCGTGAACCGAAGGATGCGGGAAGTTTAAGTAACGGAACTGGTCAACCCATTTCATTATCCTGTGACATAGTAAATGTGAAAACCTACCAATTGACAGATTAATGGCATCACATGTGATTAGCTTGTCCTTGTCAGGCAACATGTGTCAGGCAACATGTACCAGGCAACATGTATCAGGCAACATGCTGCCAAATGAAGGTAAAATCCACCTGTAGACTCAGAATATGCTAATCTGCGTTATAACTTTGATCTGAATGAGCAAAGGACAGATCTCCTTGCCATTGTGACACACTGGAGATGTGCAGATGTGCGAGAGAATGAACAGGCTGATAGGCTGCTGCGGTTCCCGTAGGCGGTGAGCTAGATTATGACAAGGTCCATGTGGCGAAGGCTCTCTGGGGTCCAGTGGAATGTGCAGCAAAACTAAGGACCCAAATTAGGGGAGGCTGATTTTGGAAAACGTTCTGGAAGATGTCCAATACAGGGGAAATCCCAGGCACACATTTCATAAAACTGCCACTGATACATCAGCACGGGAATGCTTCACTGGCTACTGAAGAAGGGGATGGGGCATTTGTGGGATTGTCAAACTGCAATGATGTTGGTTCTTGTTTTCATGTTAGGGGCATGATGCCAGGCCCATATTTTGTTCTACCATGCAGCATTCGATGGATGATATGACAGTTTCATGCAGGCCAATGTGGTACACTGTGCTAGGCTTGTTTCACCAATCAACACTCAATGGATGATATGACAGTTTCATGCAGGCCAATGTGGCACACTGTGCTAGGCTTACACTGTTCTTGTTTCACCAAACAACACTTGACAGAGGATGAGGTCAATATCACATGGCAGTCTCACTTGCCAGAACTTTCTGGTACCATTTGTATGAGACTGGCTGACCCTAACAGTTTTGCTGACAATAGCACGAGAGTGGTTGGGCAAAGGCTCAATTCCTGGGCTTGCCACTCATGATGGGAGGGAAAGGCTGGACGTCTATTCCTCCATGCACTCAGCCTACTATAGTGACACATAGCAAGTTCCTGCTTCGAGACCTGTTTTTGTAGTTGTGGATGATTACAATCCACACATTTATTAAAAAGCCCACTGAGACCTCTACATCTGCAGGTATATGCTCTAGCCATTATGCCACCCCAGCTCCACAGCCAACTAGCAGCTATTACAATTTGTTATAACTACATATGTGTTTACATAACGAACATGTTCCAACTTTGCTGCTTCTCAAAGAAAAAGTTCAAGAACATTTGGTAATAATAGACATAAGGAAAGGAGGAAAATAAAAGAAACACAATTGCACACTACCCACAAACAATATCTGCAGCAAGACAGGCACAGGACAGAAGTCACATCAGATAATGCAGTTTTTGTTTCCTATTAGCACCAATCATTGTCACTGAAGACGGAGGTTTGTCATGTAGAAAAGATGAACATACTTTACAATATAAATATACATTTCTGAAACCAGAGACATCACTAATGGTCCTTTACTCTCCCTGTGGAGATTCTTCTTCAGGCACCTGGTCTGGGGCAACTAGTAGCTTGATGACTCTCCAGTCTCCTCTGTCATTTACATTTTGGTGAAGTCTGTGTTGCTGAAATGATTTGTTTCCCAGCTGTTTAATCTGAGAGGATTTGTTTCCCACCTGTTTAAGCTTCAATTATGTTTCCCAGCTGTTTAAGCTTCAATTATGTTTCCCAGCTGTTTAAGCTTCAATTATGTTTCCCACCTGTTTAAGCTTCAATTATGTTTCCCACCTGTTTAAGCTTCAATTATGTTTCCCACCTGTTTAAGCTTCAATTATGTTTCCCACCTGTTTAAGCTTCAATTATGTTTCTCAGCTGTTTAAGCTTCACTTATGTTTCCCAACTATTTAATCTTAAATTATTTTTTGATATTTGTTTCTCAGCTGTTTAAGCTTAAATTATTTTTAGATATTTGTTTCCCAACTGTTTAATCTTAAATTATTTTTTGATATTTGTTTCCCAGCTGTTTAACCTTAAATTATTTTTAGATATTTGTTTCTCAGCTGTTTAACCTTAAATTATGTTTTGATATTTGTTTCCCAGCTGTTTAAACTTTCCACACAATCTTTCTGTCCTCATCTTGTCTAGTATTTCCCCCACACAAGGCTACTTTCTCTATTCCATCTCCTCTAATGCTAAGTGCTATAAACTCTATGCAGTATATGAGTCTTTATGTGGACTAATTTCATAAACTGTATCAATTCTGTTCATATTTCTCTGGCTTCTTTATTTATTTGTTTTTGATGTCCTCTTTGGCTTTTGTGCGTGTTTTGCTTTCCTTGTAAGTTTAAATTTGCGGCAATTTACAGCAGGCTAATACACTCATGAATAAAATTATGCCTTAAACAGCATCTGTGCTCGTTGCTTTATGACAGCTTTTCACAGTTCAATTTTTATATCACATAGGACCTTCTCTGGTCGTAACTGTTTCCCAAACAATCTTACAGCAATCAAACTCTCTCTGGCTTAGGAAACGGAATGTCCTGGTGCTCATATATCTAAACTATGCCTTCAAATCAAGCTCATCCATTGGTTGTTTTTCATTACAGCGTCTGTACCATTGCTAACATGTGCCAGGAATATTTTTTCCACACTGAAGAATAAAGGCAGCTTGCTCAAGCAATCAACATTTAGTGTAGAGGTTATGATTTGATTTTAAAATCCCAAGCTTGCCAGGATCAAGCACACATCCCACAACACGTGAACCAGATATTATAAACCCTCGGGCACCCGTTTCTTGCACATCAATTATAAACTAGATTTTGGTGCCTTCAAAAATGAAGCACACATTAATATAACCTACATCCACACAACCCGTTCATATGTTTAAGCAACTAATACAGCCAAGCCACTCACATAATCAAATCAGCAATTCTCATAGCAAAGAAAGAGTAGCATGGTTAGAGCAAGGTCTACTTCAATCACGAATAAACTGGCAATTATGTACATGAAGCATTTCAATAGCTTGGCAAACAACAAAGGTACAAGAACAACAAAACATGCTGACACCAAAACCACACACGCTAAAATACCAAATTTAAGAACATAACAGCATACTTTTCAAACAAGAAAATTAAATAAATTAAGAAAATTGTGCAAACTGGCATGACTACTCTGGCACTATTTGGCCATTTGTTTCTTGAAAAGTCATCAAAATAATTACAATGTTTGCTAAGAATTCATCAAAATAATTACAATGTTTGCTAAGAATTCATCAAAATAATAACAATATTTCTAAGAAGTCATCAAAATAATAACAATGTTTCTAAGAAGTCATCAAAATAATTACAATGTTAGCATACTGACGATCTGAGGTACACGTTAAGGCAAACTTCTTTCTGTTCGAACTACACATAAATAATTATTAAAAATTCGCTTATCAGCAGAAGTTGTTAGGTGCAGTTGAAAGATTCTTACATATATTTTGTGAATGGTTTTCATGTGACCGCATTATTTCATATGTTCAGGATGACTTGTGATCACACACAGCCTTGTGCTAGACATCTGAAATACCTTTAACATACAGAAAAATTAGGGTAAATTAATGTGACCCAGTGACCTGCGACAGCACAGTGGCTAGATGCTACCTTGTGGACCCAGTGGTCACGAATATGAATCTGTATCCAGAGATTTGTAAAATAGACCTGGGCTTCCAAGTCGACCTAGCCTAAAATTGGTCCCAAGAAATGTCTAGGGAAGTGAAGGCGGCCAGCGTAACAATGACCACACAACCCACCAGGTGTTGACGGGTCTACACAAATATGGGTCTAGCACCGTATGTCCAGCGAGTCTTGTGGTATGTACAAGCAGGGTTCTTTACTCAAGTTTATTGTTTTACAGTGACATATGTCTAACAAACACATTTATATACGTATCAATAACTTTGCCCATAAAATTATTTATTCACATTTTGCCCATCAAATTATTTATGTCACATTTTGCTGAAAATGCTACACTAGTGTGCCATTAATCATCACATTTATAATCACACGACAATGATAACATTGTATTTAAAAAATTATGTTTGTCATGTCTGCTATTAAAATTGACATTGCCAGTTTGGTGCTGATTGATCAGCCTTCTCATTCACTTGGAGTGCTTTTAATTTCTGACCATGTAAGAGGAGAGTCTGGCGTATGATATCATAACTTCTAGCATGAATGGAAGTGAAGACATGTGTTTGACTGATCTTGTGATGAATATATGTGTGATTTATCTTGTGATGAAAATATGTTTGATTTATCTTCAGATGAACATATGTATTTGATTTAGCTCTGGGTGATTGTTTTAGTGGTTCTTCGAACAGTATAAACCCTTAGATATCAAGATTAGTGCTGTCAATGACAGTGGCAGTTTCCCCAAGCTTGTATGTTGCTTGTGTTGGCTATATGCTCTTGACACCTCTTGTAAGCCAGACAAATGCTTATCATATGGTCAGTTTGTTTTTTCTCTAAGCCATAAGAACAATCTAGCTATTCAGATTTTCACCCTTTTGAAGAGGTGCAACTCAAGTCTGTTTTGAGCTGTCTGTCTCTGCTCAAACATCATTGCAAACACATATACATATTGTTTACCCAGCTTTTACAAGGTGCTAATATAATTAATGATTACATCACAAATATACATGTGGTCAAAAGAATAACAGCACTCATTCTTAATCATCCTGCGTGCTGATGGAAGGTAGGGGCTTCAACCACTACACCGGTCAGTGGTGACTTAAACGATGACTTCTCAATCAGAAAGCAATGGCAAACTACTGAAGATAAACTTGCCTTGGGGTTCATTACCTGGGGTTAATTTTTAGAAGCTATCAAACATGCCAAAAAAATGAATAAAACTTTACATTACAAGGAACAATTACAGAGCATGGTTTTATTGTAAAATACAGGTAAACTTATTTACATGCCACTGAGGCATATTGGGAATATAGTTTGGCTTGTTTATGGCTCTCTGACCTGCACACAGGAAGTAATATGATTAGCATCACAGCAACTGCCTTTGTCTATCCCAGAGATAAAACTCTGGTACTCATTTTTGTCAAGCTGGGATTTGGCCTAGAAATTCCCTACTTCTGTGTTTTTCACTTTAGATTTGAACCCAGAATCCAGGGTCAGGAGGTCAGTAGATGAACCACCACCCTATGAGAGAGTTTTACTGCAAAGATAATACTGACAAAAATAGACCTCACAGAAATGGCCAAATAAAATGGGTTTAAATATTCATCCAAGTGGCACCAACATCACCTGCTGCTCGTAACGTTTCTTGTGACTATGCTATGGCAGCAAGATTTCACATTCTTGCTCAAACAAACAGCTTGCAATGCCTATAGCTACTGTACAGAACCTATGGCAGTGCAATTCTTATAATAACAAAATAACAACATTGAAACACTTGCAAGGATAAAATAATTGTATAATTCACCTTTTAAAACCATTATTAAAATGATATACTTGATACCAAATAGTGGAAAGAATACTGTATTTATGTTTAGAAGTCAATAATACAATCTTCAATTTAAAAGAACCACCATTACTTCGTTTGATTCCCTTTGTTGTTTGCAAAAATAATACTAGTTTAATATTGTTTATATTACTAATTAACTACAATTATAAGGTTATTCTTACTACACTGTAGGATAATGGTTAATATTATTTAATAAAAAGTTAACTGCATGTCCTTTATATGACATTGCAATCAACCCCAACATGTATTGGCTGTTTGTGATTTAATAGGTAATGTTAGTTCAGTGCTTACTGAACAGCCAACGCCTCATACCATTAAAATCAACGCAAAGCAATCTGCTACCAAATCACCCGTGAGTGGCGGGGAATTACAAAACTGCGAGTCTCACGATGCCTTATTCCACAGCACTGGTTTATTATTTACTAGATGGTGAAAGAAATAATACTAAACTTATTATTTACAAGAAGGTGAAAAAATAATAAACATATTCACTTGGAGCTTACATTACAATTAGAATTATTTATTTGAAGGAAAGGGTAATAGCTTACTTGCAGGTTTAATTTAGTTGCAATTTCTTTACAGAACGTTGCAGTAAGCCCCATCATTCTTTGGCAGTTTGTGATTTCTTGGCAAGTTTATTATGTTCAGTAGTTTGCCATTGCTTTCTATGGGTTTATATTGTATTATATACATACCATTGTATGAAAACCAATGCAAGGCAGTCTGCTGCCAAATTGCCTGCAGCTGTGTCTTGAACCCATCCGCAACCTCTTCACCAGAGTCAGTACTGGCAGGTTAGATAATTAAAATTCTTTCGTTGACAGGGGGTCGGCTAGAATGATTTAATAGAAGGTAAATGTGGGCCATGGTCAAACCGAAGCTGTCCAAATGATGCCACATGGACGACAAGGAGGAGTGCCATGGCATCAACAGCATGCACACAAGGAAGTATTGCAAACACTGATAGACTGAAGAAAACATCCCTGAATGAGATGACAATTAACTCTGTCACTACCAGACAAGTGTAACCAATTCTATAATAAACATTGTTTTCCTGCCCTTTATCCCAGATTGGGGCAAAAGCCAAAAACCAACTCATGCTAAGCCGTTCTATTTTTCTGTCTGCACATTTTCCCAATATTATTCCTGTCTCTAATTCTCTTCTCAATGTTTTTATTTTTAGGTATCCCTCTAATTTGTTTAATGTGTGTTCCAGAAGAAGAACTTTCATGTTATACTATTATCAGGTTTTCTCAATGTGTACGTTGTTTACTTGAAGGTAAGGAATTAGTTAAAATTATTTACTTCAAGGTAAAGTATTGGTTAAAATTATTCAAACACGAAGTATTGGTTAAACTTACTTGTTTTTATTGCATATCCTTTTTACAGGACATCACTGTCAACATCAGCATTTTACTACTGTTGATGTCATGGCAAGTTTTACAATCAGTAGTTTGCCATTTCTTTCTGAAAGACTTTTCCCCATACCAGTTTGTTAAAACTCAGCGCAATGCAGTCTGCTGCCAAATCAGCCGCAGCTGTCTTTCGAACGCAGGTAAGCGGGCTTACGAATCGCATCCATAAGCCCTTCGCCACAGAGACTGGCAAATTACTTACTAGAAGGTGAAACATTGGTAAAAAATTACTAGAAGGTGAAGTATTGGTTAAAATTACTTACTTCAAGGTATTGTATTGGTGAAAACTACTTACTTTGAGGTGAATTATTAGTTAAAATTCTTACAAGGTGAGTTGCTGGTTAAAACAGGTTATCAGAAGTCAATGGTAATGGCTACAATTATTTACTATAAAAATGGCACTAAATGAATACACAAAACACTGCCATCAAAGACTAATAAAACATGCTTTGATTTAGAACACACGTCAGGTGCTGGCTTAATATCAACACATTTTGAAGAAATAAAAGATACATTTTGAAAAATTACCAACATATACCAGGTAAAAATGTACCCTACTCAACAGGAACACTAACTGAACTGATTTCAAATTAAAATGTGAAAATGCAATAATCAAAACAGCTACAAAGAAAAAAAAAACAATGCAAATCTGTTGATCATTATGTGAGAAGTAATACAAGTTGGAAGCATGAATGGGGAAACAATATTGGGTGGATCCAACTGTTGCGAGTTGTAACTAAACATGCCATCTCCTATACTTAATGTTGTATAGAATTAGTTAAGGCGCAGCTGTATTGCATACAAGATTACAAACTGTTTTACTGTGAAACATAACAGGTGGTTTCAGAAAAACACTGTACATGGCTTGCATTTAATTTATATGTTAAATATTCTATGTCACCTTACATTCAACTAAGACAAACACGGATGTGCACTGCTATTCATAATCTCAAACTAAAAATTAAAGTATTAACTACACAATGTATCTGGTGCTAACTGTGGAATGAAATAGTAATCCGTTTGTATGTCATATAACGTGTGGATCCAAATAACTACAATATGTGTCAGAGATTATCTGTAGACAGAAATAATTATATGCATCAGAGACTATATGTAGGTTGAAATAATTATGTGTATCAGAGACTCTGTGTAGATCGAACTAATTACAATATGTATCAAAGATGATCTGTAAAGTGAAATAATTACAATTTGTAACAGAGATTATCTGTAAAGTGAAATAATTACAATGTGTATCAGAGATTATCTGTAAAGTAAAATAATTACAATTTGTAACAGATTATCTGTAAAGTGAAATTACAATATGTATTGGAGATTATCTGTAGACTTTAACTCTAAGCTAATCAATACCTGTGTGCTATTTGTAAAATTAAATGTCAATTATATGTTACACTCTTTGTAAAAAGAAATATTTATTTATTATACTATTTGAAGAAAGAAATGTTAGCAAGGTACAAGAGGAACATGATGAGATGAGATGAGATGAATGTTAGCTAAACATCCCATCAGACTATTTATTGAATGAATATTAATTATATGTCATGCTATTTGTAGAATGACATGTTAATTATACATGATATTATCTGTAGATTAAAACGTTAATTATATGTGATACTAACTATAGAATCAAATATTAATTATAGTTACCCTATCTGTACAACATAAGCTAATTACACAATATATCCCACACTTTCTGTAGAACAAAATAATTGTAAAATATCACCTTAGACTACGTGTTGGCTGAAATATAAATCTAAAACAATGTATTCCCTTAGTGAAATTCAATACGAAAGTCACAAACAATACGGTTTGCTCTTGATGAGATGCAGTGAAATATGCCAGGCAATAAATCGTGTAACATATTGTCTATGACTTCTGTAATTAAAATATGAATGAGTTGTAAAATGAAATATTAATAATGCAATGTATCTCAGACTGAGACATGTCCTTGGCACAAAGTTAGAGCACCTGCCTCCTACCATGAACAGCCAGGACTCAATGCCCTGAGAAGTCTCACTAGTCCAGGTGTTTTAATTAAGACAATGTTTTAGTATATACATTTATGACAAAATAAAAGCAAAAATTATAAGGTGCTTCTACACTGCAATGTAGAAGAGGAAAGACTATGTAACGAATGTAGGCTGCATGTGGACTGACATATTCATTACATGATGTATCTGCAAATAAGGCTTCTTTCAACTCCTTGAATTATTTCTTTCTTGTAACATATCACTCATACCAACCTTACAATGCATGTGCTTATTGTTCCTTCAATGTAATACACATCTTTCACACTAACCTTAAATGCACTAATTATTCCTTCAATGTAATACACATCTTTCACACAAACCTTTACAATGCACTGATTATTCCCTCACATCAACCTTACAATGCACTAATCATTCCTTCACTAACACACATCCCTCGTACAAACCTTAAACGCACTAATTATTCCACCATTTTAACACACATCCTTCACACTAACCTTACAATGTACCAATTATGCCTTCACTAATCCACACAACACATACAAACCTATACAATGCACTAATTATTCCTTCACTAACATACATCCCTCACACCAACCTTACAATGCATTAATTATTCCACTAATTTAGCACACATCGCAGACACCAACCTAACAATGCACAAATTATTCCTTCAATGTAATACACATCCTTAACATTATCTTTACAATGCACTAATTACTCCATCACTGTAATACACACCCCTGACACCAAACTCAGACACAGCTCTCAGCTCACAGCTCTAATGATTCCTTCAGTGTAAAGCACATCATGCACACCAATCTTACCCTGCTCTAATTACTCCACTGACACACATCCCTGACACCAAGTTCCAACTGTTGCATAATAAACAAGAAATACACTGCTGACTCACTCACAGGCACATGATGATAATTAATGCAGTGTGTACAACAGATGAGCATTGTGTAGAACAAGAAACTGTTTAAGAGTGAACAAAACAAACTGTTGGATCCACTTTCAGCCTCAACTGCCGGTATGTGGAACATCTTTAGATTAATGGCTGGATCATTCTATTGTCATGGCTGAATCATGTCTCATATTAATAATGACTGGGCTGTCTTTATATGAATGGATTGAACCGATTTAATGAATGAAAGTGTTGTAAGTTTTCATATTAATGGAATAATTATTTATATGTTAGTGTGGATTGTCTTTACATTCATGACAGCTTTGTACTGATCATGTTATGTCATGTTATAATGATCAACATCCCCGCACCCTGGATATTCCCATAGGTGCCGAGTCCTCCAACACAGCAGCCATCTCAGAGTATCTCTACATGAGGAGTTGGTTATAGTGTCTCCTCTCTAGCCCTCGAAGATGCCACTGAGTGCTTGGCCAGGCTAAGTGCTGATCATGTTCTTATTAATGACGGTGTGTGTCTTTATTATAATAATAACAGTATGCTTCCAGTCATCTTTATATGCATGGATAAATCATTTTTATACTACTATCACATTTGTCATACATTAATAATAATAGATCATACATCATCCTTGTAATAATGATAGAATGGCTTAATCATATTAACGATAGTACAGCTGAATCATATTTACATTAATGACAGTATGTTGGCTAGTATTAACAGGGTAAAAATTAAAACTATATATTGCATATGTTACAGCATTCAGTCAGAGGTCAAACTAGAATACATCTGCTCCGGAGCCACTCTGCTGAGACTGGGTGATGATTTCTGCTCTCCTCCGCTGGCTTTTTCTCAGCGCGTCTGCTCTACGATATGGTTCGTTTTTAAGATCTGCCATAGAACATGCCACACAAAAAATGTGAGTGGTTTAGAACAAGAATAAGAAAGCAATTTTATGGCTGAAACTGTCATAGGAGCATGCAGCTAAAAACATCATAATTAAGTGTCTTGCCAACTGGCTTGTGTAATCATGCTAATCCACACCTTGTGACCTTCAAAAGCATGTATCGAGTCATGTGTAAGCCCCCTTCAGTGCTATAGCACAAGCTTTCAAGAATGTTCTCTTGCTGTCTTCCCCTATCTCTTTCCATACATCTATCTGTCCAGTTGCCAAAATATGTTCCAGTGTTTGTTTTCTCATAATGTGGCCAACAAATTATGACTGCCTCTTTTAGATGTTTGTGATACGTTGTTATTGTGTTTTAGCCTCTTTAAAACGATTTAGGTTACTCATTTTGGCTGTGCTAGCAATGTTCAGTAAAAGCACATCTCTGAAGCTTCTAGTGACTTTTCTGCTTAATTGTCTAGGCTGTCCACCCATATGTTAATACAGGTTCTATGTACCATACACACATTCTATTTATAGCTTCCAATGATAAGAAATTACTGCATAAGGTGTTCGTTTATAAAATGTTCTTTTTCTCTCCATCTGATATTATTCACATGCCTAAGTATTTGAACTTCTCAACTTGCCAAAAATTGCACCATTTACTTTAAATGTACATTTAGGTCAGATCTATTTCTTTGACATTATATTACCACGTGAATCACATCACACTCACTGGCACCTGGTCATCTTGACAGATGATAGTTTGTTACATTGTGCTTTTAAAAAAAAAGGCACAACTACAACCCATGGCGGTGAGACCAGGAATGGAATTATAGCTCAGGATAGCACAAAGCCTGGGCTGAATTATAGACACCACGTGTTGCCCATGCAGCATGATACCTCTCTGAGCCTGCCTAGTTTACTCCAGAGGAAAGGTAACACCAATACATCTGGAACAAGACAAGCTGCGGAAACTGCCAGATCAAAAAGCAATGCTCTAACTGTCCACATGTAGGAGCCTTTCCTCACACTAGGGTATGGGTATTCATTCACAAGCTATGTGAATGACATATACAACATATAATTGTATGGATGCGAATGCAAAAGTTAAAACACATAGTCACAGATATTGTTCCATTATTTCAGTTAAAGTATTATTCATTTATTCACCTCATATGATCCATAACTCTGCAGTGTGCACCTGACGAGATACAGCAAAAATATGCCAGGCAATAAATCGTGCAACATATTGTTGTTGGCTTCTGTGTTTGAATTCACTAAGGGAATATATGTGTTTCGTAGGTGCAAAAAATGGCAGTTTGGTTGGTTGCTGCATCCTCTCCAAAACTGAGATTGAAATCTGAAGCATTGCCACTCAGGTTGTGCAAGCCCTACAAGGCTTTGCATCAACTAGAGAGAGGCTAGGGTACAGACTTCTCACCCGACCCAGTGCCGAAGTACCATCTCCAAGGGGATTGTTACAGAGCTCTCCCTCCCCTCTCCAATCCCAGAAACCAGTGGGGTGTGCAAGACTGGTACTGGAACTTCACATCTGTGAACAGGTGTACTAAAATGGCACCAGGTCAGGATTTCTGTGGACAGGTGTACTAAGATGGCACCAGGTCAGGATGTCTGTGGACAGGTGTACTTGGATGGCACCAGGTCAGGATTTCTGTGGACAGGTGTACTAGGATGGCACAAGGTCAGGATTCAACACTGCCCATGTTAACTGGCTAGGATTGTGTCTAAGTTGGTTTGGTAATGTGCCACCGGTTTGAGGTATTTTTACACAGTCACAGACTAGGACTGTGTCTAGGTTGGTAATGTACCTTCCACGGGTTTGAGATATTTCACTGTCAACAGACTTCAACTCAAAGCCCAGTGGAAACAGACATTAACTAATAATAAGACAGTTGACATAATTAGAGGCTGTAATAGCTATAATAAACTGCAGAGCTTGGTGGCAACTGACAATATTGAGGGGAAAGCAACAAGGGGGGAAGGTGGAGAAGTAAATACCTGGATGGCTTAGCTACATGGCATAACAAAGGCAATAATACAGAGCTGATCTACAACTATGGGGATTGAGTGAGATGGCAAAACATGACCGCCCACGCTTATCACTGAGCTGATCTACAACTATGATGATTGAGTGAGATGGCAAAACATGACCGCCCACGCTTATCACTGAGCTGATCTACAACTATGGGGATTGAGTGAGACGGCAAAACATGACCGTCCACGCTTATCACAGAGCTGATCTACAAATATGGGGATTGAGTGAGATGGCAAAACATGACCGCCCACACTTATCACAGAGCTGATCTACAACTATGGGGATTGAGTGAGATGGCAAAACATGACCGTCCACGCTTATCACAGAGCTGATCTACAAATATGGGGATTGAGTGAGATGGCAAAACATGACCGCCCACACTTATCACAGAGCTGATCTACAAATATGGGGATTGAGTGAGATGGCAAAACATGACCGCCCACACTTATCACAGAGCTGATCTACAAATATGGGGATTGAGTGAGATGGCAAAACATGACCGCCCACACTTATCACAGAGCTGATCTACAACTATGGTGATTGAGTGAGATGGCAAAACATGACCGCCCACACTTATCACAGAGCTGATCTACAACTATGGTGATTGAGTGAGATGGCAAAACATGACCGCCCACACTTATCACAGAGCTGATCTACAAATATGGGGATTGAGTGAGATGGCAAAACATGACCGCCCACACTTATCACAGAGCTGATCTACAACTATGGGGATTGAGTGAGATGGCAAAACATGACAGCCCACACTTATCACAGAGCTGATCTACAACTATGGGGATTGAGTGAGATGGCAAAACATGACCGCCCACACTTATCACAGAGCTGATCTACAACTATGGGGATTGAGTGAGATGGCAAAACATGACCGTCCACGCTTATCATAGAGCTGATATACAAATATGGGGATTGAGTGAGATGGCAAAACATGACCGCCCACACTTATCACAGAGCTGATCTACAACTATGGTGATTGAGTGAGATGGCAAAACATGACCGCCCACACTTATCACAGAGCTGATCTACAAATATGGGGATTGAGTGAAACATGACCGCCCACACTTATCACAGAGCTGATCTACAACTATGGGGATTGAGTGAGATGGCAAAACATGACAGCCCACACTTATCACAGAGCTGATCTACAACTATGGGGATTGAGTGAGATGGCAAAACATGACCGCCCACACTTATCACAGAGCTGATCTACAACTATGGGGATTGAGTGAGATGGCAAAACATGACCGTCCACGCTTATCATAGAGCTGATCTACAAATATGGGGATTGAGTGAGATGGCAAAACATGACCGCCCACACTTATCACAGAGCTGATCTACAACTATGGTGATTGAGTGAGATGGCAAAACATGACCGCCCACACTTATCACAGAGCTGATCTACAACTATGGTGATTGAGTGAGATGGCAAAACATGACCGCCCACACTTATCACAGAGCTGATCTACAAATATGGGGATTGAGTGAGATGGCAAAACATGACCGCCAACACTTATTACAGAGCTGATCTACAACTATGGTGATCGAGTGAGATGGCAAAACATGACCGCCCACGCTTATCACAGAGCTGATCTACAACTATAGGGATTGAGTGAGATGGCAAAACATGACCGCCCACACTTATCACAGAGCTGATCTACAACTATGGGGATTGAGTGAGATGGCAAAACATGACCGTCCACACTTATCACAGAGCTGATCTACAACTATGAGGATTGAGTGAGATGGCAAAACATGACTGCCCACACTTATCACAGAGCTGATCTACAACTATGGGGATTGAGTGAGATGGCAAAACATGACTGCCCACACTTATCACAGAGCTGATCTACAACTATGTGGATTGAGTGAGATGGCAAAACATGACCGCCTACACTTATCACAGAGCTGATCTACAACTATGAGGATTGAGTGAGATGGCAAAACATGACTGCCCACACTTATCACAGAGCTGATCTACAACTATGGGGATTGAGTACTTGGTGTGATGAAGCTGGGGCAATGGTCAACCCAACAAAGGCAACAGTGACTTGGTTCTCGTTGAATAATCATATGGTCAACAATCCAACACCAACTGTAATGCTGTGTTCAGAGACGGTGGAAAGAACGCAGGCAATGAATTACCTGGGGATACGGTTTGATCGAAGCCTTGCTTATAATGTGCACATAGACCAGGTGATAACAAAGGCCAAGCGGGGTTTGGCAGCGATGCGGGTGATGGCGGCAGCAAACTGTGAGCAGCGCCATCTATGTCTTCTGTACGAGGGGCTGGTCATGTCTGTTTTGGAGTATGCAATGGCAATCCTTACTCTTAGCCATAAGCAGATAGAAAGGATGGAAAGGATACAGAATGAAGCTATGCGCATTATTCTTGGATGTACAAGAGATACAGCATGCAGGGCGATGCGCTACCTTCTTGATTTTCCAACCATTGAAGAGAGAATGCAAGTTTGCAGGGCACGCGCCTACCTCAGAATTAACGCAAACACACAGCATCCACTGCATAGTGAAATTAGGAAGGTGAAGGGCAGCAGGTTAAAAAGAGGACGGTCGTGGATGGGTCAAGCCGAAGACATTCTTCAACAGGTGTGTTCACTTGAGGACTTAGAACCTGGCGAGGAGTGGGTGCAAGTGCCAACAGACTTCTGCACATCCTTTTCAGTTTGCATCCAACTAGATAGAAAATGCAGACAAGAAAATCCGGCTGCTGTGGAGGCTGAAGTACAAGCGTTGATTTTCGAGAATTCGCTAGACAGTGACGCGGTCATCTACACAGATGGGTCGGTCGTCCGACATGTGAGAAGCTCATGGGCCTTTACAGCTCGGGCCGGAGGGAGAATTGTGAAGGAGGACTCTGGTGCTTTCACTGAAACCACAAGTAGCCTGACCATGGAAGTCATGGCAGTAAGTAAAGCAATAACATGGCTCGAGACACAGACATTCACTAGGGCTTGTTTCCTTAGCGACTCAATGAACATGATCAAGAGGATAGAGGAGGGGTCGATCCGAAGAGAATGGTTGCTGCCTCTGAAGCGGTCTCGGCTGGCAAAGATTAGTTTCATCTTCGTGCCAGGGCATGCGGGAGTACAAGGAAATGAGCGGGCTGACAAGCTCGCAGGTGAGGCTACTGTGGAGGGCGGACGCGCCATGGACCAGGCTGACATTCTGATTGCTCTACGAGAAGTGAGACTTTTGCAAGAACCAAGTGATGACTGTGAATCTACAACAATGGCCAGACTGCGAGAGCAGCAAATTAAAAGAGGGGTGGCCAAACAAGAACACTACGCAGGAAGCCAAAGAAGATTGATAAACCAACACAGAACTGGCGTCGTTAGCCGCTACACGCTGCGGGATTTGCTGAGGAGGGGATCCGAGCACTTATGGACTGAATGGTCCGATGTGCAAAGAGGATGATCTGTCGACTAACTAACTAACTAACTTATCGACATGACACACAATGGTGATTATGATTAATTGCTGCCATATTGAGCAACAGGAAAGATGTCAACACTCAAGTCAACCATCCTGTCTCTCTCGGATGTGTGTGTGTGGGTGCGGGATGTTTGGTTTGGGGGGGGGGGGGGAGAGATTGTGTGTGTGTGGAGAGAGGTGTAAGTGGGGGATGTGTGGGTGGGTCCAGGTTTTGTGTGTGGGTAGGTGCAGGATGTGTGAGTTGGCGGGAATATGTGTGTGTGGTGGGGGATGTGTGTTTGGCTGGGAGGTTGGGGGTGTGTGGGAGGGTGGTGGAGGATATGTGGGTGGGTGAGTGTTGGTAGGTTATGGGATGGGTGGAGGATGTGTGTGTGGGTGGGGAGATGTGTGAAGGTGGGAGATGTGTGGGTGGGTGCATGCATGTGTGACTGGGTTTGTGTGGGGTGGGTGGGGGTGTGTGTAGGGGGATGTGTGGGGGGATGTGTGGCGGGTGGGTGGGTGGAGCATGTGTGGGAGGGTGAGTGTGTGTAGGTTGGGAAGTGGGGGAATGTGTGTGTGTGTGGGTGTGGGAGATTGTGTGGGTGGGGGGATGTGTGTAAGTGGGGGATGAGTGGGTGGGTCTGGGTTTTGTGTGTCGGTAGGTGTGGGATGTGTAAGTTGGCAGGAATATGTGTGTGTGGGTGGGGGTATGTATGGTTGGGGGATGTGTGTTTGGCTGGGTGGTTGGGGGTGTGTGGGTGGGTGGTTGGTGGAAGATATGTGAGTTTGTGAGTGTTGGTAGGTTATGGGATGGGTGGAGGATGTGTGTGTGTGTGGGTGGGGAGATGTGTGAAGGTGGCGGGATGTGTGGGTGGGTGATGGGTGGGTGGATGCATGCATGTGTGTCTGGGTTTGTGTGTGGGTGGGTGGGGTATGTGTGTTGGGAGATGTGTGGTGGATGAGAGATGTGTGTTTGTGTGTGGGTGTGGATGGGTGGATGGATGGGGGCATGTATGTGCCTGGGGGTATGTGTGTGGTTGGGTAGTGGATGTGTGTGTGGGGGATGCGCGGATGGGTATGGATGAGTGAGTGGGGGATTTGTCTCATAACATGGTAACATGCATTGTTTATGTTTACAACATTCATTTGACAATGTTTTTTTCTCCTATGTGAATGTACTATGCACTGATGAACGAAAGATGATTGGAAGGGCCGAATGTTAGACGGGCCTGCGTGCCCAATTTGTTACCCTTTGAAAATAAAGTCTGTTCGTTTGTTCGTTCTCACTATGGTCATTCATCTTTTATTCTAGAAAATTCCCAACGCCTCCATGCAGGTTTCATTAAATGTCAAGAAATCAACTTACCTAAGAGAATATCTTCGAGAGCTCCATGGTACATATCATCCTGTTTCAACAATCTTCTCTTTTCCTTCACCTCACGATTTCTGTTCTTCAACTCGCTGACCATCGCCTCCTACAACAGCAACAACAAGTGATTGCAGTTTGCTTCATTCATTGTATGCAACCTCAAACAACAAAAACAATCAAATACAGAGGGTCTAAACGTGCAGGGAATGAAAAAGGAGTAAATGAAAGAAACAAACATAAGAAAAGACAAGTTAAATATTTTAGTCACATTAAAAGACATAGCACTCCTGTCAAAACCATTGTCATCATCTTCCACTTTTGCCTTCAAGCGTCTTGGGGAGGAAAAGTTGTTGTCAAAACCATACTAGAGGGAACAGATGAAGGCAGGCAAGCAAGAGGCTGACAGCGATATGAGTGGGAAGATAACATCAAGAGATGGAGAACAGCAGCCTGTCTGTGTGTACAACAAGGGCAAGAGATAAGAGTGCCAGAGATCCACTGCAGCCAGCCTTCAATGTGGAGACAGCACCTGAATAACTGATTGATGTAACCTCAATACCACATTATTACGAGCACATTTGATGGTAGAAAAAAAAAGAACTACATCCAACAATTAACTCCCCAGTCTTCTTCTTCTGCGTTCATCCGGAGTTTTTTTTTCCGGACATGATTGCATTGTTTACAGCAGAGCTGCGTTCTTGCGCCGTTAGGCCGACACATCCGACTTCTGCTGGCATTTGTTGACCGGGTTAACCTTGCCGGTCTCCTCAGTCTCACATGGACAATTCGCATAATATGAACAAATTACATATTCCTTTCTTCATGTGCCAACAGTCATAAGCAACGCTGACTCTCCACAGCCCTTATTCTCTGTGTTATAAATTCATTTACTAATTTATGTCCCTGTTATGGCCCAAAAGGCCTAGAGTCGCCTTTCTCTTGTCCTCTCAAGTTTGCCAGATGTGACTAACTGTTCAATGTACTGCTCCTCATAATGTGCCCAACACATGTTGACTGTCTACACCTGATTTCTTTAATCAGTTTACAGTGTTTGTATGTTTCCTGAAGGACTGCTTTGTTTGACTTTTGTCCCATCCATGGTATTCTTTGGGTTTTCCTCAAAAACCACATTTACGTTGCCATTAAATGTTTCACTGCCTATTTGTTTATTATTGTCCATGTTTCACATACATACAACAGTACAGATTCTATATAGCACTTTTTTAAGATGGGCAGAATGTCTGATGGGCCTGCACACCCAATTCTTTTCACCCTTTGAAAATAAAGTTTGTTTATTTGCTCTCACCGCAATTGATAATTTTTTATTGGTGAATATGTTTTTCATCTTCCAAAAGGCTACTTTTGCCATGGCGATTCTGTTTAAGAATTTTCCTATTTACTTGGATGTTAAATTGTATCTGCAATAATTTTCTTCTTGTTCTTTATGCCAGTTCTGATCTTTGCCCTCTATGCAATATATTCAGCGGCGACGTGCTCCCAATGTGCATTATCAATGCCTGTATCAATCATGTCCCGCTTACACACATCTTTGTATCGTAGTAGAGGCCGACCCTGAGATCTCTTCCCCATCTGTAATTCACCCAAAAAAAATGCCCTTTGGTATTCTACCATCATCCATCCACCTAACATGTCCTATCCATCTAAGTCTACGAAAACTGAGCATGGAACAAACCGTCACACAACCTGATCTTTCCAATACTTCAGTATTTGTGTTCCATGACTCTGGCGATCGAGTGAGATGGCAAAACATGACCGCCCACGCTTATCGGCATGGCATATGATGGATGGATGGATGGATGGAGTATTTGTGATTTTACCAAGCCACTTAATACCAAGTATTCTTCGCAGACACCTCATATGAAAGCTGTTTAAACATTTCTCTTGGTGTAAGTTGACCAGGCTTCGCTGCCATAAAGAAGAGTACTAAGGATACAGGCTTGATATACCACAACTTTCAAACACAGATACACAATAAACATAAGTACACGTTCTTGTGATGACAAGCTGGCAGAATACAAACAAAAGTACACGTTCTTAAAAACATATCATCTTAAACTTCCCCCTTGAGAAAACATTACATGAATTCTTGTTTCCCCTCTGTACAAATGTAATAACTAAAATTGCCTTCAAACAGACTCCACTGAAACTACAATATTCAACAAGTAAACAAACCTGAGTCATTTTCTTGTCCTTCTTCTTGGTGGGTTGTACTTCAGGTTCCAACATGCCATGCTCCAATTTCTTCCTCTTCTCGTTGTCCAGCAGGGCTTGCTGAAGTAAACAAGTCATACTACAAAGTGACCAACCAGTTATAGCAATGATTCAAAGTAAGGTATTCCCCTTGTGAGTTTAAACAAAGAAGTCAGTAACAATATGTTGACCGACATATTTTGCTGCATCTCAACCTGGACGTACTGTAGAATTCAATATCTTATGAAGTGAATAGATATTCCCCTTTTCATGCTGAAATACACAATTCACACAGTCATTGATACTGTTAAAGTGTAGAGTGTTATCCCCATTGTAAGCACAGTTTCACTGCTGAGTTAACCTGTCTGCACAATGCTGGTTTTACACACATAATCATGGAAAAGGTAAAAGACCTATTCTGTACACTTTAAGACATATGGTGCTACATCCATATTTTTCTAGACCTATCTGGTGATCGAGTGAGATGGCAGAACATGACCGCCCACACTTATCGGCATGGCAAATGATGGATTGATGGATGGATGGATCCGCCCTCCATGGGTGATGTGATCAAGGTCATGACAGTCACATGTACTTCCCAAGACTCCCTTGTACTTTCCTGGTACCCATTTCAGGCTAGGAACTTGGGTAAACTCTCAAACTCTACCTTGTAGCAACTTCAAACCCATGATCACAGTTGGTTTCGGCAGGCTGGCGTCTAGTCACTACACGACCATGTCTCCCCTAACAGCGGAAGCTTCAAGGAATTTAAGTTCAGTGTTCATTTATTGTTAGTTGAGTGCAATATGCAAATCACCTTTTCTTAGTTGACCACACTGCCATAATTTAACAGACGTTGGACAAGAGACAAAGTTAGGTTTTTTTATGGCCTGTCAATGGTGACAATAAATGAACACTCAAACCTCTTGAAGCATCCACCATCAAGCATCTAAAACCATTGTTGTGCAGACAGAAAGACTCAGTAGTGAATCTGTGATTACCAAGGTGATAACAGATGCTCTCCATTCAAACAGTATCAGTTATCATACGCTCTGTGTATTTCAGTCTGGAAAGGGACTTATCTATTCACATCATCTGATGTCTAACCCTGCAGCGTGTGCCTAATGAGATGCTGTGAAATATGCTAGGCAACACATCTTGCAAACTAATCTTTATGGCTTATTTGTTTAAACATCTCAAGACAGACAACAGAATGACATATGCATAGACAATATGCATACCTGTATATTTATAACATCAGAATCGAGTTCAATAACTTCTTCATTATTCTTCTTCCATCCTGAAAAGAACACTGATTGTGCTTTATCTATTTAAAACGTTGTGATGTCTCCAACTTTTGACCGACCCATCCAACTTCAGGGAAATCTGAACTCTACTTCCTTTAAAACATTAGCAAGCTCATCAACCCTGGACGTCCACTTGTCTAAAATTACTGCTCCCCAACAGGACAGACAGCATTGCCCAGACAGCCTTGCCCAGCCTAACTTTCACAGTATACTCCCAATGTCCAAGACACCAATCACGTCCACTTGTCTCCACTTACTGCTCCCCGACAGTACAGACATCAGACATGTTAGACAGCATTGCCCCAATGTCAAAGATACCAATCATGTCCTTATCATTGTTTAGTCCATCTGACTACTGCCAGGCACACCTTACCACTATTGTTTTCAACCAGATGTATCTTCTTCTACACATCTATACTTTTCCATGATGGCTTGAAAGCACTCCAGTTCTTTCTTTTGGACATAGGGTTCAACCCCACTCTCGTTCTTACACATCTAGATCAATGTGGCGGGTTCAATCCCAACATCGGTCAGTTGGACTAAAATGTTGACTTCTCGTCCTTGACTTGGGGACGCAAATTACAAGTAGCTCTGAAGTCGGAGCAGGTTCACCTGATGGCAAGGGACACTGGTATTAAGGAAAGCTAATCCACATGAAAAATCATTCCAGGATACCAGGTGCAGTAATATGTGTACGGACTATGCATGAGCTCAAAGTGAGCAGGAGAAAACACACACACACACATACTAATGATAACTTTGTTACTATCAACAAATCTGTAAACATGGAAGAAAACAAATCTCATCTGACAAACCTTGAAACTGTTCACAAATCTGACAATCTGTGAGAAAAACTGGGCAGGGGATATGCTTCGTGGGTTTTCTCCATAGAACTCGACCACTTTCTTGTAGGAATCCTGCAGCCAGAAATGAAATTACTAAAATAAATGGTGCACAACTGCATGGGATTGGTAGAAAGAAGCATATGAACATTATCTCACATGAGCAATGAATTTTATGAAACATAATAATATTAAAGACACTAAATTACCAATACTCAATTAAAAAAAACATATATATATATCCACTGAAGGGAAAATATATTGATAATTGACTGAAGGAAAAATATAATCAGCACACCTCAAAGTTACTCAGCACCCAAGAGAAGAAATAAACAAACATAAATATAATCATATTTTTCATTATATTTTCACCTGGGCGGTTTTGACATCTCCCAAAAGCTTCTTAAATTTGTCTTCCGCATTTGACAGAAAATCCTTGAGAATCAATGGATAATCACGAGAGTCCTTCCGCAACAGTGACTCCCGCTTGGTGAGCTCCATTCCACGTTCAAGTTCGTGAATGTCTGTGCTGATATTCTCCATAGAAACTGAATGAAACAAATGCAAATGATAGAATATCCGGGGGTCAATAGATAATATATAAACCTGAAAAACACACTCACCATAACACCATCATACAGTGACTTTACATACAACTGTTTAATCAGTTCTCTGGTTCAGTGCCCCATAAAAACTGACATTGATATCACAGCCTTTAATAGTTTGTGATGAATTGATACGATAGCACTTTGTTCCAGCAAAACATTGGTTATAAACACTCTAGATTAATTCCATACTGCATCTCTCCTTGTGGAACCAGACTTAAATGCAAACTCACGCATCCTTAAAGATGTTTCATTATGTCCACATAAGATGTTTGTAGGAGAGATGTGTCTATGCTTGGTACCCACACATGTCACATATTTCCATTTGTAACTTGACTTAGTATACATTGACAATTGGAGACAATGCTCTGGTGACTTGAGTACCAGCTTGCCACTTCAAAGCTGCTGTGATCACTGCCACTTCTATATTTGGGGTTGTAGACCTACAGATTAGAACACAAGCCATGTCCCAAAACCAACTCAAGCCATGTCCTAAATCCATCACAAGTTATGTCCCAAAACCAACACAAGCCATGTTCCAAAACCATCAGAAGTTATGTCCCAAAACCAACACGAGCCATGTCCCAAAACCATCACAAGGCATGTCCCAAAACCAACACAAGCCATGTCCCAAAACCAACTCAAGCCATGTCCCAAAACCAACTCAAGCCATGTCCCAAAACCAACACAAGCTATGTCCCAAAACCATCTCAAGCTATGTCCCAAAGCCAACACAAGCCATGTTCCAAAACCATCTCAAGCTATGTCCCAAAGCCAACACAAGCCATGTCCCAAAACCATCACAAGGCATGTCCCAAAACCAACACAAGCCATGTCCCAAAACCAACTCAAGCCATGTCCCAAAACCAACTCAAGCTATGTCCCAAAGCCAACACAAGCTATGTCCCAAAACCATCTCAAGCTATGTCCCAAAGCCAACACAAGCTATGTCCCAAAACCATCTCAAGCTATGTCCCAAAGCCAACACAAGCTATGGAGCCTATAGCTGGACTGCTGAAACATAACTGAGAAACTATAGTGCCACAACACACGTCAGAATTCAAGTATGGAAAGATTATATTACAGAATGTAAAAATCATGTCACATAAATGAAGGGAAAACAATCAACATACCAACGGCTGCCTTGTCCAAAAACCGCAGCTCTGAATCAAAGTTCAGGAGATCAGGGAATTTGTCTTGCACAGTCATGGCCAGGAAATGCATCAAGGTCGTCTTCTTGTCGCCAGACTTTGTGTCCACCAACTAAAAGTGTACAACAAATTGATTACAGCATATTACAATATTCATGACGCTGTAAATAATGACCTCAGGAATTAAATAAATCAATCACGTGCCATGCCAGAAAGTGTGGGCAGTCATGACTCGCCATTTCACACGATCACCAGAGTCATGGATCAGCTCAGTGTTCCTGTCTCGACCATGCCATGTGGCCAAATCATCCAGGTATTTACTTCTCGGTCTTCCCCTTGGTCTGTTCCCTTCAATCTTGCCAGTTGTCACCAAGTTCTCCAATTCATTTCTTCTCATATGTCCAAAATATTTTGACTGTCTACGTGTAATTTCTATAATCAATTTATGATTTTCATTTGTCTGCTGTAGTACTTGGTCATTTGTTTTTCTGTCTGTCCATGGTATTCTTTGCATTCTCCTCAGAAACCACATTTCTGCAGCCATCAGATGTTTTGCAGCTTGATTGCTCATTGTCCAAGTTTCACATCCATACAAAAGAACAGGCTCTATGTAGCACCTCAACACTCTTTTTCTTGTTTCAATTGACATCTTTTTATTGGTCAGTATGTTTTTCATCTTGCTAAAGGCTATTTTCGCCATGGTGATTCTTGTTCTAATCTCTTCAATGCATCTCCCATCAGAAGTTATGACTGTTCCGAGATAATTGTACCGATTCACTTATTGAAGAATATTCCCATGTACTTGTATATTACATTGTGGTATTTTGTTCTTCCTAGTGACGGCCAACACCAGACCGTCATCCAGCTACTGATGGCAAAATCATAACTAAAATAAATAAATTTAGAGTAGGAACATGGAATGTTAGGACATTAAATGAGCTAGGAAAGTTGACCAATGTTCTAAGAGAGATGGATAGCATGAAAATGAATATACTAGGCGTTAGTGAGATGAGATGGAAGGGATCGGGCAAAATTATAGCTGACAATCACACAATAATTTATTCTGGAGGGAAAACACATGAAAAAGGTGTAGGAATAATATTAGACGAAAAAACAGCCAAGTCAATTAATGGATACTGGTGTATTTCAGATAGAGTTATTATGGAAAAAATCAAAGGCAAACCAATAGACATAAATATTATACAAGTATATGCACCAACAGCAAGCAGTAGTGATGAAGAAATACAACACTTTTACGACGAAATAGAAATGGCGATGGCTCAAATTGGATCACAAGAAATAAAAATAATACTTGGTGATTTTAATGCAAAAGTAGGAAAGGGAAAAATGGAGGATGTAGTGGGGAATTATGGTTTAGGTACAAGAAATGAAAGAGGGGAAATGCTAATAGAATGGGCAAATATCAATGAGATGATAATTGGAAACACATGGTTTAAACACCATAAAAGACGACTGTACACATGGATAAGCCCTGATAAGAAAATATGCAACCAAATTGACTACATACTAATTAATAAAAGATTTAGAAATGCTTTAATTAATGTAAAGACAATGCCTGGTGCTGACTGTAATAGTGATCATGTACCACTATGTGGACAAATAAAAGTAAGATTAAAGAGAGGGAAAAAAATGGTTAAGAACATGAGACTTAATAAAGAGGTTCTGAAAATAGATAAAGAAATGCAAGAACAATACAGAGTGACTGTGAAAAATAGGTACAATGCAATAACTAAAATACAGAGTATAGATGAACAATGGGAAATGTTAAGGGACTCCATTCATCAAACTAGCAAAGAAGTATTACCGGAGAGAGGCAAAATAGCTAAGAAAAAATGGATGAATGAAGATATCTTAAAACTGATGGACAAAAGAAAACAGAGTAAAAATGACAAACAAGAATACGCTAAGATAAATAAAGAAATAAAAGATAAATGTGGGAAGGCTAAAGAAAGTTGGTTAAACGAGCAATGCAAAAAAATTGAATTAAATTCCATTAAAGATACAAAAAATATGCACAGAAAAATCAGTGAGCTTACAGGAAGAAAAATAAGAATAAATACAGGGTGTTTGAAATCAAAAACAGGAAAGATAATATTAGAGGAAGATGCTATAATGAAGAGGTGGAATGAGTATATAAGAGAATTATATGAAGGAGAAAGGGGAGAATTAACAGAAGATAGTAACTTAGAAGGTCCACCTATTCTGAAAGAAGAAGTCGCTGACGCTATGAAACGTATGAAGAAAGGAAAAACAGCTGGGCCAGATGAAATCACAATAGAAGAATTAGAAGTATTGGGAGAATTTGGAGTAGATATATTAACCAAAATGTTGAATGATATTTACAGCAGTGGATATTTACCCAGTGATATGCTGAAATCTTTATTTATACCTATACCAAAAAGACCAGGAGCAATTGATTGTGAAGATTTTCGTACAATTAACCTTATAAACCATATCACTAAGCTTCTACTCAGAATCATAATGAGAAGAATCAAAAAGAAAATAAAAATGGAAATTAGTGAAGAACAGTATGGATTTGTGGAAGGAAAGGGCACAAACAATGCAATTTATACATTACGGACACTAATAGAAAGGTCAATAGAGAAACAGAGAGACATATATTTGTGCTTCATAGATTATACTAAGGCATTTGATAAAGTAAAACATGATGAACTGATTAAAATGTTGGACGATATCAACATTGATGGAAAAGATTTAAGAATAATAAAGAATGTTTACTGGAACCAAGTAGCAGCAATTAAAATGGGAAATAAAGAGGGTAGTTACGAACGGATAAAGCTAGGAGTACGACAAGGGTGTGTCTTGTCACCAGATCTTTTCTCCCTGTATAGCGAAGTAATAATGAGAGAGATCAAAGAGATGCCAGGAATACTAGTTGGAGGTTATAATATAAATAATATACGCTATGCAGATGACACAGTATTGGTGGCGGATAATTCAACAGACCTACAACAATTATTAGACGTTGTAGTAACAGAGAGTGCATGGAAAGGACTCTCCTTGAATATCAAGAAAACAGTAACAATGGTAATATCAAAGAAAATGGTGACACCAAAATGTGACATAGAAATAGAAGGGAAAATCCTTAACCAAGTTGATAATTTTAGATACCTAGGGGCATTTATAACATCAGATGGAAGATGTACAACAGAGATTAGGAGTAGAATAGGGCAGGCAAAAGCCGCTTTTCAGAAAATGAAGAGTATCTTATGCAATAAGTCACTATCACTGAATGTAAGAAAGAGAGTGCTGAAATGCTATGTAGAACCAGTTTTGCTGTATGGCAGTGAATCTTGGAACGTAAATGAACAAATTAAGAAGAAATTAGAAGCAACAGAGATGTGGTTCCTGAGACGAATGTTGCGAATTCCTTGGACTGCCAGAGTAACTAACGACGACTGCCTGAAACAGGCTAATGAAACTAGAACATTTCATACAACAATAAGACAGAGACAAACATCTTTCTTCGGTCACGTGATGAGAAGAGAGGCATTGGAGAACATCGTAACAACTGGAAAGATCGAGGGGAAGAGAGGCAGAGGTAGACCAAGAGAAGTGATGCTGGATGGATTGGGACGGTGGCATGGAGGAATATCAGCACCAGAGTTGATCCAGAAAACCAAAGACCGAGATCTATGGAGAGCCATGAACGCCTACGCCAGCCGGCACGGCACTTGATGATGATGAGTGACGACCATAATCTGACCGCATCTACTAATTGCTGCAGATCCTGCTCATTGTCTGCAATCAAAACTGTATCATCTGCATATCTAATGTTATTGATGTTTCGTCCTGAAAATATTTTCACTGTATAGGGAAAAAAGATCTGGAGACAATACATATCACTGCCTAACACCTCTCTTAATAGGCTGATATTGTCCCACTTCATTATCAACCCTTATGGCAGCTTGTTGTTTCCAATATATGTTGTTTATGAGTCTAATGTCTTTCCCATCAATTTGTAGATCTGCAAGTATATCTACCATGTTGGCATGTCTTACACTATCGAAAGCCTTTGTGTAGTCAATAAAGTAAAGATGTATATCCTTGTTTACTTCTATAGAACGTTCAATAAATGATCGCAGCATATACACAGCATTTACTGTACCCTTTCCTTCTACAAATCCACATTGTTTTTCCCCTATTTCAGGTTGTATTTTCTTCCTCACTCTTTGCATAATAATTCGTAGCAAAATCTTCGTGATGTGACTCATTATACTAATTGTTCTATGTTGATCACATTCCAAGGTTTCTGATTTCTTTGGGATTGCAATAAATTTAGAATTACATAATTCAGAAGGTATTTCTCCTGTATCATATAATGTGTTCAGCAGTCTGGTGACTTAATCTATTCCATATTCTTCTAAAGCTTTAATCATTTCTGTTGTGATGTTATCTGAACCGGGGGCCTTGCCAGCTTTCATATGCTTAAGAACATTTTGAACCTCCATCTTTAAAATTGCTGGTCCTTCATTATTAAATCTAATAGCATACTGTTCCTCTCTGTTATCATTATACAGGTCTTTCACATAATCTGACTATACATGTAGAATCTGATCTTTTACTATTACGATTTTGCCATCTTTAGTTTTTAGACAGCTTGCTGATGTACTTGTTCTTTTATTAGTAGGTTCCTGAATTCTTTTGTGAACTAATTTGGTATTTTGACTGTTGTGTTGTTTTTCAATTTCTAAGCAATTTTTCTCAAGCCAAGCTTCTTTTGCCTCCTTACATAATATTCTGACTTGTCTGTGAATTTCTTCATATTTGGCAGGATTATTTTTGTTGAGTCTTCTTGTTTCCATTAGTTGTAAAATTTCTTCAGTCATCCATTTCTTACGACCCACCTTCTTTAATTTTGGAATAGTTGTTTCTGCAACCAAACTGATTGAATTCTTCAACATTTCCCACTGATAATCCACATCTTGGAATAGGATCTCTAGATCAGACAATGTATCAAATCTGTACTGTACTTCTATGTTGAATTTGTTTTGTATTTCCTTGTCATTACTCAATGTACACAAATCATATTTAGTGTTTCCTGATATATACTTGACTTTCTTTAATTTTACCCTCAATGTACCTGAACTAATCTGTGGTCACTATAACAATCAGCACTGGGAACTGTTTTTGCTATTGTTAACGCATGTCTAAATCTTCTGCTAATCAGAATTAATCAATCTGGTTTCTAATGGAATTTCTAATTTCAGGAATTCATGCAAACTTAATAAAGCAAATGAGAATGGATATTGAGCATTAATATGCAAATCTTCTTCTTCAACGATCAATATTTGCTATGCTTCTATATCTTCATAAGTCACAAACTGGATGATTTACTTTGAGGTCTTCACAGGTCGTCCAGAGTTTGTCTAACAGGATCACTTCTGTGGGCCAGATGTCCTCTCTGCCTGGCAAAGTCAGGGCAGTCTTGTAGTCTCTGAGGTTTGCTTGAGATCCACATTTGCAAGTGGCAGAGTCAGTGAAACCCATTCAGTGGAGGTACTCTTAGTCTGAAAACTGTGGTTTGCACATTTCTGCCCAACCTATTTAAGCTGTCATACTGTGGTCTGTAGTTTTTGCTTTTTTCCCTCCAATCCATCCTCATAGATTGCTTTAGTAGAATTTGTAACTTCTTTAAGGCTCTGAGACAGATGGACCCACTTGAGGTTTCCCCCACTGTGTCCTTTATCAGATGAGCTAAAGTTTATTCTCTAAATACATCATCAATAATACAAACACAGATCTATTGCTCACCATATCCAGACTCTGTAATTTGAAACCATACACAGCTCCTCGTTTGTTACTGTTCATGTAATTACCCAGGGCCAAAATAATCTGCAGAAATAAATGTTAACTAACAGGCTCATTTACATAGATCTGTATGCTTGAATAAAAAACACATTACTGACCAATTAGAAAACTGGTTGTACAAAAGATGTTAAAATACCAGGGACAGTCAAAACAAGCACTGAAGATGTACAAGACACAAAAGGTTATCTTGACATATGGAACAGAAAAAGAAAAGTTAACATGCAAAGGTATCTTGATGCAGGCATTAGTAGGGAAAACAAAGTTAAGAAAAATGTATCTTTACACAGGCATTAAAAGAACAAAGAAGTTAAGATGCAAAAGTAAATTAAAACAGATGTAAGAAGATGGAAACAAAAAGTTAACACTATTTAATTAACTAAGCAAACATCAATATGTTATCACAATTACAAACAATAAATTTCAAACTATCTTTGTATATTAAGCACAACACAAGTAAGAAAAGAGAGAAAAGGAAAAATGAAGACTTAGCAATGAAAGCCATCTGGCGAATGTCACAAAGCATCACAGAATTACACATATTTATTAGACAATGAAACAAGTTTGTAAAATGAAACATTGTAACTGCACAATTTGCTATTATAAAAGATAAAAAGATACATTGGGCTAAGAGACAATCTATCTTATGACTTTATTAAACTTATTGCTAATTTCATCAGACATCCTAACTTATCACAACATGAAACTTAATGTTAGTTTTATGAGACAACCAAACTTATCACACTGTCTAAAAATAAATTTTATCACCGTTATAAACATCTTGCAAATGTCAGTGTAGATAGAATGAAATATAAATCTATACCTCCATAATTTTCCGAACTTTGTGTGAATTCTTGAGTGACATGGATGCTGCTATCACCGCATTCACTTGCTGAAATCGTATATGGTATTATGAGGAAACAACTTTATAAGTATAGGTATAGTTAATTCATGTGGTTAATAATTTAACGGGTGTAATAATTTCCTGAGTATAGTAATTTTGTGTGTACTCTAACCTCATGAGTATACTAACCTCATGAGTATACTATCTTCATGATCATACTAATTTCATGAGTAGAATAAATCATGTAATATGCAATAATACCCGGTCATCAAATATAACAACCAAGAATCTATAATCAACTACATATTTTAACCACCTATAACCTCTTTTCCCTCTCCCAAACACCAACACCTCATAATGATAGAAAACATCACTAACCACCAACCGCTACCCACCCAACATCCCCCCTCTCCTAGTGCCACAAAACATCACTAACCACTAACCATCACCCCATCCCATAATGCTACAAAACATCATTAACCATCAACCGCCCCCACCCCTCCCTCTCCACAGTGCTACAAAACATCACTACACATCAACCCCCCTCCCCCCTCTAACCACATCACTAACCACCAATCACCCAAGATCCCCCCTCTCCATAGTGCTACAAAACATCACTAACCATCAACCATCCCACTCCCCCATAATGCTACAAAACACTAACCACCAACCATAACCCACCTAAAATCCCCCATCTCCATAATGCTACAAAACATAACTAACCATCAACCACCACCCCCCACCGCCATAGTGCTACAAAACATCACTAACCACCAACCGTTTCTCAGCCAACCTCACCCTCTCCATAGTGCTACAAAACATCACTAACCACCAACCGTTTCTCAGCCAACCTCACCCTCTCCATAGTGCTACAAAACATCACTAACCACCAACCGTTTCTCAGCCAACCTCACCCTCTCCATAGTGCTACAAAACATCACTAACCACCAACCGTTTCTCAGCCAACCTCACCCTCTCCATAGTGCTACAAAACATCACTAACCACCAACCGTTACTCAGCCAACCTCTCCCTCTCCATAGTGCTACAAAACATCACTAACCTTCAACCCCCCTCCCCATAGTGCTACAAAACATCACTAACCACCAACCACCCAAGATTCCCCTTTCTATAGTGCTACAAAACATCACTAACCACCAACCATCCCACATCCCCATAATGCTACAAAAAATTACTAACCACCAACCATAACCCACCCAAAACCCCCCATCCCCTAATTCTACAAAACAACACTAACCACCAACCCCCACCCCCCCACCCACACATAATGCTACAAAACATCACTCCTCCCCAAAGTGCTACAAAACATCACTATACACCCCCCCCCCCCCATAATGCTACAAAACATCACTCCTCCCCATAGTGCTACAAAACATCACGATCCACCAAGCACAACCACAGACATGGCAAAACAGCACATGCAGCCCCACAGCCAGCAATACTTACAGGCTGCAGCTGGTGAATGTTGTCATAGAAGTTCCCAATAAAGCTCATGATCTGAAGCTTCTGAGTCAGCCTTTCTACCTTCACCATCTGATGAACCAACAGTAATCCATCATCAGTAATAACCCACACAAAGGAACAGGCGAAAACATCCTTCTCCAACGCAAACAGCAAAACTGACCAATTCAATAATTACATACACTATTCAGCACTAGGTGAAAACTGAGCACAAACAAATGCAATAGCATCATCATCCTCAAGCATAGCAGCACTTGAGCTGGTTGTGAAGCTTCCTGATCGTTCCATTCCATAACTGTCTGTCTTGTGCTGTTTTCTTTGATTCCTTGAGATGGGTGACCACTTGGGAACACCACATGCTGTAGACTTTGTTGGGAGTCAAGGTGGCACAGAGGCCTATTAGCTTGCTTGCATGCCCAGTGGTCAAAAAATCAATTATCACAGTACAGACATAGACAGATTACAAGCAAACATTTCAACATAATCTTTATCAATGTAAAAATTAATAAATAAATAAAGTAAGAAAAACAAGCAAACGTAGCTAGGAAACAAATACCTGAATCACAAATAAATAATTCATATCTTTCAATGAATATGCAAACACAGCCCTAAGTTCAGGAAGTGAAAATACTGAAAGGTGGATCAAGATAGAGGTGTTGAAATTTTTTTAAAAAGCAACAACAAAACCGGCAGAAAAATTAAAACAGAAGAATGGAGAATACAAGGATCAATTTGTGTGTCTGCTCTCTTCCGTGCCATGTCACAAGATTGTCAAGAATTTTCTCACGCTGTTTTTCTTTATCTCTCTTTCCACAAATCTTTCAGGTTGTCATAACATGTTCCAGTTTTTGTCTTCTCATAATGTGGCCAAAAAACTATGACTGATTCTTTCTGATGTTTATGATAAGTTGTCTTTGTGACTTAGGTTCCCTCAAAATGTCCAGATTGCTCATTTTGGTTATCCAATTCATTTTCAGTATTTGTCTATAAAACCACATCTTAAAGGCTCCAGAGATTATTTTTTGCCTGTTTACTAATTGTCCACGATTCACAGCCATATTTTAAAATTTGTTCTATTTAACGTGCAAGAACTCTTTTTCTAACATTCAAGGATAAGAACTTATTGCGCAATATGTTCTTCATTTGACAAAATGCAGTTTTTGCTTGTCCTATTCTGTTCTTTATCTCAGTGATGCATCTTCAATCTGATGCTATCCATGTGCCTAGATATCTGCATTTCTGCACATGTCCCAAAATAACGGCATTTACTTTAATTGCACATTTAGGCACAATCTGTTTCTTTGATATCACCATGACTTATGTCTTTCTATTATTAAAGCTATGGCCCTTTCTTCACTTTCCATCCTTAAGGTGGCCAATAAGTAAGAAACAAATTGATGAAATAATGAAGTAAACATATGGAACAGTACCTGAAGCATGAATTTGTCTTCGTCAGACAGGACTGAAACAGGTCGTCTGTCCCTCTCGAAAATCTTGTAGGCCTTCATCTGAAACATGAACACAATTTCACTTCATGGTAACTCATTCATAATCTCTCATCGACTGTCAGTATCTATGTTTTCAGAGATACTCTGCCTGTAAAACATCAAACAAAAAGACAACTATAGCAACAGTCACTGATTATGTATCCGTCCATACTGCCTAAAACTTTAAAAAAACGACAGCTGTAGCATGAATAGTGACCAAGCACAGATGCTGCTCTCTTTCAAGGAATCACAAAAACATGCTATCTGTGTCATCAAAAACATACTGTCCGGGTCACGAAAAACATACTGCCTGGGTCATCAAAACATAATTGTCTGGGTCATCAAAAACATACTGTCTGTGTCATAAAAAAAAAAAAAAATATTATATGGGCCATCAAAAACATACTGTCTGGGTCATCAAAAAAATACTATATGGGTCATCAAAAACATACTGTCCGGGTAATCAAAATCATAGATCATACTGTCTAGGTCATCAAAATCATACTGTCTAGGTCAGTGTTTCCCAACCTTTTTTGTACCATGCCACACTTAAGCCTTTCTAAAATTCATTATGCCCCCCTCCCCCGCCCCATGCCCCCCCCTCAACATATACATTATTTATAATATTAAAAAATTGAAATGTTCACTAAAGAAACTTCAATGATAGGTTTTAGGAAGAAATCACTAGGTAATTATTGAGCAAACACAGTAAGTAAATTTTCAAAACATATAATGGAGAACTGAAATTCAAGTACAAAATAATTTTAATGAAAGATTTTTCTATATTATTTTAATTATTAGTAATTATTTATTATTTAAATTTAGTGAGATCCTTGCGCTTGATGCTTGCTGCAAAGAGATCTTATGTCAGGTTCCAATTTAGTTAACTTCAGTCTCAAGTCTCCCCATTTTGTTATATTCAGCTGATTTCTTCCATTTTCGAATTGCCCCCCTTAACAGTCAAATTGCCCCCCTGTGGGGCGTGGGCCCCACGTTGGGAAACACTGGTCTAGGTCATCAAAAACATACTGTCTAGGTCATAAAAACATACTGTCCAGGTAATCAAAATCATAGATCATACTGTCTAGGTCATCAAAATCATACTGTCTAGGTCAGTGTTTCCCAACCTTTTTTGTACCATGCCCCACTTAAGCCTTTCTAAAATTCATATTGCCCCCCTCCCCCGCCCCATGCCCCCCCCCCCCCTCTCAACATATACATTATTTATAATATTCAAAAATTGAAATGTTCACTAAAGAAACTTCAATGATAGGTTTTAGGAAGAAATCACTAGGTAATTATTGAGCAAACACAGTAAGTAAATTTTCAAAACATATAATGGAGAACTGAAATTCAAGTACAAAATAATTTTAATGAAAGATTTTTCTATATTATTTTAATTATTAGTAATTATTTATTATTTAAATTTAGTGAGATCCTTGCGCTTGATGCTTGCTGCAAAGAGATCTTATGTCAGGTTCCAATTTAGTTAACTTCAGTCTCAAGTCTCCCCATTTTGTTATATTCAGCTGATTTCTTCCATTTTCGAATTGCCCCCCTTAACAGTCAAATTGCCCCCCTGTGGGGCGTGGGCCCCACGTTGGGAAACACTGGTCTAGGTCATCAAAAACATACTGTCTAGGTCATAAAAACATACTGTCCAGGTAATCAAAATCATACTGTCTAGGTCATCAAAAACATACTGTCCAGGTCACCAAACACAGTCTGGCTCATGCTAGCATGCAACACAATGAGCCAGTGGATCATTAGGCTCCAAGAGTGCCAATGGTTAGAAGACACAATGGATATAGGAGGTTTGGTCAGTATATGACTCTTCTACACGCTGTATGCTGTATGTGGCATATGGTGCTAGACCCATGTTTCTACAGACCAAATGGCACTCAGTGGCTGATGTGGTCAGTATCACATTGTCTGCTTTTACTTCCCAAGACATTTCCGAGTAATCATTTTAGGCTGGGTCCGTCTCAGAGCACAGGTCCATTTTTAAAATGCAAATTCACCCGGATGTGGATCACACCTATGACCTCCAAGCTACAGGTGTCTACAAGGATGATTACTTCAACAATATCTATGAACGATGGGGAGGTCTTGACGGTGCAATGGCTAGCCCTCTTGCCTGCCAACCTAGTGGTTATATGTTCAAATCCCATGGAGACAGGGATGTTTTTATAATTGACCTGAACTTCCAGGTCGACCCAGTATCAGAGAATGTTCTGTAAAGTAGAGGCAGGAAGATGAAGATGATATTTGAGCAGCCATGTGTAGAAGATATCTATAAGTGTTGCGTATCCCTTACGGGACGTTGCAGTCAACACCAGCATTTTCAGCTGCTGTTGATGTACTAGGCAAGTGTTACGTTCAGTAGTTTGCCATTGCTTTCTGAACGACCGGCCTCTATACCTTTTTCGAAAAAACCAGCACCGCCGTGTTTCGAACCCGGGTATACGGGCTCACAAACCGCGTTCGCAAGCCCTTCAGCCACAGAGACCGGTCTATAAGTACAAGAAGTAAAAAACCCTTTTGCACGCCTTATGGTGCATGGGGTACATGGTGCTCGACCCATATTTCTACAAACCACTCGACACTCAGTGGGTGATGTCAGTATCATGCTGGTAACATTCACTTCTGGTGACATCTCTTGGTACCCACATTTCAGGCTGGGTCAACCTGAATTTTGAAGTATGTGCCGATGACGACACAAACACATAACCACAGGGCTAGCAGTGTCTAGCCACTTCGCTACTTAATCTCCCATATACCTTGACTGAAAATGATGGGAAGATATCACTAAAATCATCATCATCAAGTGCCTGGCCAGCTGGCATGGGTGATCATGCTTCTCCACATCTTGCGATCTCCAACAGTAATTTATGAGTGACACCCTTCCATGCCATGACACAAGGCTGTCCAGAATGTTTTCTTGCTGCCTTACTCTATCTCTCTTTCCACAAATATGATATGAAGCATAATGTACGTTTCCTTTGGGCACTGAGTTGGAGTATCAGCCAGTCTATATGTGTTGTGGTAAATCATGTTCTGGCTACATCAGTACCATGCCTGCCTGCAGAAGAACAATCCCAGCACTGCTCAGCATACCCATTAATTTCTAAGCTTGGAAAAGGGTCCAAAGACCGAGATCTGTGGAGAGACATGAATGCCTACGCCGGCTGGCAGGGCATTTGATAATGATGGTGAGGAGGGACCGGAAATTTCCTCAACAGTCCCCGTAGAGATGGATCTTTGGTACCAGGTTGGGAGAAAAGTCTCTACACCAACCTCAAGCCATGTTCAGGGCTCAACCTGGATGCCAATGCACCAGACATAAAGTTAAAATTAAGTTTTCAAGACAATTCACCAACCAACTAATTAATCAAACCAACCAACCGATCAATCAAGCCAACCAACAAACCAAAAAAAAAAAAAAATTTAAATAAAAGTCTAGAAGCAGGAACCTGATGTGGGGTCTGTGATGTGCTAGGGCCATCACATCTGATATACCTGAATGCACAGAGGAACAGATGGCCAGTCTTTCACTCACCTTAGCGGGCGATAAACGTAGGCGTAAACCCGTTTTACACTCGACATTATCAGTGTCGCTCCCTAGCAACGACACTAACGCACCTGCCAAACAATCAACAGACATTTTTTTTTAAAACATGACAGTTTACTAGACACAAGATCAGAATAATCTGTGCTTAATGGGATGCTGTGTATTCACGAGGACCTGTGTAGACAACAAAGACATTGAACTAATTATCTCACCTCTTGGTCATTTGGTAAGATTGTCAGCATAATATCAACGATGTCCAAGGACAGCTTCTTCACATCCAATCTGAGAACAAGAAGTCATGATCAATATGTAAATCCCTGAGAACAACGAAACAATATAATGCTCTATAACTTGTGTAACATACTTGAAGTTGATCAATGAAAAATAGTCAACCAACACAGAACTGGTGTTGTTAGACGCTACATGCTGAGGAAGATATTAAGGTTGGGGATCTGAGCACTTATGTACTAAAAGGTTTGGTGTGTTGTGAGGATAATCTGTTGACAACTACTTGCCAGCTGACATGGAGATCTTCACTTCTTCTTCTTTATTCATCTGATATATTTTATTATTTTGGATGCAACTGAGTTGGCTAGTTTACAGCAGAGTTGCGAAATGTGTGCTTTTTGACCAAATGTTCAACTTCTTCCTGGCATTTGTTAACCAGGTTAGCCTTCCTGGGAATCCTCGGTTCAAATCCCAGATGTGGATTTGTTCATGCTCACACAGCTTTGGGGTCAACCCAGTCTTACAAAATGAGCACTAAAAAATGTGCTGGCTGAAAGTCCAAGTGATACTGACCATGTAACCCACAGTGTGCCAGCTGCTCAAGAACATATAGGCCTAACACCATGCAGAGGTACCAGAGAGTTTGAGACATGCCAATTAGGTCTTATAACTCATCATAATGTGCCTTGCCAGCTGGCGTAGGCATTCATGTCTCTCTACAGAACTTGGTCTTTGGGGTTCTGAACTTATAGCTTACTGAAGGAACAAATCTCAACTGCACTTCTACGAGGCAGAGGATGGTGAACACATGGCGGTATGGCAAACACAGCTCTGGGAGACATCCATGGTGTGGCAAACACAGCTCTGGGAGACATCTATGGTGTGGCAAACACAGCTCTGGGGAACATCTGCAGTGTGGCAAACACAGCTCTGGGAGACACCCACGGTGTGGCAAACACAGCTCTTGGAGACATCCACGGTGTGGCAAACACAGAGCTGGGAGACACCCACGGTGTGGCAAACACAGCTCTGGGAGACATCTACAATGTGGCAAACACAGCTTTGGGAGATATCCATCATCTGGCAAACACAGCTCTGGGGACTGAATATCCAGTGGGAAAAGTGGACACCACTGGAGTGCTCTGTGCTGTTACCACACAGCAGGGTACCCACTTACCCTGCCAAACTTAACATGGCAGCTGACCTAGGACGGAAAACTGTTCAGTGAGTCATGATGAGAGCGACGTTCTGCAAAGGACAGGCCATGTGATGAATACGATATATGCAATATGGAATAGATCAATATAGTTTGGCACAGAAACAAATTTCTTTACCTGCCAGTGGTTGTCAAGTGTTCAAATTACTGCAAACAGTAAAACTAACAACTCCTACAGCACACACTGCCTTAAAATATTACATGTCCTATGCAGGATGCTGCGATCAACCCTAAACCTATTTTCTAGGTAATTTCAAGTTTGTCCTTGCAAGTGTATAGGCAATTTCATGTTTGCTATTGCAAATGTAAAGGCAATTTATAGTTTTCTCTTAAAAGTGTAAAGGCAAATTTCAAGTTTACCCTTGCAAGTTTCTAGGCAATTTTAAGTTGGCCACTGCCATGTTAAGTTTCTAGGCAATTTTAAGTTGGCCATAGCTTTCTGAATGATAAGTCAACATTTATATCCAGCTGACTGCTGTAGGGGATTAACTGACTACCCTGCTATACACACACAGGAAGTTAAAGAGTATGCGCTCGAAACCCTTTGGCCACGATGACATCAATATACTTACTATCTTAGGGGTGTAAAATACAAAAAAATGAAATACTTATTGGTTTTATGAGGTGAGGTGTCCAATAGTATAGCTAACCTATCCAATGAAACACAGTAAAACTATCCAACAAGAACTCATATTCAAGAAAAGTGGTTATGAAAACAAATACAATTGTTGGGCATGTACACAGACATGAGTGTCTGGACAAGATAACCATGGAGGGAGGTGTACTGGGGATGAGGAAAAGATATAGATCACAACATAGATTGATTCAAGATGTGTTGGATAATTTACATGACAGCAAAAAAGGCAGAACATCTGGCTTATGAGAGATAGAAATTTCAAAAACGTTATGGGAGGAAAGTTAAGCAGTGGACAAGCCAATGGATGACGATGGATGGAGAGATATAAACTTGAAAACTTAGTTACAACTGGCAAACTTCATTGGAAAAGAGCCAGGGCACAACACTGATACATATCTGGAGGTTTGGCTTGGCCACATGGAATAACTGGGACACGAACACAGACCTAAACGGAGACCGGTGAACATGCAAAATGGAGAACCATGATCACCCATGCCTACTGGCATGGTGCATGATGATGATGAATCAACATCTCATTCAGATGTGGTATCGAATCAGTCACTTTAGCCATGAAAGGCACACTGTGCACTCTGAGTGACCTAACCACCTACTCACCACTTCTTCACATGTTTTATTCAACAACAATCCACTAATTTTATCCACATTTGTGACGGCTTACCCATTGATTGCTTTCACAATGTCATCATTAGTCAGCTCAATTTTCCGTCGTGTAATAGCTGCAAGGAGTGGATTGTAAAGATAACGGTGAGATACTCGCATATCTAAAACATAACAATCTAGAGAAATACTCAAATTCTTATTGTGAGAGATCATTAAAGGCATTCTAATTACGAGGAGAGAGAGAGAGAGAGAGAGAGAGAGAGAGAGAGAGAGAGAGAGAGAGAGAGAGAGAGAGAGAGAGAGAGAGAGAGAGAGAGAGAGAGAGAGAGAGAGAGAGAGAGAGAGCAGACAGACAGAGAGAGAGAGCAGACAGACAGACAGACAGACAGACTGTGACAGAGAGACAGACAGACACACACAGAGAAAAAAAAACTGCAAGTTTAGACATCTTGCAAATGTTTTAAAAAAAATTAAAACACAACAGACAAACTCAAAAAGAAAATGTATGACAAACAAGAAAGACAACTAATGTGACATGTGAGTGACAGATATTGAAACAAACACAATAAAAGAGGTAGAGATATTTACAGATTGGATAACAGTTCATAAACTTAAAAGCAGTAACAATTATTGTCATTAATAAAAGACTAGAAACATGGATAATTGTCATTACAGAAAATTCACAAATCTGTCCAGTTTTTACAATATGTTCTAGTTTTTGTCTTCTCAAAACTTGATGACTGTCTCTTTCCGATATTAGCGATAAGGGCTTTAGATATCGATGAAAATATAAAGGATGAGATATTGATAAAAATCCAAAACTCTGCCACTGACAGCCACATCTTACCCACATTACGAAGTCTGTTTGGTTCTAACAAAGAGACTGTCTCTTGTTTTTTGTTCTTTTTGAGCATTTTTGGTGTGCCATCTCCAGCAGCTACCAGTGCCCCAGATGGACCTAGTCGGAAGATGTCTTCAAATTCGTTGAAGTCTATAACCTGGTCAGAAGATAATACATTTGACTCATTAGCCTTGAATGCATTGAAATGGTACAGAAAATTCAAAAACAGATAATTTTTATAAAACAAAGTGACTTATGGCAGATCATGTCTTTCAAAAATAATAAAAAGTTATACCTTGGCAGAATAAACCTCAAAATATGTAATAACCTTAAAAAGGTTAGCCCATGGCAGATCATGTCATATCTGAATAAGCCCTGACTCACAAATTTCAAAATACAGTGGGACTATAAAAGGTAATATCATGACAGATGATGCCTAAAAAAGGTAGGTAATCCCATGGTAAAAGTCCACAGTAAATCATGCCTTTGAAAAGTAAAGATAAAAAGTAATCCCATGATAGATCACGAAGAACTGGAAGGAAATCCAATGGTTGTTGGAGGGTGAATCCTCTGCAAGAAACAGAGGGTCATGGTTCAGTACAACAATTATGGACTGACGATTAGGTCTGGTTCGTAATGTTTCCTCCACAAAGTTGAGGTATTTTGTTGTCTTCAGACTCCCACTCAAAGTCCAGAGGGAACTCCCATGGTAAATACTGCATATGGGGATCATAAGACCAAAGACTTCACATCGACTGGATGTTGCATGATGTTTTTATGATAAATACACACTTAGAATGCAGACCAATCAACTGTAAAAAAACGTTGCCTACATGTTTACTGTTAGAAAATCAATATGTGTGTGTGTGTGTGTGTCCCTCTCTCTCACACATGCGTGCGCCCATGCTCCCTCATGCACAGAAGAGAGAGAGAGAGAGAGAGAGAGAGAGAGAGAGAGAGAGAGAGAGAGAGAGAGAGAGAGAGAGAGAGAGAGAGAGAGAGAGAGAGAGAGAGAGAGAGAGAGAGAGAGAGAGAGAGAGACTTACTGTATACAACTTTTCATCATCTAAATCTGAGAAGATGGTTCCTTTGAGCTGCTGTGGTTTCAGGGGTGTCCAGTTGAGTATTGGCAGTCGGTATTTGGTCTGGATTTTCTTCTTTATGGTCATGGCTGTGTGGACAAAACAGTTCATGGTCAGTATGCTGCTACATGCATTCTCTACACTATTACTACCAACATCTACATCACATTCACTGGTATTATACATTTACATGTGTTGCTGCTGTTTGTCATATTATACATTTACATGTGTTGTTGCTGTTTGTCATATTATACATTTACATGTGTTGTTGCTGTTTGTCAATCTTCTAGATAACTGAGTTTTAACTCTTTTAAGTCTGATGTACTGGTGGTGCTCAAGTCACCTGGGTTCCGATAATGGCTTGGTCTATTGGAGTGGGCTTAATGTACAGATTACCGGGGAGTGTCCGTGGCGAAGTGATTACACTACCTGCCTCATGCTCCAAAGGTTCTGGGTTAGATTCTGGCCTATGCTCTTCGGTTCACAAGTGCAGTTTTCTTGGCACTACAGAGTTTGTGCTTTGTGCGACACTTTCGGCAGGCCACCATGCAGAAAGAGACAGAGCAATGTGGAATAAAACCCGGTGCAATGAAGTTGATCCTTTTATCTTTTAAAGCCTTTAAACATTTCTACCGATGCAATAACAAAATACCATCTCCAGGAGGACTCCAAGCTAATACACCAGCATAGTGTGCAAGACCAGTACTGGAACCACAATCTACAGAGATATGAGGCTGTATGGTGATTCAGCACAGCACATACAGTCTGGCTGGGAGTAGGTCTGGGAGGATCATGTCTCTTCCATACGGTTCAGGTGTTTCATTGTCAGCAATCTTCAATCAATGCCCAGAAGGATCACCCACATGCATGCTATGTATTAAAAAGCTGCTTAAAAGTCGACTTCATTGCACCGGGTTTTTATCCCATATGGCCGAGTCTCTTTCCGCAGCGAACTGCTGAAAGCGTCGCACACAGCATGCACTCTGTAGCTCCAGTGATGACCACCAGGAGTCTCTGAAAAAATTGCACTCGAGAACTGAAGGGCGTGGCCCGGAATCGAACCCACAACCTTCAGAGCCAGAGTCAGGGGGATTGACCACTTCGCCACGGAGACTCCCATAACAAAACAGAAATAAAATAAAAAATTAGGATCTCCATGGCAAAGGATTCTATGCGTTAAATGGGAAGTGGTCTCTGTAGTGAAGTAGTTATGCCGTCTGCCTTGCGCTCCGAAGATTGTGGGTTCAATTTCAGCATTTGTCGTTTGACTCATGGGTACATTTTTCTCAGAGATTCTGAGGATCATCGCTGAAGCTACGGAGTTCGTGCTTGGTGCAACACTTTCGGCAGGCTATCCTGCGAAAAGAGACAGAGCAATGTGGGATAAAACCCAGTGCAATTATCATCTTGCCTTTTATGCCCTTTTGAAGAGTGATTTGTAGAGAAGATGTTAGCTTGACAATGTGGAATGGAGAAATATCTAACAAGAACTGTTGACTATGTGAGACAGGAGGCTCTGGACATACATGTTAAGTAATACCATACAACACAACATATCAGAAGGGAACAGCAAGGCCAACACAACAATCTTGTCTCCTCTAGCTGTAATTATAATTCTTTGTAGACAAATTCATTTGTGTTGTTTCCATTGCTTTCTCCTTTGTTGTATTAAACATCCAGTAAGATTTGACATCATAATGTGTTTCTTTTGTATTAGCCGTTACATACCTGTTCTGCATAGTATCAACAAAATCAAACAGTCAATAGTCTTTGAGCTAAACAATTTTCTCGAAAGACATCAAGGGTGGTAAGTTAATGTGGTCATGAAAGTTTTGTTACCATACATGTCAAAATGGCAACTCATATGTGGAACCATGCAACTTATGTGTAGAATAGTGACAGTATATGTGTGAAATCATGGCAACTTATATGTGGAATAGTGGCAGTATATGTGTGGAACCATGGCCATTTATGTGTGGAATCATGGCAAATCATGTGTGAAATTATAGCAGCTCATGTGTGGAATTATGGCAACTCGTGTGTGGGACCATTACACCTCATGTGTGGGACAAATTCAACTCATGTGTGGGACAATTTCAACTCATGTGTGGGACCATGGCAACTCATGTGTGAAATTATGGCAACTCATGATTGGGACCATGACAACCCTGTCTTGAATAATGGCAGTACATGTGTGTAATCATAGCAACTATCATGTGGGACCATGGTGTCTTATGTGTGGGACCATGGCAACTCATGTGTGGGACAATGGCAACTCGTGTGTAGAATCATGGCAACTCATGTGTGGGACCAAGGCAACTCATGTGTGGGACCAAGGCAACTCATGTATGGGACATTGTCAACTCATGTGTGGGACCATGGCAACTCATGTGTGGGACATTGTCAACTCATGTATGGGAAATTGTCAACTCATGTGTGGGACCAAGGCAACTCATTTGTGGGACCGTGGGACCAAGGCAACTCATGCGTGGGACCAAGGCAACTCATGCGTGGGACCAAGGCAACTCGTGTGTGGGACCAAGGCAACTCGTGTGTGGGACCGAGGCAACTCGTGTGTCGGACCAAGGCAACTCATGTGTGTGACCACAGCAACTCGTGTGTGGGACCAAGGCAACTCGTGTGTGGGACCAAAGCAACTCATGTGTGGGACCATGGCAACTCGTGTGTGGGACCAAAGCAACTCATGTGTGGGACCAAGGCAACTCATGTGTGAGACCAAGGCAACTCGTGTGTGGAATCACAAACAGATATACTTACCATCCAAGGGAGCTAGAACTGAGCCTGGTGGAGGAGGCGGTGGTGGTGCTCCTGGAGCATTTGGGGGTGGAGGTGGTGGCGGAGGTGGTGGAGGAGGAGGTGCAGCAGCAGACACAGGGGACAAGGCTGGAGTTCTAGCAGGTGAAGATTCCCCTGAAGTTTCAACAGAGACTGAAAAAATACAATACATTAAAAATGGGATATACATAGGGAATGAAGGTTGCAGAACTGTTACATTATTTTTCCTACTCTAATTCAGTCTATACAAATAGAGAACACAGTTAACTGCTACATGATTTGTCCTGCTTTAATTCAGTCTATACAAATAGAGAACACAGTTAACTGCTATATGATTTGTCCTGCTTTAATTCAGCCTATATAAATATAGAACGAAGTTTACTGTTACATGATTTGTCCTGCTTTAATTCAGCCTATACAAATAGAGAACACAGTTAACTGCTATATGATTTGTCCTGCTTTAATTCAGTTTATACAAATAGAGAACAAAGTTAACTGCTATATGATTTGTCTTGCTTTAATTCAGCCTATATAAATATAGAACAAAGTTTACTGCTACATCTTTTCCACGACATCCTCAGTCGACTCGACGCGCTATCGAGATCAAGTCGCCTTATCGGTTAACGCAGAGGATGCCTCGCGTTAAAAGTGCCGCGCAGAGACATGCGCTTTATGCAGCCGGAAAAAAGAAGGGAGAGACGAAGAAGGCTGCTGCGACTGCTGACTCTGTATTTACGAACAGCAGTCCGGCTTCTACACCAGCTGAAGCCGTCCCAGTTGATGAAGAAACCACATCTCAAGCCAGCAGCAGCCGGGAAGTTCCAACCAGCTCCAAGACGATGCAACCCAGTCTACCAGTGACCTCCACACAGGAGGAAACAACAGCAACATCTGAGGACTTCACAGGCAGGATACTGCTCAAACAGACAAGCGTGGGTGAAGCTAAACTGTCGGCGCTACCAACAGACAAGTTAATCAGTCTGTTGGAAAACGAGCTGGGAAGACACAGCATCAACCAGCTGCGCAAGACACACGAGGGAGTAGTGGTCTCCCTCAACAATAACCCAAAGACCACAGCACTTATGAAGAAGATAACACAAGATGAAAAAGCCGACATCAAGCTCCACCACGGCATCTTATTGGAAGCCAGCCGACACAACATGATGAAACGATGGGTCATCAAACGAGTCAAGACCCATCTCACCAACGACCAGATCAGGGAGTTGCTAACAAGGAAAAACCACAAACTCAAGATCACCAGTGCCGAGAGGATCATCGGAAAGAACAACATCCCCTCGACTGTCGTCGTCGTCACATCAGAGGACCGACTGATCCCTCAATACATCAGATAGGACAAGAGAGATCAAGTTCCAGAGCACTACATACCCAGAGTGCTGCAGTGCTCTAAGTGCCAGAAGTTTTGGCACACCCGTGCCACCTGCAAGAGTGAGATTGAGGTTTGCAGATACTGCTCTGGACCTCATCCATACAGCCAGTGCCAGCACGCAAAGATCGACAAGGACTTCAGAAGGCCTAACAATAACAGAAAATGCGCCAACTGCCTCGGCAACCACGGTGCCAGGTACCTCGGCTGCCCCTGCCACCAAGACAGCAAGGAAGCCATGAAGATCGCCATCAAGACTAACCTGCCCTATAAAGAAGCTAGGAGGCAGTACGAGGCCACCAATTAACTCACCAAAAGGGACAAAGCACAACTGGAAGGCCAACTGAAGGACCAGCGATCAAAGTTCACCAGCATGGAGGAGGAAAAAAACAAAACGCAAGAAACACAGATAACAGCCGCTCAGCGCATCCTGGACGAGGCGAGGCAAGTTCAGCAGAAGATCGAGCAGGATGTCGCCCAGATGGCTGTTATACAGGCTGAGACAGAAGAAAGGCTATCAAGCAGGGAGAAAGAAAACGACAAGAAGCAAGAAACACAGAAAACGACCGCTCAGCGCATCCTCAACGAAATGAAGCAAGTTCAGCAGATGATAGCTCAGGACTATGCACGAATGGCTATTATAAAGGATGAGATGGATAAACAGCTACTTAAAATACAAGAAATTTTTAATGAGACGTTCGACCTGCTCCAGACCAAGATCCAGACAGCCACACCCGAACCAGAGGATATAAAAGCACAAACAGACGAAGAAGCAACAGAGGAAGAACGATACCGCTCACCACCAAGACCCGACTGGCGAACGCCGAGAAGATTCGAAGGCAACTCACGACGGGGAAATAGAAGGAACACCAGGAGAGACGACAACTGGTAAAACTCCCTGAAGGAAACAGCACCATATGACGGGGTGGGACCACAATCACGCCGGGCCTCAACAAGCGCGCAAATCTGACCAGACATGAAAAACCTCATCAAGAAAGAAACGAACGCAATTAACCCATCAGAAGCCGGGAAGCTGATAACAAGCAGTCCAAAGTACAAAAGGTAAACTACAAGCTGCACCATAAGCACCATACATAGCCAAGTCGGAAATTCTTCTTCTTCGTTCATCCAGAGTTTTTTTTCGGACGTGATTGCGTTGTGCCTGTTTACAGCAGAGCTGCGTTCTTGCGCCGTTAGGCCGACACATCCGACTTCTGCGGGCATTTGTTGACCGGGTTAACCTTCCCGGGAGTCGGAAATTGAAGGCTGAAATGGGGGTACTCGTACCAGAATTGGAATTGGAATTACTGCTACATGATTTGTCCTGCTTTAATTCAGTTTATACAAATATAGAACGAAGTTTACTGCTACATGATTTGTCCTGCTTTAATTCAGTCTATACAAATAGAGAACAAAGTTAACTGCTACATGATTTGTCCTGCTTTAATTCAGCCTATATAAATATAGAACGAAGTTAACTGCTACATGATTTGTCCTGCTTTAATTCAGTTTATACAAATAGAGAACACAGTTAACTGCTACATGATTTGTCCTGCTTTAATTCAGTCTATACAAATAGAGAACACAGTTAACTGCTACATGATTTGTCCTGCTTTAATTCAGTTTATACAAATAGAGAACAAAGTTAACTGCTATATGATTTGTCCTGCTTTAATTCAGTTTATACAAATAGAGAACAAAGTTTACTGTTACATGATTTGTCCTGCTTTAATTCAGTCAATACAAATAGAGAACACAGTTAACTGCTACATGATTTGTCCTGCTTTAATTCAGTTTATACAAATAGAGAACACAGTTAACTGCTACATGATTTGTCCTGCTTTAATTCAGTCTATACAAATAGAGAACAAAGTTTACTGCTACATGATTTGTCCTGCTTTAATTCAGTCTATACAAATAGAGAACAAAGTTTACAGCTACATGATTTGTCCTGCTTTAATTCAGTCTATACAAACAGAGAACAAAGTTTACTGCTACATGATTTGTCCTGCTTTAATTCAGTCTATACAAATAGAGAACAAAGTTTACTGTTACATGATTTGTCCTGCTTTAATTCAGTCAATACAAACAGAGAACAAAGTTTACTGCTACATGATTTGTCCTGCTTTAATTCAGTCTATACAAATAGAGAACAAAGTTTACTGCTACATGATTTGTCCTGCTTTAATTCAGTCAATACAAACAGAGAACAAAGTTTACTGCTACATGATTTGTCCTGCTTTAATTCAGTCTATACAAATAGAGAACAAAGTTTACTGCTACATGATTTGTCCTGCTTTAATTCAGTCAATACAAACAGAGAACAAAGTTTACTGCTACATGATTTGTCCTGCTTTAATTCAGTCTATACAAATAGAGAACAAAGTTTACTGCTACATGATTTGTCCTGCTCTAATTCAGTTTATACAAACAGAGAATGGAGTTTACTTAACTGTTACATTATTTTTGATGAAGGTTTATACAACATCCATTCTGTCACTTGTGAATGTGTTCTTGTAAAGCAGGCTGGCCCATTCTGTTTTTGTTGATTTATTCCTTGTATTTTTATAGCTTAACTGCAGTTCAACCCATTTCATTTACTATTTACACAATCATATATAAACATGTCACAAAGCAGGAGCCTGCGATGGGTCTGTGATGTGACCGATGGGTCTGTGATGTGACCGATGGGTCTGTGATGTGACCGATGGGTCTGTGATGTGACCGATGGGTCTGTGATGTGATCGATGGGTCTGTGATGTGACCGATGGGTCTGTGATGTGACCGATGGGTCTGTGATGTGACCGATGGGTCTGTGATGTGACTGATGGATGGGTCTGTGATGTGACTGATGGATGGGTCTGTGATGTGACTGATGGATGGGTCTGTGATGTGACTGATGGATGGGTCTGTGATGTGACCGATGGGTCTGTGATGTGGCTGATGGGTCTGTGATGTGATCGATGGGTCTGTGATGTGACCGATGGGTCTGAGATGTAACCAATGAGTCTGTGATGTGACCGGGCCATCACATTTTGGAGACTTGAATGCACAGAGAATAAGTGGCTAATCTGTTCTTTTGCTCTGTTGGCAGATGACAAACGCAGGCATCAAACCCTCATTCAGTCTCATTCATTACATTATCAGCGTAGCTCCCCAACAACTACACTAACCATGTACTATTTACGAGTAACAATTCTGAATTGCTGCACTCACCAGGAAGCGACTTCAGGGTCTCTAGTTCCAACAATTTGGCATCCAACATGCTCAGTCGCTTGCGTGACTCCTCATCCCGTTCCATCATTGTCTTTCTCAGCAAAGACATCTCCAAGTCTTGCCTGGATGTGAGCTCCTGTCAATGAAACAGACAACCATTAACTTTAGTGGGATCAATTCTAACAACTTTGAAATGATAGATTGCTCTATCTCTCTTTTCCTTGAAACATATATGTTTGGCTAAAAAATTTAGCTTGAGAATGTGTACAACTGAATGATTCAGTTTATTGTTTACAGTATGTAGTGTATTACATTTTTCCAACAGAAACAAAAATAAGCCAACTGTGATGGAGCTGACAAACTATCATCCAACAGTGCCTCATTGAAGACTTTACAAAAATTTTAAACGGAGATTATAATTACCTTGTCAGGAAAGTTTGCCTTAAATTCATTAATAGAGATTGTAAGAGAAAAACCAAAAAGTCAGTTTCAAAGTAATTAAAACAAATAACAAAAAGCAAGAACTGGCTGTGACCATTTCATTGAAGTGATTTATTTCTCTCTCTCTCTCTCTCTCTCTCTCTCTCTCTCTCTCTCTCTCTCTCTCTCTCTCTCTCTCTCTTGCATATTCCATAAACACTTAATTTTCAATAAGGCCGAACAAATCCTACATCAGGATGATCCAAATTACCTTGGCCATTGTTTAAATATAATGCAAGACATATCAAATGGCTAAATATATTACATGTTCTGAAGCTTAGGATAGGCTTAAAAATAACAAGCTTAATGTACTCCGCAGCTCAGCTGTGGAACAATCTTTCACAAGATATCAAAGACATCGCCAATCACCATACATATAATCGCAAAATATTCAAACATTATCTCAGACCAGAAAATATTCCCCGTTAATAATAATAAAACCCTAATAAAACAATTAGTCTCCTGTTTGTAGTACAGTATGCAACACCCCCCCCCCCCCCCTCCCACCTCCCATAGCTAATAACTGCACATCAATAATTCATATTAGTATATTAGCAAGTCATGTAGTAATGATTTTTGCACATTTCCACATTTTTTGCACCTAATGCATATATTGATATTGTTGTTGTTCTTGATTAGCCTCATAAGTGAATTATGGATGAAATAATGTATGAAAGAGAGAGAAAAGAAGGGCAGAATGTTAGATGGGCCTGCGTGCCTAATTCTTTAACCTTTACATATAAAGTTTGCTTGTCTGTTCTCTCTCTGCCTGCTTACCAACCCCTTGGGTGTGTGTAATGTGCATATCTCAGTCAAGTAAACAGTACAAGGTGTACATTTAGTCTATGACAAGTGATCATACAACAGATATAACAGCTATCTTTCATTTAGTTACAGGCTATTTTTTCACTCACCCGTAAATCTTCCAGCTCAGAATTGGCTTCACTCAGCTGTTTTTCCAGCTCCACTAAAACATGACATGAAAACAGACAAATGTATTCAAACTGACACTGATAACATCCACATAATTGTTCATGTTTATGATGTCAGGCAGTTATTGTGTTTGTGCAGTGGCTAAATGTGGCAATAATCTGGGTTACATCCACAGCAGAGCAGGGACTTTTTCAAACTCACAATTCAGTTCTGGACATTTATTTTCACACTGCATATTCTTATTTTATTTATTTTACTTTTTCTTCTTTTTTGTTTCTCTTTTGAGGGTAGTGCATCAGACCTAGTTATGCACTTTATGGATCAGTGTATCTGACCTTGGCATGCAGTTGTGTATGCCGTAGTATGCAAAGTACAGGTGGGCTTGGTGTGAGCTGGTGATGGGCCAAAGCTTTATAGGGGCATAAAAGGGAGAACAAAAACAAAACTATATTAATGACCATGGATGACGATGTGCTACTAACAAAATGGCAAGAATGCATGATGTGAAAATAAATACCCAGTGAAAATATGGCAATTGAAAAAGTTCTGGGAAATATCACAGAACAAAGAGATGACTTCTTAAAGTAATCAAAGAACAAAGATCTCATGCTTATATAATGCCATATGATGTGGGGAAAACACCAAAGAGAGTACAAGAGAGCAAAATAATAAAGTACAAAATGAAGGAGTAAAAGAAGAATATTTATAAAAGAGGGATGCCAAGATCTATCAATGCAGGCATACATGGAAGTAAAGACATTGGCCCAAGACACACAACTATGGAATGGAATCATCAGGAAGCTTCATGACCAGCCCACAGGATGAAACACTTGGTGAGAACATTCTGGAGTCAAATGATAATCCTGTTCATTCTAATGCTGTCTCCTCAATGAAGGCTGACTGTTATGGATCTCCGTCAGTTTATATCTCTCGCTTTGGTTGCACATTTCACAGACTGTTGATTCTACATCTCTTTATGGAAGATTTGTATTGTTGCCTACTTCTTGCTTGCCCGCCATTGACATGTCCCTCCAGTACGGCTTTTAGAAAGTGCCATGTCATTTATTGTGGTAAAAATATTTGATATAATCCTTTTATTACTTTCAATGGCGCTGTGGCAAAGGATTTGTAACCCAGCATACCATGTTCGAAACACAACTGTGGGCGATTTGAAAGCAGACCGCCATGCAGTGGTTCCCATACAAAGGTATGAGTATTGCTGATCGCTCAGAAAGCAATGGCAAACTACTCAACATAAACTTGCCAAGAAATCACAAAAGCCAAAAAACGTTGGGGTTGACTACCTTGTCCTGTAAAGGATTTGCAACTAACTTTTTTTCTCATTACTTCGAGGACATGCTGGGTCCGCACCGTTGGGCTGTGTGCTGGTGTATGATATGGCAGCCGCTGTCAAGATCATTGGGGTCATGTGTATAGCGTGAATGAAGAGATAAATCATGATAACCTAGAGAGAATGAAACGACAGGATGTGACCAGAGGCTTAGGATGACAATCAAAACTCTGGGTAAAAGTCAGATGGACACATAATCAGACTATAACTGACTGGGACTCTTCTCTGTCTGTTCAAGATGAGGACAGAGCCCTATAAGAACTTCCCAGGTGCTATGATATCAGTTCTTGACACAATTCAACTCATTACTTCCACTGGTTCTCTTTCCAGTTCCAACTTCTATATTTATATGTTTCCACACAAAAAATACCTATTCTCTATATCCATATTTCCAGGGCCTCAATCCGAAGGTCAACTTATAATACTCGAGAATATAAACATTCAGAAAATGTGTATCACATGCTAAATCAAATGCAAGATAAATTAAAAACACTTAATGGGGGGGCTGTGGTGTGTGTGTGTGTGTGTGTCCACAATGATAGGTCTAAATAGAGATAAGATGAAGATAATGAGAATAAATCATGCACAAGGTAACTGGAGAAACCTCACATCGACAAGTGGAGTCATACTCATACTTAGAAAGTAATGTTGACCAAGATGGGGAAATACATACAGAGATATTTAAAAAAGAATACACAATGCAAGAGGAGTGTTCATATCACAAGGACATTTCTGGAAGTTAGAAGCATTGAGAATGACTAACACAATTACTAATAAACTATAAGTATTCATCAATTGCTGCCTGCACAGATCAGGACTAAAATAGCAGGACACAATTACTTTATGGAGAGAGCTAAACCAGTTATAGAGAATCAAGAGGTGAGGACAAGCCACACATTGAACAAATCTGTTAATAGTGTAACTAGAAGAGGTGAGGACAAGCCACACATTGAACAAATCTGTTAATAGTGTAACTAGAAGAGGTGAGGACAAGCCACACATTGAACAAATCTGTTAATAGTGTAACTAGAAGAGGTGAGGACAAGCCACACATTGAACAAATCTGTTAATAGTGTAACTAGAAGAGGTGAGGACAAGCCACACATTGAACAAATCTGTTAATAGTGTAACTAGAAGAGGTGAGGACAAGCCACACATTGAACAAATCTGTTAATAGTGTAACTAGAAGAGGTGAGGACAAGCCACACATTGAACAAATCTGTTAATAGTGTAACTAGAAGAGGTGAGGACAAGCCACACATTGAACAAATCTGTTAATAGAACTAGAAGAGCTTTTCTCTGGAACCAACAGGGCAAAATAAATAGTAGGAGACGTAAAAAACACATTGTCAAAGTGTTGTGTAAATGAGATAAGTAGGACAACGACAGAAGTAAGGAAAGGACAGAGACAGGACATAGATAAGGACCTGTATAAGAGAATAGATAGGACATAGATAAGGACTGTTATCAGAGAATAGACAGATAGAGACAGCAGAAGGACGTAGACCTTCAACCAGCTATAAGACAGGACACAGTTAGGACACAGACGTGTCATAACCAGGACATAACGGGAATCTACCACCCGGATAGGACAAGGGACGTTAACCACGGGGAACTACCCGAAAACAGATTGAACGATAGTACGACTGTAGGTTAACGAGTACTAGACTGTAGACTACGTGACAAGTGACCAGCACGCAGTGCTGCTGACCGCACGGGGAATTGAGGGGAAAAGAGTAGCGAGACCTGTAAACTCAGGCAGACCGGACTTGACTGTTGGAGCGTCCAGATGTGTGATTTTCCCTAGCGACTGTGTAGATTAGGAAGGACATAGTTAGACATAACGAGCGAATGTAATTGAGTTGTGAGAGCGATTGATGCGAGTGATATACTTATCGGTGTAGGCATTATCGCCTGAGCGAAAACTGTGTGAGAGAATTACTAAAAATAATTACTATGGATACCATTTGTACACTCATGTTTGTGATCGTAAGGTACGAATGAAGTGGCCAGCATGCCTGTGTGAATCCAGGTTCTTGACACACATGGAGATGAGAATTAAAGACAAAGATGAATAATATGAGTGGGGCATGGAGGGATTGCAGGAGATGAAAAAAGACAGGTGAGCTTCATTGAGTTGAATAAGGACCAACGTTCTACAATGAGCTAAAGGGCAGACCAACAACAACAGAACTATAATGGTGAGAATGGATGATAATTCACTAGTTGTGGCAACTGACCTGTTTTAATCATGGCTTCTTCCTCGACCTCTGCTAACCTCTCCGTTACATGCGAAAGGTCCTCTTCCAACTCCGCAACTTTCTCTAAAGCATCCGTTTTGGTTTCAGAATCCTCCAGCAGTTGGGCCACATCAATCATGTTGTCCAGGTAAGCATGCACTTGGACGGCCAGATGGTCACTCTCGGTATGACGTAATTTCTGTACAAGCCAAATACTTTAATAATATTTAATAAAAGGATGTTTTTTAAATGGAGGGGAGAAGGGTAACTTCCATGGGAGAACAGATCTTCTCAGTACACCTGAAGGCGTAAACCTAAATATATATAAAGACATCAACAGTTAATTTGGGGTTGTTGATATCTCCATAGAGTTTGTTAGAGAAGGGCAAAGAGCCTCAGAATACTTACGTGCACATTAAAAGTCCTCAGCAGAGACTTACGTGCACATTAAAAGTCCTCAGCAGAGACTTACGTGCACATTAAAAGTCCTCAGCAGAGACTTACGTGCACATTAAAAGTCCTCAGCAGAGACTTACGTGCACATTAAAAGTCCTCAGCAGAGACTTACGTGCACATTAAAAGTCCTCAGCAGAGACTTACGTGCACATTAAAAGTCCTCAGCAGAGACTTATGTGCACATTAAAAGTCCTCAGCAGAGACTTGCGTGCACATTAAAAGTCCTCAGCAGAGACTTACGTGCACATTAAAAGTCCTCAGCAGAGACTTACGTGCACATTAAAAGTCCTCAGCAGAGACTTACGTGCACATTAAAAGTCCTCAGCAGCTATAATTCTTATTCTTCTTTCGTTCACTTGAAATTTGTCTATAACTGCAATATTGTCTCTAGTATTAATTTAAGTGTCTTTTTTAGTTCACTCAGTGGTCCACAGAGTTTATCTTCCACTGCTGTTTCTCTAAGCCAGAAGGTTTGCTTAGTTATGTCATATTTTGGGCAGTTTTGGAATATGTGATCTGCTGTCTGTGGTGCCAATCCACATGTGCACAGAGTCAATTTACCAATGTTGAATTGTGTATACATGTCGTTGTGTAATCTATTGTTTCTTGTACAGAGGCGCAGAATAAGGCTTTGTTCTGGTCTGTCCATAAGGTAGTAGTTGTCCTGAGCAGGATTTGGTGTCTTTCTGACTGATTTGATCATTCTCTTCCTTTTGGTATGTAACATCAGGCTGTTCTTCTCTTGCTCCTTCCTTAGCTAGTTGGAATTGAAAATATATGGTCAAACAGACTGCCGCCCTGATTACGTGTAAAATTTTAGAAAGCCTCCCCACAAAAAAATAGTTACAGCATGTATGACACTGTTGTACTTGGATCCATCCTCGCGGGTGCTATATAGTTTGTGCACAGCACTGAGATTCTCCTTGTGTAATCTATGGGAGGAGACTGAGCATCGGGTGCTGATAAGTCTAGCAGTGTGGGGTTTGCACCAGATTTTAATACATCTCATGAGTGAAAAGATGTTCTTTTCTGCTATACTTGTTACCGTAGACATAACTCATATACAAAAAGACCATACAAAGAATATTATTTTAACTTTGTTCGTAGACACTTTACCACCAAAGTAATTTATCTGTTAACAAAACTGAAATAATTGCTTCAGGGCAAACATTCTCGGTCTTCCATTGGTTGTTACAGAGTAGGTGATTAAATGTCATTTTCTAACATATACTGCTCAATATTTCGTATTTACCAGTTGGTAATTATATGTGTGTGTGTGTGACAACCCACCCACGCAAGAATAGCTACAGCATGTGGGACTCTACTGAACACACATATGGAGATGTGGTTCCTGAGGCAAATATTGTGAATTCCTTGGACTACAAGCGTAACTAAAAATGATTGTCTGAAAGAGGCTAATGAAACAAGAAAATTACACACAACAATAAGAAAGAAACAAATAGCTTTCTTTGGTCACGTGATAAGAAGTGAGGCATTGGAGAACACCATGACAACTGGAAAGATCAAGGGGAAGAAAGGCAGAGGCAGACCAAGAGAAATGATGCTGGATATACTGAGACTTTGGCATAGAGGAATATCATCAGCAGAGTAGATCAAGAATACCAAAGACCACAATCTGTGGAGAGACATGAATGCCTATGCCAGCTGGTAGGGCACTTGTTGATGATGGTAAGGAGGAGGTGAATTTTTCCTCACCAATTTTCTTTCAGAGCAGCTCCACCACTCTGGCTATGAGCAGACAAAAGCCAACTCTCTTGGCTGCCCCACCCAAACACACTAATTAGAGCACACTAGATTGGGATTCTTGAGATTCTCAAGTAACCACACCTGTCTGTGGTGTTGATAAATGAAGCAATGTATAAGATTCACAAGTGTCTGTGGAGTTGATCAACACACAAGATATCACATAAACAAATTCACAAGTACTGATTGAAAAGCTGATAGAAGTAGAAGGAAATAGAGATTAGAAGACAAACTAGACAACATAACAACTGAAAGCTGTAGATACTATACTGGTAATCGGACCTGTCACCTAAGAATCATGACAGTGCCTTGCTGCAGGAACAAATTATACTTCGATACATGGCCACTCGACACACCTGTTCTTCCTGCAGTGAGACACTGTGGTCATTTGGAGCTGACGTGTTTGAATCACCATATGGTAGCTATATCTTTAGATTTTTATGTTGTCCAATGTGTCTTCTAATTACTACTTCCCCTTTCTCCTTCTATGAATGGCAATCAATACTTGTGAGTTCAATTACATGCTTTCCTAGTGGCCCCATTGGTTCCGCAACAATTTCAACTTCTATCAAAAGATACACATTTTTACTGCATTCACTAACATAACAGTTATTGTAACCATGTTATAAAAATTAATAAAACAAATGCTTACTTCTAAATACTCATCCAAACCAATGTTTGTAAATTCATGCTGTAGATGTACACGAAAGTTCATATTTTCTACAGAATGGACAACAATGTTGATGAACTGCATACATGCCACCTGTGGAGTTGATCAATGAAGCAATGTATGAGATTCACAATTAATCAAAAGTGTCTGTGTAATTGGAAACAAAACAATGTTTGAGATTCACAAGTAACCACAAGTGTGTGAGGAATTGATCAATGGAGCAATGTATGTGATTCTCAAGTAACCACAAGTGTGTGAGGATTTGATCAATGGAGCAATGTATGAGATTCTCAAGTAACCACAAGTGTGTGAGGAGTTGATCAATGAAGCAATGTATGAGATTCTCAAGTAACCACAAATGTGTGAGGAGTTGATCAATGGAGCAATGTATGAGATTCTCAAGTAACCACAAGTGTGTGAGGAGTTGATCAATGGAGCAATGTATGTGATTCTCAAGTAACCACAAGTGTGTGAGGAGTTGATCAATGGAGCAATGTATGAGATTCTCAAGTAACCACAAGTGTGTGAGGAGTTGATCAATGGAGCAATGTATGAGATTCTCAAGTAACCACAAGTGTGTGAGGAGTTAATCAATGGAGCAATGTATGAGATTCTCAAGTAACCACAAGTGTGTGAGGAGTTGATCAATGGAGCAATGTATGAGATTCTCAAGTAACCACAAGTGTGTGAGGAGTTGATCAATGGAGCAATGTATGTGATTCTCAAGTAACCACAAGTGTTAGAAGAGTTGATCAATGAAGCAATGAATGAATTACACAAATAATCAAAAGTGTCTGTGGAATTTGAAACAAAACAATGTATGAGATTCTCAAATAACCACAAGTGTGTGTGTGTGTGGAGTTGATCAATGAAGCAATGAATGAATTACACAAATAATCAAAAGTGTCTGTGGAATTTGAAACAAAACAATGATGAGATTCTCAAGTAACCACAAGTGTGTGAGGATTTGATCAATGGAGCAATGTATGAGATTCTCAAGTAACCACAAGTGTGTGAGGATTTGATCAATGGAGCAATGTATGAGATTCTCAAGAAACCACAAGTGTGTGAGGGAGGAGTTGATCAATGGAGCAATGTATGAGATTCTCAAGTAACCACAAGTGTGTGAGGGAGGAGTTGATCAATGGAGCAATGTATGAGATTCTCAAGTAACCACAAGTGTGTGAGGATTTGATCAATGGAGCAATGTATGAGATTCTCAAGAAACCACAAGTGTGTGAGGGAGGAGTTGATCAATGGAGCAATGTATGAGATTCACAAACAATCACAAGTGGTTTTGGAGTTGATAAGTGAAGCAATGAGATTCACAAATAATCACAAGTGGCTGTGGAGTTAGTCAATGAAGCAATGTATGAGATTCACAAGTGTGTGTTTGATTGCTAAGAGAAGCAATTTATAAGATTCTCAAGTTACCACAAGTGTGTGAGGAGTTGATCAATGAAGCAATGTATGAAATACACAAATAATCATAAGTGGTTGTGTAGCTGATAAGTGAAGCAATGTATGAGATTCACAAGTGTCTGTGATGTTGAAAAGTGAAGCAATGTATGAGATTCACAAATGATCACAATTGTCTGTGGAGTTGATAAATGTAGTAATGTAGGAGATTTGAAAATGATCACATGTGTCTATGGAGTTGATAAGTAACAAATAATGAGATTCACAAACAATAAATTGCAAATACCTGTGGAGCTAATACACGATAAATTATGAGGTTCAAATATAATGACAATCATCCTAGTACAGTTATCTACTCCAGACATTCATCTCTCTTTACATGCCCATAATATTTCCACTTTCCTCAATTTTATTTGTTGTAAAATCCAGTCATCTTCCTTACTGCGTTCTTGCTGGATAGATCTATTTGTTATTTTTTTTTTCATCCAACAAATTTCTGATACTCTTCTGTAATATTTATATTCAAAGGTGCATATGTGCTTTTCAGCTAAATTGTTAAATATCCAAGTTGCACACTTTATTACAACTTACAATGTCAATCTTCTTCTTTATTTTGTCCCACTGCATATACCGTGAAGTGTTGCAGAGAGTAGACAGAAGCCAATACAGTTGTGAAAACCATGGACAGAATTAACCTTTATGCTTTACAGTAACCTCAAACCACAGAGACAATTTCTGCACCAAATCATCATGTTCTTTCAGAGTTAGGAGACTATTCCAGATAAATCCACAGCAGATGCTGAAGCAAGCATGTAAAGTGTTATACCTTAACTTACACTGAGCCATTTCTTTCAGAGATGAGGAGACTGGTTCCTTGTGTCACCACCTTTCCTTCCTACAAAGGTGTCTCCAGCATTAGCAGACCATGCTTCTTCCTTATTCTACCCTGTATCCCCTACTGGAGCATGGGCCCTCAACTAACTCATGCTAAGCTCTTCTATTTTTTGCAATCTCCTTCAGCTCATTTCATAAGCTACATATATTATTTTATTCTGTCCCAAGCACTAGTATCTTTCCTATCTTTCCTGCATCTATTATCTGCTGGAATGTGTCGAGTCTCTCCCTAAGCTCCAGACTGGTGATTCTCTCATATCATTTTAGTGCTATTCTGTGCAGACACACAGAAACCATTAATGAATGTTTGCAGTTTATTTGTCATTGTTTTACTCATACTGCTGGCTCTGTGGTGAAGGGATTATGAATGCAATTTGTAATCCCCCGTACTGTGTTTGAAATGCAGCTAAACAGACCGTCTTGCGTTGGTTTTCATGCAATCAATAGTATGAGTGCCAGTCGTTGAAAAAGCACTGACAAACTACTGAACATAAACTTGCCCAGGAATCACAAACAGCCAAATAATGCTGGAGTTGACTGCTATGTCCTGTAAAGATATGCAACTAACTTTTTTACTCATTCTCTGTGTTTCTGATCAATGCAGCAGTACTGATTTAATGTCAGTTTGGTACTGATTTTAATTTCTGTTGACTTGCACTGTTGACTCCGAGTATTATCAAAGCTCCTCTTGCATTTTCATACAAAACCAACGAAGATGGTCTGCTGCCAAATCGCTCACAGCTGTGTTTTTAATGCGGTATGCGGGACTACGAATTGCTTCCATAACCCCTTTGCCATGGAGCCAACATTTTGTACTCTTATTTTAATATCCCTATTTTCTTTTTCAATCAGCTCCCCCATCTTTGTCTACATTGCTAACTAAATAGGAACGATTCAACCTCTTAAAGTGAGCTTTCACTAAGAGATCAGGTTATCATTTGCTTGATTTATTCTCATTATCTTTGTCTTTCTCCTATAACGTTTTCTAGTATAACAGCTAATTGTTGTGGCATCTCATGAAGTGTGTTTAGTTTATCATGCATCTGATTTCATGTGTGAGACAGGTGGGCTCTATCATCAACGAGGTCCAGAGCTGCTCTGTCAGAGCCCATTAAGCAATAGTTATTGTTGCCAATAGTCAGCAAAAATAATGTTGACAAAAGGCATTTTCACTGCTGCACTCCAATTCTTTTTTCAAACAAATCTGTTAGCTTTCCCTCATGAAGAACTCTGCATGTCATGTCTTTGTATGCTTTTCTTATAAAGTTAATGATTTTCCATGGGCTTCCAAATTTTTGTGAGATCTCATAGTGCCTCATAAATGGGTGAGCTCAGTTCAGTTACACACCAGGTGATACCACCATTGCAGATACCACCATTGCAGATACCACCATTACAGATACCACCATTGCAGATAGTGGTAGATGACACAAGAAAATTCACAAAAATAAACATAGAAATTCCTGAACTCTCAATTTCTGATAAGGAAGGTGGATTGTAAACAACACCAGTAAAGCTATGATGAATGTCAATCTTACCATAAAATCTATATGAAATTCTTCATAATTTTTGAAATAATCCATCAGAGTTTCAAATCTATGCATCTCACCACACACCTGTGAAACAATGAAAGAAAACAACAATTACTTCTCTGAGATACTACAAAGTCATACCACATGTCTAAATAAATCTACATTAAAGTAACTTGGCAAAACACTGATAGCAGACGGCATATGTGACATGGAAGACGCGAACACAACTGAAATGCCAAACTACACATTCAACAACAAGAACCATACTCTCCAAACAAATATCACAGAAACTGAAATTGAGGCTCATCAAATGTTATGTGGCAGCCAAGGTGGTGTACTGGCTAGACACTCGCCTGTCTGCCGTTGCTCATGGGTGCAAATCCACATCAAGGTGGCGTTTTAGAACTGGCCTGGATTCTCGGCTGACCCAGCCTATAATGGGCACCAGGAAATGTCTTAGAATGTAAAGGCGGCCGGCGTGATACTTACCACATGACCCGCTGTGTGATGATTGTCTATACAAATATGGGGCTTTTTTTCTGGCTCTTGCTCACTTTGAACTCGAGCGCAGTCTATACACACTTCTTCTAGTAGCACAGGGCTGAATTTTATGCGTGGGTTAGCTTTCCTTATTATCAGTGTTCCTCACTATCAGGCGAACCTACTCAAGGGCGAGAAGTCAACATCTTTGTCCAATTGTCCCATGTAGGGGTTGAACCCCTGACCTTGGCATCAGCACACTGATGTTAAAGAACGTGCGTTCGTATCCATTCGGCCATGCTGACTTCAAAGTATGGATCTAGAACCATGTGTCCAATGAGCCTTACAATGTGCAAAAGGGTCCTTTGTCTTACAAATGTTGTGAATTCAACACTGTGTGTAGAGTAGAAGCATCATCTCTCAACTAAAGAGATGGGGCATACAATTTGGGCATTTGAAATGATGGTCTACAGATAACTGGGGCGAGTTTCCAGGATGGAAAGGAAACCAAGATAAATAAAGTTCCAGAACATAAATATGGCAATGATGAAAATAAAACAGAGAAAGGCAAGGCCTGTTTTCACATCAAATGGCATAACAATACAATGAAAATACCCAACGTCTCAAGATATGTAAAACGAGTCATAAAATTATCTAACAAGGAGTGGCTGGTTGAGGGATTAGAATTAGAATGTCTGCTTCACACAATGTGGGACTTGTGTCTGATCCTCAGGAAGACTCAGGGGCTGTTTTGTTTTTTCAATCCAAGTCTGTGCACTATGCGGCAAATGCTTGGTCAATTGGCCTTTATTCCTCAGCTTGGAAAACTCTCTTCTGGCCCACACCAACAATGGTACAGATGCCAAAATTAAAACACAATGAAAACAAACAATGAAAGCAAATGATGAAAACATATTTAATAAATTAACATAGCTGCTAAATGAAACGGTCAATGCAGAAGGACATAACTTACTTCCTTGAAGTTATCAAATGCTGAAAGAATAATATCATGTCCTCCACTGACTAGACACACTGCTGCCAACAGCTCCAGTACCAATGCCTTGGTCCTGGAGAATACAAACATGGCTACTTGATTGTTATCCACAGAGAAGACAGACATTAACATACCAGGATCATACACTTCTTTCACTTCAAGCACATTGTAAAATATAAAGTCTGGTTGCACTGGCTAAGAGGTATGGCATCTGCTAGAAAAGGGCCTCCATCATATCAAAATTCCCATGTCACATGCCCTTCTAATCTCGGGATAGTAGATCACATGTCGTTTTCCATAAGCACAAAATATGAAAAGCCATGTGTGTAAGTTCATTTGTGAAAAGACCTAGTAATCATCAGCAAACTCAGATTCTTATACAGTTTGACCACCTGTTTGTTTTTTAATGTAAATCCAACAAATAAATATTTTCTTTCTGAAATGGCACTGACTGTCAAGCGAACACATCCTTTAAAGCACATAATCTCTACTTTTCATTTTAATGAAATTTCTTAAATGTTTTGAAACTGTTTTTTTTTTTAATAAACAGCATACATTCACATACAACATAGTCAAAGAATGTTTAGCAAAAAAGAAGGAATCATACTTTGCATGTAAACAATACAAGTAAATTAATTGACATACATACATAAGGTAAATATCAAAGGCAATGCCTCACCTTAAACTTCTGTGATTGAGACTTAATGCTATGCAGTTGATGGCATCCTTGTGGGCTATCACTAGATTAAAACCATACTGAAATGAAACAGTATGAATGCCAGATTAAAACCATACTGGAATCAAAACATAGCTGAATGCCAGATTAAAACCATACTACAATCAAAACATAACTGAATGCCAGATTACAAGCATACTAGAATCAAAACATAACTGAATGCCAGATTAAAACCATACTAGAATCAAAACATAACTGAATACCAGATTACAACCATACTGGAATCAAAACATAACTGAATGCCAGATTAAAATCATAATGGAATCAAAACATAACTGAATGCCAGATTAAAATCATACTAGAATCAAAACATAACTGAATGCCAGATTAAAATCACACTGGAATCAAAACATAATTGAATGTCAGAATAAAACCATACTAGAATCAAAACATAACTGAATGCCAGATTAAAACCATACTATTGCCTTGTAAATGACAAACACCCTATAGGGGCTGCGGGTGATTGTAATGAGAAAATCAATTAACCAGCAAATTTGAACAGTAAATCAAAACCCAAAGTGATAGAAAATATTGACACATAAACACGAACACACTATGTCCTTTCAGAGTTAATACGCTCAACATTTCAACAAAACATCACCTATGCATTCTAATTAATTTTCAAAATTCAGAAAGAAGTTATTAAAACATCTATATATACATATACACACTACTAATGAAGAATCAGATTCGCTGGGCTGATTACTTGACTCGCATGCCAGATCATAGGCTCCCTAAATAATTTTTTACAGCGAGCTACGTTGTGGTAAACGCTCCCAAGGCAGCCAGAGGAAACACTTTAAAGGCACTCTGAAGATCTCACTAAAAGCTTTTGGAATTCATCATGACACTTGGGAGACTGCTGCCAAAGACGGAAATTCGTGGCGTACATCATTACAAAAGGGTGCAGTCACTTGTGAAGCTGACAGGACTGCAAGAGCTGTGAAGAAAAGGCTGGACAGAAAAGCTACTGCAGGAGATCCACCTCCTGGAATGTCAAACATTCTTTGCCCACATTGTCAAAGAACATTTTGAGCCAAAATAGGCCTTATTAGCCATCTTAGAATTCACGGCTCCATACTTTCAACCCCGCTGGATGAAATGAATGGTCATCATCATTCTTGATGGACAAACAACATATAAACATATATATATACTGAGACTAGACTGTGTTCTAGAGAATACAGACATGGTTACGTGAATGTTATCCATAGAGAAGTGAGACACTAACATATAAGGATCATACACTTCACTTCAAGCATAATGTAAAATATAGCGTGGTTGCAGTGGCTAGGAGGTATGGCATCTGCTAGAAAAGTTTCCCCCTAATTTTTTGGGGGTGTTCGCTCACTTTGAAATCAAGCGTAGTCCAAACACGAGCTACTACTTCTAGTGCACTTGACTGATTTTCGCGTGTGGATTAGCTTTTCCTATAACTAGTGCCCCTCACCATCAGGCAATCCCACTCCGACTTCAGAGGTAATTTACACACACAAGACAAGGACGAGAAAAAAACATTTTAGTTTAACTGGCCAATGTAGGGGTTGAGCCTGTTATCTAGACTTCAGCACACTGTATGTTTAAGAACAAGTGCTCTTATCCATTCAGTTATGCTGACCTTCTCCCCTTCATATGAACATTCTGATGTCACTTCCTCTTAACCTCTGGATTACATACCTGGCGATACATAATTGCTCCTAAACACATAAAGCACACATGAACAGTAAATCAAAACCCAAAATTATAGGGGAAAAAAGACTCATAAGCGCAAAAATACTGTCCTTTGAGAGTCAATTTGCTCAACATTTCAACAGAATTCTAACTTAATTTTCAAAACAATTCAGGAACATGTTATTAAAACATCTATATATAACTATCCATCATCATCATCATCTTCCACTTCTGCCGTCAAGCGTCGGGGGGAGGAATAATTTGCGCTCCAGCGCCTGATGGGTGGCACTGGATAGTGTCATTCCGTGTGATTGTACAATGTCTTTAATGTCGTCAAACCATTTTCTTCTTGGATGTCCTCTTGGTCTCATCGCAGAGGATCTTTGATGTAAGGCCAGTGATGGTAGTTGTTGGTGTTGCATTCTAACGACATGGCCAAACCACTTGATCTTCTGTCTTTCAATAAATGTGGCACAAGGTGTTGATCCCACTGTCTGTCTGATAACAGCATTTCTTACTTGGTCTCAGATTGTTAAGTTGGCAGCTCTCCTCAGGCATCTCATCTCTCAGGTGTTGATTTTGCGAGAGTGTGATTTGGATAAAGTCCTGGTTTGAGATTGGTAGCATAGGGTTTGTGTGAATGTGCTGTTTATTATCTGTCATTTTGCGGACATGGGTATATTTGGATGTTTCAATATGGGTGATAGTTGATATGTAAGTGCATTAGCTTTTTGACATCTGATTTCGATTTCCCTGTCCAGTCTGCGCCATCTTCTGTGATCATACTTCCAAGATATTTGAATTCTCTAACTTGGTTCAGAGTTGTGCTATTTATCTGTATGCTTAGCGGACCAGGCAATCTGCTAACTTGCATTACTTGGTTTAGGCTGTATTTATACTCATATTGTATCTGCTGCATGTTGAACTCAGATTATTAATATGATTTTGTAGTCTGCCCTTATCGCTGTAAAACAGGCACTGATCGTCTGCAAATATAAGTTCATTTATTTCCTGTGGATCAGTTGTTTTATCTGGAGTAAAGAGTTCTAAATTTTCTGAATCTGTTCTGTCAAGGCTTGCTTCTTTGGATAATCAGTCCATGTAGATATTAAATAGCAGAGGAGAGTACTATTGCTCAAGAATTATGGAGGAAATTGAAAGAAAAGCGCAACTCTATCAGCGTTCACACCGGAAACACACAGAAGCCGAACAACAAGTGACCAACAACAGCTAAATTATGAAACAGAAAAGAGATATTTGCGACTTGGAATATATAAATATTGAAACTACATAAATGTTTTACATACCTGATGATTCATAATTGCCCGTAAACACATAATGCACACATGAACATCATCCCTGGCTTCCCCCATGTTTAGTTTGCTGATGTGCTTTGAGCTTCGGGGCGACCCAATTGTGTTTGATCTTTTCAGTTGTCTTTTGGGGCTTCGGCTGAGGCCTGAGTCCAGACTTGCTGTCTTCTCATTATTTAAAAGTTGCTCCCGCCTGCAAATAAACAAGGCATGTTCAGTTAAGCTTGAATTACATTACTTTAAACAAGGAAAAATGATGAAGCGTATGATAGTAAATAATTTAACAGAGGAAGAAAGAGGAAATTACCATATCAAAATTATTTGGCCAACACGTGACTGGCTGATACCCTGCCGTCTTGACAGATGGTAGTTTGTAAAATGGAGATAAACCTCTCTAAAGCCCAAAGCCTGGGCCGAATGCAGAGACCATGTGTTGCTCATGCAGCATGATCCCTCTCTTGGCCTGCCTGGTTTACTCTAGAGGAAAGTAACACCAATACGTCTGGAACAAGACGAGCAGCAGAAGCTGCCGGATCAGCAAAGCATTGTTCTAACCGCCCGCTTGTCGGAGCTTCCATCCTAGACCAGTTGCCGAATAGGGCTTAGGGCCTGGTCTGCCCTGCCATGACATTTAGTCTTTATGTTGCATTTCCTCAAAGAGTAAGGCATTGTTTTGTATGCTTTGCTCGTGGCTGGAACCTGAGCTCCAATTGGGCTAGCCTTATGTTTTTCCCTGGCTTAACTTGACCTTCCACTAGGCCTTGCACTTGTTGTTCTGTCATACTACCTCACTCTTTCAGTACCACGTAATTCATTGTCCGTTAACTTTCATCTAAGACTTTCATTTGACGAACCCTAGTTCTTAAATTAATCCACTCTGCACTAATAAATGTGCAGGGTTCCACATAACTCATACCCGAAAATGAATAGGCCCAACGTGGTCTAGATCTACTTGGGACAATGTCAATGCACTCTAAGAGTTAAACCACAGGTGATCAACCTTGCTTAGTAGATAATGACCAATATGTTGTCCCTCTAGAATACTGATGGCAGCACCTGAATAGTGACCATAACCTTTCCCCACCCCTACCCTCCATACCAAACAAAATACAAATCAATGCTTGAACACTTTCCCATTGTTGTCCTTCTTAAGAGACATAAGATATTCACTATGCACTGTCTGTTACAACTTGTAAATTAACAGTACCCAATACTTCACCTGTCTTCTATGCCAACACCAGATACCACACAGATCAATCACTTCACATGGTAGCCTACTTAGCTATTTTGGAAACAATTTTCGGTATTGACACAAACTATGTATATCACATTAACATTAGTGTATGGTAGAAGGGGACACATATGTGTGTGCATGTGTGCGTATGTGTATGCGAGTGAGAAAAAAGAAGGGGACATAATAAATGTGAGATAGAACAAGACATCTTTGTGTGAAAGAAGGGAACATAATCACTGTGGTAGAACAAGACATTACCCCGGGAAGGCTAACCCGGCCAACAAATGCCCGCAGAAGTCGGGTGTGTCGGCCTAATGGCGCAAGAACGCAGCTCTGCTGTAAACAGGCACAATGCAATCACATCCGGAAAAATAAAACTCCAGATGAACGCAGCAGAAGAAGAACAAGACAAATGTGAGATAGAACAAGACATTATCTTTGTGGGAAAGAAGGAAACATTTTCACTGTGGTAGAACAAGACATTAAATGTGAGACAGAACAATATATCTTTGTGTGAAAGAAGGGAACATTTTCACTGTGGTAGAACATGACAAATGTGAGATAGAACAGGATATCTTTGTGAAAGAGGGTGAAATACTCACTGTGTGGTAGAAGAACAAGACATTATCTGTGTGTGAAAGAAGGGAACATACTCACTGTGGTAGAACAAGACATTAAATGTGAGATAGAATAGGATATCTTTGTGAAAGAGGGTGGAATACTCATTGTGTGGTAGAACAAGACATTATATTTCTGTGATAGGAAGGGACATTATCACTGTATGGAGGAGATGCTACCTTTCCTGACTGCTCACTTAAATAAGCAGCTTCCTCCTACCTCATTATTTTTTTATCTAGCATCAAATGCCCAATAGGTCTCGAGGGATGACACAAGGGATCCTTGACTTACATCTGATCACTGTCAGCAACTTACCTCCTATGGACAACAATCTCTTTCAAATTATTCTCCAAAATGTGACTGATCTGGTCACTGGATTATTAATCTGAGGTTAGAGGTAATGAAAGATACGAATATTAATACATCTTACCTCATTACCACCTGAGAAAATGACAAATAATCCACAAGCACATCCAAGCCCTTATTATGCTCATTGAGGAATTCACGCACCCACCTGAAACAAACACAAGAAATCAGCAGTAATGAGATAGAAGGAATCTGTACAAGTAAGATGCAAGTTAAGGTACTAGCAATAATTCCAATTTCACACAAGTAATCTTAGTGGAGCGGCATGCTCTAGATCACGCAACAGAAGAGGTAGCATCTTAATGATTCTTTCAAACATTGTTTTGGGGTCATCGGTTCATGCTCTGAGGGAAGCAAAGAAGATTAACATTGTAACCCATCATGCATGCCATAACAGGCAACTATGGAGGGTTGGTGTGAGAGTGGCTACCTCATCCCATGGAACACTTCAGCTGCAAAATCCAAGTGATTATGAACAAATCTACAAAGAGCTTGGTGTGACTTGGTCGAGAGTTTCCTCTATTGGGAGATAAAAGGCAAGCGAATCCAGCACATTCACGTGATAACCAAGTTCTCTTCCACCCTCAATGTGTATCCTGTTTGCAGGAAACGATGGTTGTGCAGTGGTTAGAGCACAGATTTCAGAAATGCAAGTCTGCGTTCAATCCATACCATTGGTGTATCTTTTCTGGCAGGTAGGAAGACAGAACCCTTCACCATAAGATCCGGAGTACCACAAAGTTTTGTCCTGTCCCCTCTTTTGTTCATAACCTATATAGACAATTTATGTAAAGAAACCAGCCAAACAGAGACCGCAAGAACACTGCATGATGAGAACACAGAAGAAGAACCATCTGCAAATCTAACCATTAGAGAATTCCTGTTTGCGGACGACCAAGCACTAATAACAAAATCAGAAGATGAATTACATGACCACATGAATAGTCTAAACGAAATGTGTAGGGAACATAATATGAAAATTAGCACAAGTAAAACAGAGGTAATGGCTATAACTAAAGAAGAACAAACAACAACAATTCACCTAAACGAACATCCCTTGAAACAAGTAAAGAGTTTCAAGTACCTAGGAATTATAATATCATCAAATGGCAAATCAGAAAACGAAATAGAAAATAGATACAATAAGGCAAACCAACTCATAGGACAAACGGCACCAATACAAAAGAACAAACATGTATCAATAGTTACTAAGAAATCACTGTAGTACACAATCTTCCTACCAACTCTATGCTACCAATGCCAAAACCGGACAATGACAGAAAAAGAGAAAAGAAAATCACAACAACAGAAATGAGATTCCTGAGAATACTTAATGTACCAAGAAGAGATAAAATCAGATAGGGGTTATAGCACCGCTAGATTTTATTAGAAGGCAGCAAGTAAAATGGTTTGGCCATGCAAGTAGATTACCACCTAACAGTATACCACAACAAGCAATGATGTACACACCAAATGGACGCAGAGGAAGAGGCCGACCACGTAAATGATGGACGGAGGGAACAGCAACGCCCATGGGAATATCGATACATGAAGCCATGAGCGGGCACTCTCCCGCTGTTTATACTTCACCTCGACACCGCAAGGTGCAAGAGGAACATGATGAGATGAGATGAGAGGAAGCCAGAAATATCACAACACTACAAAATGAGATAACATACTCTATATTGTTGGTCTCTTATCTTTTTGGCAGATATGAAAGCCAGAAATACAACACTATAAAATGAGATAACATACTCTATGTTGTTGGTCCTGAGGGAAATCTCCAAATCTCGCAGCACTTGTGTGGACGTGGAGTCACCCAACATTTTCCGCTTCTGTGAGCACAAATACACATTCTGATTAAATAAACAGTTAAATGAGCTGATGAAATCATGGAGGACACACAAAGCCACTGGCTGTACACAGACAAAAAGCTAGATACAAGGTAGCCCCATAGCAGCTACTGTCAAATCGGCCGTGAAGTGTTAGCCCTTCACTTATTCTAGGCCATGATATATGAGGTAGGGTTGCCAGTTTCCTTCCTTGCCACCGTTCATTTAAAGTCAATTCAAAGGAAATTCTGAAGAATGTCTGGTACCCATTTGTATGCATCTGGGTCGACCACAGACCCCAAAAGACTCTAGATAAGTCAAGAACATACTGACTGACTGTCTGACTGGCCCATTGCCGTTTTGACAGACGATAGTTTGTAAAATGGGGTTATCTCAAGCCTGGGCTGAATTTAGAGACCATGTGTTGCTCATGCAGCATGATCCCTCTCTCTGCCTGTCTAGTTTGCTCCAGAGGAACATACAGGTACTAGAATATCTAGGCTACTCAGTTATACAACTCACACAAGTCTCTTTGACAATGTTTATATATGTCACAGTGATTAATGTGTTTGCCTGTCAAGACAGTGTGTGGGTCCCAACCCTAGAAACGACAGATTTTTAGGTCTAGTCAGTATGATCTCAGGTCAATAAAATGGGTGCTGGGTAATTTTCAGTATTTTCTGGGCACTGTCTGATAATGACAGATGGCAAGAAAGAACTGGTCACCCAACATAATTATATGATGATTTAATATATATGAAGGTATAACACTGCAATATTTGCGTACACATACTAGTATGTGTTAAAGTTAAGTGCAAATCAACGGAACTATTAGGCTGTAACTAATTTCATAGTATGAGTCTCTCTCTCTCTCTCTCTCTCTCTCTCTCTCTCTCTCTCTCTCTCTCTCTCTCTCTCTCTCACACACACACACACACACACACACACACACACACACATAACAACTAACCATTTATTGTATCTATGGTAATTGTTAAAATATCTGTGTTTACTGTTAATTAAATGAAACCCACAAAATGTTTTTAAAAACACAGATAACGTATGTAAGATGAGTAGTTGGAAGGGCAAAAGGGCAGATGGGATTGACAGCCTAATTCATAACCTTTTTAAAATATTAAAATAAAGTTTGTTTTCTCATGTATTGGTTGGTTTATTAGATAGAGAGCCTGAGAGTGAGAAAGGCGAGGGAGAGAGAGGAAAAAGACAGAGACAGGGAGAGGGAAAGAGGGGAGAGAGAGAGAGAGAGAGAGAGAGAGAGAGAGAGAGAGAGAGAGAGAGAGAGAGAGAGAGAGAGAGAGAGAGAGAGAGGGGGGTATATGTGTATATATATTTTTTTTTTTAAATATATAAACACAGGACCACCCAACATGCACTTCATGACATAAACGAGCACAGACAAAATATTTATTGATGTAATATCTTAAAATACAACTAAAGCAATGTTAATAAGAAGAAGGATGCACATCGTTAATTACAATTCAAGAATACTAACTACACCGAGTAAAGCAACACAATAACATCTACAGTAAATAAAGAAAGCAAAATCCACACAAGGTCAGTAGCAAGCCCAACAAAAGACTGCTTCTCTATCCCATCCAATGAAGGCATCCTGGATTATAGACAGGCAAGGTAATGGCTATACCATCCACACAGATAAAGTAAACAGCATGCCAAACATGTTTCTCCATTGACACCGTTCACAAACACATGCACTAAGTACTGGGCCAATTACAACATCAACATTCCCCTCACTTCAAGTTGCCAGTACAACATTTTACATCAAGTTATTCAGTCTCAAAGCAGGTAAATTTATTTAGCATGTCACATAATCTAGCGTTATGAATGCCCAAAAACATATTCCTAGGAAATTAAAGTTGTAGTTTCTCCTTGCCTTACACATCCGTGTAGGAAGATGTACATGCTATAACTATTGTTATGTGGGAAGCTTTTCTAATTTTAGGAATTTTGCCACAGCAGTGGCCTTATCAAGGCCTACACATCAACCATTCACCTTTGTTTGATCATAAAAATATGAGCCTTGTATCACATTCCACTATGCTCAGACACAGGGTCTTTAACATTGTATACAGCACTGTAAGGTTTCTTCCTTGCCTCCTCTAAAAGGAAGGAAGGAAGGAAGGAAGGAAGGAAGGAAGGAAGGAAGGAAGGAAGGAAGGAAGGAAGGAAAGGCGGACGGAAAGAAAGAAAGAAAGAAAGAAAGAAAGAAAGAAAGAAAGAAAGAAAGAAAGAAAGAAAGAAAGAAAGAAAGAAAGAAAGAAAGAAAGAAAGAAAGAAAGAGAAGAAAGAAAGACGACATCGGCGGCTATCCGTGCCGTAACAGCGAATCTTAATCTTGTAACCGGAAACGAATATTAAGCGTAATATCGCATGAAAGGATTCACAACATACGCCTGAGCCCTTTCACCCCATGTGGCAAACATAACCACATGTCGTGCACTGAACCACACTGTGGCATCGCTACAGAGGTCCATTACTTTGGCTTGTGTTTGAATGTATTTAGCGCCAGTTGTGCCCAGTAAACATTGAACGGTGCCTCAAACTGCAGTCAGGGAGCCACGGTTACCCTGTCACACTCCCCATGAAGATCGAGTGGTCAACCCTGCGGTTAGTTATTTGCATATCCGTTACAGGACGCTGCATTCAACCCCAGCATTTTTGGCTGTTTGCGATTTCTTGGCAAGTTTACGTTTAGTAATTTGCCATTGCTTTCTGAACGACCGGCACTCATACCTTTTGAATGGGAAAACAACGCAAGGCAGTCTGCCTCCAAATATCTCGCAGGAATGTTAAGGACTCGGTATGCCGGCTACCCTGCAGTGGCTGACAATAATGTAAACTACTGCATACACCGAGAGCTGCGGTAGTCTCTAGATGCTCACCTGCCGGTCCAGCGGTCATGGTTCGAATCCGCATTGAGGGTGGAGTTGGGGAAACAAAAAGGAGGGGCGGGGGTTTAAAGCTGATCTTCCAGGTCGACCCAGCTTAAAATGGGTTCCAGAATATCCCTGGAAGAAAGGCGGCCGCCGTTTGACTGCCCACGTCATCCATTGATCGCCGGTGTGTTTATAAAAAATATGAATGTAGCACCATAAGTCCAATATGCATTGAGGCGTCTAAACAGCCCCCTCCACCTTTTTTTCACTTACTGTATACATAGCAACAACACAAACACGGCAATGTTTACCCACACTGACCCGTACCTTAAACCACGGCAAAGCTGTGTGTCATTTGCAGGAGATTGTAATCAACCCCGGGATAATTTTCCAGACAATTTTACGTTCACCAGTTTCCAGTACTTTCTGAACGAGACGTCTACGTTTAGGTCCAACTGGCCGGCATGTGGAATGAACCCACCGCCACGTTATCAATTGTCTCCAAATATATGGCTGTCACACGCTGAAACATACACACGCCACATACAGCACACAAGCACTCACAAACGTCACACGTGCAAGCACAACATGGATGGGAAGGCCTCATTAACAAGGCACTGATGTTAACAGTCACTGACAACGCATGCTCAAACACAACAGGGGAACTAACTACAAATCAAGCAACCATACAATATATCTGCCTATCTAGTTGCTTACCTTGGCCCAATAATTACCGTCTGTATACCTACTGAGCCGTCTCCGTGGCTAAGTGCTTACGGACGCGATTCGTAAGCCCGCTTATCCAAGTTCGAAATACAGCAGCGACAGATTTGGCAGCACACCGCGTTGCGCTGGGTTTTAGCGAATTGGTATGGGAGCCGGTGGTTCAGAAATCAATGGCAAACTACTGGCGTAATCTTGCCAAGACATCAACAACAGCAGTAAAATTCTGGTGTTGGCAGCGACGTCCTGTAAATAGGATATGCAAGGGGGAAAAAACATACCCACTGAGACACGTGCCTACAGGTCCGGTGGTCATGTATTCGAATCCGCACCGACGTGGATTTTGTCAAAACTGACCTCCGCGCTCCAAGGTCGAACCACCAATCTTAATGGGTTCTAGGACATGTCTTGGGAGGTGACAGTTACCCATGTGATATTGACACCCCTGGAGTGCCGGTTGGTCTATACAAAGATCGGTTTAACACCATATACCCAATACACCTATGGCGTGTAAAAACAAGTTCTAGGTCGATCCAGCTTAAAATTGGCACAAGGAAATGTTCTGGAAAGCAAAAGTAGCCGGTGTGCTATTGCATCAAACCAATACCTATTTCTGTTAGATGATACGTTATCATGTGTCTGCACAGAATTTAAAAAAAAAAAAAAAAAACTAACCATTTCTGTCAAGTGATAATTATGTTCCCCTCCTCTACTAATAATTAATTCTATTCGTCGATACGGATCAAAACGACAGATAATAAACAGCATATTCACACCAACCCTATGCTACCAATCTCAAACCTGGACTTTATCCAAATTACACCTACGCAAAATCAATACCTGCGAAATGAGATGCCTGAGGAGAGCTGCCAACTTAACAATGCGAGATCGAGTAAGAAATGCTACTATCAGACAGACTGTGGGATCAACACCTTGTGCCACATTTATTGAAAGACAGACGATCAAGTGGTTTGGTCATGTCGTTAGAATACAACATCAGCAACTACCATCACTGGCCTTACATCAAAGATCATCTGCGACCAGACCACGAGGATGTCCAAGAAGAAAATGGATTGACGACATCAGAGACATTGTACAACCACACGGAATGACACTATCCAGTGGCGCCCACCGGGCGCTGGAACGCAAATTATTCCTCCCCAAGGCGCTTGACGGCAGAAGTGGAAGATGATGATGATGATGTCGATACGGATACGCTGCTATTAGCGTGCTGTCCAAAACCAAATAAATACCCATTTCTTATTGGTCGGTGCACTGTCACGTGCGATGTACAACATCAACTATCAATATATGATAATATTTCTTCTCCTGTAAACGTGATTTAAACAAAAGCAAATATGGCCACTGAGTTAGGCGTCTTTGTTAGTATTCGACTTCTTTAAAAAGGCATTCTCCTAGCTACATGCTACATGGATGACAATGTCCCCAGACAATATAACATCACCATTACTTACAATAAAGGGGACTGGAATCTACAAATATAAAACAGAGACATCTGGTTACTATTCAGAAATCTATATACTGAACATAGCGAGACAATAAAAACGGTAGGCATAATCAAAAATGTATATGCTCAATTGTGCGTACCTTCTACAAACCATCTCTCTCTCTCTCTCTCTCTCTCTCTCTCTCTCTCTCTCTCTCTCTCTCTCTCTCTCTCTCTCTCTCTCTCTATCTCTCTCTCCCATAACATGGTAATATGCATTGCTTTTGTTTACAACATTCATTTGACAATGTTTTTCCCCTATGTGAATGTAACATGCACAATGATGAACGAAAGATGAGTGATTGGAAGGGCCGAATGTAAAACGGGCCTGCATGCTCAATTTGTGACCCTTTAAAAATAAAGTTCTCACTCTCTCTCTCTCTCTCTCTCTCTCTCTCTCTCTCTCTCTCTCTCTCTCTCTCTCTCTCTCTCTCTCTCTCTCTCCACCCACACCCCACACAAGAGTACATATATTAATAAGAAACTATTTTTATAATTCATAGAAAAACTGAGAAACCACAGATATACAAAACACAGTATCTAAATTCAAATCACCATAACAAATTCACTCGGCATGCCAAGAAAACGTACAGGATTAAGGAATGCATACATTCGATTCCGTCTTTTAGAAAGAAAACAATCATGTATGACATAATAAATGTATATAAATCAACATGGCAAAATGTAGATCATTCGAAATGACAATAACAATCCACTAATGTTTTATGACAACAACAGATGTCTTAAACGTAAATTGAATTGTTTAACGAACATCGCCTCAATAAATTTATATCGCAACAAAAATGTATCCATTAGGAAACAACATTTCATATAAAGCGATAAAGCAAATTCATACACACATAAGCGTTTATGCAAGAACTGCAATGACACTCGTGTTTCAAATCCTAAGCAGGTTTACTTAACAGTTGTCTTATAACACTTTATATTCCCGCAATGCTGAGACCAGTGCTTTCACAAACACCACCACTGTATAGCTTACATTCTGGACTTCCTAGGCACAACAGTACTATACTTATAAATGAAAGCTTACATATGTTTAAACAAACCAAGCAGTGTTTAATGATCAGTCGTTGGAATACCAATATATCGTCAAATGTGACCTCTCATTTGGACAGAAGGAAGATATATCGCCATACTATGGTCGGTCATCGTATAACTGCTTCGTTTTGCGTTATACTGGGCAATTTCATTGCTCAGTGACAGAAAATTTACAATATTTGTTTATTTGACTGTGTACCATGTTTAGTCCAAACCTACTTTTTGCCTGGCACTGAATCAGTGAAAAACAATCAAATTGTGTGAGAAATACATCAGCAGGTAGTGACACCAATGGATTGTCTTTTATCTCTACGTTGTTCTGTTGTTTTTTACGCGTCTGTCACAACCTGTAATGTTATTACTTATATAATATGTGTGTAGTGGTACCTCTTTTCCTAGCGCGCGCGCACACACACACACACATAATCGGGCACTCTCACGATGTTTATACTTCACCTCGACACCGCAAGGTACAAGAGGAACATGATAAGATTATATAAGCTACTGCCACGATGGCTGTGAGGTCGAGTCCCTTCTAAATATTAGCTGTGTGTACTGCTGTAGGTTCGTACTTGTATGTGTGCATGTGTAAGCGATGTTTGTGTTATTTGTATGTATGTATGATTTGTGTGGGCATTTGTGTGTCTGTGCATGGATGGGTGTATGTCTGTTTGTGCGTGCATGTGCGGTTGTAGATAAGTGCTTGAATATGATCGGGTGCGTGTGTGTGTGTGAGTGCGTGTGTATGTGTGGGTGAGATCGTGTGTATGTGGGTGAGAGCATGTGTGTAGAAGCATGTGTACGTATATATGGTGCGTGCGCGTGTGTGTATATACTATAGCACACAGTAAGTAGAAGAAAAGTATAAGTACGACCTAAAGCTGAAGCAGAATTGATGTGTGTGAATGAGCTGGCATACCCAAACAAACTAGCCTGCTTCTACGGCAACTCTTCAATGGCTACATTATAGTATCTTACCAGAAAGCAACTTTTCAATGGCTGCATTATAGTGTCTTAGATTAAAAAATAACTCTTCCATGGCTACATTATAGTGTCTTACAAGTAAATCATCAAAGGCTACATTATAGTGTCTTAGATAAAATAACTCTTCAATGGCTACATTATAGTATCTTACCAGAAAGTAACTTTTCAATGGCTACATTATAGTGTCTTAGATAAAATAACTCTTCAATGGCTACATTATAGTATCTTACCAGAAAGTAACTGTTCAATGGCTACATTATAGTGTCTTAGATAAAATAACTCTTCAATGGCTACATTATAGTATATTACCAGAAAGTAACTTTTCAATGGCTACATTATAGTGTCTTAGATAAAATAACTCTTCAATGACTCCATTATAGTATCTTACCAGAAAGTAACTTTTCAATGGCTACATTATAGTGTCTTAGATAAAATAACTCTTCAATGGCTACATTATAGTATCTTACCAGAAAGTAACTTTTCAATGGCTACATTATAGTGTCTTAGATAAAATAACTCTTCAATGGCTCCATTATAGCATCTTACCAGAAAGTAACTTTTCAATGGCTACATTATAGTGTCTTAGATAAAATAACTCTTCAATGGTATCATGAAGGCTAATAGACTACAATGGCTGGGGCATATAGAAAGAATGGAAGATAATAGGGAAACAAAACTCGCTTACACTCAGGAAATAAATGACCGTAGACCCCGAGGTAGACCAAGAAGGCGGTGGAGAGATAATACATGTACAGACCTACAAGCACTTGGAATCAACGACTGGCAAGAGAAGGTCCACCAGAGAGACGAATGGAGACGGATTGTATTTGCAGCAAAGAACCTCAATGGCTCGGAACGCTGAAGAAGAAGAAGAATGGTTACATTATAGTATCTTACCAGAAAGTAACTTTTCAATGGCTACATTATAGTGTCTTAGATTAAAAAATAACTCTTCCATGGCTACATTATAGTGTCTTACAAGTAAGTACATCATCAAAGGCTACATTATAGTGTCTTACAAGTAAGTAAATCATCAATTGCTACATTATAGTGTCTTACAAGAAAGTAAATTATCAATGGCTACATTACACGTCGTACAATAAAGTAACGCATTAATGGCTACATAATAGTGTCTTACAAGAAAGTAAATCATCAGTGGCTAGAGTACATTGTCTTATAAAAGACAAAGACCACACAAACTTAACAGCAGTACCGAGTACTCAGACAGAGCACGTTCAATACAGAAAAGGAAAATATATGATCATGCCCGAAAAGAAAATAAATACCCAATAAAATCCATAGACAGTAATTTACATCACGTTATTTCTCATTGCACATTCAATAGATTATGAATAGCCAACAGGAAAGAGGCGTACACAGACTGACTTACCCAACAGAGGATTTACACAACAGAGGACTTATGCAACAGAGGACTGGCGCAACAGAGGACTTACACAGCAGAGGAGTTACACAGCAGAGGAGTTACACAACAGAGGAGTTACACAACATAGGAAATACACAACAGCTGGCTGGCACAACAGATCACTCATACAGAAGCTGGCATAGATCGTGAAACATGCTTTGCATTTTATACACAGAACATCTACCTCCAAACACTGTTATTATTCTTTGCATGTCTTTTATTTCCCCATGCCTTAGACATAACGAGTATATACTCAATTTTGCATTTTCAACATACAGGTGTGAATCATTGACAATTTTGCAATCGTTAGAAAAGAAAATCAAAGTTTATTAATGTAAATGTTACTGAAATATTCTTAGAATTCTGCGAATGAAGACAAGGACACATAACGGTATTCTACAAAATCTGAACAACGAATAACACTGGATCATTAAGGGATTCTTCTTCTTCTTCTTCTTCTTCTTCTGCGATCAACGCTTGCTATGGTGGTGTATAGCTTCCACTGTAGTGTGTCGATGCACGCTTTCTAGTCCCGTGCCACTTAGACCAACATTTTCCGATTTCGACGATTGAGGTTTCGTTTCTGAATTCTTGCCTCCTTCCAATAAGGTCAGAAACAACATTGTCTCGGAAACTGACATGTTATGGCCATAATGAAAGTTAAAGTCGTTAGGAAAGACAGTAATGGTTCCAAGAAGCAGTGATGGGAAGAAAAAAAGAAGAAAAAAAAACACACACACACACACACACCTTCACACACGCGCGCGCGCGCACGGGTGGGGGTGCAGGATAATACCGACATCCTGGGCAAGAAAATATAACAATATATAAACAATATAACATAACAATTTGGGTGACATTGCAGTTACTACATTAAGGCATATGTTCAGCATACGAGCGGTTGAGTGGCGGCAGGCTCCCTACTCTGTGGATCGATCCCACATCTTTTAAATTAAGTCAAGTATGGTACTATGTACATGTGTATGTACGGCAAAGAAGGAATTAGATAGGGAAACTGGGAACAGACAGACTGGGCATACATCTGTGTGGGGGAGAGGAACTGGAAAAACGATAGACGGCACAAAATTGAGTGGGGAGGAAAACTGGAAAACGATAGACTGGGCATAACTGTGTGGGTGAGAGGAACTGGAAAACGATAGATTAGGCATCAAACTGTGAGGGAGGGGAGGGAGAGAGAGAGAGAGAGAGAGAGAGAGAGAGAGAGAGAGAGAGAGAGAGGGACTAGAAACATATAGACTGGCCATAAAACTATGTGGGGAGGGGAACTGGAAGAGTGGGCATACAAATGCGTGGGGTGGGAGATTTGAAATAGACAGACTAGGCATAAAACTGTGGGAGAGAGAGAGGGGGGGGGAAGACTGGAAACGTATAGACTTAGCATAAAACTGTGGGGAAGGGGAACTGGAAACGTGTATACTGGACATAACAGTGCGTGGGATGGGGGACTTGAAACAGATAGATTGCTTACTTATTTACTTACTTACAAACTAAATCATCATCAATCATCACCATCATCCAGTATCCTATGCTGAACTGTTCCCCCACTACCGTCTTTCGTTACTGCTCTCTCTCTCTCTCTCTCTCTCTCTCTCTCTCTCTCTCTCTCTCTCTCTCTCTCTCTCTCTCTCTCTCTCATAAGGCAGATGATTGCTATAGTTTACTAGGCATCTGTAAAGAATGTTGCCTGCCATATTTTCCTTCTTGGCCGTACATAAACATGTACATAGAGCCTTACTTTGCCAAACCAAGGCTAGTAAGATGTGGGATCGAATCACAGATTACCGTGCCTGCCGCCACTCTACCACTGGTATGTTCAACATATGACTTAATGTAGTAACTGTGGTGTCACCCGGTGGTTTATATATTGTTGTGTTTTCTTCTTTGCTGATAAAGGCTTAACTCCGCAACGACCGCGTTTCGTAAATGTATTCTGTAAAACCGCCATACACTTCGTGTTTTTATACTGTACATTTTCACAACTTTACTGCAGCTGTAACTCATTTCAATTATATAGTACACTATATATAAGCCGCAGTTGTGTGTTTTCATTGTTAAATTTGTATCTTTAGTTGGTCGTGCGTCAAAGCAAACTTGTTCCAGCAGCGAGTCGCTGTCGTAATTTGGAGGTGACAGGTTCGAATCCCGGTTGGTAGCTAGAGCTGTCAATTTGTATGTTGTCTAGTGCATTCTCTGTCTCTACTCCCTTCTACTTCTATAAGCGACACACAATGCATGTGAACCCACTGACTGAAGGCTTTACGAACAAGTAAAGCATAGAAAAGTACTGCACACAGGAATATTCTGGTATATGGCATTCGGTGCCATGTGGTCAGCATCATGCCAGACACTTCTACTTCCCAGACATGTCCTGGTGTCCATTTTAGGATAGGTCGATCTGGGAACCAGGCCAGCTTAAACAAAACTCCCCGCATCAATGGAGATTTTAACACATGATCGCCAGACCGGAGGCCAGCATGGCTGGATGGATAACAGAGCATGCTCTTAAACTTCCGGTGTGCTGATACCCACGTAGCGGGTTCAACCCCTACACTGGTCAGTTGAACTAAAATGTTGGCTTCTCGTCCTTGATTTGGGGATGTAAATTGCAAGTACCTCAGAAGTCAGAGATCATTTGGTTTGAAAAGTTTTTTGACAATGTGGGCAAAGAATGCTTGACGTTCTAGGAGGAGGAACTCCTGTAGTGATTATTCTTGCTCAGCCTTTTTTTTTCCGCAGCTCTTGCAGGCCTGTCTGCTTCACATGTGACTATACCTTTGCGCAATGATGTACGCCAAGAATTTCGGTCCTTGGCAGCAGTCTCCCAAGTGTCGTGATGAATTCCAAAAGCTTTTAGTGAGATCTCCAGAGTGTCTTTACGTCGCTTCCTCTGGCCGCCTTGGGAGCGTTTACCACAGCGCAGCTCACAGTAAGAAATTCGTTTAGGGAGCCTGTGATCTGGCATGCGAGTTAAGTGACTAACCAGCGAATCTAATTCTTCATTAGTAGAGAGTGGAATACTGGGCATGGACGCGCTTTCCAAGACGTCAGTGTCTGGGATCTTGTCTTGCCATTTAATTTTCAAAAACTTCCCAATGCAGACTGTGTGAAAGTGGTTTAATTTCTTAGCACGTCGCTGGCAAACAGTCCAGGTTTCACACGCATATAGCAGTGTGGATAATACGATTGCTTTGTAGACTATCAACTTTGTTTGCAGACTTATACCGTTTCTGTCCCACGCATTTTTGTAGTCTGCTAAAGGCCGCGCTGGCCTTGGAGATCCGTGCATTCACTTCGGCATCAATTGTGGCAGCTTATAATAGTAGCTCGTGTATGGACTACGCTTGAGTTCAAAGCGAAAACCACAGGACAGGCGGGCGAGCGCTCTGACCATAGAGCGCTAATGCCGTTCCCCAATCTGAAAAAGCCTTTGTGAATATGCACTAAATTATGATAGCCGCGATGCCTCACCGTGCGCGCCATTTCAACGGCTGGAGAAGCAGCTGGAGAGCCGTGAGAGAGGGCACCAATACACCTGTTCAGGTGAACAGACGAGACACGGAGGTGAGGGTGGCAGCTGTGCTTCTCTGAATGGCGATCCCACAACTGCCGAGAACACTTATCCCACTAAGCAGGTAAAACCAAGCCAATTATCCCACTAACGTGCGTAAAGTGGATAGTCAGGTGCTCAGGTATCAGGTGTTCAGGGAAGACATGCTCGCCCGCTTCGTGCTCATCGGCGTGATCCTGGTTGGTGTGATACCAATTCACAGTTAACATCAGCAGGTTTGTGGGTGTATTTGTTTACTATACCATTAACTATGAGAAGTGTTGGTATTTTTAACCCGCAGTTAACAGTGATAGAATGTTGCATGTCTTTTGCAGACCAAAAAAATGCGCTCCAGTCCATCGTGAAGCAATATGCAACGAATGGCTGCCCGTCTGCTGGAGTAATTCTTTGTACTCCAAAAAGAATGGTGTTATCAATGGAAGAAAGAATTTTTTTTTTTTAATTTGTTCTACATACAAATTGTAGTAAGACTTTACAAACGCCCGGCATATTTGCTATTAAAATGTATTTCATCATCTGTTATAATTGGGAAGGCTGTGGGTTTGGTAGTTTACCGTAAGAAATGTCAAATTACTTCATGTGTCCACCGTTAACATTGCGAGGTCTCATATTTGCTGTGAGAAGTGAAGCTATCTGCTAGATTCACTGCTGACAGTAAGAGGTAAGAATAACTATGTACCTAGAGAAGTGAAGGTATTTGCCAACTACACTGTTAACAATGAGAGGTTTGTATGCATAGAGCTTCACTCTACGCTTACTCCCTCCGTAAAAATACGGGGTTTGTATGTATATATCTTTTCTAATCAGCTAACTCTACCGTTAACAATATGGGGTTTATAGGCATAGATTTTTTACAATAGGCTAACTCCTCCGTTAACAATGTGGAGGTTTGTAGTCATAGATCTTTACTACACTGGTAATTAACAAAGAAACGCAGCGGTAAAGCCCATTTACACGCCGATAGGGAATATTGGGGACACAATGTTAGGCCCAATTTTCAATGACCAAAAAGCACATGTGAGTTAACATGGTTAGTTGTCGGTATGACACATGCGATTTAACGTGACTACTGGTTGGTAGTACACAGGCCGCCATTACTTTCATATAAATCTGATAGAATGTTATGAGGCTGGATCGACACCCCCGGCCGCATGTTCGGAGAACGAACATATTCAGTCATGCCTCCTCAGGGGGTCGAACCCTGCTTTGTTGATTATGCTAATATACTAATAACTATGTTATCACGACATCTGACAGAGAGAAATGTGTATAATTTGTTGAATAACTAATAACTATGTTATGGCGTCTAACAGAGAGAAATATGTATCATTTGTTGAATAACCAATAACTATATTATCACGACTTCTCGCAGAGAGAAAAGTGTATAATTTGTTGAATAACCAATAACTATATTATCACGACGTCTGACAGAGAGAAATGTGTATAATTTGTTGAATAACTAATAACTATGTTATCGCGACTTCTAACATAGAGAAATGTGTATAATTTGTTGAATAACATCTAATAACTATGTTGTGACGACTTCTAACATAGAGAAATGTGTATAATTGGCTCAACACTTATGACAAGCGTCAGGGGTGGGTTTAACTTAGGGTGGCTGTTGCAAAGTCATCAGTATCATCATCATAAACATCATCATCATTATCATCACCCCCATCATTATCATCATCGTGTGGTTTGCCAACTGGTGCCCGATCATGCTTACCCACAGCTCTCAGAATATGTCAATCCGTGTGCTGATATGCATCTATGCCACAAGATAACGTTCCCAGCTTCTTCTCTCGCTGCTTCTATACACCTCTTTTCAGAACAGTTTAACCAATTAATATACTAATCATCATCATCTGTCCTAGACTATCAGTTGTACAAAGTTATTGTTGATATTGACGAAGAAACTTCCAGCAGCATGGTGAAGAAATATTGTCAGAACTTTCAGAAAATTATTGGAGAAAAACTTTGGCCATATTGCGGCAGTTCTCTGGCAGTTACTGCAGCATTCCTCACTGGAGTTGACATTAAAGCCAAAATAGAAGACATGGTCAAGTCAGTTGTTACTAAGAAGAAAGGGAATGTGGACACCAATAAATGGGCCAATGATTGGATCGCCTTTTCTAAGTCTGTTGTTCCAACTGTTATTTCATTCGTCAAGGATTTAAATCTTTCTTCTGAATCATCTGCTGTATGTGAAGTAGCAGAAATTGTAGAAAAAAAGCCGAAAAGTGATTTTGACATAGTTTTTGATTCTCCACCAAACAAAACACTTAAGTTTGATGACCCCAGAAACAAATTCCTTGAGGATGAAGTCACCATGTTTCAAAAATTACGGCAACCAACTTCACAACCATTAAATTATTGGAAAATTGAACATAGGTTTCCACTGCTAACAGCAAGTGCGAAAATTGTTTTGGCCATACCAGTGTCCTCAGAGGCAGTAGAGCGCTTATTTAGTACCGCTGGATTGTTGAGTAAGTTACGGAAACGGATGTTACCAGCTCTCGTTATAAACTCCGTGTACATAAGATTTGCATGTAAGATGAAAATTGCGGAAATGGTTCGGGGATTATCTGGATTAACTGAATTATTAGAAACAGACGATCAGCGGGAAATTGATAAAGTGCTGAATGAGCAGAGTGACCCAGAAACAGAATGAGAGTGTCAGAATGATACTGAATTGTCACATTTAGATTATACTTTGTTTTAATAAAAATACTCTTGACTATTAAAATAAATAAATTATGTTGTTTTACATGTCTCTTTGTACATGTAGTCCTATTTAGTACACTAACCCTAAAATTTAATAAATTTCATAATTTTATTTGAACTGTATTCCATATTAACATTATCATGGGAATCCCATGGGATGGGATGGGACATGCATAAATTACCATGGGATGGGATGGGATGGGACTGAAAAATGTGTCTCATCGACAAGCCTATTTTCTCATTTGACCTCGAAAGCGGCACTGCCTAGGCTCTGTGTGTGTGTGTGTGTGTGCGCGCGCGAGCGCGCGTGTGTGTGTGTGCGCGCGCGTGTGTGTGTGTGTGTGCGCGCGCATGTGTAGCCATATGTGGTACGTTTACTAGACGTGAGTTTGCCCGTTCCCAAACAGGAGAAAACACGACATCAAAGACTCTCTTGGCGTGACAATTCAAATGGCAGAAGAGCTGTCGAAAGACCGAGTATCTTCCTGACAGGTTGAGCTAAGAGCAACGTTCTGCAAAAAAACCTGCTACATAATTATGACAGACAAAATTATGTCACGATATTCATGTTTCCAAACACACCTATCATCGTACATCATCTGTGTGTGTGCTTCTGTGTTGTTTATCCTTGCTTCACAAACACCGCCGACATGGAACAGCCATCTCCGCCGCGCCTCCAATTTAACAATTACCTTTCCGCTGGCAAGCACAATATACGTCATCTTCAGAAAGCAAAGCTGCGCTCTTGAAAACGCGAAGTTGAGCGCTGGGGTTCGCATTAAAATAGTCCTCCCACTACTGATCCACTTTACACTCACTTCCCGCTTGTGTTGGTGTGCATGTTGGTGCGCACATGCTGAGAATGTTCCACTTCCTCACTACAGGACGAATACTTGTGTAGTCATGAGGCTCCATGCCAGGCATAGCTCATATGTATAATCGGGTTCTGTGGAATTACCATTTCCCGGGTGCTTGAGATAGTCAGAACAACAGGGATATTTAAGGCATATCAACAGTTGGGGCTACTGATTAAAATGTGAACAATGGTCTTAAGGTTTCATAAGATTGTGACCATGCCCGACAGACATCCCACACATAATATCATTGCTGGGAGTTTTTGTTAGGTATGTACTCCGATAAGACCACATATAGCATTCTCATTATTCAGAGACCCACAAAGAACCATCGGTCAATATCTCATTTCTCAGATACTCACACACAACCATCTGCCAATGGCTAATTTCTCATATACCCATCGCGAACTGTCTATCAATAGCTTATTACTCAGAGACCCAAAGAGAACTATCTGTCAATATTTCAAATCTGGTTCTTATAGAGAGGTAGAACCATACGTCAATATCTCATTTCTAGATGGTTCAGATAGAACCGCTGGTCAGTATCTTAGTTCTCAAAGACCCAGAGAGAACCATCTGACCATATATAATTACTCAAAGACTCGGATAATCAACTGGACACACTTCCCACCATAACAGAAGTTAAGTGTGCTATAAATGAACTTGCATCTGGCAAGGCTCCAGGTAAGGATGGGATTCCAATAGAGGTTATCAGGAGTGGGCAAGACACACTCACTCTACAGATCCACCAGCTAATAGAGCTATGCTGGCGATAAGGACAAGTCCCACAGGATTTCAAAGATTCAAGCATCATAACATTGTACAAGAACAAGGGCGATCGGAGCGACTGCAACAACTATAGGGGTATCTCACTTCTGTGTATTGTTGGAAAAGTATTTGCCAGAATTGTTCTGCGCAGACTTCAAGTCCTAGGAGATCAAGTCTACCCCGAATCACAGTGTGGCTTTCGACAGAACCGGTCTACCATTGATATGATATTCTCATTGCGACAAATGCAAGAAAAATGCCGTGAACAGAATCAACCACTGTTTATTGCCTTCATCGACCTCACAAAGGCATTTGATTTGATCAGTCGAGAGGGTCTGTTCAAGGCACTAAAGAAGATTGGCTGCCCACCAACTCTTCTGTCCATTGTGAAATCGTTCCACACAGGCATAAAGGGAATAATCAAGTTTGATGGTGCAACTTCTGAAGAGTTTGAAATCAAGAGTGGGGTTAAGCAAGGTTGTGTACTAGTTCCCACCCTCTTTGGAATATACTTTTAACTTCTACTGAAATATGCCTTTCGTGATCAGGATGGTGGTATATACATTCACTCACGTTCAGATGGCGGCCTCTACAATGCTCAGAGATTGAAGACCAAGCCCAAAATTAGGAGGGTACTGATCAGAGAGTTGCTTTTTGCAGATGATGCTGCAGTTTTGACCCACTCTGAGGAAGAATTGCAATGTCTACTATCTGCATTCTCCAATGCTTGTTCTGAATTTGGTTTAACAGTTAGCAAAAAGAAGACACAGATTATGTCACAAGGTGCACAGGGGGTACCATCAATCTCTATTGACGACACCGAACTAGAGATTATAGACCATTTTATATATCTAGGATCAGTGGTAAACAGCAAATTATCCCCATATCAGGAAATCAACATCCGGATTGGTAAGGCAGCAGCAACAATGAACAGGTTAAGAAAAAGAGTCTGGGAGAACAGGAAGCTTACTGCCAAAACAAAAGTCCTTGTCTATCAAGCCTGTGTCCTTAGTACTCTTCTTTATGGCAGTGAAACCTGGACAACTTACTCACACCAAGAGAAACGTTTAAACGGCTTTCATATGTGGTGTCTGCGAAGAATTCTTGGCATTAAGTGGCAAGACAAAATCAGAAATACTGAAGTATTGGAAAGATCAGGTTGTGTGACGGTTTATTCCATGCTCAGTCTTCGTAGATTTAGATGGATAGGACATCTTAGGGGGATGGGTGATGGTAGAATATCAAAGGACATCTTTTTTGGTGAATTACAGATGGGTAAGAGATCTCAGGGTCGGCCTCTACTACGATACAAAGATGTGTGTAAGCGGGACATGATTGATACAGGCATTGATAATGCACATTGGGAGCAAGTCGCCGCTGAACGTGTTGCATGGAGTGCAAACATCAGAAATGGAATAAAGACAAAGGATAAAATTATTGCAGATAAGTCACAGACCGAGCGTGTGAGACGTAAGATGATGCATGATGGTGGAAATGACCACGTGTTCACATGCACCCACTGAGAACATTCACAGCGCAAATTGGCCTTATCAGTCGCATTCGCTACCGCCATAGGTAAAAGTTATTATGCCTTTTTAAAGCACAAACTATCGTCTGTCAAGACGCAAGGTGCCAATGCAATGCAGATAATCATCATCGCCTCGTGCCACGTCGACAAACGTGGGTGATCACGGTTCGCCATCTCTCACGATCACCAGAGTCCCGAGTCAGCCCTGTGTTCTTGTTCCGACTCTGTTATTTGGCCAAACTTTCCAAGTGTTGATCTCGTTGTCTTCCCCTTGACCACTTCTCATCACGTGTGTCAGTGGCCAGTAAGCTTTCAGGTTTATTTCTTCTCATAACATTACCAAAACATTTTGACTAGGTCTAATTTATTTAATCAAATGGTGGCTTTCATCTATGCCCTTCGAGACAGGACTCGAAGGACTGTCCAATTCGTGTTTCTGCCCACCCTTGATATTCGCTCTATATGCTCTAGCTAAACGCCGCGAACGGGTTAGTGTAACGGTTAGGTCATTACATCGACAGTGGAATGAATGTGGTCGGACAAGGATTTGATACCAGCTCCCGTCGTTCGTTACGGGAGGGAAAGACAGACCACCAAATCCTCGGTGCACCCACGCCTAGAAAGATGGGACTGTCTTAAAACTTTACACCCCAGAGCAATTTCCTGCTACGGGGTTATATTTTCTAATTACACGCAACAAATACAATCACACGCAAATACAAATAGTCACACATGGCACGCTGTTTAGTGCACAACTGCCAAGCGTAAACAACTCAATACAGCTGGGATAAAAGAAACAAGGAAAACCGCACGTCTGCACGTAGGAACAACGGGCCAGGCTATTAATTATGGACATAATCAAAGACGCTAGACGCCATATTTTACCAGGTCTTCAAGGCGGCAGGATATCTCATCTTGAGGCCAAGCGCGATCTAGAGTTGCCGGAAATATGGCGAGTGGTGAGTTTCGACTGATGGTACTTGCGATTGGACGCCATTACTGCTTCCCCATTCTCCATATTGAGGGCAAGAACTTGGCGATGAATGGACTAACGGTCCTCGTTTGAGTGGCGGGGAAGATGTGAAACAAAGGCAACGATCGAAGGCAAGACCAGGTCAGGGATGACTAACACTACAGTTGACCACGGCTGTTGTCTGCTGGTTATTCTTAGCCAAATCAATGTGAACGCCTGCTTTGATTACATTCTAAAAGACAGCGTATCATCATCATCATCATCATCAGGTGGCTTGTTCTGAGAAGAACTCTTCCGGCACAAAAATTTGCTAAAAAGTCGGCAGGGTCGACTTCATTGCACCGGGTTTTATCCCATATTGCTCAATTTCATATTGCTAAATTTCTTTCAGCTACTCTTACGCCACAAGTTTTTCACAATCATCAGCCAGATGCCCTAACTCTGTTGCTATCATGTGTGATTTAATAACGCGTTCACAGTGCGCCTAATTATTTGTAAAAAATTCTTAATGTAAAAGAACGCCATCTCTTATGTTTAGGTAACATGTATAAAAGTCGTTGGGAAATTTTATATTTATGATAAATAACTATCACGGGGATGTGGGAGTGACAGCACTTCGCATATATCTGGTCCATAATTACGAGTTTAGGTACCATCTCCCTTTCTCTCCGCTTTTAATTCCAGATAAGCATCTGGTACCTACTGACGAGGGAAGGTGGATCGCAAAATCTTGCGCGGTTGTGGGTGTGGAAGAAATGGAGGACGGATGCTGCATAGGTAATATATGATGGACTGTAATGGTGAACAACACGGCAGTGAGCACACAGCATTGGGGGGATTCTGGGCATGAGAATGCGGGAGGCAGGAGAGCTGGCGAACGGTGAGATGTCATAACGGCGACGTTCTGCTAAGGAGTTGATACATGATGATAATGACTGTCTTAAGTGACCCTATATTGTACAGATGCTTGCTGGTCCCCAGGTCATGTGTTAAATCCCCATCGAGGACGGGATTTTTTTTTTTTTTAAATTAACCGGCGCTTCCAGGTCGACCTAGTTTAATATAGGTACCGTGAAATATTCTGGGAAGTAAAAGACGGCCGGTCTGATATTTACTGTATCAGCAATCGAGTGACGGTTGGTCTATAAAACTATTCGGCTGTCAACATATGCCCAATATCTCTTCATCAGCATCAAGTGTCTTGCCAGCTGGCGTAGGAGTTCATGTCTCCCTACAGATTTCGGTCTTTTGGTGTTCTGGATCAACTCTGCTGATGATATTTCTCATGGTCTGTTCCTGCCTCACTTCTCCTTGATCTTTCCAGTCGTCACGATGTTCATTGATGCTCTCTTCTCATCACATGACCAAAGAAAGCTGTTTGTCTCATTCTTATTATTGAATATAATGTTCTAGTTTCATTATCATCTTTCCGGCAGTCACTAGTTTCTTTGGCAGTCCAAGGCGGGGAAAATGGCCCTTTGCGTCAACATATCTATTGTGCAGGCTACATCGGCCATTTCTGAATAATGTAAGCATTCATACTACTACAAGCGTGTACTGTCAGTGAAGTCGCTGACATACATTTCAGGCTGATCAATTATCAACCATGTGGCATTTCATCAAATGTGTCTTCATCCACGGAAAATAATTAGCACAACGATACATGTAAACATCAATGCGAGAAACAACAAGCGTACAACAACACCAAAGAATATTACTACAGTACATAGCAATTCAATACATAAATACAACACTACAAACGTAAGTAAAACAATCCTGAGTGAGAAATCTACAGCGTATTATACACTGGATTAACCAGATCCAAGGAATATCTTCGTGGTACATGGAAATATCCACCACTGTTCAGCTGTTGGGTGTTTATTGCCTGATTGTCCCAAATTGTCTGAGATTAACTGATTGTTCCAAATTTTCTGATATTATTGCCTGATTTTCAAACACTGTCTGAGCTAATTGCTGATTGTCCAATATTGTCTGAAACATCTAATGGTAGTGGAAATGCCCAATATTGTCTCAAACATCTAATGACAGTGTGACAGGTGAAACCAGTAAACAGTTTAGATAAATTAGACGTGGACAAGATTTATTCGGCACATTATGAGGAGAAAACTAGAAAACTTAGTGACAACGGGCGAAACTGATGGGGAAAGAGCATGACGAAAGCAGACAGATAAATACCTGTATGGTTTGGTCACATGACATTACCGGGACAAGAACACAACCTGTCCCAAGACTCGGGTGATCGTGTGAGATGATAAACTGTGCTCTACCATGCATATCGGCATGGTACATGACGAATTAATGAATTGTCTGAATCTGTTGTATTATATAACTGTCCAACATTGTCTGAGTTTATTACTGTCTGTTTGTCCAATACTGTCTGCGTTTACAGACTGTTTGTCTAACAATGTCTGAGTTTACTGCTTGTTTGTCCCTGTTTGTCCAACAATGTCTGAGTTTACTGACTGTTTGTTCAATATTGCCTGAGTTTACTGCCTGTTTGTTCAATACTGTCTGAGTTTACTGCCTGTTTGTCCAACACTGAGTTTACTGCCTGTTTGTCCAACACTGTCTGAGTTTACTGCCTGTTTGTCCAACACTGAGTTTACTGCCTGTTTGTCCAACACTGTCTGAGTTTACTGTCTGTTTGTCCCTGTTTGTCCAACACTGTCTGAGTTTACTGCCTGTTTGTCTAACAATATCTGAGTTTACTGCCTGTTTGTCCCTGTTTGTCCAACACTGTCTGAGTTTACTGCATGTTTGTCCAACACTGTTTGGGTTTACTGCCTGTTTGTCCAACAATGTCTGAGTTTACTGCCTGTTTGTCCAACACTGTCTGAGATTACTGCCTGTTTGTCCAACACTGTCTAAGTTTACTGCCTGTTTGTCTAACAATGTCTGAGTTTACTGCTTGTTTGTCCCTGTTTGTCCAACAATGTCTGAGTTTACTGCCTGTTTGCCCAACACTGTCTGAGTTTACTGCCTGTTTGTCTAACAATGTCTGAGTTTACTGCTTGTTTGTCCCTGTTGGTCCAACAATGTCTGAGTTTACTGCCTGCTTATCCAACACTGAGTTTACTGCCTGTTTGTCTAACAATATCTGAGTTTACTGCTTGTTTGTCCCTGTTTGTCCAACACTGTCTGAGTTTACTGCCTGTTTGTCCAACACTGTCTGAATTTACTGCTGTTTGCCCAACACTGTCTGAGTTTACTGCCTGTTTGTCTAACAATGTCTGAGTTTACTGCTTGTTTGTCCCTGTTTGTCCAACACTGTCTGAGTTTACTGCATGTTTGTCCAACACTGTTTGGGTTTACTGCCTGTTTGTCCAACAATGTCTGAGTTTACTGCCTGTTTGTCCAACACTGTCTGAGATTACTGCCTGTTTGTCCAACACTGTCTAAGTTTACTGCCTGTTTGTCTAACAATGTCTGAGTTTACTGCTTGTTTGTCCCTGTTTGTCCAACAATGTCTGAGTTTACTGCCTGTTTGCCCAACACTGTCTGAGTTTACTGCCTGTTTGTCTAACAATGTCTGAGTTTACTGCTTGTTTGTCCCTGTTGGTCCAACAATGTCTGAGTTTACTGCCTGCTTATCCAACACTGAGTTTACTGCCTGTTTGTCTAACAATATCTGAGTTTACTGCTTGTTTGTCCCTGTTTGTCCAACACTGTCTGAGTTTACTGCCTGTTTGTCCAACACTGTCTGAATTTACTGCTGTTTGCCCAACACTGTCTGAGTTTACTGCCTGTTTGTCTAACACTGTCTGAGTTTACTGCCTGTTTGTCCAACACTGTCTGAGTTTACTGCCTGTTTGTCCAACACTGTCTGAGTTTACTGCTGTTTGCCCAACACTGTCTAAGTTTACTGCCTGCTTATCCAACACTGTCTGAGTTTACTGCCTGTTTGTCCAACACTGTCTGAGTTTACTGCTGTTTGCCCAACACTGTCTAAGTTTACTGCCTGCTTATCCAACACTGTCTGAGTTTACTGCCTGTTTGTCTAACAATGTCTGAGTTTACTGCTTGTTTGTCCCTGTTTGTCCAACAATGTCTGAGTTTACTGACTGTTTGTTCAATACTGAGTTTACTGCCCGTTTGTCCAACACTGTCTGAGTTTACTGCCTGTTTGTCCCACATTGTCTGAGTTTACTGCCTGTTTGTCCAATACTGTCTGAGTTTACAGACTGTCCAATATTGTCTGAGTGTATTGCCTTATCTCCCAATGTTGTGTATGTTTTATGGCCGTTTGCCTACAAATACCTGTCTGCTTGTAGGAAACCTAGTATTATACATTTACTAATTGTTTACGCACGGGGAAGCGAAGGTATATGTTGTGAGATACAAGAAGATCAACACACAAGTGCTCTAATTTATTTATCTCTCCCTTGAACTGATAACCTAAACCTTTTCCTTGATATGAAAACGTGTCAATACAAAATTAAACTATCAGTATTAGAAATAATGTACAACACAAACCACAACAGCGAAGGCGTGTGTGTCGCGGGAAGAACTAGAGAATACACATTGCATTGCGGTCTTTGGCTGTCTTGAAATGTATAACAGAAACATTGGATGCACATAAAAACATTTAAAATACAAACATACAGATATCCATGATAGCCCTGAGCAGCGGAAAGTAAACAAGCGTAGACATTGAGTGCCATGCGATGAATAAAACATAAACAAAGGGTACACACCATTGTGTGAATTGCTATACACATGGCTTGCTGGAAGAAACAAGAGAACATGGAGATTACACATGTTAGTAATTCAGTTCAAGTGGTTGTATTATCTCAGGTTAATGAGTGGTTAGTAAGGCTGTGAGTGTGTCAGACTCTCTCTCTCTCTCTCTCTCCCCCCCCCCCCGGCTCTCCCTTCCTATGTTGTGTCTGTCTCCGACTCTCTCTCTCTTGCCGTCTCCCTCCCCTCTCCTCGTTTATCTCTCTCTCCCTCTGTCTCTCTCTCTTTTGTCTCCCTCCCTCTCCATGTCTCTCTGTTGTGTCTGTCTGCCTCTCTCTGTGTCTGTCTGTCGCTGTGTGTGTGTGTGTGTGTGTGTGAGAGAGAGAGAGAGAGAGAGAGAGAGAGAGAGAGAGAGAGAGAGAGAGAGAGAGAGAGAGAAAGGTAACCATGAAAGTGGGATCAGGAGAAAACAATTTTAAAATGTATCACACCATGACAAACTTTCCATACGATTCACAGAACCGTTTGCTCTATTATTTAAAATTATTATTATTGTTATTAATTCAAGGTTACGGCTACGCTCTAGCCACTGCAGCACTGTTTGTCAGTGATATTCAGTCGACTGCCAGAATCAACTCACTCGAACCGCAAAGAAGTAGACTGATGTTTACCGTTCAGTCGATTGCCAGTATCAACTCACTCGAACCGCAATGACGCCAGAAAACTATTTTCAGAATATAGCATTAATAACGCGGCGCAGATATCCCCCTTGTTTTCAAGAGGGGCGCAGCCTGTACAGCGGCAAGGCGGAACTCTGAATATTTCGTTCTTTGCATTCAACATATGGCAAACAGACGAAGATATCATTTCTTTAAAGATCGTGTGATTATTTCTTATGTTATAAATGTTCCTTTATTGTTTATTTTATACGTTTATGTAATACCCTCTTCTTGCCCCTTAGAGTTCGTTTATGTTTCCTCTTTCGGTGTCATAATGTTTATGTTATAGGTTAGCTCATAAATGTTTTATGTATGCCTTTCGTATCTATTCCACATCTACAATGTTGTTGTATACTTTCTTTGTATCAACACAACACACTTCTTATAAGTAACAACATTAACAGTGGTTTATCATTTTCCAATTGAAGATCAATTGAAGTGTTGTAGAAGTGCCGCCATTAGAGCACTGCCTGACCAACTTGGTGGCTTACATTCTGCATACATCTGGAGACAGGAATATATATATATATATATATATATATATATATATATATATATATATATATATATATATATATATATATATATATAGTTCGCATATCCTTTACGGGACATCGCTGTCATCATCATCATCTTTCAGATGATTGTTGATCTCTTGGCAAGATTACGCTCAGTAGTTTGCCATTGCTTTCTGATATAAACAAACATTGAAATCTGTTGTACAATCTCCAGAACAAAAAATTTTTTGTTGGGTGGACATAATTATAAGACGGACATATAATCAGATTGCTACTGGAACTATTAGTGTTGGAACTCTTCGCTGGCTGCTGAGGATGGGGACGGAGCGCTTATGGGAATGTCCCGAATGCTGTGATGTCGGTTCCTAAATCAATCAATCAATCAATCAATCAAAAGGTTATATGCTAAATCTCATCATTTTCCCTCAGTTGGTTACTGAGATATTGAATTTTATATTGAGGCAACAAAAAAAAAAACACTATAGCATTGAATGACACTGGACCCCCCCCCCCCCCCCAATAAAAATTGGGGGAGAGAGAGAGAGAGAGAGAGAGAGAGAGAGAGAGAGAGAGAGAGAGAGAGAGAGAGAGAGAAGAGGCGCCAGTGCGTCGACAATAACAATAATAAAAAGTCACTTAAAAGTCGACAGGATCGACTTCATTGCACTGGGATTTCATCCCATATGGCTCAGTCTCTTTCCGCAGCGCGGAAAGCGTCGCACAAAGCACAAACTCCGTAGCTCCAGCGACGACCCCCAGGAGTCTTCGAAAAAATGCACTCGTGAACCGATGGTCCGGGCCCGGAATCGAACCCACAACCTTCGGAGTCCAAGGCAGACGGCTTGACTACTTCGCCACATAATAATAATAATAATAATAATAATAATAATAATAACAATATAACAATAATAACAAATACAACTTTCTTATCAAGCGTCCATGGCTAATCAAACATTTGCCTTTCCTTTAACAGCGTGAAAATATCATAAACATAATGCCTTTATCTATGCTATATACTTTGTTCATTTATTGTCTTACAGAAAAGAAACCCCAACCCTCGAAGTCGGGAGATGTTCCAAGTGGCACGGGACTAGAAAGCGCTCATCTACGCACTACAATGCATGCTGTGCACCATTCACAGCAAACTGATTGCAGAAGGAGAAGCGTTTAAAAGTGGTTTAAACGGCAAGGAGATAGGCTGGGTTTTATCCCATAAAGCCCTGTCTCTTTCCGCAAGGCGACCTGCCGGAAACGCCGCACAAAGTACGAACAGCTCCAGCGACGACCCCCGGGAGTCTTCGAGAATATTGCACACGTGAACCGAACGACACAGGCCGGAATCGAACCGAAAACCTTCGAAGAGCGAAGCAGGCGACTCCCGAAGAAGAAGAAGAAGTCAACTCATCAACGGCACTGAGGCGCCCTGTAGAGCACAGGGACCATCAACTCTTTCATATCTGGCAACCCTTGACGACCAAACGACTATCTGCCTCACACAACAGTTTGTCTTGTAATTTTCCTCGCATGTGGCGCGGCAGACTCCAACCCCGAGAACCACACGGCGCTTCGTTTTCAAAGGAAATCGTTATTCATAAATACAGACTTGCCAATGGCGCCTTGACCTTTGGTTGGAAAAAGATGGAGGCGAGAGTGGCGCCAGTGAAACAGTATATTCTGCCTTCTTCTAACGCCCTTGCCTGTACATACAGTGTGTTGTATATTCTTGTCTCCAGAACACCATGGACAGAGAACTGCGGAGAGACGCGAACGCCTACGCCATTTAGCAAGGCACATCATGATAATGATACTTGTATTTTCTTTCCTGTGGAAACGACACTGCATACGATACCAGTGCTTGTTAATTTTCAACAACAGCAAAAATTTTAACGAAGTAGATTCAAAAGCATAACATTAAAACAAGTGTCGGTTTAAAATTTACGTAAACAGATGCGAAAATATGATATCTTGGAAGCATACACGCGCGACCACGCCCCTTCCCCCATCACCATAGTTTTACGATAGTTCTGGAGTTAATCCAACGAATAAGCAGTTGGGAGAAAGCAGTCATGTCGTTAAAATGTCGACACGTAGAAAGCAGTGATGTCGTTAAAATGTCGACACGTAGAGAAATAAAGCGAATATCATAAAATGAAAATCCTAACCTGCACAGTTCGCGGCGACTGCACTAGCCAGGCGGCCTTAATTCCCCAGGCTCAAAGACCCCTCTGCCATACACCGCAAGGTACGATATTGGCAGTAAATGACAGTTTATCATGGACAGACAAAGTGATAAACACGAAACGAAATGAGAAATAACCATCATCCTCATGTGCCTTGCCAGCTGGCGTAGGCGTTCATGTCTTTCCATAGATCTCGGTCCATGGTATTCTGGATCAACTCTGCTGATGATATTCCTCTCCATACCACCGTCTCAGCCCATTCAGCACATTTCTCTTGTCTACTTCTGTCTATTTCCCCTACTGATCTTTCCAGCTGTTATGATATATTCCCCAATGCATTTCTTCTCATCGCTTGGCCAAAGAATTTTGTTGTCTCATTCTTATGATAAGAGAAATGCTTAACGAAATGAAGGTTAGACAAATCAAATACCATGGGCAAGAGAGAGGCCGTATTGTTGTCAAGAGTGTTAAGCACGTGTGTCACGGTGCAGACGAACATGGTGACGTCATTAAGATAGTTTAAAGATGGCCACCCCACTTTTTACATGCACCAAAGAGGATCAGCGTTCTGTTATCGTTTTTTATTTTTTTAATCAGTGAAGGGGTGAAACCTATATAAATTCATCGGCAAATGAAGGACCATTATGGTGATGCATGACTGTCAGTCCAGCAAGTGTTTGAGTGGAGTAGGAAGTTTCAAAAAGGGGTAACTTCTTGACAGATTGTTCTCGACACCGAGTAGTGATCCCAGATAATTTTTTTTTCTACAGGAATCCAAGCACTGTATCGGCGCTGGAAGACTTGCATTGAACGCAGTTGTGACTATATCGAAAAATGATACATCTGTTCTTTACTTTTTCAGAACACGAACACGAACGAACGAACGAACGAACGAACACACGCACACACACACAATTTAAGGCTCCCATTTGAATCTTTCTCGTATCTCCTGTCACACACAGTTGTTTCTTTAAGCGCCTGCTGCCTTATTCAGCTGTTACTTTAACCCCTTCTGTATCACATAGTTATTTTAAACTCTTTCTGCCTCATAAAGCTGTTACTTTAATTTCTTCTGGATAACGCTAGTGTTACTTTAACTCCTTCTGCCTTACACAGTCGTTAATTTAAACTTCTGCCATTCATAGTCGTTATTTTAAACTCCTGCCATACACAGTCCTTACTTAACACCTGCCATACAGAGTCGTTAAACTCCTGCCTCGCGTAGTTTCTTCAACCCCACGCGGAGATAGCTGTTACTTTAAACTCTTCTGTCTCACACAACTAACTAATTCCGTCTTACATAATTATTACTTTAACTCCTTCTGCCTCCAAAATTGTTATTTTAAATGTGTCTGCTGCAGTCATCTATTATTGTAACCGAGTCTGCTGCAGACACCTATTATTTTAACCCATTCTGCCCCGACTGTTTTTACTTTAACCCCCTCCCCGTGTTGCGTTTCTATCGACAGAAAGCAAAGTCATCACCAGTCGTTTATTCCGTCAATTCACACAAGTGGGGACAACTGAAAGCGACGGAGTTCTCAGTCATTCAATAATACTCCTTCACTGCCAGACAACAGATCCAACATTCATGTGTGTGAGTAGTCCAGTGATGCAGTGACATGCTCAACCATACTCCTTCACTTCTAGACAACGGACACAATACCCATATTTGGGAGTAGTCCAGTGATGCAGTGACATGCTCAACCATACTCCTTCACTTCTAGACAACGGACACAATACCCATATTTGGGAGTAGTCCAGTGATGCAGTGACATGCTCAACCATACTCCTTCACTTCTAGACAACGGACACAATACCCATATTTGGGAGTAGTCCAGTGATGCAGTGACATGCTCAACCATACTCCTTCACTTCTAGACAACGGACACAATACCCATATTTGGGAGTAGTCCAGTGATGCAGTGACATGCTCAACCATACTCCTTCACTTCTAGACAACGGACACAATACCCATATTTGGGAGTAGTCCAGTGATGCAGTGACATGCTCAACCATACTCCTTCACTTCTAGACAACGGACTCCATACCATGGTTTGTGAGTATCCCAGTGGTGCAGTGACATGATCAACCGTACTTTTTCACTTTTGGACAACAGACTCAATGGTTTCATTCTATTCTACAGATTTGAGCAGAAGACGACGATATGCCATCCAAAGTGGGACGCAGAGGTGTTTCCAAGGCACCAGGGCCAGGTTCTATACTGGCCAAGACCTACTGACACGTCCTAGTCGTGCGTCCTGGGCAACAGGTCCCTTCGGGGTCCTGGCTAACGTCAGTAGGATCGCTGATTCATCCGAAGTCGGGAGTATCTGCCTGCACGGCGAGGAACCACCAGTCTGCACACCAATAAGCCAGACATGGGACAACGGATACTCACGCAAACCTCCGATACTCCTCCATGCCACCGTCTCAGTCCATCCAGCATCATTTTTTTTTTCGCCTGTCTCCATCTATTTCCCCACTGATGTTTCCAGTCATCACAATGCCTCTCTTCTCATCACATGACCAAAGAATGATGTTTGTCTCGTTCTTAAGTTGTATATAATGTTCTACTTTCAGGCTGGCCATAGCAATGCAGAGATTAAACAGTATTAAGAATCTATGGCCCAGCGCCAGCAAACAAGTTACAATAAAATTGTTAAAAACGTGCATCTTTCCAGTAACAACTTATGGATGCGAGTCGTGGATCATTTCGCAGTCACTAAAGAAGATAACTGAAACTTCTGCAGTCAAATGTTACAGAACAATTAGAATAAAAGAAGAAGACACAGAGATATAGTGTTTTCGGCACACTGTGATGACAGCGACACTCTGCAAAGGACTGCTACTCGATACAACCAGACAGTTTGAGAATCGCAGACTTACAACTTGTGTGCAAACAACCGCGCCCTCCCCCCTCCTACGAGGTTTTCCCCAGGACCTATCAGCCTCTATCAGAAATATCCAGTTATCAAGGTCAGTGCTGGCGGCGGATGAGAGCCGGGCTATTATGCATAGTTCACTTTCACGTACAAACGTTCAAGTCGCTCGCAGAAGAATGACGACAGTTTATGATCCTTCATGAAAAGACTCATTCACCTTTTATACCGCTGCTGTAAACATCTGAAAGCGTGGACTGCTAGTGGATTTGGTCGGTGGTGATTTTCGGATCTCCAAGCAGATCTTGCAAAATGTAAAGTTATACAGCAATAACGAAGACTGAGCATTCGCATTTTTCTGATATATAAGCACAGATAGTTTCATTGATAAAAGTGAGTACGTGTATTTGTGAACTTCCAGGACATTCTGTTGCGACTGGTGCAGTGTACGTCGATGGAAGACTGCTATCAAGTTCCCTATTGCTGGCGGATGAGAACCACGATATTATGAATAGTGCACTTTCATGTATAAATGTTTCCTGTTGTTCTCAGAGGCTTCTCTGTTGTCTCTATATCGAACGAACGAACGAACGGAACTTTATTTTCAACGGGTAACAAATTGGGCACGCAGACCCGTCTTACATTCGGCCCTTCACATACATCTACCGTGTAAGCCTGGTTTACGTCTTGTAATTTCATGGGAAGACTTTATATGACAACAGAAGAAAACATAAGCATAGTACAAATCTGGCTTTAGATGAGATGAAACAGGGGAGGCCTCGACAATATATTTAACAGATTCGGTGCCAAACAAAATGTAGGTTTGGACGAAATAAAAATGCATAGCCGAAAATGGAAGTAGGGGTGAGTCACAGTTATGACTTGAAAGTTGTTAATTTGGTAGCAGACAAGTTGTATCAAACTAAAGGGGGTTGCATAGGAAAAACTACTGTATATAATAAGCTCATGGTAGATGTGGGAAGTCACTTAAGACGGTTTATCAACCCATGACACTTAATCAGTTAACACGATGGCATTTACAGGGGGGAAAAAAGCAGAAACTACATTGTAGATCTGTACTCTTATTTTATATTTATAGACCACACAAAAGGCATTTGACTGAGTAGAACATGAACAATTATCGAACATAATGAAAGAAATGGACTTCCCATTACACTTGATACAGATCATTAAAAACATTCTATAGTGAACAACCGGCAGCCGTGAGAATATACGATGGTATAACAGATTGGTGTAAAATAGTGCACGTAGTCAATTTTGAATATCTAGGTTCACTGCTGCCGGGCGATGGAAATGTGATGATAGAAATTAGGAAAAAACATTGCCTCTGCAAAAATTAAAGCAATTACTACAACCTGTGTGGACTGGAACAAACGTCAGAGGACAGAAAGGATACACATTGTAGCAACATAAGGGTGGGGAAACGTGCACATTTAATAAATTAGCTGAAAATCACACCCACTAATATTAAAATTCAATTATATATATATATATATATATATATATATATATATATATATATATATATATATATATATATATATATATATATATATATATATATATAATCAATACTGCAGAAGACTGATTTTGGACATGAAAAAAAGACATGAAAGTTAGGTAAAGTTAACTGTGGGGGAGGATTACCGGGGAAGAGGAGGGCCACAACGTAAACGACATTAAGATGCCATAGATAATTTACAACAATAACAGAGGCAGGACATCTAGCTGATGATAGAGAGACATTTCTAAAGATTGTTATAAGGTCCTGGTCGAAATTTTGCACAGAAGAAGACACTGGATGATGATGAATGCCTGTGTGGTAAGATTATTTTGGAAGACGTGCACGTGAATGATGCATCGAAGACTAAAGCCTCGGATTTAGCCAGGGATTCCGCCCTCATTTCTGCGCAGCCGAAGATATTTCCACTTTTTATTATCTGCACATTTTTCAATTTCACTTGTAAAATCAAAGCCAGTTGCTTGGACGGTCCCATTACTGAGACACCTACTTATATTTACATTGTATTGCAGTAAACATGTTTTTCGTGCTCTCCGGGTCACACAAAGGAGCCAAAACACGATGGAACGACATAACAATTGGAGATAATTAAGGCCGACTTAATCGCCCCGTATCTCCCTACTAAGTTTGTGAGCTATTTCTCCGGATCACGGAACAGACAAGAGCACAATGACAGAACGTTGCTGTCAAGAATGATCCTGACAATGTTTGTCTCTCACGGCTGCTGTCCGCTGCCAGCATTTGACGGCTGGGGAATCAAAGCTTCTGGATTTCCTGGAGGCTGCGTAGTGTGCAGGGAGTTTTATATCCCCCCCCCCCCCCAATCGACCTACTCATCCGACAGATACACAACGGTCGCGGTGTCAGGACAGGGTGGATACTGGTAAAAGTAAAGGTAATCCCATGGCTGATACTGCCGTTGTGGTGGTGAAGTGTTAGGCTTTCCCGTGTTCTGGAGATAATTAATGGCATAATGAGATGACATGGTCAGTTCCCTTCTTCGCCGTCTTTCCTTCCAAGACAATACTTAGAAAATTCTGAAAAAAAAACTATCCGGAATCCATTGTATGAAACTAGGTCGAACCGAGAGCCTTCTTACAGTCAATGACGTGTGGCGTTGATGGCACATTTCTTTTCACAGCATTCTGTCTCGTGTGCTGTCAATCATCTCTGTCGACAGAAAATAACTCTCGACCACTTACTGTCAGCGATCAAGGCAGTCCGCTGGTAAGGCCGATTTACATGGCGCCGCAACAAAGGTCTGTTCCGTGGCGATGGGTTTACAGACGCGGTTCGTAACCCCACATACCGCGTTAAAAACACAGCTGCGGGCGATTTGGTAGCAGACCACCTTGCTTTGGCTTGTTATGAAATGGTATGGGTGCCGGTCGTTCAGAAAGCAACAGCAAACTACTGAACGTAAACTTGCCAAGAAATCAAAAACATCCAAAAGTGCTGGGATTGACTGTCTTGTTAAGGATATGCATCTAACTATTCCACAAGAGCGGCAATTATTTCACCCTGTACAGACTTCTCGTTCAGAACGCAATGGCAAAGTACTGAACATAATATTGCATAGACAACCGACCTGAGGTTGGGGATTGATCGCAACGTCCTGCAAAGGACATGCACTTTAAAAACATAATGTTAAAAAAAAAAACTCAGTGCAGTAACAAATCCAATCTCTATTCCTATCATGGAATTCATTTCAACCTGATCTCCCAAATCTCAACATCACATAGGTATAAATAGCTCCTCCCAGGAACCTTAGACAACATCTGACAACCTTCTTAATTACACACACAATTTCTTCTTTGTTAGACTTTGCGTGCAATCAACATGAGCTTAAATGCCAAGCTATTTCAGGAGAACGCGCTCATTCTCATTTTCTATTTCAGTCAATCGGGTGCACATCTGGCAATGATAGCAAAAGTGAGGAATGCTTTATAACCTAAGACAGATATTATCATACGTCTTTAGAATATCACGCCCAACAACGTCACGGATGCACAACGAAATGGCTCAAATAAAATGAAAGATATGCCTGTTGCAATAAATTCGGATTCTTATTTGTTTTTCACATGGTACGGATACCCAAATAAAAAGGCTGTATGCACGGGTAAACGAGTTGAGTTGATTTGAGTTGAGTTGGGTTAAGAACCGACATCAATGCACTCGGGGCATTCCCATAAGCGCTCAAGTATCAGCTTCAACAGCCAGGGTAGAGTTCCAATATTAATGGTGCCCGTTGCAATCTGATTATATGTCCGTCTTGTTTTACCTCTAAGTAACGACTGTCCACCATATCCATTGACCACCCCTTGCTGCCGCATTCTCTCTCTAGACCAGGGGTGGCCAACACGAGGTCCGCGGGTCGCATGCGGCCCGCCGGACGTCATGTTGCGGCCCGCGGAGTGGGAAGCGATGATGTGGTCGAGGCTGTAACACGCTTGCTTGTTTACTTTAATTAACAAACAAACAAACAAAATTAGGTGCGTGGCCCGGCGGAAAATATTATTTCTGAAATTTGGCCCGCCAGCTGAAAAGGTTGGCCACCCCTGCTCTAGACCATGATAGTCTATCTGTTCTTCTACATTATTCACGCGCTCCCAGAGATCATTCACCAAATCTGCATTATCATTCATAAAATCGCCCCTTCATGATGCGGCACCAGCCAATCTGTCTGCTCGTTCATTTCCAACCACACCAGAGTGTCCTGGAGAAAAGATTCAGCGAATGCTCACAACCCCCGACACTGAATTGATGCATAACACGGGTAAACGGAAATTAGTAGCATAGTACTTCTTACAGTCCATGCCGTGTAGCGTTGGTGATCCTGTCTGTTCTCAGCCTTCTGTCTCTTGTACTGAGAATCATTTCTGATACCAACGCTCCTACATGCCATGATAACAAACTATCCAACATCATCTCTCTTGATTTTCCCGTGCCCCTCTTCACCTCCAGCCTTTGCGTTGTGACGACATACTCATGACAGGCCTTAAGAATGGTGTCTGTCTCCTCTTCTGACGCGAGTAATCAGTTCTCTTTGTGGGTCAACTTCTTTCACGGTATCTTCATTGTTCTTAATGTCCGTCCACGGCGTTCTCGTCATTCTTCTATGAAAGTACATCTTCGCAGCTTCCACGTAATTCCTCATTTGTCTGCTAACTGTTCATGATTCGCTTTCGTATATCAGCATTGGCTCAATATAGCCTTTAAGAACTCTGAGGAGCGGCAGGCAGAGTGGCTAAGAATGCCGGTTTCTCCTCCGGGAGACCTGGGTTCGAATCCTCGGTAAGGTGTGGATTTTTTTCTGTCGGGGGCAAAATAGAAAACCCTAACCCTCCCAGTTCTCGGCGACTGCACTAGCCAGCCGGCCTTAATTCTTCAGGCTCAAGGCCTCCCCTGTCCCACACCGTAAGGCAGTAGGTGATAGACAGAACTGTTTTTCCAAATCTCGACTGAGAAAGATAAATTGCAAAGAATATTCTTCAACTAAAGCACAGTATAGGGTGAACAAACTATCAGCTGATGACCAACCCTTCCGGCCAATGAGACATTATAAGAACAAATTCACCGGTATTAATCTGCACTTATAGAAGTAGAGGACGGAAGTAGAGACCACACGACACCTTTTTTGGTAGCATGTCCTTTGCAGGACATAGAGATCAACCCCAGGTTAGTTTACCAAGCAATTTGACGTTCAGTATTTTAGCATTGCTTTCTGAACGAGAAGCCAGCGTTTTAAGTCCAAATGACCGGTGCAGGTAATGATTCCACTATCTTCCCGTCAGCATACAGAAAGTTTAAGGGCGCTCTTATCCATTCGGCCACGCTGATCTCTAGAGGAAACCCTAGATAATTTAACAATTTAAAGCTACTATAGTGACTACGCCGGGATTTTAAAACTTGCCGCCTCCAAATGACGACAAGGCCACATTGAAGGAACAAGTGTACTCCAACACAAGGTCAAACAGAGAGTGACAAATCCAGCTCCATTAGAGATGTTTCCAACTATATAAGTACCTGGAGGTGGCCCTATGGTTACTGGGTGTATTCGCTTGCTGGCCCATGGGTGGCGCCTTGCTCAAACTGACTGGGAATGAGGATGAAGAAATTCCGAAGGAGAGATTTTACTTCTAGCCAAAGGAACGCGTGGTAGCATGTTTCCCTGTCGGCCTGATGGTCATGTATTCAAACCGCCCTCGATTCGGGGATTATTATTATTTTTCAAAATTAACCTAGTTCCCAGATCGACGCAACCTAAATTGGGTATGAGGAATTGACTTGATTTGAGTCAAGAAATGATATTACAACACTCGGGGCATTCCCATACATGCTCCTCCTATTCAACAGCCAGCGAAGAGTGAAGGAAATGTTATGGTAAAGGCGATGGGGGAGATAATGACGACATCACCCATCGAGTGTCAATAGGTGCCAATAAAACTATAGGGCTAGCACGAGATGCACATGCTCAAGACGCACAAAAGAGTCCTTTACTGCATAAAAGAGTCCTTTATTTATTTTCATGGCTCCGGACTCGACCCATCTCACAAAATGGGTACGGTAAAGGTCAAGGTAGTCCAACAGCTGAAAATGACATTGGGAGGTGAAGTTTTAGGCCTTCGCTTATTCTAGGTCACAACATACGATGAGGGGTGGCCAGTCCCTTCCTCGTTACCCTTCCTGCGTCAGGGATGTTTGGGTGGTGCTTGGTAGTGTGGGGATGTGTATATGGGTGGAGTGTTGTGTGGGTGAGGGATGTGTGTGTGGGTAGGTGTGACTGGGTGTGGAATGTGCGGATGGGTAATGGATGTATGTGAGGGTAGGTGTGACTGGGTGTGGAATGTGCGGATGAGTAATGGATGTATGTGAGGGTGGGGTGTGTGAGTGGGTGGATATATGTGAGAGATGAATGTATGGGTGGTGGGTGGGTGTGTGGGCGGAAGATGTGTGTGGGTGGAAGATGGGTGTGGGTGGAAGATGTGTGTGGGTGGGGATGTGTGTTGGTGGTCAGGGTGTGTGTGGGTGGTGGGGTGTGTGTGGGTGGGAGGTGTGTGTGGGTGGGAGGTGTTTGTGGATGGGGGATGTGTTGGTGGGGTGGGGATGTGTGTATGGGTGGGGAGATGTGTGTATGGGTGGGGAGATGTGTGTATGGGTGGGGGATGTGTGACTGGAGGATGGGTGATTTTTTTTTTTTTTTGGGGGGGAGGGGGGTGGAGGATGTGTGGGTAGGTGAGTGTGTGTAAGTTGGGGTGGGGATGTGTTTGTATATGGACGTGGGATGTGTGGGTGGAGATTGTGTGGGTGGGTGGAGAATGTGTGGGTGGGGAATGTGTGGGTGGGGAATGTGTGAAAGTGGTTGATGTGTGGGTAGGTGCGTTATGTGTGGGTTGGCGGGGATATGTGTATGTGTAGGTGGGGATGTGTGGTTGGGGGATGTGTGTTTGACTGGGTGGTTGGGCGGGGGGGGGGGGGGGGGGGGTCTGTGCGTGTGTGGTGGAGAATATGTGGGTGGGTGAGTGTTTATGGGTTATGCAATGAGTGGAGGATGTGTGTGTGGGTGGGGAGATGTGTGTAGGTGGGGGATATGTGGGTGGGTGATGGGTGGGCGGGTGCATGTATGTGTGCCTGAAGGTGTGTGTGGGATGTGTGGTGGGTGGAATATGTGTGTGTGTTTGGGGAGATGTGTGTAGGTGGGCGATGTGTATGGTGTGGGATGTTTGGGTGGGGATGGTTGGATGGGTAGGGCATGTATGTGTGCCTGGGGGTGTGTGTGTGTGGTTGGGTGGGGGATGTGTGGGTAAATAGGGGATGAGTGGATAGTTGGGGTATGTGTCTCATAACATAGTAATATGCATTCTTTATGTTGACAACATTCATTTGACAATGTTTTTTTCCTATGTGAATGTATTAAGCATTATTGATGAAAGAAAGATGAGTGATTGGAAGGGCCGAATGTAAGACGGGCCTGCATGCCCAATTTGTTACCCTTTGAAAATAAAATCTGTTCGTTCCTTCCTTAATTCCTTCCTTCCCAGCCAATTTCCAGAACATTGTGAAAAATGTCTGATGCCCATTTTTATGAGGCTGTGGTGACCCCAAGGCCGCACTGATCATATAAAATAACCCTGCCTCTGCTGGTGATTGAACCTGGGCTATCTTGGCAGGCAAGCACAATAACCACTATACCAACGCGGCTCCACAAAATGGGTACTGGAATCATTTCTGGAAAGTGTTTATTTAAGAAAATATGAGCATGGAAATATGATCCTTCTGGTTTTTTAACCTACAGACCTAACGCAGAACAAGCCGTGAACTGCTCACCCCACCACATGACGCCGTGACCTTATACATGCGAAGTCCTACCCTTTGACAAATGAAATTTTCTGCCGTTTGGGCAAAGTTTAAAAAAAAAAGATCAGAAGTATGTGAAACTGATACCCGAAAATGTAAGAAAAATTAACTTTTTTTTTAAATTAAGAAAACATTTTGTTAACAGCATGTAAAATCAAATTGGAAATGGGTAGGCGTGTGAACACAGTTAATGGCTCTAGGACAGAATATTACAAGTTTTAAAAGTTGAATCGAGTCAAGAACCGACATCGCAGCACGCAGGTCATTCCCATATATGCTCCGTCCTCATCTTCATCATCTTCAACAACCAGCAAAGAGTCCCAGATTACATGTCTAGTCTTTTACCAGAGAACTGAGTGTCCACCAGATCCTGTGATCACTCCCTGCAGGAGGGCATTCTCTGCAGGCAATGATGGTGTATCTGTTCTTCAACATAATATACACAATCCCAAAGGGCCCAAGATAAAAGAATGGTAAGTTTGTTAGTGAACAGTAAAAACATTCCCAGAGGTGAACAGAGAAGAAATGAATGACACAACCGTGGAAGAGACCGCGAGGGAGCCCAATGAGAGAGACAGCGAGTGACAGAGACCAATGAGAGAGGCAGTGAGGGAGACATAAATAAGAGAGGCAGTGAGGGAGACATAAATGAGAGAGGCATTGAGGGGGACATAAATGAGAGAGGCAGTGAGAGAGACTAATGAGAGAGGCTTGAGGGGGACTAATGAGAGAGGCATTGAGGGAGACATAAATGAGAGAGGCATTGAGTTAGACTAATGAGAGAGGCATTGAGGGAGACTAATGAGAGAAGCATTGAGGGAGATTAATGAGAGAGGCATTGAGGGAGACTAATGAGAGAAGCATTGAGGGAGATTAATGAGAGAGGCATTGAGGGGGGCATAAATGAGAGAGGCATTGAGGGGGGCATAAATGAGAGAGGCATTGAGGAGGACATAAATGAGAGAGGCATTGAGGGAGACTAATGAGAGAGGCATTGAGGGAGACTAATGAGAGAGGCATTGAAGGAGACATAAATGAGAGAGGCAGTGAGGGAGACTAATGAGAGAGGCATTGAGGGAGACATAAATGAGAGAGGCAGTGAGGGAGACATAAATGAGAGAGGCAGTGAGGGAGACATAAATGAGAGGCAGTGAGGGAGACATAAATGAGAGAGGCATTGAGGGAGACATAAATGAGAGAGGCAGTGAGGGAGACATAAATGAGAGAGGCAGTGAGGGAGACTAATGAAAGAAGCAGCTAGGGAGACTAATGAGAGGCAATGAAGGAGGCTAATGAGACAGGTAGGCAGGAAAACTAATGAGAGAGATAGCTGGAGAGACTAATATGAGAGGCAGTGAGGGAGATAATGATGAAAGAGGCAGTCAAGGAGGCAATGGGGGAGGCAGGCAGTGGGGGAGGCAATGATGATAGAGGCAATGAGATAAGCAATGAGAGAGGCAGTGAGGGAGACATAAATGAGAGAGGCAGTGAGGGAGACTAATGAAAGAAGCAGCTAGGGAGACTAATGAGAGGCAATGAAGGAGGCTAATGAGACAGGTAGGCAGGAAAACTAATGAGAGAGATAGCTGGAGAGACTAATATGAGAGGCAGTGAGGGAGATAATGATGAAAGAGGCAGTCAAGGAGGCAATGGGGGAGGCAGGCAGTGGGGGAGGCAATGATGATAGAGGCAATGAGATAAGCAATGAGAGAGGCAGTGAGGTAGGCAATGATGAGGGTGGCAGTGAGAGACACAATGATGAGAGAGGCAGTGATTGAGACACAATGATGAGAGAGGCAGTGATTGAGACACAATGATGAGAGAGGCAGTCAGACAGACAGTAACGAGAGTGACAATTAGGGAGACAGTGACGAGCGAGGCAATGAGGGAGTCTGTGATAAGAAAGGCAGTGAGGGGAAGAGGGATGAGAGAGGCAGCGAGGAAAAGTAATAAGAGAGGCAGCGAGGAAGATGGCGATGAGTGTTGCAGTGTGGGAAAGAGTGATCAGTGTGGCAGTCAACTTGGATAACTGGTGAAACTGACTGAAGTTGTCACCAAACACAAGACCCTGAGTTATTTTGTTGTGTACTTGGTCCGCTCTGAAATACAGTGGAACTAAAGCATCTAGGCCAGTGGTTCTCAACCTTTTTTGGCCCATGCGTTCAGAACGTCACGCCCCCCCCCCTCCCCCTTTCGTATTTCCTCCCCCCTTTTTTTTACACAGTATACGTAAAAATGGTAGCTAAATGTAATAACACATACCAGCATACCAGAACAAGTTTATACGTCTACATAAAACGTGATTTGCGGGTCTACTTATATTATAAAACAAATTTCAGATGGATGAGAAGTACAGAACTGTAAAGTATGGAGGGAAAAACAATATCAAGTAATCAATTCTTGTGTTAACGCGATCTTGAAATAATCTTAATTAAACTGCAGTAGCCAAAGTATATAGTACTTCTGTTCAGTTCTGTCTTCCCGTTCCAGGGTAGAACTTGTCACAAGTCGCTACCATAGATACTCTGTCTCAACTAGTTTCCATAGTAGTTTATTTCTGGCTGAATCGACCTGCAATTGGCTGTGAAAAATGGGTTTGGTTTAAACTAGTGGTTATACACACTTTCCGCAAAGCATGACCATACTTGACTATTCTTGGTCAGACCTGCAGTCCCCATTTGCTATTGAACTATCATAATCACTAAATGGAATTTCAGCTATTCTTTGGGTGTTTTTCGCACATATATGCAAGAATTCAAGTGGTGGCCAGGTCTGTGAGTAAACTAAAGTAGGTTGGTCTGCAATCTTGCATCATATTTTGCTGAGCACCTGGGCTCACGGACTGTTTGACTGCCCCAACCTGAACTTAACTGTTTTACTCTATGTACAGGATTCCAGTTAATTTGAAATGGGTGGTTTTAGGTATGGATGATATATTATGGTAAATGACAGTGAAGTAGATAGTAGTGAGAGGCAGTTAGGAAACTGTGATGAGATAAGCAGAGAGTCTGACAGTGATGAGAGAAGCAATGAAGGCTGACAGTGAGAGAAGCACTGAGGCAGACATTGATGAGAGATGCTGAGAGATAGACAGTGATGAGAGATGCAGAAACAGACAGTAATGAGAGATGTAGAGAGATAAGACACTGATGAGAAAAGCACTGAGGCAGACAATGATGAGAGAGGCAGAGAGGATAACAATTAATGAGATGGGCAGTGCGGAAGGTAATGCGGTAGGCAGTACAAGTGACTGAGGGAAGCAAGTAGCATCTACTTACTTCAATGTAAATAAACAACACTTGCTAAATGCATATAAACAGATAGACACTAATGAAGGAGAACAAAGATAAATAAATTTGTGTGTCCAAAACAAGGTAATTTTTCAGTCAGAATCAGATGGAGTAATCATAATGGACTAAAACATTGTTAACTTGTCTGTTACTTGTTCTATGTGACAAGTACATTTTTTTCCTAAGATACTGATCACTTGTTCCGTGTGACAGGTACAATTTTTGTTAAAATACGGATCACTTGTTCTGTGTGATAAGTACACTTTTTTGCTAAACTACTGATCAGCTTATCCTAGTATTTTCTGACACTGCTGTTAAACAGGCCAGTATAGTACTCAGACAGGCAATTCACATCCATACTTCTCACTACATAGAGGTGATCAAGTGATCACCTTCAAACATTAAGAAGATGGTGTACAACTTCATATAAATGTTATTGTATATAATGAATGTCACAGTTCATGAATTCTTCAAACATGAATGTTATCAGTTAACCATATTAAGATACGACACTTAAAGATAAAGTCGAGAGGGTCAACTTCATAGCACTAAGTTTCACCCCATCTTGCTCAGTCTCTCTCCACAGAACAGGATACTGCCTTCCAAGAGCATCGCATTACATTAAAGTTAGTTGCATATCTTTTAGAGGACATTGCAGTCAACCCCAGCATATTTTGGCTGTTAGTGATTTCTTGAAAAACTTACGTTCAGTAGTTTGCCATTGCTTTCTGAATGACCGGCATCATATCTCTGGATGGAAACCAACGCAAGACGGTCTGCTTCAAATCGCCCACAGCTGTGTTTCAACCGCAGTATGAATTTTGTCCACAATCCCTTCACCACAAAGCCGGCATAAATCATACACCAAAAAACCCCAGCAATGACCCCAAAGGGTCTCCGGAAGAAATGCACTTGTGATCTAACAAAGCAGTCGAAAGCAAACTCACGATCTGGACAGCACGAGACAAATGGTTTTACCACTTCACCATTGGCAACATATGATACTGCCGAGTCTTAACCCACATCCTTTTATGATGTAGTCGAACTCCCTTCGTCATCACGCAGCACATTCATAATGAAAATCACTTAATTGACACATTAAAACTAACAAGGACACTTACCCTTGAGCTTCTTGTTGCTTTAGGATCCAGGTAAGTCTTAAGTTTATCCAGGTAAACATGAGGAGGGTCTTTGGCATGGACACGTTCCTGAAACATGTGTGTATCATTACAAAATACAGTTCCTTTACACGTTCCTGAAACATGTGTGTATCATTACAAAATACTGTTCCCTTTAACACTGTTATGGACTAATACATAATCCCTAAAGAAGAATATTGAGGCTTTGAAACTTGAATGTTATAGAAATTTTTTTTTAATACTGTGGATCAAATTTGCTAGTGCTATGAAAGCTCCTCTTGCCTGTTGTATTCTAACTTGAATATCTCTAACTGCACCCCATTTTTGTCTACTACACTGAATCACATTAGGTGTTTAATTCTGCCTCTTGAAGTGAGGTTTCACCAGGGAGATTGGGTTGTTATTTGCTTGGTTGAATCTCATTATCTTTGTCTTTCCTCTTTGAATTTTTAAACCTAATTGTTGTGACCTCTCATCAAGTTAGTTGCATATTCTTTACAGGACATTGCAGTCAACCCCAGCATGTTTTGACTGTTTGTGATTCCTGGTCAAGTTTTACATTCAGTATTTTGCCATTGCTTTCTGAACAACGGGCACTAATACCATTGTATGTAAACCAACACCATGCAGTCTGCTGCCAAATTACAGCTGTGTTTCAATTGCAGTATGTGGAATTACGAATTGCTTTCATAACCCCTTCATCACAGTCCCAGTAAAACTTGCCCAAGAATCACAAACTGCTAAACAATACTGGAGTTGACTGATATGTCCTGTAAATGATATGCAACTAACTCATCAAGTGTGATTAGCTTATCCTGCATCTGATTACGTGTGTGACAGGTGTGCAATATCCTCAGTGAAATCCACATCATGCCTTGCTCGACTATATTATACATTTATGTGACTATCTAGTATCAAATATTCATCCATCAGTTATTGTTTAATTAATCTCTAAATCCATTGGGTGTAATCTATAGAGGATCTAACAAAAACATTGTTTCAAGAGCTGAATATGGTGCAAAATCAAGCTCTCAAGAGTCACGACTGGAGGGATAATATTAACCCCTACAGCAGAGATGGAGAAGAAGGGAGGATACAAGCACTGAGAGAGTGCAGAGATACAAAAACACTAATACAAGCAGAAAATGTCCTCAGCACGCCAGGCCACCCTATGAAGAAAAGATCTGAAAACCTAGCTTTAAGGCAGTTGAAAAGAAGCAGCTTTATCCACCAGGCCAAACGACTCCGCAGACAAACCACTGATCTGCCCGCAGAAGATATTCCCCTGAAAACTATCCCAGAATGAACTCCATACAGAGAGGAAATAGACTACTTGTACAAATTCAGAATGAATACCCACAGTGTCTCTGGTTAGCATACACAAATGGTTCAGCTCAACATGCTGTTAGAAACAGACGAGCAGGAGTGTACACAGAATACCCTGATAAGACCAGGGATATGGCTAGAGCACCAACAGGAAAGTACTGCCATGATTATGGTGCAGAAATCCAGACAATCAAGAAAGTAACCAGGTAATTGCTCAATACCAATCATGGCACACAGCCTATGGTGCTGCTGACAGAACTTGAGGCACTCCAGTCTGGATAATTGCCAGTGCTACAAACATTACTATCTGATCAAGCTAATCAGCATAAGTCACCATACAGTCGACACCACCTCACTATGTAGTGCCTGGAAACAAGAAAGCTGGTCAACTTGCTAAGGAAGTAGCAACAGAAGAACAACCGTATGCACCCGTTAATGCCATCAAATGAAAAATAATCATCAAATCAATCTGAAAACCATCAAGCACCAGCACAAGACGATTACCATTTTATACACAGACAGAACAAGTAATTATTCTGCGTCTCAAAACAGGACATAACCGATTACACAACCACATGTATACACAATTCATGATTGGCAAATCAGCCATGTGCACGTGTGAATTGGTTTAGCAGACAGCAGATCACATACTCCAAGACTGTCCAAAATACAACATATCTAGGCAAACATTCTGGCCTAGAGAAACAATAGTGAAGGATCTCTATGGACCACTGAGGGAACTAAAAAAGACAGTAAAGTTTATACAAAATACAACACTGCAGATATAATCAGTCAATTTCAGGGAATGAGAGAAGAAGGCAGCACTAGCAGGACGGAACATGGTAGAACAAGTGAACTTTATTTGCAAAGAGTCACGAACTGGAGTGACATTCGATGCTTGCAACTACTCATCTTTCACACAGAAATTATATGCTCCATATTACACATAGTAAACCCATATAACAGTAGGCATGAAAACTAAGCTTATACACAATATGAACTAAACATCTTGAGAGAGAGAGAGAGAAAAAAGAGAGACAGACAGACAGACAAACAGTGAGGAGAGAAGATATAGAGTAGAAGCCTGCATAACCAACTAGCCACTGGAGCTATAAGTTCCATGCTCCTAGACATCTTCTGAAGGAGACGGAGCACGTATGGGCATGCCACAAGTGCTCTGATGTCAGTGTTGGTTGACACATTCAGAAAATGGGAAGCAAAATGACCTACATGTCACAATATCAATCTGTATACCAACAAAATAACACTAAGGCACAATTAAACAGACATCTGTTACCTAAAAATCTAAAATTATAACAAGGATTGAAGAGGATATGACCTGTCTGCTATCAATTAATCCAGTGCACCTTCACAACTGTAGCTGACTGTAATGAACCACAAACATTTCTCACTCCGGCGGCACACTCCTGACAACTACAATGTTGTCCACTTCATGAGGTTATCTTAACAATTGTTTAAATTTTCAATGACAAAAGGATTTGTTCGTATTATTTATCAAATGGAAGTAAGACATTTCTTACATCTAAACTGACTATAAGTTCCTGTTCCGTACTGACAGAGTTCTTGACTACATGTGTATCTTCCCATGGCTGTTGAAGATGGTGGCTTCCATATTATTGTAAGAGGAGGTTTCAAATGAAAACCTTAAACGTGTGATAGAAATTATAATAACCATGCCATTGTCTTGTAACCTGTCAATATTGTTGTTAAGGATGTTCGGAGTGTTATGCATGTGACATCACAGTGCAGATGAACACAGTAACATCATAAGGACAGTTTAAAGATGGCTGCCCCACTTTTGACATGCACAATAGAGAAGTAGTGTTCTATTATCCGTTTTTTGATCAGTGACTCCACTTTCAGTGTGTATCACATCCCCCCGTACATGCCAGACCTTGCCCTAAGTGATTTCCACCTGTTTGGACAACTCAAAGAATCACTGGAAGGAAAGACTGTTTCGGTCTGATGCAGAGGTACAGCTGGTGGTGCATGAGAGGTTACACATGCGACCAAGATATTTTCTTCTACAGGAATCCAATCATGTTATCGGCGTGGAGGGACTTGCACTGAACGCAGTGGTGACTACATCGAAAAATTATACATTCGTTCTTCACTTTTTCAGAATATATTCACAAAAAAATGAAAGACATTTAAGGTTTTCATTTGAAGTCCCCTCGTTGTATCAGGGCCTAGCTCTGTAGGTGCCATTGTGTTCCCGGGACCCATATGGGAAGCAAAGAACAGTAACATTGTAACCTACCATACATGTCATAAGAGGCAACAATGGAGGGTTGGTGTGAAACTAGCTAACACATCCCACAGAAAACTTTGCAAATTCTTATCAGCCAAAAACAAGTCTACAAAGGGCTTGGGGTGAGATAATTGAGTGCCTATGTTCTTTTGGGAGACAAAAGGCAGAAGTAGTAGCAGATCTGTACGAGCTTTCAGAAACGGGCATCTATAACAATACTAACAGTGCAGCACTCATGGTAAATCCATTTGTGACCAGTCTCCCTATGTAGACATCCAAGTACTCCTATGACACATTAATGATATCAGGACTCTTAGGAAATAAAATTTATAAATGAATTTATATATGAAAATTACCTCCTTACCTCGTCAGAAATGAATTTATATATGAAAATTACTTCTTTACCTGGTCACAAATAAATTTACACGGGGTGTTTGTAAAGTCTCACTACACTTTGTATGTAGAACACATTTGACAAATTCTTTCTTCTGTTGATAACACCTTTCTGTTTGGAGTGCAAAGAATTACTCCAGCAGACGACAACGTTTTGCTGCATATTGCTTCACGATGGGCTGTGGAGCACATTTTTTAAAATGACATCATGTTCAAATCCCGAAACAACCAACAATCGACATCATGTACTTCATTTTCAAAATGTGTTCTACATGCAAAGTGAAGAGAGACTTTACAAACACCCTGTATATGACAATTACTTCCTTACCTGGTCACAAATGAGGTCCCATTTTCTCTCATCATCATAGCTTTTGAGAACTTTAGCTTTGTCAGGGGGTAAATCCATAGACGTCTGAAATCACCAATTAATCCAAATTAGTATTACACAAAATAAAAGAGTTGGAGTGGGCAGAGATTATAACATCTGCCTCTAGCTTGTGCAAACCTAGCTTGGTTTGTTCCATGGTCTGGACTGGGTGAATTTTATACAGTAAGACCAACCAAAGATCACAATCCACAATGAAGAAATTGAACATGTCATAAACTTTGTATATCTTGGCTCCGTATTAAATAACTATGGGACTGTTCAAAAGGAGTGACACAGGCTGGCCATAGTAATGCAGAGAATAAACAGTATTAATACCCCTGAAGTCAGAGTGGGTTCGCCTGATGGCCAGAGACACTAGTAAAAGGGAAAAGTTAATCCACATGCAAAAATCAGTCCAGTGCACTAGAAGCGGTAGCACGTTTATGGACTACGCTTGAGAGCGAACAAACAAAACAGTATTAAGAGTCAATAGTAAGTCACCAGAAAAAGAGTTCAAGGAAACTTGAGAGAGCATGCATCTTTCCTGTAGCAACATATGGATGCAAGTCTTGGGCCATTCCACAATCAATAAAGAAGACAATTGGAGCTTTTCAGTTTAAATGTTACAGAAACATTCTTTGAATATCGTGGACCAAGAAGAAGAACAATAATGAAATTCTACAGGACCTGAACATCAAAGAAAACTGGCTCACTGACAGTGTCATGTCACAGAAACTTTGGTCATATTAAATTGTGTAGTGGATGAAATAAAAGTGATGGAAGGCCTGGTTCCTGGAAGAAAACGCTGAGGTCAATCAGAGGCAGGAGATGGACACAAGACATTGTAGACACCTCAGGCGTGAGGGGGTAGAAATGGCAAGAGATCAATAGGGTTTTTTCTGCACAGGAAGGGTTAAATGATGATGAAAAAAAGACTACACTCCACCCTTTCCTGGGCTGGCTAGGCATCTTAGCCTTCATGTCTAGTATGTGGGATTCTGGTGTGTCCACATTCTGATCCTCGCCAGAGCTAAAGAATTCACGCCCCGTTCTGAGATTCTCCTTGTGTGCTAAATGGGAAGGAACTGGAGCACTTATCGAGACATCCATGTGCAATGACAATGATCCTTTAGCAAACACAAACTGAAACCACAATACCAATTAGCTTGAGTATCTGCTTGTGACTCACAACAACATGTCAGACTGACACTTTTCACATGCAGCTTCTATCTATTCACACTAACACAGCTTGCCACTGATTCACAACAACATGTCAGACACCAACACTTCTCTCGTTTCTGCCATTTTCGATACTGTCGACCTAAGATCTGCATCGTCAATTTGCCACACTACTAATATTTCATATATTTTCAGTCACATTTTCCTTCCTTGTAGGATTATTTTATGTGTGTATGGAGCATTTCATAATCACCCAAGAAGAAAATCATGACTTTGGAATTCCAATGTTACAGAAACATCTTTAGAATGGCATGGACCAAGCAGAATAAAAATACTGACATTCCACAAGATCTAAACATCATATAACACGGACTCATAAACAACATCATATACTGGAAACTGAAATACATTGGCCATATTAAACATCAGTGGTTTGACAAGAACAGTGATGGAAGGCCTGGGTTCTGGTAAATGAGGCTGGGTTTGACTAGCATGAAGATGGACACAGGACAGTAAACGAAGAGATCTTGGGCATGAAATTATTTGAGGCAGAACAACTTTCACAGGATGAAGGATCTCCCAGCGGGCTGTGATGAGACAAATGTTCTGTAAAGTACCTGCTACACTGATACTGGCTTTGTATACACCCTTATGAGAATGTTGAACATCATCTCCTTCAGAGTCTAGCTTTTACAGATTATCCAGAAACTGTTACTTCCACCAGAGCCAGATAAAAGGAACTCTTGAAATGAAGAAAACACAACAGGTCATGAACACTTTCTGGTATCCCTAGATGGCACTGGACCGAAAGGTGGATGCCCAGGCACTATTTGATAGATAACAACAACATTATCCTGCCTTATGCTTATCATCTCTATCCCCCTCTCCAGGGTCTTTCTCCCCATATTTTCTATCAATCAACTCTACTTCCCTGCTCCTTGTCTTTACCTCTGATGTGTATATCTATACAGATGTATCTATTAGACAGCAGCAGAGAAGTTTGTGGGCATTCACAGCATTCACAGCCAAACCGTTCAAGAGGCCAGTGGTGCCCACTCTATGACCTGAGCAGCATGACCATGGACGTTAAAACTGTCATTTACTTCCTATATAGTGCTTTGCGGTGTATGGCAGAGGGGGTCTTGAGCCTGAGGAATTAAGGCCGCCTGGCTAGTACAGTTGCAGCGAACTGGGCAGGTAAGGGTTTTATTTTCACCCCCGACAGAAAAATATCCACACTTTACCAAGGATTCGAACCCAGGTCTCCCAAGGGAGAATCCGGCATTCTAGCCACTCAGCCAGCCACTCCTCAGTGGACGATGGAGGTGATGGCAGTTAACACAGGCTTTCATGTGGCTAGAATCACAGCATTATACCAACGTCTGTGTGCCAAGTGATTCAATGAGCATGATCCGAAATGTCGAAGCAGGTTCTGTACATACATAGAGGACTGAATCGCTGCCGAGGTCTGTTGTCTGTAAAGTCAATTTCATCTTCCTTCCGAACAGGTCCGCATGGCCGAATGAGTAAGACCGCATGTTCTTAAACACTTGGTGTGCTGATGCCGAGGTTAGCGATTCAACCCCTACACCGGACAGCTGGACTAAAATGTTGACCTGTCGTACTTGACTTGGGGACGTAAATTACAAGTACCTCCGAAGTCGGAGTGGGTTTGCCTTATTGCGAGGGACACTGTTAATAGGAAAGCTAATCCACACGCAAAATTCAGTCTATCACTACTATAAATAGTGTGAATGGACTACGCTTGAGTTCAAAGCGAGCGAGCACAAAACAAAACAAAAAAAACAAAAAAATCTTCCCTCGGAGACATGCAGGAGGTGAGGGAAATGAACGAGTAGATAACTTGCTGGCTCTGCATCCCCTGCAGAGATGGCCAGCACAAGGATTGTGATGATGTTATTAATGCCTTTTGAGAGATGTCGAGAGCGGAGAACTTTGAAACCAGTTAATTCACATAGTTGTCCAGAATGAGAGACTCGAGAGTCAGAACTGGCACGGCCAGTCACGAGAGGCAGCACATCGGGAGTATGAAGGGCCTCGTCAACCAACACAGAACTGGCACTATTAGCCACAGGGCACTGATGCATATATTGGGAGGAGGATCTGAGCATCTATGGACTTGCCCAGAGTGTAAAGATGATACCCCAACAGATAACCACACACCCATCATGTTTCCTCATTCTAAGATTACCCCATTATTATCTTCTCAACATCTCTGTTTACACCAATACCATCTACTCATCACCTGTATTTATTTATTCCATTAACATCTACTCATTTCTATTTATGTCAAGATCATGTAATATCTATTTCACATAATATCTACTTTTATTCAATTGAAACAAAAATATAACACAATAATAAAGACGGTTTTATTTTGACAGTGCTGGTAGTAGTAAGTACCCAAGCAGCAGCAGTAGCAGCAAGAGCAGTAGTAGTAGTAGTAGTAGTAGTAGTAGTAGTAGTAGTAGTAGTAGTAGTAGTAGTAGTAGTAGTAGTAGTAGTAGTTGTAGCAGTAGTAGCAGTAGCAGCAGTAGCAGCAGCAGCAGCAGCAGCAGTAGTAGTAGTAGTAGTAGTTGTAGCAGTAGTAGCAGTAGCAGCAGCAGCAGTAGCAGTAGTAGTAGTAGTAGTAGTAGTAGTAGTAGTAGTAGTAGTAGTAGTAGTAGTAGTAGTAGTAGTAGTAGTAGTAGTAGTAGTAGTAGCAGCAGCAGCAGCAGTAGTAGCAGCAGCAGCATTAGTAGTAGTTACAGTAGCAGACAACATCACAGAAACAATATTTTGATAGTCACTACCAGAGACCCATCACTTTGTTTTAAAGCATGAAACTACTAGTTATAGTACAGCACAACTGCACCTCCATGTGGTAAAGGATGGGAGACCATGGTGTGGCAAACGCAGCTCTGGGAATTGATTGATTGATTGATTTAGGAATCGACATCACAGCATTCGGGGCATTCCCATAAGTGCTCCGTCCCCATCCTCAGCAGCCAGCGAAGAGTTCCAACACTAATAGTATAAGTAGCAATCTGATTATAAGTCCGTCTCGCCTTTCCTCTGAGCGTTGAGCGTCGGCCAGATCCCTTCGTCACTCCTCGTCTCATTCTTGCCAGACCATGGTAATCCATTTGCTCCTCCGAGGTGTGCACGTGCTCCCACAAGGCCGCAACCACGTCTGCCTTGTCATGTATCAATACTCCACCAAGTTCTGCAGAGCCAGCCAATCTGTCCGCCTGTTCATTTCCCAGCACACCGGCATGCCCCGGAGAAAAGATCCAGGCGATGCTTGTCACCCGTGACCTCCGAAGCAAAGCAAGCCACTCCGCACGAAGTCTGCCCGTCCTCACCCTCGTCAGCATGCTTTCTGAGTCAGTTACAATCACGATGTGTGTGTGTGTCGTATTCTCCATCCAGCGGAGAGCTGCAGTGACTGCCTCCACTTCCATTCATAAGCTGGATGTTGTGGTATCATATGCCAGGCTCTCCTGCCCCAAACATCGACCAATAGCTTTGGCTATGAACCCCCAGCCACTTCTTTCACCTCTTGACACCGAACCATCTGTGTAGATAATCACATCACTCGAGTGAGCATTGTCCTGAATTAGTTGCTGGATTTCCACTTCCGTGGCCCCTTCTGGCCACTCCCTGCATTCCCGGCTTAATGTGATTATAACTCTGCACAAGTCTGACTGCTCCGCTGGCACTCTAACCCACTCCTCTCCACGCCTAATGTTCTCCAAGGGGCACACCTGTCTGATCGTATCCTCCGCCTGAGCCATCCATGATTTCCCTCTTATCAGTCGCTGACCCTTAACTGCGTCCAGCGCCTCATGCAGTGGGTAGTCTGTGTCTGCAGCTACTCTGAGGTATGCCTTCGCCTGCATCACCTTAAGCCTAGCAGCAACAGTCGGCAGACCAAGGATGTAACGCATACACACTACTGGGGTGTCTCTAGTGCATCCCAGAATGACCCGCATAGCTTCGTTCTGTATGCGCTCTAACTTCACCAGCTGACTCTCTGAGACAGTGAGCAGACCTAATCCATAATCAATTACTGAGAGGATCAAGTGCTGGTATAGTGTGAAAAGCATTCTCTGTTCTATGCTCTGGGGACTGAGTATCCAATGGGATAGCTGGACAACTCTGCAGCTGAGGAGAGGAGGGCACTCACTTGTCCTGAGGGTCAGAAACTGCTATCAAAAGACAGAGCAGAATGAGTCCCTGGTGAATGTGGAAGTCAAAGAGAAACCACTACATTATTTTCCCAAGATTTCATGGAATTCTACAGCAGAACACCAATGACTGAGATCTGTGGAGAGACATGAAAACCTACACCAGTCGACAAGGGCTCATGATGATGATAAGTACAGAAGTGAGTAAGACAACAAAGATGTATATTTTCGAAGCTGAACACTTAAATATTTACCAGGATATTGACCAACATTTCAGTAATACAGTATTTAATGGCAGGCAAAGACCAGAATATGACTGGTTACTTTTAGTGTACCAATAAGTAACATGACAAGATTATCATTCATTCAATTTTGCCTTGTCTGTGCTGGTATGTAGAGAATGGTTTTGCTTTATTTTTGCCTAATTAGACCCATGACCACAATAAGTGTGTCGCCCAGCAGAGACGACACCAGCCATACATCATGTCAGATAAGTTTAATACTGGTAAGGCAACAGATTTATATCTATTCTTGCCTTATGCTGCACGGTTACTGTATCAGACTTCAACATAAACCTCCTGCCTCTATAAACCAGCAATCTTATCAAATGCACTAGTCATGAAACTCAATTATAGTCTATACACACTACTTCTAGGAGCACTGGACTGAACTTTGCGTGCAGATTATCTTTCCCTATAAACCAGTGTCCCTCGCTATCTGGCGAACCCACTCCAATTTCAGAGGTTCTTGTAATTTACATCCCCAAGTCAAGGACTAGAAGTCAACATTTCAGTGCAACTGACCGGTGTAGGGGTTGAACCCCTTACCTCGACATCAGCACACCAGATGTTTAAGAACATGCGCTCTTATCCATTCAGTCATGCTGACCTCCATGTGATAGTATTCAATTAACAATAACTATTAAACAGGGCGGGATGCTGGGTTTAAAAGTTGCTTAAAAGTCAACAGGGTCGACTTCATTGCACCGGGTTTTTATCCCATATGGCTCAGTCTCTTTCCACAGCGCACAAAGCACAAACTTAGTAGCACCGAGCGACAACTCTTTGGAGTTTCCAAAAAAATGCACTCGTGAACCGAAGGATGTGGCCCGGAATCAAACCCACAACCTTCGGAGCCCGAGTCAGATGGCTTGACCACTTCACCATGGAGACTCCCTGCTGGGTTTAAAGGCGAGAGGTTCAACTTCATTGCACCGGGCTTTATGCCATAGGGCTCTGTCATTTCCCCTTCCGCAGCTTGCAGAAAGCGCCACACACAGCATGAATTCTGAAGTTCCAGCCATGAAACCCAGGAGTCTCAGAGAAAACTGCACTCTTGAACCAAATGATGGAGTCCAACATGAACATTTGAAGCGAAAGTCAGGCATCTTAACCATCTCACCACTGGGACCCATAACAATAACTATAAATATGATATCAAAGGAGGGAGAGGAAGAAGAAGAATAAATAAGTCAAAATAATAGCAATACTCTCTACTGTTATTCCAAGGAAGCAAACCTAAGTTAACATAACACATCAACAATAAAGGAAAGTGTTTTGTAGAGATGTATAATAAATATAGTAGTTAGTACCTTTTGTCAGGTCAGGTCTTAGTCAGATATGACTGAGCTACCGTATAACAGTAGACGGTACTACCTGGTTTCTGTTAGCGCCGAACGTTGGGCGGCGCTTACCAAACCCGACACCCCACATTGTGCCAACGGCTTCGGGCGGAAGAGCGCAATTGGGAGGGTACAAGCCTTACCCTGGTGCGAGGAAATGCAAGCTAAAGACAAAATTGTCATGGCAGGGCAGACCAGGCCCTAAGCCTTGGTTGGCGACTGGTCTAGGATCGAAGCTCCGACAGGCGGACAGTTAGAGCATTGCTTTGCTGATCCGGCAGCTTCTGCAGCTTGTCTTGTTCCAGATGTAGGGGTGTTACCTTTCCTCTGGAGTGAACTAGGCAGGCCGAGAGAGGGATCATGCTGCATGGGCAACACATGATCTCTATATTTTAGCCCAGGCTTTGTGCTATGGAGAGGCAATAACTCCATCCCTGGTCTTAACTGGTCTCGGAATCAAAGCGAGAGGCAACTGTTACGGGTTATAAGTCCTTGTCAGTTGGCGTAGACATGGGGCGCCACGCGTTGCCTCTGACGGTGGGAGACACCTATAGGTGTCACTGATCAGCTACCGCCCGCCTCAAGCTGGGCAGCCCCCAGCCAATTGGGTGCTGATCCGCCACAGCCTGCCTGCTTCAATGGGTGCTTGGGGCTAGGACAAAATCTGAATCGCAGGCTGTAAAACCAATGCACCAGGTACAAACAAAAATATAAATAGAAACCTCAAGCTACGGCTTGCAACCTGGAACGTGAGAACCATGTGTCCAGGATTTTCCACTGACTTGACCAATATTGACGATGTGAGAAAAACGGCTGATTGATGCCGAACTCAATCGTCTTAACATTGATATTGCTGGCCTGCAGGAGACTCGCCTCGCTGAGGAAGGGTCACTCAGGGAAAACAACTACACCTTTTTCTGGAAGGGTAAAGGGCAGGCAGAAAAAAGGCAACACGGTGTGGGCTTTGCAGTGAAGAATTCGCTACTGGGAATGATTGAAATTCCAGCAGGAGGAAATGAAAGACTATTATCCCTGCGCTTGGCAACCTCTTGTGGGTTTGCCACCATTATTACTGCATATGCACCGACACTCGATTCCTCTGATGATGTGAAGGATTTGTTCTATGAGGAGTTAGACTCTGTGATCAAGGCAGTTCCAAAATCCGACTACATTTATATGCTCGGTGATTTCAATGCTCGTGTGGGCAAGGACTCGAGTTCATGGCCAGTGTGCCTTGGAAAATACAACATCGGTCGCATGAATGAAAATGGGCAAAGGCTGCTGGAGCATTGCACCAGTAATGACCTATGTATTACAAACTCTTTTTTTAAAACAAAAGAGATGCATAAGGTCACATGGAAACATCCAAGATCCGGCCATTGGCACCAGCTGGACTTCATCATCACACGGAGACAACATCTGAACCATATATCATTGACTCGTAGTTACCACAGTGCTGACTGTGATACGGATCATTCTTTGGTTGTTGCAAGGGTTAGACTGAGACCAAAGAGAATCTACACAGCTAAACACAAATCTAGCCCCAGGATTAATATTATTAACACTCATGATCCTGAAAAGTGCTTTCAGTTTCAACAGCAACTTGAAGACGCTTTCACTGATACACCAGAAAATTGTACAGTAAATGATAAATGGAATAAACTTAAGGAAACTCTTTGTAAAACTGCCGTAAAGGTTTACGGCACTGTGGATCATAAGAGGCAGGACTGGTTTGCGGCCAACAGCGAGACTCTGCAGCCCTTGATTGATAAGAAGAAGAAAGCTCTCTTAAGAAACAAGGAAAGACCAACGCGTAACACTCTGAGTGAGCTAAGGCAAGCTAGGAAGGATGTGCAAAAGGCTGCCAGGCAGTGTGCAAATGATTATTGGATCAAGTTATGTGAGTCCATTCAAATCGCAAGTGATAAGGGAGACATAAGAAGCATGTATGAAGGAATAAAGAAAGCCTGTGGTCCAGTGATCAAAAGAAGTGCACCATTGAAAACCTTGACTGGAGAAGTCATCACTGATAAGAAACAGCAGATGGACAGATGGGTAGAGCACTATTTGGAGCTTTACTCAAGTGAGACCAAACTAGCGGATAATGCCCTCAACGCCATAGAGGCTCTACCAACTCTTGACCACCTGGACACACTTCCCACCATAACAGAAGTTAAGTGTGCTATAAATGAACTTGCATCTGGCAAGGCTCCAGGTAAGGATGGGATTCCAATAGAGGTTATCAGGAGTGGGCAAGACACACTCACTATACAGATCCACCAGCTAATAGAGCTATGCTGGCGTGAAGGACAAGTCCCACAGGATTTCAAAGATTCAAGCATCATAACACTGTACAAGAACAAGGGCGATCGGAGCGACTGCAACAACTATAGGGGTATCTCACTTCTGTGTATTGTTGGAAAAGTATTTGCCAGAATTGTTCTGCGCAGACTTCAAGTCCTAGGAGATCAAGTCTACCCTGAATCACAGTGTGGCTTTCGACAGAACCGGTCTACCACTGATATGATATTCTCATTGCGACAAATGCAAGAAAAATGCCGTGAACAGAATCAACCACTGTTTATTGCCTTCATCGACCTCACAAAGGCATTTGATTTGGTCAGTCGTGAGGGTCTGTTCAAGGCACTAAAGAAGATTGGCTGCCCACCAACTCTTCTGTCCATTGTGGAATCGTTCCACACAGGCATGAAGGGTATAATCAAGTTTGATGGTGCAACTTCTGAAGAATTTGAAATCAAGAGTGGAGTTAAGCAAGGTTGTGTACTAGCTCCCACCCTCTTTGGAATATACTTTTCACTTCTACTGAAATATGCATTTCGTGATCAGGATGGTGGTATATACATTCACTCACGCTCAGATGGCGGCCTCTACAATGCTCAGAGATTGAAGGCTAAGACCAAAATTAGGAGGGTACTGATCAGAGAGTTGCTTTTTGCAGATGATGCTGCAGTTACGACCCACTCTGAGGAAGAATTGCAATGTCTACTATCTGCATTCTCCAATGCTTGTTCTGAATTTGGTTTAACAATTAGCAAAAAGAAGACACAGATTATGTCACAGGGTGCACATGGGGTACCATCAATCTTTATTGACGACGCCGAACTAGAGATAGTAGACCATTTTACATATCTAGGATCAGTGGTAAATAGCAAATTATCCCTAGATCAGGAAATCAACATCCGGATTGGCAAGGCAGCAACAACAATGAACAGGTTAAGAAAAAGAGTCTGGGAGAACAGGAAGCTTACTGCCAAAACAAAAGTCCTTGTCTATCAAGCCTGTGTCCTTAGTACTCTTCTCTATGGCAGTGAAACCTGGACAACTTACTCACACCAAGAGAACAATTTAAACAGCTTTCATATGCGGTGTCTGCGAAGAATTCTTGGTATTAAGTGGCAAGACAAAATCACAAATACTGAAGTATTGGAAAGATCAGGTTGTGTGACAGTTTATTCCATGCTCAGTCTTCGTAGACTTAGATGGATAGGACATCTTAGGAGGATGGATGATGGTAGAATACCAAAGGATATCTTTTTTGGTGAATTACAGATCGGTAAGAGATCTCAGGGTCGGCCTCTACTACGATACAAAGATGTGTGTAAGCGGGACATGATTGATACAGGCATTGATAATGCACATTGGGAGCAAGTCGCCGCTGAACGTGTTGCATGGAGGGCAAATATCAGAAATGGAATAAAGTCAAAGGAGAAAATTATTGCAGAAAAGTCACACACCAAGCGTTTGAGACGTAAGATGGTGCATGATGGTGGAAATGACCACGTGTTCACATGCACCCACTGTGAACGGACATTTACAGCGCAAATTGGCCTTATCAGTCACACTCGCTACCGCCATAGTTAAAAGTTATTATGCCTTTTTAAAGCACAAACTATCGTCTGTCAAGACGGCAAGGTGCCAATGATGATTAGTACCTTAGCAGCAGCAGTAGTAGTAGTAGTAGTAGTAGTAGTAGTAGTAGTAGTAGTAGTAGTAGTAGTAAGTAGTAGTAGTAGTAAGTAGTAGTAGTAGTAGCAGCAGCAGACTACACTAACTAGTAACTAGAGACTAGAGTAGCTGAGTAGTTAGTGTAGCACTGTAGGTAGCGGCGAGCAGTTGGTTGCACTGCAGGGAGCGACTAATTTAGTTACTAAGTGAAAGTCTACCAGAAACCCTTCGTGTAGTATCTAAAAGTTATAGCACAGCAGTGGGTAAGCAAACAAAGACTTAACACCGGAACATTTAAATATTTACTAACATACTGACCAGCACTTTAGTAAACCTTCTTTCCAGTTCATTTCCGTCTGGCATTGGTAACCGAGGTACCGGAACCGATGGTTTCCTCTGCAATTCCAGCCCTGTTCCCCGACTGTCATAACGGTTTTGCCCAGGGTCGAGGTGGCGGCTGTCCAAATTCCCCATCATGTACATTTATAATGGTAATCCGAAGCCAATTTGTCAATTTACGAAATCAAAGAACGAGTAGTTTTACATTACCGAGGCAAGAAATACACTTTCCGGCGTCTGGCCATCCTTAAAATCTGAAACAATCACAAATGAGAAAACGGAAATGGGAATGACAAACTGGCTTGCCAGGAGCTAGCAATGTTTTCATTCCTACACAGTTTTTCTTTTACATTGGCGTCCTGCTTCATTGAACTCCACTCAAGAATGAGTCAAAGTTTCAAAGTAAATGGTCAGTGGGCACTGATGGGCGTCCATAGATGGTGAAAGAATGTAACAGAACGGAATTAGATATTAGACAACAAATTACGCGACAAAAGAAAGAAAACTGGAAATACTGTCTCTTATTTTGAAGATGCATTAGGGCTGGGAGAGGGGTGGAGGAATAGAGGTATACAGTTATACCCTAGCATATAAGTATGGCATCTCGTACCCTTGGCTAGTCAACGCGACGGCCTTAGGCAAAGTGGTGTACCCATTTAGCTGCCCAACCAAGCTAGCATAAAACTGTGAACAGATGGCGGGCGGATTAAGCTTGAAAACAGCCGACAGCTTGTTATTGATTGTGATCTCAAGTTCGCGGAGGTGGGCAGAGGATGCCTTTACAGAAATAATGGCTACGATTACAAATTATCAACCGGTTTGGTCGCTGCTGCTTATGAGAAGAGAGGCGATGGAAACCATCGTGGCGACTGGAAAAATTAGTGGGAAAAGAGACAGAAGTAGAGAGAGAGAGAGAGAGAGAGAGAGAGAGAGAGAGAGAGAGAGAGAGAGAGAGAGAGTAGGGAGGGAGGGAGAGAGAAAGATGATACTGGATGGACTGAGACAGTGGCGTAGAGGAGTATAATTAGTAGAGTTGATAACACCAAGGACCGTGATCTGTGGAGAGACATGAGAGGGTGATGATACACACTGGAATCCATACTGATGCATCAGACTTGTTGCACTGAACTGATATATTTCTAGTGTAATCCGAAGACTCCTCACTGTCAAGAAGAAAGGTAGGGCATACTGCCTTCTTTGCAGATACCTAGACAACTATAGCAGTCAAAGAAATTATGGAGAACACTCATTATCATCATGCGTCTTGCTATGTGGCGTGGAGTTCGTGTCTCTTCACAGATGTCGGTGCTTGATTTTTTTTTTTTTTAATAATGTCCCGAAGCACTTTTCTGCTATGGATCTGTGGCGTCATCACGTTTGTAGGTCTGAATAGGAGTAATAGGTGATCAGTCTTTCCCTCACTCTAGCAGGTGATGAGTTCAGGCGTAGACTCCCGTCCAACCGTGCTCATGGCATTACCAACGCAGTTCGCTATCAACTTTGCTAACGCGCCCTCAGTGCTTGATGTTCTGGATTAACTCTGCAGATGGTGTCACACCACTCCACCGTCTCAGTCCATCCAGCATCATTCCTGGATTAACTCTGCTGGTGGTGTCACTCTATCTCACCGTCTCAGTCCACCCGTCATCATTTATGGATTAACTCTGCAGATGGTATCACTCCATCTCACCGTCTCAGTCCATCCATCATCATTCCTAGATTAACTCTATTGATGGTGTCACTCTATCGCACCGCCTCAGTCCATCCGTCATCATTTCTGGATTAACTCTGCTGATGATTCGCCTGCACTCCACCGTCTCAATCCCATTCGTACTTTGAGACGCTCGTTCAACGTACTTATCAACATTGCTAAATGTGTCTGCCTAGAAACGATTTCACCCTTCTAGGGCTTCTTTTCCCGGCAGTTTGCCTCAGTCATCACTTCCGCCTCTGTTGCTAGCTGTGTCCCAGTAAACGTCGTTGCTGTTATGTTGCCTTCATCGTACTCCGCTCACAGCTTACGCAGCCATCCTTCAAGCTCCCCGTGGGAGCAGCTCTTCCTCTGGTCTAATTGTATCAGGCTTGTTTCTCTTCTGCTCTCGCTACAGCTGCGTGGCGGGATCCTTGCACGCCGTCCTATCCCACTACAAGCAGTTATTGCCGTCGCTTGGCTGCTGACGTTCGTTTTCGGGCGACATTTCCAGTCCCGGCGATGGCTACATTGTGTCGCTTCTACCCCTCTGTAGTGTCCTGGTTTGGGTGTTGGTGGTCCCTGTTGGCGGGGTGGCTCCCCGGTAGGAAAGAAGCGTAAAGATTGTTTCGGCCTCATTGGGAGGTTTGCTTCTTTGAGAGACGTTGACTTACATTGCAGGCAGAGTTGTGAACCATTTACTGCGTATCCTTGTCCCAATCATTATTACGCTTGCTCCATAGCCAGCACGAGGCCTTCTCCGCTGCCTCTCCGTCTTTAAAATATTTCTTTGCGCTACTTGGAATTTTATCAAGCATTAGCTAGGGGTTGTTGGCCCAGTTTGCTGTCGCTGCAGCGGCGCCAGTCTTTCCAGGGCATCAGTATGTCTTTCTAGCTCTTCAATTTGTCTCTCCAGATTGTCTAATGTACTAGCTATATTTCATTGGTAAAATCTTTAGGGGGGGGGGGGAGAGAGAGAGAGAGAAACAGGACACTGTCGTGCACCGGATTTTATGGTGAATGGTTCTGAGTGTCCTCCGTTTATTCTTGAAGTGCATTCACTGTTGTTATATAAGCTTCTACATAAGTTCGTTAGATGTATACTCACTCCATATCTTTTACGGATTTCTCACAGCGTGTGTCTATCTACTAAATCAAATGCATTGTTTGGTCGATAAAGGCTATGTGGCGTATTTCATTAAACTCGATTGATTTTTCTGTCAGTTGTCTGGGAGCAAAGATAGCATCCGTCCATCCTTTACTTTTCCTATATCCAAGTTGTGTTTCGCTTAGCTAGGGTTCTATTGCAGAGTCTTAGCTAGGGTTCTATATGCCCGGAGTCTTTTCTCGAGAATTTTGCAAAATATGTTTTCAGTTAGACTCACCAGGAAAACGAGTCTGTATCGTGTGCAGTCTATTTTATTGCCTTTGTTTTTACAAACTGGGATGATAAGGCGTTTCCCCAGTTTCGTAGTGTCTATTGTTCTACCCAAACGTGGTTAAACAGTTTATGTAGCCATGCTGTTCCTACTTCTCTTGCTGATTTAATTAGTTTATTTGGTATTTCGTCTTGTCGCTTTGATTTATTCAATGAGGCTAATCTGATGGCTTCTGTAATTTCTTCTTTCATTATGTATGGTTCTAGTTCTCGATGGTATCCGTGTAGGTTTTTTTCATTCTTGTAGTGTCGGATTGTGTGTTAAGAAGTTGTTCGAAGTAGTTCCTCCATTTTTTAGAATTTGTGTTTGTTCGTTTATTCTTTCTCCTTTTTCGCTGTTAATTATTTCAATTGAATCAAAGGGTTCTGTTCTGGTTCTCATTGCACTAATTATTTTGTAGAAGTTTCTAGCTGCCTCCTTATAGTTTTTATTTAGGGTGTTTCCAAACTCCTCCCAATATTTTTGTTTTTCTTTCATTATTATTCTATTTGCATGTCTTCTTGCTATTTGATACAATCACGATCCTGTTTGCTTTTCACACACTTTTTATATATTTGCTTTCTTTTTGTCTTTTACAGCTTCCTTAACCTTTCCATTTCACCATCTTTATCCGTGTTCTTCGTTTTTTTTTTTTTTTTTTTTCGTGATTCCAAATGTTATTTTTGCAGTGTCTGAAATACTTGATTTGACCATCTCCCATTCCTTTTCCACTATTCGTCTGTCTTTAGGTTGTTTTAAAAAGATCGCATTTAGATTGCATGTCGAGATGATAAGGATGCTTGAAGATCTATTAATTGATGGAAAAGAACTTAGACTTGTTAAAAACATATATTGGAAACAACTTTTAAAAAGTCGCTTAAAAGTCGAGGGGAGTTTCTGTGGCCAAGTGGTCAAGCCGTTTGACTCGTGCTCCGAAGGTCGTGGGTTCGAATCCGGGCCGCGTCCTTCGGTTTACGAGTTAAATTTTTCGGAGACTACTGTGGGCCGTCGCTAAAAGCTACGGAGTTCGTGCTTTGTGCGACGCTTTCCGTGCTGCGGAAAGAGACCGAGCCATATGGGATAAAAACCCGGTGCAATGAAGTCGACCCTGTCGACTTTTAAGCGGCTTTTATTGGAAACAACAAGCTGCCATCAGAATTGATAATGAAGTAGGTCAATATCAGCCTATTAAAAGAGGTATGAGACAGGGATGTATAATGTCTCCAGATCTTTTTTCCCTGTACAGTGAAAATATTTTCAGAAATATAGAAGATATGGAAGGAATCAACATTGGGGGACGATACATCAATAACATTAGATATGCAGATGATACAGCCTTGATTGCAGACAATGAACAGGACCTGCAAAATTTAGTAGATGCAGTTGTTGCACACAGTGAACAACTAGGGTTTGAATTGAATTATAAGAAGACACAAATTATGGTCGTCACTAGGAAGGAAGAAATACTACAATGTAATATACAAGTAAATGGGCATATCCGTAAACAAGTGAATCGGTACAACTATCTCGGAACAGTCATAACATCTGATGGGAGCTGCCTTGAAGAGATTAGAACGAGAATTGCCATGGCGAATTTCGCCTTTTGCAAGATGAAAAACATACTGACCAATAAAAAGATATCAATTGAAATAATAAAAAGAGTGAAGTGCCACATAGAACCTGTACTTTTATATGGATGTGAAGCATGGACAATGCGCAGACAAGCTGAAAAACATCTGATGGCTGTGGAAATGTGGGTTCTGAGGAAAATGCAAAGAGTACCATTGACAGACAGAAAAACCAATGAACAAGTCCTACAAGAAACAAATGAAGATCGTAAACTGATTAGAAACATTAGACGTAGACAGTCAAAATTATTTGGGCATGCTATGAGAAGAAATGAATTGGAGAACTTGGTGACGACTGGCAAGATTGAAGTGACGAGACCAAAGGGAAGACTAAGAATTAAATACCTGGATGGCTTGGCCACGTGACATGGTCGAGACAGAAACACGGAGCTGATCCGCGACTCTGGTGATCGAGTGAGATGGCAAAACATGACAGCCCACGCTTATCGGCATGGCACATGATGGATGGATTTAGTTTTTACTCATAATTTCCCCTCACTGCTTCATCTTTGAGATTTTTTAAGTTTACTCATTTGCATGATATTTTTTATACGGACGACACCGTCTTGATAGCAACAAGTCAGAACGAACTACAGGAAATGATAGATTCAGTGGTTGTAAAAAGTGAAAGAATGGGCCTTAGTTTGAATAATAGAAAGACATAAGTTGTGGTGATATCAAAGAAACATATTGTGCCTAAATGTGCAATCACAATACAGGGCGTTATTTTGGGGCAAGTGCAGAAATTCAGTTATCTAGGCACTTGGATAACATCAGATGGAAGATGTATCCCTGAGAACAGGACAAGCAAAAACTGCATTCTATCAAATGAAGAACGTTTTCTGCAATAAGTCACTGTCCTTGAAAATCAAGAAAAGAGTTCTTGCATGTTACATAGAACCAGTTTTAACACACGGCTGCGAGTCCTGGACAATTAGCACACAGGCGAAAAAATTCCTGGAAGCCTTGGAGATGTGGTTTTATAGAAGAATGCTGAAAATTAGTTGGACAGCCAACAGGAGCGATCAGGATGTTTTAAAGGAAGCTGAGTCGCAAAGACAACTTATCACAAACATCAGAAAAGGGCAGTCCTCGTTTTTTGGCCACGTTATGAGAAGACAAAAACTGTAACATGTTGTGACAACCGGAAAGATTTGCGGAAAGAGAGATAGAGAAAGACAGCGTGAACAGATTATTGACAGTCTTGTGTCATGGCACGGAAGGGAGTCAGCACACGAATTGATCCACGACGTCGGAGATCGTAATCTGTGGAGATGCATGATCGCCCACGCCAGCCGGCAAGGCACTGGATGATGATGATGGTATGTTTCTGCATAATTTTTACTTTCTTCTCCTGTTGGACAACATTTCAGATATAGACAATGAATGACTAGCAAAAGAAAGAAGAACAAGAACAAGAAATTAGAGTCTTTGCTAGAACGTGCCTATGATATGTTGCCTGCGTCTCAGATGTGATGCATTTATTCGGTGTTATTGTGTACTGCTGGGTCGGGGACAATGATGAATAAACAATGTCAAAGTCACATTCCAAATCCAATTCCGATTTTCAAAAAAAAAATGTCAAATTCGGTCTCGTCTAACCTGCTTCCTCAGCGGTGGTTATTGTTGAGGTCCGTGGTTGTGTGGACTGTTAGTCCTAAATCATACTGGTTTTATTGGTTCCGCTCTGTTCGTCGGATAAAGTTATTTTCTGTCTGTCTTATGCTAGTCCTGATAAAGACCGGTCCTTGGTCGCGCGTTTTTTTTTCTCTATTAGCACTACTACGTGCTTGTTGTTTCTTGTGTTGTCCTCGCTGGGGCTGGTCCCTGTCGTGTTCAGTCCTTGTAAGGACTCGATGTATGCAAAGGCAGAGAGTTCAAGTGCAGTCTCATGTTGCCCCCCCCCCTCCCCCGGTCAGCTGCCCGTATTCCTCTAGGTTCGCTTTCTTGTTTTCGTGGTTGGTGCCACAACAAGAGATCCGATCTCCTTAACAGTCCCGTTCAGGGGCCCTTCCGGAAGAGCCAACCCACAATCCTGCCACTCCTCCCGCCACACTCATCTGTCCCTTCAGGATAGCCAGGGCATCCAATAATATATATATATATATATATATATATATATATATATATATATATATATATATATATATATATATATATATATAAATTATTAGTCACATTAAATCCTTCGATTATATATAGAGGCCAAGGAGTTTAACTTAGCAGGGGAGACAACAGATAAATAATATAGAAAGACTAGAATTGTAGAAAATATTACTTAGTGAGATCAAGTAAACAAGAGTAAAGAATCTAATTTCACACCATGAGGCTTTTTATGTACATAGTGCCATTGCCATATTATTTAGACCAATCGGCACTCAATGTGCGATGTGGTCCAAAACTATGCCGGCAGCCTTTGCTTATAAGGACATTTCCTGGTGTCTATGCTATGCTATAGTATGTCCACATTTGTTTGCCGCAATATAAACATCAATATCTCAGTAACCAACTGAGGGAAAATTATGAAATTTAGTATATAACCTTATCATTATGTCCACCCAACAAAAAAATGTTTGTTCTGGAGATTTTACAGCAGATTTCAAAGTTTGTTTATATGAGATATATAATTTGCGGGTCTGACATGAAATTCATAATTTTAAATGTATTACAGCGTAGCCAGACAATCAGCGCTCAGTGTTGAATATTGTACGTGTTTTCACAGGATTTGCCTTTTGCCAACCCCCCGCGTTGTTCAAACTAAGACTGTTCAGAGGTGTCTCAAAATGTGGGTTATTTCATGAAACCTGATTAATATGTTTGTTTGTTTTCTTATCACTTATCGCTAACATTGAAATGTGTGAATATTTTTCAATGGGCTTTAATGCGAAATTGTACACTTCAAAGAATCGCTATGAAGTTGTACACATATTTTTGTCAAGAAGCTGATCGCAAGAAACTGTTTTATACTATTACAAATTCCGAAAAAAGAACAATGCGTGCATTGGGCTTGAGTAAACGGGCATTTTGTCAAAGGGTGCAAGAATCTGGAATTAAACCACCACGCAATAACCAAACGATAGGTAGAAAGATTATTGTAGACAGTTTTGACAAAGATGTCATAAGGCGAGCTATTATAATAATGCTTTAAAAAGTCGCTTGATATACGACAGGGTCGACTTCATTGCACCGGGTTCTATCCCATATGGTTCGGTCTCTTTCCGCAGCGGGGAAAGCATCGCACAAAGCACGAACTCCGCAGCTCTAGCGACGACTGTCATAAAGCGTTAAGGCGAGTGCATGACACGCTCCATGAACTAGCTCGTTATAAGGGTTCCCAGTGAGCTGGACGCTGTGCGTCTACCCGTGGGCACAGATATACAGGTATGCATACGACAACACAACGGTCGAACATTCTTAAGAACTCAATGACGCTCTCGTGCAGAGATCAATGATACGTATTTATCATTGGCAGGCAATGAATAATGGAGTTGTATGTCTGGATTGATGCTGCCTTCAGGCGCTGTCGCACCACTGACATTCCACCAACATTCCCACAACATCTACTGCAAACATGGCTAGAGTCTGAAATGTCTTCTTCTTCTTCGTTCATCCGGAGTAATTTTTTCGGATGTGACTGCGTTGTGCCTGTTTACAGCAGAGCTGCGTTCTTGCGCCGTTAGGCCGACACATCCGACTTCTGCGGGCATTTGTTGACCGGGTTAACCTTCCCGGGTCTGAAATGTCTAAAGTTACCTGTCATTATCTGTATGTGCCACATTCAGAATAGCCCACTGCCGTGTCTCAAACTAATAACAGTTCATTCAGGCCCTCTTAGCTGATATGAGTTATCCGGACCCATTATCGTACTCACAATTACTCCAGTTGAGTTTGATCATCTCGTCCGTCAAGCCAGTCCAATTCTTGGACGCATGATTATGTAAAAGCTGGTTAACTGATGTGAGTGTGTGCGTTGATCATGCAAGGTATGAAGTTGAACTCTGTGTGTGCTCTGGTTGTGACCTGCTGTCTGTTTGTCAGCCGATGGTCTAATGAATCCTAATGACCGTTTGGGTGTTATCTCCGAAGAATTTAACTCGTGAACTGGAATCGAACCCACGACGCTTGGAGCCGGAGTCAAAAGGCTTGACCACTTCGCCACAGAGGCTCCTAAAATTATAAAAATTTTGGATTTTATATCCAGGATTATCCAGCATTATAAAAATGCTGGATGCCAAAGAAACAGTGACTGTAAGAAAACTTAGGGTTTGGTTCAGAAAGAACAATAACATAGAGCTATCCAAAACAACTTTGTGGAAAATTATAAGGACATTATCTTCACTATTTGAAAGTACAAGGGCGGTAGAAATAATCTTTGCGAGCAACCGCATTTAGGAGCCATGAGAAGCAGATACCTACGTGAAATAAGGGAAATGCGCAAAGAAAATTATGGCATACTGTGTTTGGATGAAATGTGGATCAATGCGCACCACACAAGTGATAAGGAATGGCAACCAGTGTATGGACAGATAAAGCGATATGTGCCCAGTAGTATAGGACAGCTTTTGGTCATGGCCCATGCTGGTAATACGCATAATGGCTTGCAACAGAATGCTGGGCTCGTGTTCGTATCAAAGCATACAAACAATAGGGATTATCATAATAAGATTAATGGTAATGTATTTAGAGATTGGCTCGAGAATACTATATAATAATATATGTCTGTCTGTCTGTCTGTCTGTCTGTCTGTCTGTCTGTCACGAAGACTCACAGCGGGTCTGTCACCCATGTGTACGTGTGAACAAACTACACAGACAGCTGAACAGATCCTTAAAAATGGAAACATGATGATTAAATTGCGGTATCATTTCTGGTCACTCCATACGCACATTAACGCACAGCTATTTGGAAGCTATCACGAGCTCAATATAAAAAGCTAAATGCATACTAGTAACATGAATACTTGTGTACAATTATTAACCAGCAGCTGAAGAAACAAGAAGGAAATGAAAAATAAGGTAAGAAATATATTCCTTCTACTTTCCTGTCAATTTACACATTATTTACCCCATACCTCTGTAATTCTCTGTCTTTACTAATATTACACATTGCACCCTTCTCGGGAATCTCCGTGGTGAAGTGGTCAAGCCGTCTGACTCGGGCTCCGAGGGTTGTATGTTCGATTCCTTCATTTCACGAGTGCATTTTTCGGAGACTCCAGAGGGTCGTCGCTGGAGATACGGAGTTCGTGCTTTGTGCCACGATTTCCGCCCTGCGGTAATAGACTGAGCCATATGGGATAAAAAACCCGGTGCAATGCTACTTTAAGCTACTTTTTTTTTTGCACCCACTCCCATACGAACCTGGCTACGCCTTGTACTTGTGTCTTTTCCAGAAATAACGTGGTTTACTGTAAGACTAGTTTGCTAGCGTGAATTCACTACATTTCCCCCAAAACATCAAAGAAATGTTGCCGCTTTCAATGATTTAAGTTGCTTTTGGACCTATCAAAGACATATTCCTTGGGTGGGGGTAAATATAAGACGGCTGGAAAAATTTCATAACGATGCAACAGACAGTTTTCAAAATAATTGATCGTGAATGAAGGCAAACAAATGTGGACATACTATAATACGACAATGGAGCTAAAGACAGTTTTAAAATTTTGTTTTTAGGGGGGGGGGGGGGATTGGAACACATGGCCGACGTGCCAGCAACAAGTGGGCAATGTGCCAAGCAGTCATGCAACATAAAGTAACAGAAAGATTGTTTTGAAACTTTACTAGAGGGGCACTACTCTAGTAATATTTTGTCCAACAAATATTTTAAGATTTGCGTACCCTTGATTCTGTGAATGGTCTTGTATATAAATATAGTCAATTGGACTGTACTCCTATTTGTTTAACCTGTACGCCGATAATATAATGAGAAATGTAAGAGATGGTATAAATAGGGAGCTATATGATGCCCAAAATATCGGTGGTAACGACATACCAGAGATTCAGTATGCTGATGATACATTATTGCTATCCACAACACAGACTGGTATAGAAAACCTAATAGCCTCAACCCAATCGAATAGTGAAAATCACAACTTCTTCTTCTTCTTTGCGATCATCCGGAGTGTTTTTTCAGATGTGATTGCGGTGTGTCTGTTATGCGCCCTTGGGCCGAAACCCGTAGGCCAACACAACCGGCTTCAGCGTGCTTTTTTGACCAGGTAGCATTCCTGGGAGACTCTCACTGTTTGCGGTACCGTCCACAACCCAGCTGGCCAAGTTGGAACGGGTGAAGACAACGGTCGTCCCTCAAAGGAAGGCAGAGACAGTCCATGGCATTTTCCACCATCCAGGGTGGCTTCCATAATTGCAGGGCCGGCACATAGCGCCCTGGTCCTGGGCTCACCGCCCTAGGGAATCGTCACGTCCTGCTCATGGCTGCTTTAATTCCTCACTTCAATATATTGGGCATTTCGTTCGCCCCGGGCCGTTCCCGCACAGACCAACTGGTCTGCAGTCAATATTCACTCAGCGAGTTTTTCGGACATGTGCTTGTCGTTGTGTCCGTCAGAGCTGTTCCAGACACGTCGGACATTCGGAAACTACCTAGTCAGAGCTGTTCCGAACAAGAGCGGCATTCGGAGACTAGGTAGCTGTTCCTAGCACGAGGGAAGACTAGTTATAGCTTTTCCGGTCACGAAAGACATTTCACTCGGACGTAATTGCGTAGTGCCATTTTTATTTTGCCGCCCGTAGGCTGGCACTTCCGGCTTCAGCGGGCATTTTTGATGAGGTTAGCTTTCCTCGGGTTTCGAAACTCTTATTTCCACACAGCAAGCTTTTGCTTCGGGCTGCCACGTAATGGATTCGCAAGACAGGCGTTCCATTTCGTGTCAACGAGACAATTTTCCACCTTTGACTACACTCACTCCATGAGTATGGTTACAGACTATCTACGGGACGTGTGACCGAGGTGGTTTTCCACCTTTTGTACTCGCTCACGAGGTAGGCTACATGTGCTGCCGGCCCAGCACCTTACCTCCGTGCGTCTGTGGGCGAGTAACGGTCAGGCCCTCTCATCCGGGGATACCTCATACCCCCCAGCTAAGAGCCATCGAACGAGTGTCTGCGCCAAGCATGTAGCGTGCTCAGCACCTCACCTCAATTTTGATGTATGTTTGTGTCGGCCAGGATCTCACTTCCGAGAGTTTATGGCTTAGAGACGTTCAGCCATACACCTCGGCTGGGAGCCTTAGATGTTATGTCCGGACTGAGATTATTGGCATCGTTTGCCTGATTTTGACTGTTATCCTCAGTCTACCTGCAGAGCAGCAGGTTGTGTCTCTCTTAGTCTGGTCCCTATCCCAAGAGCTGTCCAATATGTAGTTAATATCCATCGGAACAGCGCTTGGGGTCATAGGGACACTCAAGCTCCCCCACCACGGAAAGGTGGAGACACATCGGGGGAGAAAATCACAACTTGTATCTCAACATTGCAAAAACAAAGATAATGCATACAGATAATACCACTATGGAGAAAGAAATATATGTTAATGAGAAAAAATTGGAGGTGATGGAAAATTTTGAATATCTTGGGTCATTGATTACCAACAACGGTGACACAATGAAAGAAATTAAACGACGACTATCTATTGCTTTTCAAAGACTAAAACAACTGAATAAATTATGGAATGGGACAGACAGAACTACAAAAATTAGATTTTTAGAGCATGCATCTTTCCCATTGCAACATACGCCTGTGAGACCTGGACACTTGCTAAACAAGCTGAGCAGAGGATAAATGACTTTGAATATAAATGTTATAGATGAGTTCTAAGAATATCTTGGGTAAAGAAAAGAACAAATGCGCCATACTTCAAGAGCTGAATATTGAAGAAGGTTGGCTATTAAAAACGATAAAACAAAGAAAATTGCAATATTTTGGTCACTTGAAACGTCACGAAAGTTTGGAGAGAAGAATAATGGAGGGGTATATGCCTGGGAAGAGAGGAAGAGGAAGGCCAAAGAGAAGATGGGTGCAGGATGTGGCGGATGATCTCCAGATGGGTGTATCGGACGCGGGACATCTTGCTTTTGATCGACAGGTTTTTCCGGAAGGTTGTTATGGGAGCGAGGTTCTGCAAAGGACATGCTACTGAATGAAAATGAATGAATGAATGAATGAATGAATGAATGAATGAGTTTGACTGAAATGTGGACCTCTCGTCCTTGACTTTGGGACATAAATTACAAGTACCTCTGACGTCAGGGTGGGTTCGCCTGATGGCGAGGGACACTGGTAAAAGGGAAAAGCTAATCCACACGCAAAATTCAGTCTAGCACTACTATAAGTAGCGTGTATAGACTAAAATAATACAGACTAATCTGGATTACTACACACTGAGCGCCGACTGTGCTATAACAATAAGGGTCTGTCACCATATGCCCAATTTACATACACTTGTGAACAGGGTCACTTTACAACTTTACTTAGACTCAGGGAATGTTAAAAGTTAATATAGGCTGACTAGTGAACCCAGCCTACAATGGGTTCTAGGAAATGTCCTGGGCAGTAAAGTCGGCCGGCCTGGTATTTACAACAGCAGCCATCCAGTGTAGTTCGGTCAATATAAATATGGGGCTAGCACCACATTCACAATACGCCTCAAGGTGTAGAAAATGCCCTTTATTTGACTTGTACACGTATGGATTACCGAAGAATAGGAAAACTATGCCCTACCGTGCATGCCATAAGAGGCAACTAAGGAGGGTGGGCATGAGACTGGCTACCCTATTCCATAGAAAACTATTGTCGGAAAATAAAGCCAACCTGTCTAAAGACATTTTTTTTGGCATATCCCTTACAGGGCGTTGCAGTTAACATCAGCATTTTTCAGCTGCTGTTGATGTACTAGACAAGATTACGCTCAGTAGTTTGCCATTGCTTTCTGAGCTCACATACCCCTAAGTTACCAACGTGGCGAGAACTGCTACCGATTCTCGCGCAGGTTACGTTACTCACGAGAATATACGGGATTACGGAGAAAGATGTTAACTTCTAGGCCAGGGAGACTGGTGTCTAAAGAAAAGGACAGGAAAATAACCCAGCCCACAAAGATGAATGGGGGTTCTTCTCCTGGAAATAGCGTGATACGATGCGGATAAAGCGTAAGGAGTCTGGGACGCCTACGCCCTTTTCACCTAGAAAAATCTTCAGAATTGGCACCTGGAATATTGGAACTATATTAGAATTGATGTATGATGATGTAAATGTATGAATTCAGAAAGTGGGAAATGAAAAATTATAAGGTTGGCATTTTGGAATCGTACGAAATAAAGTGGAATGGAACAGACAAAAAGCTTCTAAACACTGGTGAAACTGTGCTACTTTTAGACCATAGAAATGAGGTGGGTAATACCCCTCATAGTGAAGGAATTTACCTTAATGTCATCTAAAGAGGCAAATACTTATCATGCCAGCACTTGAGAGAACCTCCTCATCTGTAGCTGTGTCTTCACATTAAAGACATGTTAAAACAACTGCTGCACACGTTCACCTTGACTGCGAGTTTCATTTCTCTCCTTATCCCTCAATGTGGGATCTATGTCCAAAAAAGCTACACTGGTGTTGGTAATCTGGGTGTTCATTTCGTGCACAATATGGACTACTTAGGAGAAGGTGCTGCCAAAGCGAGCCGATATATTTAAGTATTTATAATTCAATAATACAATTGCCTGCAGGCCCAGTGATCAATGGTTTGAATTCGCATTGAGAAGGATTGGTGTTTTTTTTTCTTCTTTTTTTTTGGTTTCTTTTTTTCTCGCCTTGAACTCCATCCTAGTCCGTACACCTGTTACTACTTCTAGCAGTTGCCACTACTAAGGAGAGCACTGGACTGATCTTAGCATATAAATTAGCTTTCACTATTACCAGTGTCCCTCGCCATCAGGCGAACCCACTCCGACTTCAGATGTACTTGTATTTTATGTCCCCAAGTCAAGGACCAGAAGTCAACATTTTAGTCCAGCTGACCGGTGTTGAACCCGCTAATTCGGCATTATCACATCGGATGTTCAAGACCGAGCGCTCTTATCCATTCAGCCAGGGGCATTGTATATTACTTCAGTCTGTTTCAAATTCAAGATTGGTGACTCAGCCATGTGCACATGTGGTTTGGCGTCGCAGACAGCAGAGCACATACTCCAGGACTGCCCAAACTACAACATATCCAGGCGGACCTTCTGGCCTAGAGAGACAACAGTGGAAGATATGGACCGCTGAGTGAACTGAAAAAGACTGTTAGATTCAAACAAGAGACAACATTGCAGTTATAGACATATTTCAAGCGGACGAAAGAAGAAGAAGAACTTCGGTCTGTTTATCGTGTCTCACTGCTTGCCATACTATTGTACAGAAGTCTTTCGTTGATCGCTGGCACTATGAAAGCACCCACTTAAAAATGGTCCAATATAGATACCATAGAAGCTAACCTGCTCTTTCATTGCCTCAGATGCCTGCATGCCCACTACAAGAAGCATGTAAACCACCTGCCTCTCGCTCTGAAGGTGGTGGGTTTGTTTTCGTGCTGCAGCGTTCACACCCCGGATGTATTTTTTCGGCGACCTCTGGGAGTGATCGTTGTAGTTGTAGCTTCTGCGTCCATGTTTTATGCGATGCTCAAGCGGGCAGGTTGCCTGCCATTCTGCGGGGTGAGACCCATCCAGATGGTGTGACATTCGGCGCAATGAAATCAACTTTAACTGTGAACTTTATATCCATACTACATGGCGACACACACAAAACAGAACCCATAAACAGTTAAATCCTACAAAGTTCAAGCAAATTTCTTGAAATTTGGTGAACATAATCTTCAGTCTGTGTACAATCATTTTCAAAAGTTTCAGTTACTTCGATAGCTTTGCATAAAAGTTATCTTCTTTCAAAATATGCTCCAAATGGACTCCGTAGCGTTGGATGCACACTTGCATAAATTATTCGACCACATTTCTCTGTGGGGATTTCCCTGATCTTTACTGTTCTGGTACACATTATCCTTGAGATACCCCCATAGATACAAATCTTGGGAGGTTCAAGTCATGTGAATGCGGTGCCCGCATTCAAAGATTTGTTGGTTCCGATTTTTGTTTGTTTTGGGTCACCCTATAGTTTCTATACGTTTGTCATATAACCCTTTCTCGCATCACCGCTGGATACTGCTCACTACCCAAGAGATGACGGGAAATTGTGATATAAATTTTCAATGGTTGTGTTGTTGTTGTTGTTGTTGTTGTTGTTGTTGTGTGTGTGTGTGTGTGTGTGTGTGTGTGTGTGTGTGTGCGTGCGCGCGCGTGTTGTTTGTCCATCAAGAATGATGATGACCATTCATTTCATCCAGTGGGGTTGAATGACTTGGGCGATGAATTGGATTAAAGTGAGGAAGAGTTGCGCAATTCGTCGACCTCACTCTCTCGCCTGAGTCCATCTGAATTCAGTGGCAGGACAAGTCAAGACGACTGGAGACGAATACAGGTGCAGTGGATGACCAGGGCGCTCTACGTGCCTTGCCGTGCCCATTACGTTCCACAACGCTTTGCAGGTAAACGCCGTCTTGCCCGTTGAATCAGGAATGATTTCTTCTGCGCAGTCTGCCGGATCCTGTCTTCACATGCTGGGTAGGCATACCCTAGTTCACCGCTTGGTTTGACACCAAATCGGCTACCCGCGCCTGGTTTAGCCAGCCTCTCACAGCTGTTGCCCGGGGAGTGGCCGCTGTCGCATGCCATGACCTATGCTGGGATTCTAACCCGGTGACTAGAGGTTAGCATGGCCGAATGGAGAAGAGCGCCCGTTCTTAAACATCCGGTGTTGACTTCTTGTTCTTGACTTGGGGACGTAAATTATAAGTACCTCTGAAGTCGGGATGGGTTCGCCTGAAAGCGATGGACACTGGTAATAAAGTAACTAACCCACACTCAAAAACACTCAATTGTACTAGGGGAAACAATAAATAACCCGGTGGCTTCTCAGACTGAGGAAGACAAAATAACTTCACATTCACGCTCCTGGCTACGTTAGATGCTCCGCTCCTCCCTCTCCCACAGTGACGGTTTATCTTTTCAGTCCGTCCTTTGTTGGTATCGTGCCACTGAACTCTTACAGAGAGTAATGGTTATTACATATGTGGTACAAGATCGTTATCGGATTTCAAGTTAAAAGCGTTAAAATGTGGGTTATGAAAAACAGCTGATGAAGAACTGTAAAACAGTACCGCAAATATGTAAACCACGCAGGACACTCAAACACCCGTGGGCACATTATTTCCACATATTTGAACAGTAACATATTTTTTTTTCAGGCTACGTTGGAAACGATGCGCGTAATTTATCGAAAGCTTACTTATGGAATTATTATCGCAATGTTTAACTGTGAATCATCATCATCATCATCATCATCATCATCATCATCATCATCATCATCATCATCATAATCATCTCTCTCTCTCTCTCTCTCTCTATATATATATATATATATATATATATATATATATATATATATATATATATATATATATATATATATATATATATTTCGTACTACCTCCTAATACCCCCACCCCATCCCCACTCCAAACTATGTCCACGTTGATTTTAATAAGTGGAGAGAGTGCTCCGTGAAACTTACTCGCAAATCGAGGTTGACAGCAAGGAGCATCCGCCATTGAAGCGCTGCTAATTTATGTCAGGACAATTTATTTGCGTGGGAAGGTCGTTTGTAGCAGGTGGGCTTCCTATCAACCATCTTAAACAGCACAGACTGGTGCAGGAATCCCGACCGTTGCATAAATTATGTATTCGTGTGTGTTGCTATACTTAGGCAAACAGTTACAGGAAACCCCATAACTGAACCAGCCATGGATTTAAATATATTCAACCTCAATGTTTTCCCAGTGGCTGCCTGGTTTCGAGGAGGGGATAAAGAGAAATCATTATAACCGCTGCGATATGATGAAGAGATTATAATTTTACCCATTGTAACAAGATGAACGGTTATTATTTTACCCACTGTGGTAAGATGAAAATATGATAATTTTACCCATTGTGATAAGATAAAGAGATGATCAATATAACCAATGTAATAAGATAAAGCAAGAATCGGCCGTTATATCTGCTGATCCTCTGGTCGATAAAGAGGTGAAGAAAAGACGTTGGCGCTGGATAGGCCACACCTTGAAAACAACAACAACAACAGCAACAACAACGCTATACGTTATACGTTGTTTGTCCATCAAGAATGATGATGACCATTCATTTCATCCAGTGGGGTTGAAAGTATGGATCCGTGAGTACTAAGATGGCTGATAAGGCCTATTTTGGCTCGAAATGTTCTTTGACAATGTGGGCAAAGAATGCTTGACGTTCCAGGAAGTGGATCTCCTGCAGTGGTTTTTCTGTCCAGCCTTTTCTTAACAGCTCTTGCAGTCCTGGTTGCTTCACAAGTGACTGCACGCTTATGTAATTATGTACGTCACGAAGTACGGTTTTTAGCAGCAGTTTCCCAGGTGTCAAGATGAATTCCAAAAGCTTTCAGTGTGATTTTCAGAGTATCTTTAAAGCGTTTCCTCTGGCCGCCTTGGGAGCGTTTACCACAACGCAGCTCACCTTTAAAAAAAATGTTTAGGGAGCCTGTGATCTGGCGTACGAGTTAAGTGACCAACCCAGCGAATCTGATTTTTCATTAGTAGAGAGTGGATACTGGGCATGGACGCTCTTTCTATAACTTCAGTGTCTGGGATCTTGTCTTGCCATTTAATCTTCAATAGCTTCATAAGGCAGACTGTGTGGAAGTGGTTTAATTTCCTAGTATGTCGCTGGTAAACAGTCCATGTTTCACAAGCATATAGCAGTGTACATAATAAAACTGCTGTAAAGACTTTTAGCTTTGTTTGCAGGCTTATTCCATTTCTGTCCCATACATTCTTGTACAGTCTGCCAAAGGCCGCGCTGGCCTTGGAGATACGTGCATACACTTCGTCATCAATTGTGGCAGCTTGTGACACAGTGCTGCCAAGATAGGTGAATTTGTCCACAACACTTATCTTTTAGCTTTACCTGTTTTTACTTTGTTTGTATGTCGACCGCAGTATAGGGTACCCACCAACCGCGGCTAGCTTTTTAGGTAATGATGGAGCAGACAATGTTTAGGGCACCTTTTCTAGCCCCTTCCTCATGCTATGGAGGTGAGCAGTGCTTTCCTATAGAGGGCTGCTCAGTCACTCAGGGGGCTGCAGAATCCCACTGCTGCTCCGCTGCAGTAGAAGACGACCCTATCGCCTGAGCTGCCTGTATGCAGGTCTGCGACTACGACTGCCATCGTACCCACGCCTGCCGCTTCACCGCTCGCCCATCGCCACAGGGCTTGAAGGTGATATATGAAGTTGGATGAAGAATGACTTGCGCGATGAATTGGATTAAAGTGAGGAAGAGTTGCGTAATCCGTCGACCTCACTCTCTCGCCTGAGTCCATCTGAGTCTAGTGGCAAGAAAAGTAAAGACGACTAGAGACGAATACAGGTGCAGTGGATGACCAGGGCGCTCTACGTGCCTTGCCGTGGTCATTACGTTCCACAACGCTTTGCAGGTAAACGCCGTCTTGCCCGTTGAATCATCAATGATTTCTTCCGCGCAGTCTGCCGAATCCTGTCTCCACATGCTGGGTATGCTTACTGTAGTTCACCGCTTGATTTGACACCAAATCGGCTACCCACGCCTGATTTAGCCAGCCTCTCACAGATGTTGCTTGGGGGTGGCCGCTGTCGCATGCTGACAGCTACTAAGCAGTCAAGCAGATGCAACAACAACAACAACAACAACAACAAAAACAACAACAACAGTAACCGAGAATAGTATAACTAGAGAACTCATAGAGCAAGCGAATAAGAGAATGGTCTACAAACTCACGGAGATGAGAAGAAAAAACAGAAATCAACATTTTGGGAATGACATGAGCAGAGCTGCTAAAAATAGGAGTCTTTTGGAATGAGTTGATTGAGAGCTAATTCCCCAATGAAGAATCGAGGGCAGAAGAAGAAAGAAGAAGAAGATAAGAGGAAATCGGCCGGCATATCCGCTGTGACAAGATTAAAAGAGGATTGGCTGTAACATGTGATAAGATTGTCGAAGGCTAAAGTTGTTGAACCTATGTTTCTTTAACTTGTTTTTTTTTTTAAATTTTCGCACGCTCACTTTTAACCCGTGCTACTGCTTATATTGCACTGACCTGATCTTTTGCGTGTTGATTAGCTTTCCCTGTTACCAGTGTCCGACCCGATTTCAAAGATACTTGTAATTTACTTCACCAGGTCAAGGACGAGAAGTCAACATTTTACCAACTCAATGCTACCAATGCCAAACATGGAAAATGTCAGAAAAAGAGAAAAGAAAACTTACAACAACAGAAATGAGATTCCTGGGAGGAATACTCAATGTATCAAGAAGAGATAAAATCATAAATAAAGATATCAGAAAGTGGGGGTTATACTTAGCATCGCTAGATTTCAGTAGAAAACAGCAAGTTAAATGGTTCGGCCATAAACCCACGCTACCAACTAACAGTTTACCACAACAAGCAATGATGTGCAGACCAAATGGAACCGACAGAAGCGGCAGACCATGTAAACAATGACAAGAGGGAATAAAAGACTGACTGGCACCTTGCCGTCTTGACAGACGATAGTTTGTAAAATGGAGTTATACCCCTCCATAACGCAAAGCCGGAGCTGAAATTAGAGACCATGTGTTGTCCATGCAGCATGATCCTTCTCTCGGCCTGTCTAGTTTACGATAGAGGAAAGGTAACACCAATACGTCTGGAACAAGACAAGCTGCAGAAGCTGCCGGATCAGCAAGGCAATAGTCTGTTTGCCTGTCGGAGCTTCGATCCTAGACCAGCTGCCGACCAAGGCTTAGGCCCTGCTATGACATTTAGACTTTAGGTCGCTCGCATTTTCCCCGCTCTAGGGTAAGGCTTAACCCCCCCCCCCACCCCCCCCCCCCCCAAATTGCATTCCTCCGCCCGAAGCTACTGCCACAATGTGGGGTGTAGGGTTTGGTGATCGTCGGCCAACATTCGGCGCTAACAGAAAGCATGTAGTACCGTCTACTGTCATACGGTAGCTCAGACAAATCTGACTAAGACCTGACATATAAGGCAATAATAGAGTCCATGGGAATCTTCTTCACCTCGACAACGTAAGATACAAAAGAAAAATGATGAGATGAGATGAGTTGAGTTGGGGATCTGGTTGAGATTTGACCGGTAAACGTAGCTGGTGACAAAAATGTTCATTTTCATAACTGAAATGTATTCAAATCTGTCTGTGAAGTAGCAGTAGCACGCAATAAAAGGCTTGGGTAGATAAGTGGCTACGGGGTAAGCCTCTGATTCAAGCAACCAGATTCGTCTGATGGTGTTTGGATTATAACACCTTAAGAACAGTTTAAAAAAGAGGATGGTAAACCTTACCCCGTTCCTTGGGTAGTGGTTCAGACGTCTAGCCATTTCAAGATCCGAACACATTTGTCACATTCAGGAGCGTATGGTGATTTAGAATGTGGTGTATGTTGATTTATTGTGAGCGTTTGGTGAATTATGGTAAGTGAATGGTGATTTATAATGAGTGTATGGTGAGTTATAGTGACCATATGTGATTTATTGTGAGGGTATGGTGATTTATAGTGAGCGTTGGTGATTTATAGTTGAGCGTGATGGTGATTTATAGTGAATGTATGGTGATTTATAGTGAATGTATGGTGATTTATGGTAAACGTATGGTGATTTACTATGCGATTATGGTGATGTATAGTGAGCGGATGGTGATTTATAGTTAGCGATTATGATTTATAATGAGCTATGGTGATTTACAGTGAGCGTATGGTAATTTACAGTGAGAGTAATGTGATTTATAGACAGTGTATAGTGATTTATAGTGGGCGTAAGGTAATTTGCGGCGCTCATCAAACCGGACATCCCACATTTGACTTTGGGCGAAGGGGTGCAATTTGGAGGGTACAATCCTTACCGTAGTACTAGAAAATGCAACCTAAAGACTAAATGTCATGGCAGTTAGAGGAAATACAACCTAGCGACAAAATGTCATGGCAGTTAGAGGAAATACAACCTAGCGACAAAATGTCATGGCAGGGCAGACCAGGCCGTAAGCCTTGGTAGGCAACTGATCTATGGAAGCTCCGTCAGGCGGACAGATAGAGCATTACTTTTTCTGATCCGCAGTTTGTTTTGTTCCAGATGTATTGCTGTTACCTTTGCTCTGGAGTAAACTAAGCAGAGAGAGAGAGAGAGAGAGAGAGAGAGAGAGAGAGAGAGAGAGAGAGAGAGAGAGAGAGAGAGAGAGAGAGAGAGAGAGAGAGAGAGAGAGAGAGAGAGAGAGAGAGAGAGAGAGAGAGAGAGAGAGAGAGAGAGAGAGCGAGAGAGAGAGAAAGGGAGAGAGAGAGATGAGGTGGGGTGGGGGTGCATCATGGACATGGTAATTTATAAAGAGTGTATGGTGATTGATAGGAAACGTATGTGATTTATAATGAAATTACCGTTGCGAAGGTGTTACGGACGTGATTCGTAATCCCATATATCCGGGTTCGAAACACGGCGGTGGTCGTTTTCTTCGAAAAAGGTATAGTTGCCGGTGGTTCAAAAAGCATTGGTAAACTACTGAACGTAAAACTTGCCCAGCCCAGGAATCAAGAACAGCCAAAATGCTGGGTTGACTGCTACGTCCTGTGAAGTACATGCAACTAAATTTTAATGACGATTTATAAAGAGTCTATGGTAATCTAAAGGAAACGTGTGGTAATTTATAGTGAGACTAGCTGACCCGGCCCGGCTTCGCCCAGACCCTGGTGGGGAGCATATCATTTAATTCATATAAGTAGTCATATAAGCTCCCGTTCCCGTTCCCGACTATCTACTGTCTGTCTGTCTGTCAGTCTATTATTAGAAAGAGCACTTGAAAGATCTTTACATCTTCCCCCAACAATTAACTTGGGTAAATGGAGCGTCTCATTTAATTCATATTCGGCCCCTGCTCCCGTTCCTGTTCCCAAAAAAAGACGACCCGGCCAGGCTTCACCCATTCCCTGGTGGGGAGCATATAATTTAATTCATATTCGGCGGTGGGAGGAGGAGGAGGGAGGAGGAGGAGTAGAAGGGAGGAGGAGGGAGGAGGAGGAGGGTGGAGGAGGAGGGAGGAGGAGGAGGGAGGAGGAGGGAGGAGGAGGAGGGAAGAAGAGGAGGGAGGAGGAAGAGGGAGGAGGAAGAGGGAGGAGAAGGGGAGGAGGAGGGGGAGGACGAGGAGGGAGGAGGAAGAGGGAGGAGAAGGAAGGAGGAGGGAGGAGGAGGAGGGAGGAGGAAGAGGGAGGAGGAGGGAGAAGGAGGAGGAGGAGGGAGGAGGAGAAGGAGGGAGAGGGAGGAGGGAGGAGGAGGGAGGAGAATGAAAGAGGAGGATGGAGGAGGGGGGAGGAGAAGGGGGAGAGGGAGGAGGTGGGAGGAGGAGGAGAGAAAAGGAGGGAGAATGCGGAGGGAGAAGGAGGAAGGAGGAGGGAGGAGGAAGAGGGAGAAGGAGGAGAGAGAAGGAGGAGGAGGAGGGAGGAGGGGGAGGAGGACGGATGATGATAAGGGGAGGAGGGAGAGGGAGGAGGAGGAGGGAGGTGGAGGGAGGAGGAAGAGGGAGGAGGAGGGAGGAAGGGGAGGGAGGAGGTAGAGGGAGGAATAGGATGGAGGAGGGAGGAGGAGAAAGGAGGAGGAGGGAGGAGGAGAAGGGAGGAGAAGGGAGGAGGAGAGGGAGGAGGAGGGGGAGGAGGAGGAGGGATGAGGAGGAGGGATGAGGAGGAGGGAGGAAGAGGGAGGAGGAGGAGGGGGAGGAGGAGAGAGGAGGTGAGGAGGAGGGATTAGGTGGAGGAGTAGGGAGGAGGAGAGTGAGGAGGAGGTAGGAGGAGGGAGGAAGAGGGAGGAGAAGGGAGGAGGAGGAAGAGTGAGGAGGAGGAAGAAGAGGAGGGTAGGAGGAGGAGGGGAGAGGAGGAGGAGGAGGGGGGAAAGGATTATAACGCATATGCCTGTAGATAACTGCAGCGAAAAGGTCCACCTATTTGAGAAATATGCAACAATTTTACATATATAGCAATTCTATTAGAAGTTATGTCCCCTCGCTATATATACATTATAATGTAAATTAAATATTAAATAATAATAAGAAAATATGTTTGTACATTAAAAAAACTATGACAGTTGGCAGCACGGGAATGATTAGAAGACGTGTAGAAAATTTCATCTCAATCGGATGGACCGTTCGCGAACGCATAAAGGACATACAGACAGACGGAGATTGTCTTTTATATATATAGATTACTAGCTGACCCTGCCCGGCTTCGCACAGACCCTGGTGGGGAGCATCTCATTTAATTCATATAAGTAGTCATATAAGTTCTCGTTCCCGTTACCGACTGACTGACTGTCTGTCTGTCTGTCTGTCTGTCTGTCTGTCTGTCTGTCTGTCTGTCTGACCTGGCCCGGCATTGCCCAGCTCCTGGTGTGGAGCATCTCATTTAATTCATATAAGTTCCCGTTCCCGACTGTCTATCTGTCTGTCTATCTGTCTGTCTATCTGTCTGTCTATCTGTCTGCCTGACCCTGCCCGGCTTCGCCCAGTCCCTGGTGGGGAGCATCTCATTTAATTCATATAAGTAGTCATATAAGTTCCCGTTCCCGACTATCTGTCTGTCTGTCTGTCTGTCTGTCTGTCTGTCTGTCTGTCTGTCTGTCTGTCTGTCTGTCTGTCTGTCTGTCTGTCTGTCTGTCTGACCCGGCCCGGCATTGCCCAGCTCCTGGTGTGAAGCATCTCATTTAATTCATATAAGTAGTCATATAAGTTCCCGTTCCCGACTGTCTATCTGTCTGTGTGTCTGTCTATCTGTCTGCCTGACCCTGCCCGGCTTCGCCCAGTCCCTGGTGGGGAGCATCTCATTTAATTCATATAAGTAGTCATTTAAGTTCTCATTAAATTCATACAACAAAAAAAGTAACTTAAAAGAATGTCCTTCCACACACCATCCATTATTTTTAATGAAAACTCTTTCTAATCACCTGCATGACTACAGTAACTTCTTAAGCAAAAAAAGATGAGTTACAATGTTATGCATTGTGCATTATTTTTATGAAAACTTTGAAAATGCCTTATAGATTGTATCATTATTTATTATAACTCATATGCCGGTACATAACTATGGACAAAGAGTTTATAAATCTTTGAAAACGATGCCACAATATGACTATAAGTTATACAGAAAAGTTATGCCCCTTGAAATAACTATTACAGAGTTAGGTCCCCTGAGATATATGAAATTATGATGAAAAATGAAAAATGAAATAATACTGAGTAAGCAGGCGATTTCACACTAACAAAATATCACAGTTGGCAGCGCTGGATTGAAAGGAAGGCGTGTAGAAAATTTCATCTCAATCGGATCGGCCGTTCGCGAACGCATAAAGGACATACATTTGGACGGAGATCCTTTTTTATATATAAGAAGATGGTATAAAGATTGTATGGTGACCTCTAGGAAACGTATGGTGATTTACGGTGAATGTATGGTCATTTATAGAAACAGACGTGTGGATTTCATGTAAGAAAAATTCATTTTTCATGTTGTCTCAGGCATTGTCTCCTTTGGGTTCTAGCTTATGGTTTTTGTTATTGTTGTTTGCGAAATCCCTGGAAGACTAGAGTTTTAACTCTTAAGTCTGGCTTGCATCTATTATATCCTTGGCGAAGAGACTTGTCTCACGACTCGGTACCAAAGTACCACAATGAAGGTGTTACAGACCTCTCCATCCCCTCTCTCAGCCAAAAAACCAGCTGGGTCTACCAGACCGGTACGGGAACTTACCATCCGTGAAAGGCATGTCATGATGTAACCAGGTGCTGATTCAGCAGGGCCTCGCTGTTAGACCTAGATTGGTCATACTGGCAAACCGTCATTGTACTGTCTTTAGTACCTTGCCGTGTAGGGCATGGGGGTCTTGAACCTGAGAAATTAAAGCCACCTGGCTAGTGCAGTCGTCGCGAACTGTGCAGGTTAGGATTTTGTGTGTGCCCCCGACAGAGAAAAAAAATCCACACCTTACCGAGGATTCGAACCCGGGTTTCCGAAGGAGAAACCGGCGTTCTTAGCCACTCCTTGGAGATTGGTCATGTTTCCAAAACAAGAGATGTTAAATCCTACCCTGATCCAGGAGTCTCCGGGGCGACGTGTGTACGCCTCTCGCTCCGAAGGTTGTGTGTTCGAATCCCGACTACGTCGTTCGGTTCACAGTGCAGTTTTCTCGGAGACTCCTGGGGGTCGTCGCTGGAGCTATGGAGTTTGTGCTTTGTGTGACGCTTTCGACAGGGCGCCCTGCGGAAAGAGACCGAGCCATATGGGATAAAACACGGTGCAATAAAGTCTATCCTCTTGTCATTTATACTTTATGTTGTATACCCTGATCCTTGGGTACAGGTGCAGATGTCTAGTCGTTTCGGACAAGGTTAAAAATCTCGAAGGAACCGTGCATGTTTTTTGTACGTTAGAAATCCCTCCGCCACTGTCACTACTGCCTGTAAGACCATACGGTGTAGGACAAGGGGATCTTAAGCCTGAGGAATTAAGTCCGTCTGGCTAGTGAGGTGGTAGCGAACTGTGCGGGTTAGGGTTGACCTTTCGCCCCGCGACAGACAAAAATCCATCGCTTTACAGATGATTCGAACCCGAGTCTCTCGAAGGAGAGCCCAACGTCCTAGCCCAACGGAAAAAAGGAGGGGCGGGGAAGGGACTATCCATCCATCATGTGCCATGTCGATAAGCGTGGGTGGTCATGTTTTGCCATCTCACTCGATCATCAGAGTCGTGGATCAGCTCCGTGTTTCTGTCTCGACCATGCCATGTGGCCAAGCCATCCAGGTATTTAATTCTCGGTCTTCCCTTGGCCTCTTCCCTTCGATCTTGAAAGTTGTCACCGAGTTCTCCAATTCATTTCTTCTCATAACGTGACGAAAAAAATTTGACTGTCTACGTCTAATGTCTCTAATCAGTTTACGATCTTCATTTGTTTCTTGAAGGACTTGTTCGTTGGTTTTTCTGTCTGTCCATGGTATTCTTTGCATTTTCCTCAGAAACCACATTTCCACAACCATCAGATGTTTTTAAATTTGTCTGCTCAATTGGCATACGATAACTGATAACACACCACAGAAGATGACAGTTTTAATAGATGGTGGTTAGCTGGCAATAGTTCTGGCTCTAACAAATGGACAATTATGCCCAAGCCTGATATAGCCGAAGAGATCTTACCGACTGTTTTATTTTGAATCTTCAATGTCCTTTGCAAAACGTTGCTATCAGTCCCATGATGATTTTCTGGGCACTTTTATGTTCAGACTGCCAAATGTCTAAACTCCATGTGTTGTTCTGCTCTGAGAGTATGGACTGACTGATAACTGATAACTGATAACTGAGAATATGGATACAGCTAGGTGCAGGACTTTGAGGAAATGAAATGGTAAACAGAGAGGCAAAGAAAGGTAGGGTAATTAACAGCTAAATATATTGTACCTGGGAGCATGAATGACATCAAAACAGCAGTACACCACAGTAATGCCTCTTCCCCCTTATCTTTGTGAAAGAATAATAGACCTATTTTATCCCTACCCACCACGTGACTCGGCTCATCTGTATCGCCAAATCTCGCCTGCCTGGGATAGACCGATTACAAAAAAAAAGTGTCTGGTTTATTTCAAGCAAACATTGTTTAAGTGACCCGAAAACCCCTTTACAATGCCCTCGACGAACACAGTGCTCCCATTTGACCCTGAATTGTGGTGGGAAATGTTTCTGATAAGAGCCTGTGTATTGTCACGCCATTGTCGAAAACGATAGATGTGAAAAATCCCTGCTAGCGGAAAGGAGTTGAGCGTGCAATTGTCTGTCTCAGCGTACTTAATACTAGTTTGTGAGATGCAAACAGCGCTTCTGGATATCACCGCGTTTATTATCTTTAACAAAGTTTGCATTATTTTAGTGATTTAAGTACATGACATATTGACCATATCTAAGTTTTAATGCAAATAATGGCTTCAAATATCGCACATCTGTTTGTGCTGTGTGTATCTATACCAACAATCCGTAAGTTGCACCTTTTCGTTCTTAATTACATTAATTAACATTCTTAATCAATCGTTATTTCGTTATTGTCTGTCTGAGCGGCCTAGATTAAAATGTAGCATCCAGCAACTTTAATCACGGAATGAAAATATAAGTTGTTGGTATTATTATTTCTACCTATTCTTAAACCGCAGTGCAGCAAATAAAATAAATAAGTAGCGTTTATTATATAAGTGTGTGTGTGTGTGTGTGTGTGTGTGCGCGCGCTTGTGTGTGTGCGTGTGTGTGTGCGCGCGCTTGTGTGTGTGTGTATAAATCGCTAAACATTCTATGATCTAGTCGCTTGTGATTGTATTATTACTTGATATCTTCTTCTTCTTCGTTCATCCGGAGTTTTTTTTTCGGATGTGAATGCGTTGTGCCTGTTTACAGCAGAGCTGCGTTCTTGCGCCGTTAGGCCGACACATCCGACTTCTGCGGGCATTTGTTGACCGGGTTAACCTTCCCGGGGGTTTCTTAGGACGTTTGACTCTCACTGTTGTGGTGTTATCCCCCATCCCAGCTGGTCCATATAGAACAGCCAAAGATCCTGGTCAGCCCTCAAGGGAAGGCAGGGGCAGACCATGGGCATTGCCCGCCATCCAAGGAGGCTTCCATACTTGCAGAGCCGATACATAGCGCTCTGGTACTGGGCTCACCCAAGGAATCGTCACGTCCTGCACATGGCTGCTTAGCCTCACTTCCGTATATTGGGCCTTCCGTTCACCATAGGCTGTTCTTCCGGAAACCAGAAGTATGCAGTCTGCAGATGACATCCACACAGTGAGCTTTCGATTCGGACTTTCCATGTAATGGATTTGCTATCCAAGCAATATTCCATTTCGTGCCACTATGACACTTTTCCACCTTTTATGAAGCCCACACAGTGGGCTTTTGATTCGGACTTTCCACGTAATGGATTTGCTATCCAAGCAATATTCCATTTCATGCCACTAGGACACTTTTCCACCTTTTATGAAGCCCACACAATGAGCTTTTGATTCGGACTTTCCACGTAATGGATTTGCTATCCAAGCAATATTCCATTTCGTGCCACTAGGACACTTTTCCACCTTTTATGAAGCCCACACAGCGAGCTTTTGATTTGGACTTTCCACATAATGGATTTGCTATCCAAGCAATATTCCATTTCATGCCTCTGGGTCTTCATGCACCTTTAAATGTCAACCTGTATGTAGTTAAAGTAAGCTGCGGTCAAATTTAGCTTGTTGATATCTCCATAGAGCTTGTCCTCAAATGAAGCAGGTGTGGGCCAACATATCTCTCTCTGATCTGCATACGTTGGGCAATCCTGCAGCAAATGTTTTGCTGTCATTTTTCCAGTTCTACAATTACATTCATCGGTATCTCCTATCTTTAGTTTATTGAACAAGTGGTATTTCAGCCTATTATGTCCTGTGCGGAGTCTGAAGATTGCTACTTGTTCTCTTCGGTCGAGTTTGTAATATGCATCATCCTTCTGATGGCCTGGATGCTCTGATTCCCATTTGGTTCTATAAGTGCTTTTTATAAACCTCTTTGCCTCATTATAGGTTATGTCTATGTCAGGCTGTGGTAGTCGTCCGCCCTCTTTTGCCAGTCTGTCAGCCTCTTCGTTTCCAGGTATACTGCAATGTGATGGGATCCACTGTATTACAACTTTTTTGGATTTCTGGCATAGACCATCGAGTTCTGCTCTTAGGTCAGTTAGTTCTGTGCTGTTATTGCTCTTCAGTATTGAGACAGCTGACTTTGCATCTGTGAAGATAGCTATTTGCTTCTCTTTATTTTCCTCCATCAGGAGCATTTCTGCTGCAGTTTTCAGAGCCTCTACCTCCGCTTTGAAGTTACTTGAAAATTTTCCAGTTGCCATTGAATGTGTTTTTTTCGCTCCATTTTTTAAATTTAGGAGAATTCCTCCTCCTCCATTCTCTACTGAATTTTTGGCTGATCCATCTGTATATGCATGGGTCCAATTCCTGCTTGGGTAATGTTCTTTTATGTAGTTTAGGGTTATTTCTCTTCTTTCGGTTTCATGCTGAGTGTTCTTTTTCTCAATACCAGGAATGTTTTCTATCATCTCAGGCAGTTGCTGCTGTCTCCAAGCTGGGAACTTGTGTGCATTGTATATGGACTTGACTGTTGATATGTTAAGTATAGGATCTGCCCTAATCCTTCGTTTTGCAGTTTCTACAAAGTTGCTACGCTTCAGTCTCCCCTTTCCAAAACCATTAAATCTGTTGTACATAGGGTGGTCTGTCAATCTTCTAAATCTTTCTGCTTGTTGCTGGGCTCTGCTATCTCTTCTATCCTGCATTGGTTGTAAACAAGTGATCTTTTCGAGTTCATTAATAGGCGTTGTCTTCAGGCTTCCAGTTATGATTCGCATTCCTTGGATTTGGACTCTACTTATTTTGTTAAAGTTTGACTTAGCTGCTGTTGCCCAAGCTGCAATGCCATATTCCAGTACTGGCCTCACCCGTCCAGTATATAACTTCTTGAGAACTTTCTCATCTGCTCCCCACGTTGTACCAGCAAGCTTTTTCATGATTGCCATTCTCTGCCTTGCTCTTGTTCGATTTTTCTCAACCTGTGTCTTCCATGTCAGGCGACGATCAAAGGTGACTCCTAGATAGTTTGGATTTTCTTCATGGCGCAATATTTTTCCATTCAATACCAGCTTAGGTTGCTGAGTTTTATTTGAGAGGGAGAACACTGTGCATGTTGTTTTCTCCTCACTTATCTTCACTAGCCATGATTTTGACCAGTCCTCTAGCGCTAATAAGGCTTGCTGTATTCTGCTGTTAGCTGTACTAATATATTCTTCAGATGTCCATATGGCTAGGTCATCTGCAAAGGAGGATGTGTGTACTCTGGCTGGAAAATTTTCTGTGATGTTATTTATATATGCTAGGAATAATGTTGGTGAAAGAACTCCTCCTTGGGGGACACCTTGCTCCAGCAGCATCATTTTGCTTGTTTGTCCTTGTACTTTTGTCCTGGCAGTTCTGTTCTCAAGGTAGTGGCTGATCCATTTATACATTTTTCCACAAACATGCATGTTTTGCAGTTTTACTTTCAGTCCTTCCTTCCATACTTTATCAAATGCTTTTTCTAAATCTATCCAGACTGCTAGTGTGTGCTTTTTCTCTTGGAAGGCATCCTCTATTTCCTGAGCTATATAGGTTACTAGCTGACCCGGCCCGGCTTCGCCCAGTCCTTGGTGGGGAGCATCTCATTTAATTCATATAAGTAGTCATATAAGTTCCCGTTCCCGTTACCGACTGTCTGTCTGTCTGTCTGTCTGTCTGTCTGTCTGTCTGTCTGTCTGTCTGTAGGTCTGTCTGTCTGTCTGTCTGTCTGTCTGTCTGTCTGTCTGACCCGGCCCGGCATTGCCCAGCTCCTGGTGTGGAGCATCTCATTTAATTCATATAAGTAGTCATATAAGTTCCCGTTCCCGACTGTCTATCTGTCTGTCTATCTGTTTGTCTATCTGTCTGCCTGACCCTGCCCGGTTTCGCCCAGTCCCTGGTGGGGAGCATCTCATTTAATTCATATAAGTAGTCATATAAGTTCCCGTTTCCGTTACCGACTGTCTGTCTGTCTGTCTGTCTGTCTGTCTGTCTGTCTGTCTGTCTGTCTGACCCGGCCCGGCTTCGCCCAGCCCCTGATGGGGAGCATCTCATTTAATTCATATGAGTAGTCATATAAGTTCCCGTTCCCGACTGACTGTCTGTCTGTCTGTCTGTCTGTCTGTCTGTCTGTCTGTCTAATCATTTATTGGTTGCAGTTAGAACAACCTTAGATAAACGAAGACCAACTTGGTAATATATTAACTTGGGTAAATGGAGCAGCGGCAGCAGCAGCAGAAGAAGAAGAAAAAGGAGGAGTAGGAGCTGGGAGGAGGGAGAGGGAGGAGGGGGAGGAGAAGAGGAAGAGGGTAGGAGGTGGAGGAGGGGAGAGGAGGAGGAGGAGGAGGAATATAACGCATATGCCTGTAGATTTAATAATGGCTGAGGTTGTTCCATGTCTTCTTAGAGTTGGCGACAGTGTAAAGAAATATAAAATCTTCAAACTTGATAGAGATAAGGTAACTATTATTTATTCATTCTTTAAGCAAACAAAGATGAGTTACAATGTTATGCATTATGCATTATTTTTATGAAAACTTTGAAAATGCCTTACAGATTGTATCATTATTTATTATAACTCATATGCCGGTACATAACTATGGACAAAGAGTTTATAAATCTTTGAAAACGATGCCACAATATGACTATAAGTTATACAGAAAGTTATGCCCCTTGAAATAACTTTTACAGAGTTAAGTCCCCTGAAATAGATGAAATTATAATGAAAAATTAAATAATTTTGGGTAAGCAGCCGATTTCATACTAAAAAAATATGACAGTGGGCTGCGCTGGAATGAAAGGAAGACGTGTAAAAAATTTCATCTCAATGGGATGGGCCGTTCGCGAGCGCATTAGGGGCATATAGACAGACAGACAGACGGACGGAGATCGCCTTTTATATATAAGATATACCCATCCATGTTGGGTTTTCCTCTTGTCCGCTTACTCGTTATGCCTCCCTCCATATACATCTTTTCCAGACTCTACACGCCCAAAGTATTTCATTTCCCTCACTTTCGTTTGTCTTAATAACCACATTTCTTTGACAATGAATCCCTGTTGAACGGTTCAGTGTGTTCTCTATTTCGCCCATGCAGGAGGAGGAGAGGGAGGAGGAGGGAGGAGGAGGAGAGAGTAGGAGGAGGGAGGAGGCGGAGGGAGAAGGAAGAGGGAGGAGGAAGAGGGAGAAGGAGGAGGGAGAAGGAGGAGGGAGAAGGAGGAGAAGGAGGGGGAGGAGGAGGGGAGGAGGAGGAGGGAGGAGGAGGAATGTGAAGGGAGGAGGAGGGAGGAGGTAGAGGGAGGAGGAGGAGGAGGAGGGAGGCGGAGAGAGGAGGAGGGAGGAGGAGGAAGAGGGAGGAGGAGGAATGTGAAGGGAGGAGGGGGAGGAGGTAGAGGTAGGAGGAGGGAGGAGGAGGCAGGGAGGAGGAGGAGGAGGATTAGGAGGAGGAGGGAGGAGTAGGGTGGAGGAGGAGGCGAGGAGGAGGGAGGAGGAAGAGGGAGGAGGAGGGAGAAGGAGGGAGGAGGAGAACGCAGGAGGAGAAGGGAGCAGGAGGAGGATAGGGAGGAGGAGGGAGAGGGAGGAGGAGGGAGGAGGAGGAGAGAGTAGGAGGAGGGAGGAGGCGGAGGGAGAAGGAAGAGGGAGGAGGAAGAGGGAGAAGGAGGAGGGAGAAGGAGGAGAAGGAAGAGGGAGGAGGAAGAGGGAGAAGGAGGAGGGAGAAGGAGGAGAAGGAGGGGGAGGACGAGGAGGGAAGAGGAGGAGGGGAGGAGGAGGAGGGAGGAGGAGGAATGTGAAGGGAGGAAGAGGGAGGAGATAGAGGGAAGAGGAGGAGGAGGGATGCGGAGAGAAGAGGAGGGAGGAGGAGGAAGAGGGAGGAGGAGGAATGTGAAGGGAGGAGGAGGTAGAGGGAGGAGGAGGAGGGAGGAGGAGAATTGAGGAGGAGGGATGAGGAGGCGGGAGGAGGAGGGATGAGGAGGAGGGAGGAGGAGGAAGAGGGAGGAGGAGGAATGTGAAGGAGGAGGAGGGAGGAGGTAGAGGGAGGAGGAGGAGGGAGGAGGAGGAGTGAGGAGGAGAGGGAGGAGGAGGAAGGAGGAGGGGGAGGAGGGAGGAGGAGGAGGAGGGAGAAGAAGGAAGGAGGAGGAGGAAGGAGGGAGAGGAAGGAGGGAGAATGAGGAGGGAGGAAGGAAAGAGAGGTGGAAGCGGAGGAGGAGGGAGGAGGAAAGAGGTAGGGGAGGAGGAGGTAGAGGGAGGAGGAAGGAAAGGGAGGAGGAAGAGGAGGAGAAGGGAGGAGGAGGGTGGAGGGAGGAGGAGGAGGGAGGAGGTAGGAGGAGGAAGAGGGAAGAGGGAGAAGAAGGGAGAAGGAGGAGGGAGGATGATGAGGGAGAAGGAGGCAGGAGGAGGAGGAAGGCAGGAGGAGGAGGGATGAGGAGGGAGAGGGAGGAGGGAAGATGAGGGAGGACGGGGGAGGAGGCGGAGGGAGTAGGAGGGAGGAGAATGGAGGAGGAGGGGAGAGGAAGAGGGAGAAGGAAGAGGGAGAAGGAGGAGCTAGGAGGGAGAGGGATGAGAGGGAGGAGGAAGAGGAGAAGGGTGGAGGGAGGAGGTAGAGGGAGGAGAAGAGAGGGGGAGAGAGTTCGCCATTCCGAATTCATACTCGTCTAGTTCTTCCCTTCTACACGACTGTAGATAACTTCCTTACATATAAAAGATGAATTGTTATTGATATTGCCGTGGCATGGAGGAATATCACCAGCAGAGTTGATCCAAAAAACCAAAGACTGAGATCTACGGAGA
>OY992877.1:21976697-21997138 GCA_963921405.1 Cepaea hortensis | reverse complement strand
GGACATACATATTTACATACATACATATATATATACATATTTACATACATACACTTTGTTTTATAAATATAGCCTAGCTGACCCGGCCCGGCTTCGCCCAGTCCTTGGTGGGGAGCATCTCATTTAATTCATATAAGTAGTCATATAAGTTCCCGTTCCCGTTACCGACTGTCTGTCTGTCTGTCTGTCTGTCTGTCTGTCTGTCTGTCTGTCTGTCTGTCTGACCCGGCCCGGCATTGCCCAGCTCCTGGTGTGGAGCATCTCATTTAATTCATATAAGTAGTCATATAAGTTCCCGTTCCCGACTGTCTATCTGTCTGTCTATCTGTTTGTCTATCTGTCTGCCTGACCCTGCCCGTTTCGCCCAGTCCCTGGTGGGGAGCATCTCATTTAATTCATATAAGTAGTCATATAAGTTCCCGTTTCCGTTACAGACTGTCTGTCTGTCTGTCTGTCTGTCTGTCTGTCTGACCGGCCCGGCTTCGCCCAGCTCCTGATGGGGAGCATCTCATTTAATTCATATGAGTAGTCATATAAGTTCCCGTTCCCGACTGTCTGTCTGTCTGTCTGTCTGTCTGTCTGTCTATCTGTCTGTCTGTCTGTCTGTCTATCTGTCTGTCTGTCTGTCTGTCTAATCATTTATTGGTTGCAGTTAGAACAACCTTAGATAAACGAAGACCAACTTGGTAATATATTAACTTGGGTAAATGGAGCAGCGGCAGCAGCAGCAGAAGAAGAAGAAAAAGGAGGAGTAGGAGCTGGGAGGAGGAAGAGGGAGGAGGAGGAGGAGGAGGAGAAAGAGAGAAGAGGAGGATGGAGGAGGGAGAGGGAGTAGGGGGAGGAGAAGAGGAAGAGGGTAGGAGGTGGAGGAGGGGAGAGGAGGAGGAGGAGGAGGAATATAACGCATATGCCTGTAGATTTAATAATGGCTGAGGTTGTTCCATGTCTTCTTAGAGTTGGCGACAGTGTAAAGAAATATAAAATCTTCAAACTTGATAGAGATAAGGTAACTATTATTTATTCATTCTTTAAGCAAACAAAGATGAGTTACAATGTTATGCATTATGCATTATTTTTATGAAAACTTTGAAAATGCCTTACAGATTGTATAATTATTTATTATAACTCATATGCCGGTACATAACTATGGACAAGAGTTTATAAATCTTTGAAAACGATGCCACAATATGACTATAAGTTATACAGAAAGTTATGCCCCTTGAAATAACTTTTACAGAGTTAAGTCCCCTGAAATAGATGAAATTATAATGAAAAATGAAATAATTTTGGGTAAGCAGCCGATTTCATACTAAAAAATATGACAGTGGGCTGCGCTGGAATGAAAGGAAGACGTGTAAAAAATTTCATCTCAATGGGATGGGCCGTTCGCGAGCGCATTAGGGACATATAGACAGACAGACAGACGGACGGAGATCGCCTTTTATATATAAGATATACCCATCCATGTTGGGTTTTCCTCTTGTCCGCTTACTCGTTAGGCCTCCCTCCATATACATCTTTTCCAGACTCTACACGCCCAAAGTATTTCATTTCCCTCACTTTCGTTTGTCTTAATAACCACATTTCTTTGACAATGAATCCCTGTTGAACGGTTCAGTGTGTTCTCTATTTCGCCCATGGTTCAGTGTGTTCTCTATTTCGCCCATGCAGGAGGAGGAGAGGGAGGAGGAGGGGAGGAGGAGGAGAGAGTAGGAGGAGGGAGGAGGCGGAGGGAGAAGGAAGAGGGAGGAGGAAGAGGGAGAAGGAGGAGGGAGAAGGAGGAGAAGGAGGGGGAGGAGGAGGGAAGAGGAGGAGGGGAGGAGGAGGAGGGAGGAGGAGGAATGTGAAGGGAGGAGGAGGGAGGAGGTAGAGGGAGGAGGAGGAGGAGGGAGGCGGAGAGAGGAGGAGGGAGGAGGAGGAAGAGGGAGGAGGAGGAATGTGAAGGGAGGAGGGGGGAGGAGGTAGAGGGAGGAGGAGGGAGGAGGAGGGAGGATGAGGGATTAGGAGGAGGAGGGAGGAGTAGGGTGGAGGAGGAGGCGAGGAGGAGGGAGGAGGAAGAGGGAGGAGGAGGGAGAAGGAGGGAGGAGGAGAACGCAGGAGGAGAAGGGAGCAGGAGGAGGATAGGGAGGAGGAGGTAGAGGGAGGAGGAGGGAGGAGGAGGAGAGAGTAGGAGGAGGGAGGAGGCGGAGGGAGAAGGAAGAGGGGGGAGGAAGAGGGAGAAGGAGGAGGGAGAAGGAGGAGAAGGAAGAGGGAGGAGGAAGAGGGAGAAGGAGAAGAAGGAGGGGGAGGAGAAGGAGGGAAGAGGAGGAGGGGAGGAGGAGGAGGGAGGAGGAGGAATGTGAAGGGAGGAGGAGGGAGGAGGTAGAGGGAAGAGGAGGAGGAGGGAGGCGGAGAGAGGAGGAGGGAGGAGGAGGAAGAGGGAGGAGGAGGAATGTGAAGGGAGGAGGGGGGAGGAGGTAGAGGGAGGAAGAGGGAGGAGGAGGAAGAGGGAGGAGGAGGAATGTGAAGGGAGGAGGGGGGAGGAGGTAGAGGGAGGAGGAGGGAGGAGGAGGAGGTAGAGGGAGGAAGAGGGAGGAGGAGGAGGGAGGAGGCGGAGAGGGAGGAGGAGGAAGGAGGAGGGGGAGGAGGGAAGAGGAGGGAGGAGGAAGGAGGAGGAGGGAGGAGGAGTGATGAGGAGGAGGAGGAGGGAGGAGGAGGAGGGAGGAGGAGGAAGAGGGAGGAGGAGGAATGTGAAGGGAGGAGGAGGGGAGGAGGTGAATGAGGAGGAGGGAGGAGGAGGAGAGGAGGAGGAGAGGGAGGAGGAGGAAGGAGGAGGAGAGGAGGAGGAGGGAGGAAGAAGGAGGAGGAGGGAGAAGGAGGGATGAGGAGGGAGGAGGAGGAAGAGGGAGGAGGAGGAATGTGAAGGGAGGAGGAGGTAGAGGGAGGAGGAGGAGGGAGGAGGAGAAGGGAGGAGGAGGGATGAGGAGGATGGGAGGAGGGATGAGGAGGAGGGAGGAGGAGGAAGAGGGAGGAGGAGGAATGTGAAGGGAGGAGGAGGGAGGAGGTAGAGGGAGGAGGAGGAGGGAGGAGGAGGAATGAGGAGGAGGAGAGGGAGGAGGAGGAAGGAGGAGGGGGAGGAGGGAGGAGGAGAAGGAGGGAGAAGAAGGAAGGAGGAGGAGGAAGGAGGGAGAGGAAGGAGGGAGAATGAGGAGGGGAGGAAGGAAAGAGAGGTGGAAGGGGAGGAAGAGGGAGGAGGAAAGAGGTAGGGGGAGGAGGAGGTAGAGGGAGGAGGAGGAGGAAGGAAAGGGAGGAGGAAGAGGAGGAGAAGGGAGGAGGAGGGTGGAGGGAGGAGGAGGAGGGAGGAGGTAGGAGGAGGAAGAGGGAGAAGAAGGGAGAAGGAGGAGGGAGGATGATGAGGGAGAAGGAGGCAGGAGGAGGAGGAGGGAGGCAGGAGGAGGAGGGATGAGGAGGGAGAGGGAGGAGGAGGGAAGATGAGGGAGGAGGGGGGAGGAGGCGGAGGGAGTAGGAGGGAGGAGGATGGAGGAGGAGGGGAGAGGAAGAGGGAGAAGGAAGAGGGAGAAGGAGGAGCTAGGAGGGAGAGGGATGAGAGGGAGGAGGAAGAGGAGAAGGGTGGAGGGAGGAGGTAGAGGGAGGAGAAGAGAGGGGGAGAGAGTTCGCCATTCCGAATTCATACTCGTCTAGTTCTTCCCTTCTAAACGACTGTAGATAACTTCCTTAGACATAAAAAGATGAATTGTTATTGATATTGCCGTGGCATGGAGGAATATCAGCAGCAGAGTTGAACCAAAAAACCAAAGACTGAGATCTACGAAGAGCCATGAACGCCTACGCCAGCCGGCACGGCACTTGATGATGATGATTGCCGTGTGACGATTCTGTGTAGTCACGTCATTTTCTTCCCTTTCCCTAGCGTTTTGGTTCGGGGATTCTTTCATCATCATCATCATATATTTACGTACGTATTTTGGGAGGGGGAGGAGGGAGGAGGAGGAAGAAGAAAAAAAAAACTATGACAGTTGACAGCTCTGGAATGAAAGGAAGGCGTGTAGAAAATTTCATCTCAATCGGATGGGCCGTTCGCGAACAAATAAAGGACATACATATTTACATACATACATATATACATACATATTTACATACATACACTTTGTTTTATAAATATAGATTTGATCTTCAGTGGATCTGTACTTTCTGAATCCTGCTTGGTGTGGTGTTAAGAGTTTGTTTTCTTCCAGATGCCATGTTAGCCTGCCATTGATAATGCGTTCCATTAATTTTCCTACACAGCTAAGTAGACTGATAGGTCGATAGCCATTTGGTTCTTCCAGGTCTTTTCCTTTCTTTGGGACTGGAATTAGTATAGCTTCCCTTCCATGCCTGTGGGACTATTCCTCTCTTCCAGCTGTTATTTAGGACTGCTAGTAGTTTCTTCTTTGCCTTGGTGCCTAGTCCTATTAGCATTTCATTTGTGATTCCATCCTTTCCTGGTGATTTCTTCTTTTTTAGGGTATTCATTGCCTGTTCCATTTCTTCCATTGTTAGATTTGCCATCATATATTCTGCTGCTGTCTCTGTATTTCTATGATGTATCTGTTTGTCTTTGATTGCTTTCTTCTGTTCGTTTGTAATATCAATGTGGTTTGCATTTGCATAGTGTTCCATTAGTGCATTTGGAGCCTTTTTTCCTGTAAGCAAGGCATTTCCTTGTTTAATTGTTATTTGTTTGTTTCTAGGTCCTTCATTGTTCATGGCTTTCAGTAGTTTCCATAGTTTGTTTCCATCCATGTCAAAATTCAGGTTTTCTGTTTTTTCCCTCCAACAATCTCTTGTTGTTTGATTTACTGTTCTTTTATATTTTGCTGAGATGGCTTTGAGAGAGATATTCGCTTCAATTGTTTGTTCTCTCTCTGCTGTCTTCCTGGCATCTTCAACTTTGTCCTCCAAACTTTGTAGTTCTTCAGTCCAGTATGGTTTGTAATTTTTCCTCGCTCCTCTAGGAATGAACTAAGTGGCTGCCTGTATTATCGCTCTGTTTAGACTTTCCACCATTTGCTTTATGTTGCCATATCGTGTATTTATGTTTTCACAATATTTGTCTGTTAGTATGGCAAATCTGTCCCAATCTGCTCGTTTGTAATTCCAGCGGGGCAAGGGCTTTTGCTCCTGTGGAACATACTCCATATTCATTACAAGCTTGATTGGTCTGTGGTCACTACCTGCTAATTGGTCCAGCACATGGCGATCGATTTTGTGGAGGATATCTCCTGTGCAGAAAGCTAAGTCTGGAGTAGAAGTGGTAAGCCATCTTCTGGAGTAGAAGCTCGGTGTGTCATCCGCTTTGTTGAGTAGATGGAGATTTGAGTCTATTTCCCAGGCCTCCAATTCATCTCCTCTTTTGTCAGTATCTGGGTATCCCCATCTTTCTGAACGGCTATTAAAGTCTCCGACAATAATGCAGTTTGTGTCAGTTATTTTCATGTTTGAGAGTGTAAGGCCCTTATCTGCTGGGCTATACAGATTGTAGATTCTTATTTTCACGTCCTTTATCATTATATCAACACCTATAATTTCCGTTTGGTTGTCAGAGATCACAGATACTTCGCTGCAAGGTATTGTATTTCGTGTAAGTATTAGAACTCCTCCTTTGTGTCCTTCGCGGTCGAAACGTGTGGCCTGATATCCTCTGACTGAGAATTTGTGATTGGCGTTGAGGTGTGTCTCTTGAATGCATGCCACATCTATTCTATCTTTATGAAGACGCTGTGTTAGGGAGTCTTTCTTCTTGTAAACTCCTTCGGCATTCCACTGTAGTATGTTGAGTGTCCGGGGTATTTGGTCAATAGCTCTTAACCTACTCCTCTGTGCCTTGACTCCACAGCACAGGGGAAGGTGACCACCAGTATCCATGGGTGGACCCCCTCGAGGCAGGGGGCCCGGCACTATCGCCGCCTGATGGGACTTCACGGGATTAGCACCATAACGAATAATTTTGATTTGTGACATCATGAATTAAGTTACGTTGCACTGCTTTGTCAAGCCTGTGGCTCAGTACATCCGATTTCGACAAGCATTTATTTGGGATGCTTTCCCTAGCCTTTGACTGTCCCAAGTCTACCTACAAGGCAGCAGGTTTTACGTTGCACTGTTTTGTCAAGCCTGTGGCTCAGTACATCCGATTTCGACAAGCATGTATTCGGGGTGCTTTCCCTAGCCTTTGACTGTCCCCAGTCTACCTACAAGGCAGCAGGTTTGTGTGTCTCTTCGTCTGGTCCCTCTCCCTTGACCTGTCCGACATGGGTGGCCCTACCAGTAGCTGTGCTACCGTCGGCATAGCTCTTGGGGTCATTGGGACGCACAAGCCCCTCTACCTCGTCACGGTGGACACACAGCAGAGGGGTTATTACTTGATATACTACCTCTTATACTTTTTTTTTTTAATTTGTGAGTTTATATAAATTATCGCCTAATCATAATCCGACAATGGATGGTTATTAAATTTGCTAATTCTTCTTCTTCTTCTTCTTCTTCTTCTTCTTCTTCTTCTTCTTCTTCTTCTTCTTCTTCTTCTTCTTCTTCTTCTTCTTCTTCTTCTTCTTCTTCTTTTTCTTCTTCTTCTTCTTCTTCTTCTTCTTCTTCTTCTTCAGCTACTGCCACCACCATCACCACCACCATCACCACCACCACCACCACCACCACCACCACCACCACCACCACCACCACTACTACTACTACTACTACTACTATTACTACTACTACTACTACTACTACTACTACTACTACTACTACTACTACTACTACTACTACTACTTCTTCTTCTTCTTCTTCCTCCTCCTTATAAAAACCCATTGTCTTACTCGAGTCTTACTTACCTATTACCAGTGTCCCTCGCCAACAGGCGAACTCACGCCGAATTCAGAGGTACTTGTAGTTTACGTTCCCAAGTCAAGGACCCAGTAGTGCACTTCACAGTAACTAGAGATAGTAACACGCGTAGACTCCGCTTGAGTTCAAAGCGAGCTAACCAACACAACAACAACAACAACAACAACAACAACAACAACAACAACAACAACAACAACAACAACAAACTGGAAAGGTTAGACGTGTTTTGTGCACGTTGTGGAGAGGCGATAGAGAAGTTGATTGTTGGAGTGTTGCATAGAACGTGTACTTTTGTTAAGGATGTGAAACACGGACAATGAACAGACAAGCTTAAAAAATATCTAATGGCAGTGGAAATGTTGTTTCTGAGGGAAATGCAAAGAATACCATGGGCAGACCAATGAGCAAGTCATACAAGAAAGAAATGAAAACCGTAAACTGATTAGAGAAATTAGACGTAAACAGTGAAGATTTGTTTAATAAACTATCGAACTTGGTGACAACTGACAAGACTGATGGGAAACAAACAAGAGGAAGGCAGAGAGGTAGATATCTGGATGGCTTGGCCACGTGGCATGGTCGGGGGAAAAACACACACACACAGAGCTGATCCACGGCTCTGGTGATCGTATGAGATGGCGAAACATGACCGCCTAAGGTTATCGGCATGGCACATGATGATGATGTGAGGAGGCGCGGACTTTGAAACTTTGTGAGAACCTATGAGCTTGATGGAAGAGAATTTTGTTTTGTTTTGTGGGTGGTGAGGATCGATGGCAAGACGGCTTGTCAAGATCGGGACAAGAACACAGACCTGATCAAGACTCTCGATCGTAAGTAAGTAAGTAAGTAAGCAAGTAAGTAAATCTTTATTTTCCAAGGGTTAAGAATTGGGCACGCAGGCCCGTCTGACATTCTGACATCCGATCGTGTGAGATGGCGACCCGTGGCCGTCCACTCTTATCGGCATGGCATATGATGATGAGCGTGTTGATAATTATAATGACGGTGATCATGAATCTTTCTCTTCTCTCTATCTGTTTCAGTATGTATTATGTGTATCATTACGCAACAAATCGGATTTATAAATAACATCATACTAGCGACATTCCCACACCTGCTCAGTCACAGTCGGCCTCTACAACAGCCACCAAACAGTTTCCAATATTGATAGGTCCAGTAGCAATTTGATTACAAATCCATCTGGCTTTTCCACTACTGAGCTTGATTAAAAGTAACAAAGTTTTATTCTTGCGTTTATACGTTCGTATGTCTTTGTGTATATTTTAATCTGTTTCATTATCATCATCATCATGTGTCTTACCAGCTGGCGTAGACGTTCATGTTTCTCCACATATCTCGGTCTTTTCTGGTATGGATCAACTCTGTTGATGATATTCCTTCTTGCCACTCAGCATCATTTATATTGTCTGCCTCTGCCTCTTTTCCCATTGATATTTCCAGTTGTAACGATGTTCTTCGATGCCTCTCTTCACATCATATGACCAAAGAAAACTGTCTCTTTCTTATTGTTGTATATAATGTTCTAGTTTCATTAGCCTCTTTCAAGCAATCGCTGTTAGTTAATATAGCAGTCCCAAAAATTCGCAAAATTCGTCCCAGGAAAAAAACATCTCTGTTGTTACTACGTTCTTCATAATTTGTTCATTTGCGATCCAATATTCACAGACAACAAAACAGGCTCTATATAGCATTTCAGCACTTTCTTTCTAACATTCAATGATAGCGACATATTGCTTATATGTTCATAATATATGTGAATCACCATATACATTATAATAATTTCCATAATGACCAGTCTGTGCCGTGGTCCGCGTGAAGAGATCGTGTGGAGAAGTCAAGGTATGCCTCCAACAGTTTCCCATGATCGTTGACCTGGTGGAGAAGGACAAAGCTGGAGCATTGGTCACTTTGACGTACGAAGTTCTTCTCGACGATGTCTGCAGGCAAGTCACGCAGTGTTGATGTTTTGACAATCTCTCACTTCATTCTATTCCGTGTACAGTCTTTCACTTCATTCCATTCCGTGTACAATCTCTCACTTCATTCTATTCAATGTACAATCTCTCTCTCTCTCTCTCTCTCTCTCTCTCTCTCTCTCTCTCTCTCTCTCTCTCTCTCTTCTCTCTCTCTCTCTCTCTCTCTCTCTTCATTCTATTCCACGTACAAGCTCTCACTTCATTCTATTCCATGTACAACCTCTCACTTCATTCTATTCCATGTGCACTCTCTCACTTCATTCTGTTCCGTGTACAAGCTCTCACTTCATTCTATTCCATGTGCACTCTCTCACTTCATTCTGTTCCGTGTACAACCTCTCACTTCATTCTATTCCATGTGCACTCTCTCACTTCATTCTGTTCCGTGTACAAGCTCCCACTTCATTCTATTCCATGTACAATCTCTAACTCTATTCTATTCCATGTACAATCTCTAACTTCCTTTTATTCTATGTACAGTCTCTCACTGCATTCTATTTCATGTGCTCTCTCTCTCTCTCACTTCAGTCTGTTCCACGTACATGCTCTCACTTTATTCTATTGCATGTACAATCTCTCACTTCATTTTATTGCATGTCATGTACAATCTCTCACTTCATTCTATTGCATGTACAATCTCGCACTTCATTCTATTCCATATATAATCTCTCATTGCATTCTGTTCTATGTACAATTTCTCAGTTCATTCTATTCAATGTACAATCTCTCACTCTATTCTATTACATATACTGTCTCTCAGCTCATTCTATTCCATGTACAAACTCTCACTTCATTCTATTCCATGTACAGTCCCTCACTGCATCCTATTCCATGTACAATCTCTCATTGCATTCTGTTCTATGTACAATTTCTCAGTTCATTCTATTCAATGTACAATCTCTCACTCTATTCTATTACATATACTGTCTCTCAGCTCATTCTATTCCATGTACAATCTCTCACTCCGTTCTTTTCCATGCATTAGTGAGAAACGACAAAGGGTACACATTTTAAAGAAATTAAGCAAGTATTACATAGACATTGACTTTCATTAGTTTTGGAACACACACAAAAAAAACATACATTTGATTGGGTATCATTTTCTGCCCACATTTAAGGACGCTGTGATCTCCTGGCAATTCCACGCTCAATAGTTTGCCATTGCTTTCTGAATGACGCCATCTCATTTTGTAAAATACCAACGCAAGGCGTTTTGCTGCCAAATCGCTCGCAGCTGTGTTTTGAACGCGAGTGTGCGGGACCACTAATCGCGCCCGTAACCCGTTCGCCACGGAGCTGGCAACTGACATTAACATGACCAAATTAATTTAACACTGCCGCATGGGTAACAAACATGGAGAAACACTTGTGAGGAGAAAACTACACCGTTCACCAACCGGTGCCTGCACAGGATAGAAGGATTAAAATGGTATGACAGAATCACCAATGTGGAGCTCATGGAGCGAATTAAACAAATACCAGGTAATCAAGGGCTTGTGGGGACAGACGCTGGTCCTAGGTAAGACATACGTTGAGAAAAACTGATGATTAGTATAACTAGACACGTCATTGTTTATAACCCATTTTCATTCATTCATTCAGTAGCATGTCCTTTGCAGAAACTCGCTCCCATAACAACCCTCCGGAAAACTTCTCGATCATAAGCAAGATGCCCCGCGTCCGATACACCCATCTGGAGATCATCCGCCACATCCTGCACCCATCTTCTCTTTGGCCTTCCTCTTCCTCTCTTCCCAGGCATATACCTCTCCCCCCTCCCCCTATTATTGTTCTCTCCAAACTTTCATGACGTTTCAAATGACCAAAATAATATTAATTTTCTTTGTTTTATCGTCTTTAATAGCCAACCCTCTTCATTATGCAGCACTTGAAGTGTGGGCAAAGGAAATAGAGGGAAACATAAAAACACTCAGAACAAAGAATTAGAAACCGAGATGAATAAGATGGGAAGACAAGGAGGGGACTGTTGGAGATAGCAAAGGATAGGTCTGCTTGACATGTCTTGGTTGAGGGATTATGTACTAATTTTTCTTTAAATTTTTTTATTTTTTTTTTGGGGGGGGGGGGGGGGGTAAATGGCAGAAGAAGAAGAAGAAGAAACGGAGGGGGGTGAGGCGGAGGATGATGATGAGGAGGAGGAGGATGATGATGAGGAGGAGGAGGAGGAGGAGGAGTTGTAACTTTTGCGGAGTGTAGTTGGAATTCAGTGTTGATCTGTAGTTTTACTGTCTTGAACCTGTATCAATTCAATCAACAGCAAACAAGAGGAGCTCAAGAAATGTTTGTCGCATACCAGGTGCTCTGTGTTCGAGCAGTCGTACACTGGTATTGCCACTCGGGACGTGCTCTCCTACATCTGTGGCGGGGGCAGACAAGGTCAGAGAATGTTGTCTTGTTACAGTTATATTCAAGCTAGTTGCATATCCTTACAGGACGTTGTAATCATCTCCGGAGTTTATAGGCTGTTTGTGATTTACTAGGCAAATTTACGTTCAGTAGTTTGTCATTACTTTCTGAACGGCCGACACCTCATGTCATCGAAACCAACACAAACCAATCTACTGCCAAATCGGCCGCAGCTGATTTCGAACCTTGGACACAGAATGTCGGAGAATTGTGAAACTGCGACTCACTAACCCCAAGGCTACAGGCGGAGACTTATACGATTGTATACGAAGAAACACATAATATCATCGCCATTATCTTTGTGTGCTGTGCCAATAAGCGTGAGCGTTCATGGTTCACTAACTCAGTAGATCAACATAGCCTTGCATTAGGTCTATTCATATTCCTATTATGCTTGTAGCACTCACCCTGGTATTTATTTCTTTGTCTTCGCCTTGCTCTTTCTCGTTAAGTTTGCCAGTAGTGGCTAAATTTGGATGTTTATTTCTTTTTATAACATGTCCAGAAAATCTTGACAATCCACGTGTAAATTCTCTAATTAATTTACTGGTTTCATCTGTTCACCATCTACATATACATTCTCTGAGCTTCTTCTTCTTCTAAATTCGTCGGAATGTTGCTTTAGACGTAATTGCGTTGTGCCTGTTTATAGCACAGCTGCTATATTTACACCATTCGGCCGACATATCCGACTACTGTAGGAATTTGTTAACCAGGTTACATTCCCGTGTATTATACTCTAATCAATTTACGTGTTTTATCTTTTGACAGTCAACGTCTAAATTCTCTAATCAATTTGCAGGATTTATCTGTTGACTATCTGCGTCAACATAAGTCACACATTAAGAACACCCATTAAAAGCATACCCAGAAAGTCCTTTCTCCGGAAACCACAGGGAAACCTAAAAAAACACGGAAATTCCAGGGCAGCTAATGTGCCTAGGTCGCGGTTCACACTAGTCCAGATCTCCGTTCACATCTCCCAGGGACTTCCAGTGCAGAGACTAGACTGGCTAATGAGCGGATCATCCATCGAGGTGTCAGTTATAATACTTTCCACCAAGGATGACATACTTTGTCAGCTGGGAGACAACAAGAGATTCACTGGAATTCCCTGTGATGATGGCAGGCAATCAGAACCCAAGTATGGCATTCACCGGTCGAAGAGCTGACGAGCTTGCGCCGCAGCGTGAGTGTCTTTCTTATGGCCGATTAATAACAGCATCAATGAAAGCTTTAAATTGTCTGTCAGATGCAAAATCAGTACTCGAGGCGCTCCTGTCTGGGAAATTGCCAGTACTAAGGACACTACTTTCTGAACTTAGCAGTCAGCATAAAGTCACCATACAGTGGATACCATCCCACTGTGGAGTACCCGGAAACGACAGAGCTGATCAATTGGCTCAGGAATGAGCAAAAGAAGAACAGTCTGATGTGCCTGTTACATACCACCAAAAGAAAAGAATGATCAAATCAGTCAGAAAACCACCAAAACCTGCTCAAGATGACTACCACGTTATGGACAGACCAGAACAAGTCATTATTCTGTGCCTCAGAACAGGACGCAATAGATTACGCAACCACATGTATACAAAATTCAAGATTGGTGAAACAGCCATGTGCACATGTGGATTGGCGTCGCAGACAGCAGAGCACATACTCCAAGACTGCCCAAAATATAACATATCTAGGGAAACCTTCTGGCCTAGAGAGACGACAGTGGAAGATAAACTCTATGAACCGCTGTGTGAACTGAAAAAGACAGTTCAATTCATACAAGAGACAACATTGCAGTTATAGACATACTTCAAGCGAACGAAAGAAGAAAAAAAAAGAATATTGTCTGTATTCATTAAACATTCGAGTGAAGAACTTCAATAGTTGGATTCTGCAACAACAACAACAACAACAACAACAACAACAACAACAACAACAACAACAACAACAACAACAACAACAACAACTGTACGAGAAAGAAAGGCCAGTTAGAAACAAGCTAATAATTTATTATATTTAAATTTCAGATACCACTAAGTGCTCCAGTTGCCCCCTTTATGTTCATTCTACCGTGTCTTTTGCTCAGCATATACCTTAACGTTCTCCAGTTTGACAGGCCGAAGTATTTATGGAATGTGTGTGTGTGTCGGGGGGGGGGGTGTCCTCCTAGTAGAAGAAGAAGAAGAAGAAGAAGAAGAAGAAGAAGAAGAAGAAGAAGAAGAAGAAGAAGAAGAAGAAGAAGAAGGAAGAAGGAAGAAGAAGAAGAAGAAGAAGAAGAAGAAGAAGAAGAAGAAGAAGAAGAAGAAGAAGAAGAAGGTTCTACTAACACTCACGACAGATGTGTTACTAATGGTGGTTAGTCAATGATTCTATTCATCTATGGCAGTTCTGCTGTCTGAAGCCAGCTGCTTCTCCAGGGATGACTTTGAGTGGGGAATCTACCAGTGCTCCAAGACCATGAAGCTGGAGACGGACATTGCCGCCCTGCAGATTCAAACTGGAATAGCCGACAGTACCGGCTTTTGCTCGTGAGTTCACATTTCTCAATATTGTTTTACCTGTAAAAGTGAAGTGTGTACTTAACGAGTGGAGCGGCTGGGGTCAGGTTTGGGGTAACCAGAGGCATGGCCAATGGTCGGTGCTCCGAGGAAAGATTATTCTTCTTCTGCTTCTTCTTCTTCTTCTTCTTCTTCTTCTTCTTCTTCTTCTTCTTCTTCTTCTTCTTCTTCTTATTATTATTATTATTATTATTATTATTATTATTATTATTATTATTATTATTATTTCAGAAAATTAAGGATCCTTTCATGCGTCTTAAGGGTATTGGGCATATGGTGCTAGACTCGTCTCATCTCATCTGGTTCCTTGCGGTGTCGAAGTGAAGCATAATCAGCGGGAGATTGCCCGTTTATGGGCTTCATATATCGAGATTCTCATGGACTCTTGTTTTTTCCTCTGTCCATGGTTTACATGGTCAGCCTCTCCTCCATTTGATTTGTGCATCTTTGCTTGTTGTTGTATACTGTCAGTTGGTAGCCTAGGTATGTGGCCGAACCATAACAGGAATTTAATTATAATATGCGTGAAAGGGTAAGGGCAACGGAAAATCTTATTTCCTGTCAATCGAACAGGCCTTGGCAAAGGGCTATTTGCACGCAGACAGCGCATGTTCTAATATCTAAGTCAGTGGCATTACCCCACTTGATCATGTTGGCAGGACATTGTAGTAAAGTGATCTACCGAGGAAACCTAGGTGCACTGATGCCTTGTGCCCGATAGCCTACAATTCCAAGTCAGGCACCATTTCATTGCCCCTTCCATCTCTGAAGTCGGAGTGGGTTCGTCTGATAGCTAGGGACAGTAGTAATCGGGAAAGCTAATCCACACGCAAAAATCAGTCCAGTGCACTAGTTCAAAGCGAGCGAGCACAAAAACAAAATTAAAAATATTTTTAAATTGTCCCTTCCCATGACACCCTCTGACCCCGATGACCTCTGACCCCTTCATATGACACCCTCTGACTCGGATGCGATTGTTGAGCAGCCTTTTGTACTCTCTGTTAGTCCTCTCCTTTATGGATCTCATGAACCACCATGTCTCTGTGTTCCCTGGTCTTTGCCTTAAACCTCAACTGTGTTATGTCATGGTGACCGAACTCCTGTCTATTCTACTGGGCGTGTCCACGACTTCCTTTAGTTTAAGTGATGCTTGGGCAGTTTCGACCGCGCTGCCGATTTCCCAGTTTCTTCCTGGTTTGAGCACGGGTTGTGAGCTGCTTACAGTTTCATCTGGAGACTCATACGCCCGGCCAGGTCTAACCAAATCACGTGGAGATCTTCCTTCTTCGTCTTCGCTCTCTGGATAATTTCCCAGATCATAGCACCGTGCTGAATACATCCAGGGATACGGTTGTGTACTGTTGTGTTGACGTGCTTATTCCTCATCAAGTATGTCATAATTCTGTTGACCTCAACCGAGAAGAATATTTTCCCCTAAGCGTTCAGGAGAGAGATCGGCTTGAATTGGGTTGTGCTGGTAAATTTTGCTCTTTGGGATTCTTCTGGCTTTCTTCCACTCCGAGCTGACTTTCTTGTGTTCCACGCGGGTCTCAGGATCTAGTGGAGTCTCCATAGGACATTCGGGCATCATTTGTAAAGGGTGTACGGTACGCTGTTGGGACCTGGTGCTGATTCGCCGCGTGGCCTCTTAATCATTGCCATGACCTCGCTCTACAACGTAGACCTGACGTTGAAACACATTGCAAGTTTCACCGGCCTTATGAACCTCACCATCTTTCCGAGTCCAACTTCCCGCTGGACATCGGAACATATGTGTCTCTACAAGGTGTTCTTCCAGCTCCTCTTTCCTGATATTGAGGCTGCCGGATCGTGGCTGTTCGAACAAGTCTCTAGCAATCTGGTATTGCTCTCGGAGGATTTTCTCTCGTGCCTTCCTGTTCTCAGTCTGTTCCTATAGAACAGATTTGCTCTTCTCTCGTGCCTTCCTGTTCTCAGTTTGTTCCTATAGAACAGATTTGCTCAACAAATGGCACTGTCTCAGTAACGATGTTAATCAACGTTCAATTCCAGCTGGCAGGTGTGTCGAACAAAATCACTACATAGCCGTTAGCGCACAGGAAGTTTCGGCGAGAGCGCGATAAACCCATCGGCCACACTGACCTCTAAGAACAATAATACCAAACAGAAATAACTAGCAGTTTGACAAGAGAAGTGAGGATCGAGAGAGAGAGAGAGAGAGAGAGAGAGAGAGAGAGAGAGAGAGAGAGAGAGAGAGAGAGAGAGAGAGAGAGAGAACAAACGAACAAACGAACGAACCAAAGTCTTTATTTTCGAAGGGTTAAAAATTGGGCACGCAGGCTCGTCTGATATTCTGCCCTTCTTCTCTACTTCCTCTCATACATTCTTTCATTCAACATCACTTATGAAGCAAGTTTTGACAAAAAAAGAACAATAGCATTAAAACGCATGAAAAATAATCAATAACAAATGACTCACTGAGGCAGTGTTTAACATGGGCATTATAAATACCTAAGGAGGATGCAACGTCCCATACATATAGGAATGTTTTTGGCTAGTTGTCGTTTGAGATATGTTACCATTATTATTGTCTTTTTGTGTTTTTGTTTATGGGGGAATGTAGTCTGTACTGAGGTAGTGTTCAAATAGGTTGCTAATGTATGTATAATGATTGGTAGTGTCTTTGATTTCTTGTGGAAGATTGTTCCACAACTGAGCGGCAGAGTATGCTAAGCTTGTTTTATATAAGTCTATCCTAGGTTTAGGGACATGAAGTATATTTAGTCGTTTCCTATGTCTTGCGTTATATTTAAACAATGGCCAAAAGTAGCTTGGAGCATTTTGAAATAGGATTTTGTGAATTAGTTTGGCCTTATTAAAAAGTAGGCTTTTGTGGAGTGGCAGTAACTGAAGACGTTCATGTAGGTTAGAATTGTCGGTAAGCTTTTCACCATTAATTAAATGCACTGCTCTTTTCTGGAGTGAATATAGGCGTTTTATTATTGATTTGGAGCATCCATCCCAGATTGTGGAGCAGTAATCAATATGTGTTTGTATATGGGAAGTATAGAATATCTTTCTTATGTTATCGTCAAGGAAATTTTTAATTTTGGCAAGTTGGTATACTTATTTTGGCTATTTGGATCACTGGATCACCGCTCGAACTCCGCATGGGCACGTTACCTATAGTTAATGTGACTGAACATAAAACACTAGGGCTTTTAATAGACAGCCATTTGAACTGGAGCTCTCATGTTCACGCTCTTACCAAGAAAATAGCACAAAAAGTTTACCAACTTGCTAAAATTCAGCACTTCCTGGACGAAAACACACGAAAAATATTCTATACATGCTATATCCAATCACATCTCGATTACTGTTCCACAGTTTGGGATGGTTGCCCTAAATCTAATTTAAAACGACTATGTTCTCTACAAAACCGCGCTATTCGTCTGGTTTCTGGCATAAAGCACGTTGAAAGTAATAATTTGTACAGTCATCTAAGACTTCTACCACTACAAAAGCGCTTCCTTTTCAACAAAGCCAAATTAGTGAATAAAATTATATCTCAAAATACCCCAGAGTATCTTCTGCCGCTGATTCAATCTAATGCAATGAACAGCAAGCGCCTAAATTTGTTACATGTCTCAAAGCCTAGATTGGACCTATACAAAACATGTTTTGCCTATTCTGGTGCTCACTTATGGAATCATCTGCCTCCAGATCTGAAAACTCCAATGAGTCCCTACACATTTAACCGAAAACTCTTTCAATACTTAATCCATACCGACTATATGCCACCATAATTCATTTACTGGTATAATTGTTCAGTATAATTGTTCATTATAATTGTTCACTATATATATGTGTGCGTGTGGGAGCGAGAGAGAGAGAGAGAGAGAGAGAGAGAGAGAGAGAGAGAGAGAGAGAGAGAGTGGGTGTCAGAGAGAGGGAGAGAGTGAATGCGTGTGTGCATGCGTGTGTGTGGAGAGAGTGATTGTGTCAGTGCATGCATTCATACGTGTATGTGTGAGAGTGAGTGAGGGAGTGTGTGCGTGCGTTCATGTGTACATGTATGTGTGAGAGAGTATGATTGAGAGAGTGAGTGTGTGTGTGTGTGTGTAGGATTGTGTGTTAGAGAGTGAGACAGTGGGAGAGTTGATGTGTTAGTGTGTGTGTGTGAGCGCGCGCATGCGTGTGAGTGTGTGTATATGAAAGAATACAGAGAGAGAGAGAGAGAGAGAGAGAGAGAGAGAGAGAGAGAGAGAGAGCTGAGCAGATGCATGTCATGTAACACGCATGTTATGTAACACGCGAATCCATATGTTTGTGTATTCTCATCTGTCATCATATTATAAGTTAAATACCATTTGATTTTATCATGTGTAATCTAAACTTATGTTCATTACTGTAGTTTGAGTGAGGGAATGAGTGAGTGTGAATGAGTGAGAGTGAATGAGTGAGCGTGAGAGTAAATGAGTGAGCGTGAGAGTGAATGAGTGAGCGGGAGAGTGAATGATTGAGCGTGAGAGTGAATGAGTGAGCGGGAGAGTGAATGAGTGAGAGTGAATGAGTGAGCGGGAGAGTGAATGAGTGAGAGTGAATGAGTGAGCGTGAGGGTGAATGAGTGAGCGGGAGAGTAAATGAGTGAGAGTGTCTGTGTGTGTGAGTGAATGAGTGAGAGTGAATGAGTGAGCGTGAGAGTGAATGAGTGAGCGGGAGAGTGAATGAGTGAGCGGGAGAGTGAATGAGTGAGCGGGAGTGTGAATGAGTGAGCGGGAGAGTGAATGAGTGAGCGGGAGAGTGAATGAGTGAGAGTGAGCGGGAGAATAAATGATTGAGCGAGAGAGTGAATGAGTGAGAGTGAATGAGTGAGAGTGAATGAGTGAGCGTGAGAGTGAATGAGTGAGCGTGAGAGTGAATGAGTGAGAGTGAGAGTGAATGAGTGAGCGTGAGAGTGAATGAGTGAGAATGAATGAGTGAGCGTGAGAAGGAATGAGTGAGAGTAAATGAGTGAGCGTGAGAGTGAATCAGTGAGCGGGAGAGTGAATCAGTGAGCGGGAGAGTGAATGATTGAGCGTGAGAGTGAATGAGTGAGAGTGAATGAGTGAGCGTGAGAAGGAATGAGTGAGAGTAAATGAGTGAGCGTGAGAGTGAATCAGTGAGCGGGAGAGTGAATCAGTGAGCGGGAGAGTGAATGATTGAGCGTGAGAGTGAATGAGTGAGCGTGAGAGTAAATGAGTGAGTGTGAGAGTGAATGAGTGAGCGGCAGAGTGAATGATTGAGCGGGACAGTGAATGCGTGAGAGTGAATGAGTGAGAGTGAATGAGTGAGAGTGAATGATTGAACGGGAGAGTGAATGAGTGAGCGGGAGAGTGAATGAGTGAGCGGGAGAGTGAATGAGTGAGCGGGAGAGACAGAATGAGTGAGCGTGAGAGTGAATGAGTGAGCGGGAGAGTGAATGAGTGAGCGGGAGAGTAAATGAGTGAGCGGGAGAATGAATGAGTGAGCGGGAGAGTGAATGAGTGAGCGTGAGAGTGAATGAGTGAGCGGGAGAGTGAATGAGTGAGCGGGAGAGTGAATGAGTGAGCGGGAGAGTGAATGAGTGAGCGGGAGAGTGAATGAGTGAGCGTGAGAGCGAATGAGTGAGCGTGAGAGTGAATGAGTGAGCGTGGGAGTGAATGAGTGAGCGTGAGAGTGAATGAGTGAGCGGGAGAGTGAATTAGTGAGAGTGAGAGTGAATGAGAGAGAAAGAGAGAGAGAGTGTGTGTGTGTGTGTGTGTGAGCGCACGCATGCGTATGAGTGTGTGTGTATGAAAGAATACAGAGAGAGAGAGAGAGTGAGAGAGAGAGAGAGCTGAGCAGATGCATGTCATGTAACACGCGAATCCATATGTTTGTGTATTCTCATCTGTCATATTATAAGTTAAATACCATTTGATTTTATCATGTATAATCTAAACTTATGTTCATTACTGTAGTTTGAGTGAGAGAGTGAGTGAGTGTTAATGAGAGACAGAATGAGTGAGCGTGAGAGTGAATGAGTGAGTGTGAGAGTGAATGAGTGATAGTGAGAGTGAATGAGTGAGCGTGAGAGTGAATGAGTGAGCGTGAGGGTGAATGAGTGAGCGGGAGAGTGAATGAGTGAGCGTGAGAGCGAATGAGTGAGCTGGAGAGTGAATGAGTGAGAGTGTCTGTGTGTGGGAGTGAATGAGTGTGAGTGAATGAGTGAGAGTGAATGAGTGAGCGTAAGAGTGAATGAATGAGCGTGAGAGTGAATGAGTGAGCGGGAGAGTGAATGAGTGAGCGGGAGAGTGAATGAGTGAGCGGAAGAGTGAATGAGTGAGCGGGAGAGTGAATTAGTGAGAGTGAATGATTGAGCGGGAGAGTGAATGAGTGAGCGTGAGAGTGAATGAGTGAGCGTGAGAGCGAATGAGTGAGCGTGAGAGTGAATGAGTGAGCGTGAGAGTGAATGAGTGAGCGTGAGAGTGAATGAGTGAGCGGGAGAGTGAATTAGTGAGAGTGAGAGTGAATGAGAGAGAAAGAGAGAGAGTATGTGTGTGAGCGTACGCATGCGTGTGAGTGTGTGTTTATGAAA
>OY992877.1:21866697-21971697 GCA_963921405.1 Cepaea hortensis | reverse complement strand
AAAGCAGTAGCAAAAGCCAGAAGGAAAATAGCCATCCTGAGAAAGCTAAGTGGAACCACATGGGGAGCCAGTACGAAAATACTTAGCAAAGTTTACCAACAGAGCATACGACCACACCTGGAATATGGGTCAACTGCGTGGTGTTCAGCATCAAATACCACACTACAAGAGCTGGACAAGGTGCAAAATCAAGCACTTAGAGTCACCACAGGAGGGATGAGATCAACCCCTAAAGTGGAAATGGAGAAGATGGGGAGGACACAGGCACTGAGTGAGCGCAGAGATACGAAAACGCTAATACAAGCAGAAAAGTTCCTCAGCTTGCCAGGCCACCCTATGAAGAACAGATTTGAAAACCTAGCTATGGGGCGGTTGAAAAGAAGTAGTTTTATCCACCAGGCCAAACGACTCTGCAGAGAAACCACTGATCTGCCCACAGTTGGTATCCCCCTAACAACTATTCCAGAGCGAACTCCATGGAAAGATGAGCATAGACTATCGTTACAAATCCAGACAAAAGTGAGAGGAATATTTGACAAGGAAGAACAGAACAGTGTGCAGCGCAGAACAGCCACTCTCAGCTTCCTTGATGAAGAATACCCACAGGACCTCTGGATCCGAGTCTACACAGATGGGTCAGCACAAAATGCTGTTCGAAATGGAGGAGCGGGAGTGTACATAGAATACCCAAATAATACTAGGGACACAGCCAGAGTACCGACAGGAAAGTACTGCCATAACTATGATGCTGAAATTGAGGCAATCAAGATAGCAACAGAGAAATTACTAAATAACAGCAATGGTACACAACCTGTGGTGCTACTAACAGATGCAAAATCAGTACTCGAGGCGCTTCTCTCTGGGAAATTTCCAGTACTAAGGACACTACTTTCTGAACTTAGCAGTCAGCATAAAGTCACCATACAGTGGATACCATCCCACTGTGGAGTACCCGGAAACGACAGAGCTGATCAATTGGCTAAGGAAGGAGCCAAAGAGGAACAGCCTGATGTGCCCGTTACATACCACCAAAAGAAAAGAATGATCAAATCAGTCAGAAAGCCACCAAAACCTGCTCAAGATGACTACCACATTATGGACAGACCAGAACAAGTCATTATTCTGCGCCTCAGAACAGGACACAATAGATTACGCAACCACATGTATACAAAATTCAAGATTGGTGAAACAGCCATGTGCACATGTGGATTGGCGTCGCAGACAGCAGAGCACATACTCCAAGACTGCCCAAAATATAACATATCTAGGCAAACCTTCTGGCATAGAGAGACGACAGTGGAAGATAAACTCTATGGACCACTGTGTGAACTGAAAAAAAAAACAGTTCAATTCATGCAAGAGACGACATTTCAGATATAGACACCCCTCTGCCGTGCGTCCACCTTGACGAGGTAGAGGGGCTTGAGCGTTCCAATGACCCCAAGAGCTATGCCGACGGTAGCACAGCTACTGGTAGGGTCACCCATGTCGGACAGGTCAAGGGAGAGGGACCAGACGAAGTGACGCACAAACCTGCTGCCTTGTAGGTAGACTGGGGACAGTCAAAGGCTAGGGAAAGCATCCCGAAAAATGCTTGTCGAAATCGGATGTACTGAGCCACAGGCTTGACAAAGAAGTGCAACGTAACTTTATCATTTCATGATGCCACAGATGAAAATTAATCGTTATGGTGCTAATCCCGTGAAGTCCCATCAGGCGGTGATAGTGCCGGGCCCCCTGCCTCGAGGGGGTCCACCCATGACTACTGGTGGTCACCTTCCCCTGTGCTGTGGAGTCAAGGCACAGAGGAGTAGGTTAAGAGCTATTGACCAAACACCCCGGACTCTCAACATACTACAATGGAATGCCGAAGGAGTTTATAACAAGAAAGCCTCCCTAACACAGCGTCTTCATAAAGATAGAATAGATGTGGCATGCATTCAAGAGACACACCTCAACGCCAATCGCACATTTTCAGTCGAGGGATATCAGGCCACACGTTTTGACCGCGAAGGACACAAAGGAGGAGTTGTAATACTTACACGAAATACAATACCTTGCAGCGAAGTATCTGTGATCTCTGACAACCAAACGGAAATTATAGGTGTTGATATAATGATAAAGGACATGAAAATAAGAATTTACAATCTGTATAGCCCGGCAGATAAGGATCTTACACTCTCAAACATGGAAATAACTGACACAAATTGCATTGTTGTCGGAGACTTTAATAGTCGCTCAGAAAGATGGGGATACCCAGATACTGACAAAAGAGGAGATGAAGTGGAGGACTGGGAAATAGACTCAAATCTCCATCTACTCAACAAAGCGGATGACACACCGAGCTTCTACTCCAGAAGATGGATTACCACTTCTACTCCAGACTTAGCTTTCTGCACAGGAGACATCCTCCACAAAATCGATCGCCATGTGCTTGACCAATTAGCAGGTAGTGACCACAGACCAATCAAGCTTGTAATACATATGGAGTATGTTCCACAGGAGCAAAAGCCTTTGCCTCGCTGGAATTACAAACGAGCAGATTGGGACAGATTTGCCATACTAACAGACAAATATTGTGAAAACATAAATACACGATATGGCAACATGAAGCAAATGGTGGAAAGTCTAAACAGAGCAATAATACAGGCGGCCACTGAGTCTATTCCAAGAGGAGCGAGGAAAAATTACAAACCATACTGGACTGAGGAACTACAAATTTTGGAGGACAAAGTTGAAGATGCTAGGAAGACCGCAGAGAGAGAACAAACAACTGAAGCGAACATCTCTCTCAAAGCCATCTCAGCAAAATATAAAAGAACAGTAAATCAAACAACAAGAGATTGTTGGAGGAAAAAAACAGAAAACCTGAATTTTGACAGGGATGGAAACAAACTATGGAAACTAGTGAAAGCCATGAACAATGAAGGACCTAGAAACAAACAAATAACAATTAAACAAGGAAATGCCCTTCTTACAGGAAAAAAGGCTGCAAATGCACTAATGGAACACTATGCCAGTGCAAACCACATTGATATTACAGCCGAACAGAAGAAAGCAATCAAAGATAAACAGATACATCATAGATATACAGAGACAGCAGCAGAATATATGATGGCAAATCTAACAATGGAAGAAATGGAACAGGCAATGAATACCCTAAAAAAGAAGACATCACCAGGAAAGGATGGAATCACAAATGAAATGCTAATAGGACTAGGCACTAAGGCAAAAAAGAAACTACTAGCAGTCCTAAATTACAGCTGGAAGAGGGGAATAGTCCCACAGGCATGGAAGGAAGCTATACTAATACCAGTCCCAAAGAAAGGAAAAGACCTGGAAGAACCAAATGGCTATCGACCTATCAGTCTTCTTAGCTGTGTAGGAAAATTAATGGAACGCATTATCAATGGCAGGCTAACATGGCATCTGGAAGAAAACCAACTCTTAACACCTCACCAAGCAGGATTCAGAAAGTACAGATCCACTGAAGATCAAATAACCTATATAGCTCAGGAAATAGAGGATGCCTTCCAAGAGAAAAAGCACACACTAGCGGTCTGGATAGATTTAGAAAAAGCATTTCTTCTTCTTCTTCGTTCATCCGGAGTTTTTTTTCGGATGTGATTGCGTTGTGCCTGTTTACAGCAGAGCTGCGCTCTTGCGCCGTTAGGCCGACACATCCGACTTCTGCGGGCATTTGTTGACCGGGTTAACCTTCCCGGGGGTTTCTTAGGACGTTTGACTCTCACTGTTGTGGTGTTATCCCCCATCTCAGCTGGTCCATATAGAACAGCCAAAGATCCTGGTCAGCCCTCAAGGGAAGGCAGGGGCAGACCATGGGCATTCCCCGCCATCCAAGGAGGCTTCCATACTTGCAGAGCCGATACATAGCGCTCTGGTACTGGGCTCACCCAAGGAATCGTCACGTCCTGCACATGGCTGCTTAGCCTCACTTCCGTATATTGGGCCTTCCGTTCACCATAGGCTGTTCTTCCGGAAACCAGAAGTATGCAGTCTGCAGATGACATCCACACAGTGAGCTTTCAATTCGGACTTTCCGTGTAATGGATTTGCTATCCAAGCAATATTCCATTTCGTGCCACTAGGACACTTTTCCACCTTTTATGAAGTCCACACAGTGGGCTTTAGATTCGGACTTTCCACGTAATGGATTTGCTATCCAAGCAATATTCCATTTCATGCCACTAGGACACTTTTCCACCTTTTATGAGGCCCACACAATGGGCTTTTGATTCGGACTTTCCACGTAATGGATTTGCTATCCAAGCAATATTCCATTTCGTGCCACTAGGACACTTTTCCACCTTTTATGAAGCCCACACAGCGAGCTTTCGATTCGGACTTTCCACATAATGGATTTGCTATCCAAGCAATATTCCATTTCATGCCTCTGGGTCTTCATGCACCTTTAAATGTCAACCTGTATGTAGTTAAAGTAAGCTGCGGTCAACTTGAGCTTGTTGATATCTCCATAGAGCTTGTCCTCAAATGAAGCAGGTGTGGGCCAAAATATCTTTCTCTGTTCTGCATACGTTGGGCAATCCTGCAGCAAATGTTTTGCTGTCATTTTTCCAGTTCTACAATTACATTCATCGGTATCTCCTATCTTTAGTTTATTGAACAAGTGGTATTTCAGCCTGTTATGTCCTGTGCGGAGTCTGAAGATTGCTACTTGTTCTCTTCGGTCGAGTTTGTAATATGCATCATCCTTCTGATGGCCTGGATGCTCAGATTCCCATTTGGTTCTATAAGTGCTTTTTATCAACCTCTTTGCCTCATTATAGGTTATGTCTTTGTCAGGCTGTGGTAGTCGTCCGCCCTCTTTTGCCAGTCTGTCAGCCTCTTCGTTTCCAGGTATACTGCAATGTGATGGGATCCACTGTATTACAACTTTTTTGGATTTCTGGCATAGACCATGGAGTGCTGCTCTTAGGTCAGTTAGTTCTGTGCTGTTATTGCTCTTGAGTATTGAGACAGCTGACTTTGCATCTGTGAAGATAGCTATTTGCTTCTCTTTATTTTTCCTCCATCAGGAGCATTTCTGCTGCAGTTTTCAAAGCCTCTACCTCCGCTTTGAAGTTACTTGAAAATTTTCCAGTTGCCATTGAATGTGTTTTTTCACTCCATTTTTTAAATTTAGGAGAATTCCTCCTCCTCCATTCTCTATTGAATTTTTGGCTGATCCATCTGTATATGCATGGGTCCAATTCCTGCTTGGGTAATGTTCTTTTATGTAGTTTAGGGTTATTTCTCTTCTTTCGGTTTCATGCTGAGTGTTCTTTTTCTCAATACCAGGAATGTTTTCTATCATCTCAGGCAGTTGCTGCTGTCTCCAAGCTGGGAACTTGTGTGCATTGTGTATGGGCTTGACTGTTGATATGTTAAGTATAGGATCTGCCCTAATCCTTCGTTTTGCAGTTTCTACAAAGTTGCTACGCTTCAGTCTTCCCTTTCCAAAACCATTAAATCTGTTGTACATAGGGTGGTCTGTCAATCTTCTAAATTTTTCTGCTTGTTGCTGGGCTCTGCTATCTCTTCTATCCTGCATTGGTTGTAAACAAGTGATCTTTTCTAGTTCATTAATAGGCGTTGTCTTCAGGCTTCCAGTTATGATTCGCATTCCTTGGTTTTGGACTCTACTTATTTTGTTAAAGTTTGACTTAGCTGCTGTTGCCCAAGCTGCAATGCCATATTCCAGTACTGGCCTCACCCGTCCAGTATATAACTTCTTGAGAACTTTCTCATCTGCTCCCCACGTTGTACCAGCAAGCTTTTTCATGATTGCCATTCTCTGCCTTGCTCTTGTTCGATTTTTCTCAACCTGTGTCTTCCATGTCAGGCGACGATCAAAGGTGACTCCTAGATAGTTTGGATTTTCTTCATGGCGCAATATTTTTCCATTCAATACCAGCTTAGGTTGCTGAGTTTTATTTGATAGGGAGAACACTGTGCATGTTGTTTTCTCCTCACTTATCTTCACTAGCCATGATTTTGACCAGTCCTCTAGCGCTAATAAGGCTTGCTGTATTCTGCTGTTAGCTGTACTAATATATTCTTCAGATGTCCATATGGCTAGGTCATCTGCAAAGGAGGATGTGTGTACTCTGGCTGGAAAATTTTCTGTGATGTCATTTATATATGCTAGGAATAATGTTGGTGAAAGAACTCCTCCTTGGGGGACACCTTGCTCCAGCAGCATCATTTTGCTTGTTTGTCCTTGTACTTTTGTCCTGGCAGTTCTGTTCTCAAGGTAGTGGCTGATCCATTTATACATTTTTCCACAAACATGCATGTTTTGCAGTTTTACTTTCAGTCCTTCCTTCCATACTTTATCAAATGCTTTTTCTAAATCTATCCAGACTGCTAGTGTGTGCTTTTTCTCTTGGAAGGCATCCTCTATTTCCTGAGCTATATAGGTTATTTGATCTTCAGTGGATCTGTATTTTCTGAATCCTGCTTGGTGTGGTGTTAAGAGTTTGTTTTCTTCCAGATGCCATGTTAGCCTGCCATTGATAATGCGTTCCATTAATTTTCCTACACAGCTAAGTAGACTGATAGGTCGATAGCCATTTGGTTCTTCCAGGTCTTTTCCTTTCTTTGGGACTGGTATTAGTATAGCTTCCTTCCATGCCTGTGGGACTATTCCTCTCTTCCAGCTGTTATTTAGGACTGCTAGTAGTTTCTTCTTTGCCTTGGTGCCTAGTCCTATTAGCATTTCATTTGTGATTCCATCCTTTCCTGGTGATTTCTTCTTTTTTAGGGTATTCATTGCCTGTTCCATTTCTTCCATTGTTAGATTTGCCATCATATATTCTGCTGCTGTCTCTGTATTTCTATGATGTATCTGTTTGTCTTTGATTGCTTTCTTCTGTTCGGTTGTAATATCAATGTGGTTTGCATTTGCATAGTGTTCCATTAGTGCATTTGCAGCCTTTTTGCCTGTAAGCAAGGCATTTCCTTGTTTAATTGTTATTTGTTTGTTTCTAGGTCCTTCATTGTTCATGGCTTTCACTAGTTTCCATAGTTTGTTTCCATCCCTGTCAAAATTCAGGTTTTCTGTTTTTTCCCTCCAACAATCTCTTGTTGTTTGATTTACTGTTCTTTTATATTTTGCTGAGATGGCTTTGAGAGAGATGTTTGCTTCAATTGTTTGTTCTCTCTCTGCTGTCTTCCTGGCATCTTCAACTTTGTCCTCCAAACTTTGTAGTTCTTCAGTCCAGTATGGTTTGTAATTTTTCCTCGCTCCTCTTGGAATGGACTCAGTGGCTGCCTGTATTATCGCTCTGTTTAGACTTTCCACCATTTGCTTTATGTTGCCATATCGTGTATTTATGTTGTCACAATATTTGTCTGTTAGTATGGCAAATCTGTCCCAATCTGCTCGTTTGTAATTCCAGCGGGGCAAGGGCTTTTGCTCCTGTGGAACATACTCCATATTCATTTCAAGCTTGATTGGTCTGTGGTCACTACCTGCTAATTGGTCCAGCACATGGCGATCGATTTTGTGAAGGATGTCTCCTGTGCAGAAAGCTAAGTCTGGAGTAGAAGTGGTAAGCCATCTTCTGGAGTAGAAGCTCGGTGTGTCATCCGCTTTGTTGAGTAGATGGAGATTTGAGTCTATTTCCCAGTCCTCCAATTCATCTCCTCTTTTGTCAGTATCTGGGTATCCCCATCTTTCTGAACGGCTATTAAAGTCTCCGACAATAATGCAGTTTGTATCAGTTATTTTCAGAAAAAGCATTTGATAAAGTATGGAAGGAAGGACTGAAAGTAAAACTGCAAAAAATGCATGTTTGTGGGAAAATGTACAAATGGATCAGCCACTACCTTGAGAACAGAACTGCCAGGACAAAAGTACAAGGACAAACCAGCAAAATGATGCTGTTGGAGCAAGGTGTCCCCCAAGGAGGAGTTCTTTCACCAACATTATTCCTAGCATATATAAACGACATCACGGAAAATTTTCCAGCCAGAGTACACACATCATCCTTTGCAGATGACCTAGCCATATGGACATCTGAAGAATATATTAGTACAGCTAACAGCAGAATACAGCAAGCCCTATTAGCGCTAGAGGACTGGTCAAAATCATGGCTAGTGAAGATAAGTGAGGAGAAAACAACATGCACAGTATTCTCCCTCTCAACTAAAACTCAGCAACCTAAGCTGGTATTGAATGGAAAAATATTGCGCCATGAAGAAAATCCAAACTATCTAGGAGTCACCTTTGATCGTCGCCTGACATGGAAGACACAGGTTGAGAAAAATCGAACAAGAGCAAGGCAAAGAATGGCAATAATGAAAAAGCTTGCTGGTACAACGTGGGGAGCAGATGAGAAAGTTCTCAAGAAGTTATATACTGGACGGGTGAGGCCAGTACTGGAATATGGCATTGCAGCTTGGGCAACAGCAGCTAAGTCAAACTTTAACAAAATAAGCAGAGTCCAAAATCAAGGAATGCGAATCATAACTGGAAGCCTGAAGACAACGCCTATTAATGAACTAGAAAAGATCACTTGTTTACAACCAATGCAGGATAGAAGAGATAGCAGAGCCCAGCAACAAGGTGAAAAATTTAGAAGATTGACAGACCACCCTATGTATAAAAGGTTTAGTGGTTTTGGAAAGGGAAGACTGAAGCGTAGCAACTTTGTAGAAACTGCAAAACGAAAGATTAGGGCAGATCCCATACTTAACATATCAACAGTCAAACCCATTTACAATGCAGACAAGTTCCCAGCTTGGAGACAGCAGCTACTACCTGAGATGATAGAAAACATTCCTGGTATTGAGAAAAAGAACACTCAGCATGAAACCGAAAGAAGAGAAATAACCCTAAACTACATAAAAGAACATTACCCAAGCAGCAATTGGACCCATGCATATACAGATGGATCAGCCAAAAATTCAGTAGAGAATGGAGGAGGAGGAATTCTCCTAAATTTAAAAAATGGAGTGAAAAAAACACATTCAGTGGCAACTGGAAAGTTTTCAAGTAACTTCAAAGCGGAGGTAGAGGCTCTGAAAACTGCAGCAGAAATGATCTTGATGGAGGAAAATAAAGAGACGCAAATAGCTATCTTTACAGATGCAAAGTCAGCTGTCTCAATACTGAAGAGCAATTACAGCACAGAAATAGCTGACCTAAGAGCAGCACTCCATGGTCTATGCCAGAAATCCAAAAAAGTTGTAATACAGTGGATACCATCACATTGCAGTATACCTGGAAATGAAGAGGCTGACAGACTGGCAAAAGAGGGCGGACGACTACCACAGCCTGACATAGACATAACCTATAACGAGGCAAAGAGGTTGATAAAAAGCACTTATAGAACCAAATGGGAATCAGAGCATCCAGGTCACCAGAAGGATGATGCATATTACAAACTCGACCGAAGAGAACAAGTAGCAATCTTCAGACTCCGCACAGGACATAACAGGCTGAAATACCACTTGTTCAATAAACTAAAGATAGGAGATACCGATGAATGCAATTGTGGAACTGGTAAAATGACAGCTAAACATTTGCTGCAGGAGTGCCCAATATATGCAGAACAGAGAAAGATATTTTGGCCCACACCTGCTTCATTTGAGGACAAGCTCTATGGAGATATCAACAAGCTCAAGTTGACTGCAGCTTACTTTAACTACATTCAGGTTGACATTTAAAGGTGCATGAAGAAGTATTTAGACTGCCGCACTTCATACCACAGGTATGTCGGTTACAAAAGCGCCCCAGAGGCATGAAATGGAATATTGCTTGGATAGCAAATCCATTACGTGGAAAGTCCGAACCAAAAGCTCACTGTGTGGGCTTCATAAAAGGTGGAAAAAGTGTCCCAGTGGCACGAAATGGAATATTGCTTGGATAGCAAATCCATTATGTGGGAAGTCCGAATCGAAAGCACACTGTGTGGGCTTCATAAAAGGTGGAAAAAGTGTCCTAGTGGCACGAAATGGAATATTGCTTGGATAGCAAATCCATTATGTGGAAAGTCCGAATCGAAAGCTCACTATGTGGATGTCATCTACAGACTGCATACTTCTGGTTTCTGGAAGAACAGCCTATGGTGAATGGAAGGCCCAATATACGGAAGTGAGGCTAAGCAGCCATGTGCAGGATGTGACGATTCCTTGGGTGAGCCCAGTACCAGAGCGCTGTGTGTTGGCTCTGCAAGTATGGAAGCCTCCTTGGATGGCGGGGAATGCCCATGGTCTGCCCCTGCCTTCCCTTGAGGGCTGACCAGGATGTCTTTGGCTGTTCTATATGGGCCAGCTGGGATGGGGGATAACACCACAACAGTGAGAGCCAAACGTCCTAAGAAACCCCCGGGAAGGTTAACCCGGTCAACAAATGCCCGCAGAAGTCGGATGTGTCGGCCTAACGGCGCAAGAACGCAGCTCTGCTGTGGACAGGCACAACGCAATCACGTCCGAAAAAAAAACTCCGGATGAACGAAGAAGAAGAAGAAGAAGATATAGACATATTTCAAGCGAACGAAAGAAGAAGAAGGCACACTTTCTGTTTCTTTGATATTACTGTGAATTCTGACTTCCTGTTATTCAAGCTAAGGCCCATTTTTTTTTTTTCACTTTCTGCAACCACTGTATCTATTATTTTCTGTAATTCCTTTTGACATGTTGCCATCAAGACGGTGTCATCAGCATAACGTACCTTATTTATATTATAACTACCAACCGTAGGGGCTGGTATATTTTCTGTAGATCTCATTGTAAATTTACTGTACAATGAAAAAATGGTGTACCAATGTGGGTGAATTTGTCCACAACACTTAGTCTATGACCATTCATTTTGATATTCGGCTCAGTGTTATTAATCCCTGGAGCTGGCTGGCACATGACTACATGAGCCCAAAGTTGGTACAGACATATGAGAAAGTTGAAACATTGTGTTGTATGTCTGCCTCTGAGTTGGCATATAGAGCGCAATCATCAGCAAACAGGAGCTCTCTGAGGTATCGCTGGCAGTTTTGGTTTTAGCTTTCAATCTCCTGAGATTGAAAAACTTTCCATCCATGCAGTAGTTTATGTCGATTCCATTGTCGTTGTTCTCCAAGGCATTGGTCAGCATAGCTGAAAACATGAAGCTAAACAGTGTAGATGCCATGACACAGTCTTGCTTCACTCCATTGGTGACAGGAAAGGGCTCAGATAATTCGCCATTTTCCTGAACTCTCCTGCATACCATCATTAAATAGTCGCACTATTTTGATAAACTTTCGTAGACAGCCATATTTCGCCATAATCTTCCACAGTCCTTCTCTGCTGACTGTATCAAAAACCTTGCTAAGATCAATAAAAGTGGAGAACATTTCAGAGTTCTGTTCCTGACATTTCTCTTGCAACTGCCTTGCAGCGAAAATCATGTCAACAGTTCTTCGTTCTTTTCTAACCGTATCAAACCTCACATTGACCCTTAGGAAGAAGACCTTGATCGAGATGGGCTGTTAGGCGATTGAGACGAATTCTAGTAAGTATCTTCCCTGCAAATGAGAGCAAGGAGATGCCTCAGTAGTTGTCACAGGATTGGCGGTTTCCTTTACGTTTGTAAAGGTGAACTATTGACGCGTCCTTGAAATGTGGCATGGTCTCGTTCACCGATGTGTTTGTGAAGACTTGGTGAAGCTGCTCTATCAGAACCGTTCTCCTGGTTTGTAAATCTCTTCCGGGATTGAGTCAGGACCAGTGGCCTGACCGCTGGAAAGTTTATGGGTTTTTTTTTCTTCCATATCCTTTACAGGACATCGCTCTCAACATCAGCATCTTTCAGTTCATTGTTGATTTCTTGGCAAGATTACGCTCAGTAGTTTGCCATTGCTTTCTGAGTGACCGGCTCCATACTCTCATAAGTCACTGGCACGACTCGAACCGCTTCCAATTCTCGTGCGCTCACGTCAACCACGAGAGTATTCGGGGTTATGGAGAAAGCTGCTAACGCCTAGGCCAGGGAGACCGACAAGTTGATGGATAGCTTTGTTAATTTCCACTATGGTTGGTAAGTCATCAAGAGTATCATTAGTGGGGACTTGGAGAAGGCAGCTGATGATTTCGTCATTGATGGAAGGGGTTACACTTAGGATGTTGCTAAAATGCTCTGCCCAGCGTCGGGGGATTTCTTTCTTGCCAGTGACCAATGTCCCCCATCCGCACTAAGGAGGGAAACTAAGCCTGGTCATGTAGGGCCGTAGACAAATCCTTGCTTTATTGCTAAGCCACGAGTTCCGCATATGTCGAAGTTTCTGCTGCATGACTCTCCGGATGTTGTTGAAGGCATTTTTTTTTTAAATGTTGACTTCGGGTCGTTCGAATATGCCTTGTGGAGTAGGTGTTTCTGTCCAGCAATTGGTTGATGTCTTCGGAAGTTTCATCGAAACAGGTTTTATTCTTTTTGGGAGAGGGGGTTGGGGTGGGCTGGACCGAGGTTTTCCATAGCATTGTTGTAGATTGTGTCCTTTAGGGCTATCCACTCTGTTTATGCGTCTTGTTTAACTGCCGGACTGGACTTGAGGCGGTCCTCGATCATAGTATGATTCATACTTACAAACGACAGCTGCACTTTCATACTATTTAGGCAGATGACATTTAGTTTATTTTGCACTTTGTCGCCTTCAGATGTGCATGTTTATTTTTGAAACAATCAGATGGCCTGTCCAACATTCGGCACCACACATGGATTTTGTCACCCGAACGTCTTGTAACAATGAAAAATAATCAGGAGACATTACATATCCTTGTCTGGCCTTGTCTGAAATGTCCCTAAAAGGTAGCTGATTATGATTGCTGCTGTTTGCTGCCAATAAATACTCTTTATTATTTGCCATCAATGTTTAGTTATTGGCTCTAAAACAGTGGTTCTCAACCGGTGGGGAATTTCCCCCCTCCCCAGGGGGGAATTTTATGGTTTCCGGGGGGGGGGGGGGGGGAGAATTAAGATTATTTCAAGATCGCGTTAATACAAGAACCGATTACTTGATATTGATTTCATACTTTATGGTTCTGTACGTCTCACCCTTCTAAAATTCATTTTATAAAGTAAGTAGACCCATAAATCACGTATTATGTTGACGTTTAGACGTGTTTTAGTATGTGTTATTAAATTTAGGTTTCATTATTACGTATACTGTGGGGGGGGGGGGTGAAAATATGGTGAAGGGGGACATGGGCCAAATATTTAGGTAGGAAATATGAAAGGGGGGGGGGGGTAGGGGAATAACGTTCTGAAAATAAGGTGAAGGGGGGCACGGGCCAAAAAAGGTTGAGAACCACTGCTCTAAAATAATAGTCAAGAATGCCACAAATGTACTAAATAGCACCAAAATATGAATAGACACACTCAATATAGATCGTTTAATGCAAAATATGCATTCCAGAAATGTTCCTTTGCTTGTAGTATTTCGTAATCTATTTTGACGTCATGTTCCAGCCTTGAGTATGTCTTGTTGACTGTTTCAGGGTGTTCGACAGCCTGCTCAAGTGTGTCCAGCTAAACGTTCAGAGGGCATGCTCTACCAGAGCCGCAGAGTTTGCCAGTTCGGTGTACGGCCACACGATCAAAGCTTTGGCCAAACATATCGGATGTACCTTCAACTTCAAGTCCTAATTTAGAGCACACCTCGCCTCATCGTGTCCTTTCCATTTGTGATGATTTTTATTTTTATGTTTTTGCCTTCACTCGCTTTGAACTCAAGCGTAGTCCACACATGTGCTACTACTTCTAGTGCACTGGGTGGACTTATGTTTGCGTGTGTAAAGCTTTCCCTATTACCAGTGTCTCTCACCATCAGGCGAACCCACTCCGGCTTCTGGGATACTTTACGTCCCCTAGTCAAGAACGAGAAGTCAACATTTGAGTCAAACTGACTGGTGTAGGGGTTGAACCCGCTACCCCGGCATCATAACACCGGAAGTTTAAGAGCGACGTTGACCTCATGATGATTTTACTGTTGACATAAATAGTTCCACATCACTCCTTCATTCTCCATCTCTTGGTGCTTTCCTGCCAACATAATCGTTCTCCACTTTTCCTTATTCTCGATTCTCTTCTACTCCAGGTTTATTATCATCAAGTGCCATGCCGACTGGCGTAGGCGTTCATGACTCTCCACAGATGTCGGTCTTTGGTTGTCTGGATCAACTCTGCCATTGATATTCCTCCATGTCACCGTCGCAATCCATCCAGTATCATTTCTCGTGGTCTGCCTCTGCCTCTCTTCCCCTCGATCTTTCCAGTTGTCACGATGTTCTCCAACGCCCCTCTTCTCATCACATGACAAAAAAGCTGCTTGTCTCTTTCTTATTGTTGTATATAATGTTCTAGCTTCATTGGCCTCTTTCAAGGTACAAGTATATTATAGGTGAATCAGTTTCAGTTAGGTGTCAATGACACAATACTATCTAATGTTTTCTTCGTATTTCCGTTGGGCGTGAATACTTCTAATTCTACAAATACAGGGATATTTTGCACTGGTAATTCTGATCGTAATCCCGTATACTGACGTAAGAAACACAGCTACGCGAGATTCAGCAGCGGATCGCGTCGCGTTGGTTACTTACGGGGGGTACGTGAGCCGGTCGTTTAGAAAGCAATGGCAAACTACTGAACGTAAAACTTGCCAAGACATCAGCAGCAACTGAAAAATGCTGGTGTTGGCTGTATGTCCTGTAAAGGGTATGCGGGGGGGGGGGGGGGGGGGGGGGGGGAATTCTGTTTTGCAATTATAACCATTGTACCTGCGTTAACATTTTACTATTATTTTTTTCCCCTGCTGCTAAATTCGAATTATGGGGAAACACGGACATTGAGGCAATGAACGAAAATGAAGAATTAATCACCAGTTTTTGCGCCGTAAATCAACATATCAGAGGCGGGCGTGTTTTTCCACATAAAAGAATACACAAAGCAACATGAGTATCATCAGACCTCAAAACAGAAAATGTAAATGATCACATCTGCATTAATCGGACATTTAGATCTTGTCTACCAGCGTGAACGTGATCAGAGTCGAGATGTAGGTTCAGATCACCGGGTATTTCGTGGTGGACATACTCCAACCCAATACCCAAGAGAACAATGAATATTAAGACACCTTCTGATCATGTTCATCTTGTACCTTGTGGTGTCGAGGTGAAGCATAAACAGCGGGAGAGTGCCCGTTTATGGGCTTCATATATCACCATGGGCTCTTTATTCCCCCTGTCCATCGTTTACATGGTCGGCCTCTTCTTCTGGTTCCATTTGGTCTGTACATCATTGCTTGTTATGGTATACTGTCAGCTCATAGCGTAGTTATGTGGCCGAACCATTTCACTTGTTGCTTACAATAACTCTGTGACTATTAGTTTACACATGTAAAGATGAATATGGCCTACAAAGACACAATGAAAACAGTACTTTTAGCGACGTTCCTAGAATGTTTCTGGAGATGAGAGTAAGGAAATTAACAAAACTCACTGCAGCCGACTTTCAAAGCTGAGTTGACACGTGACGATGATGATAATGATGATGAATAATCTGAGTTAGACGAAAGAATTACTTATATTATATACGATTTTCTTTTTTCTTCTCCTTGTGCCTTCTATCCCTCATTGAGGCATAGATCCTTAACCAGCTGACTCCAAGCCCGCCATATCTATAATTATCTCGTGCAGCTCTGCCCATGTCCTTCCCATACTGTCCAGTCTGCCACCTGGACTCCGCGTTACACCATCTCTTCTAATCTACTTCCTTTTTTTTCGTGTGTGATTCATTCATGTCTCTTCTAGAAGATCCTCCTATCCACTTGATTATTATTCTTCCGTTATCTTCATACTTATTCATGATTGGATTTTGAAGCTAAAGTTTTTTCTAGGGATGAGGAAGCCAAGCGAAAGCCAAATCCTCCTTCGTAGCCTGTATTGTAGGTTAGTGTCCAAAAAAAAAAAACACCAAAAAACTTTCATTTATTGCCAATATAGTACCTTGCGGTGTAAGGCCAAGGGAGGGTAAGGGGGTGGGGGGTTGAGCCTAAGTAATTAAGGTCGCCTGGCTAGTACAGTCCCCCCCCCCCCCCCCCCCGAATACAGTGTGATACATTTTTTTGTTGTTTCTTCTCTTAACGGTTCTGGTAGGACGCGGGCGGATTCCTCCTTACAACATGCCTGGAAGGTTGCAGTATCAAATATTCTTTGCTTCCCTTTATGGTCCCATTAACACACGGGCGAAGCCCCTGAGTTCCTACGGCATGCATGTTACGTTCCAGTGTTACTGCTCTGCTTCCCTTTTGGGTGCCGGGGATACACGGCTGTGGGTTACAAAAAATCTACGTGTGAGAATGTGGTAATCATCATCATCTTCCACTTTTGCCGTCATGTGTCGTGGGGAGGAACAGTTGACGTTCCAGCGCCTGATGGGTGGCACTGGATAGTGTCATTCCGCGTAATTGTGATTCCGTAGTAAATAGGTTAAAGCTTATCAGTAACTGGTCTCACCTTCGTGGCACACATGTTCACGCACTCCAGTGAACTAGATATTAGAGGATCTCTCCGTGAGGAAGGGGACTAGTCAGTTGATCTCATAGTGCCCTAGCCTAATATATTCAACGACTTCACAATCCAGAGGCAGTAGCTGCCATAAGATAACGGTTTTTTTTTCTTTGCATTTATAAACATGTAACATTGCCAGCCTTACATTTTCATTAATAACGTTTTGTAAATAACCGCACATCTACATTTATAATCTTTTGATGTCTACATTTATAACCTTGTCATTGTAATCCCATCTACATTTATAACCTTATCATGTTGTAATCCCCACATCTACATTCATAATCTTGTCATGTTGTAATCCCCACATATACAATCTTGTTGTGTTTTAATCCCCCACATCTACATTCATAACATTGTCTTATTGTAATCCCATCTACAGTTATCTTGTATTTCCAACATCTATATGCATAACCTTGTTATATTGTAATCCCCACATCTATATTCATAATCTTGTCATGTAATCCCCAAATCTACATTTATAATTTTGTCATTGTAATCCACATATCTACATTTATAGTCATATGATGTACATCACATCTATATTTATAACCTTGTCATGTTGCAATCCCCACATTTACATTCATAACATTGTCATCTTGTAATCCCCACATCTACATTCACAACCTTGTTATTCATAACTTGTCCGGAGTACAATTAAGATGCCCCAACTGATAACCTTGTCATGTTGTAATCGCCACATTTACAATCTTGTCATGCAATCCCAGCATCTACATTTATCATCTTGTCATACTAGAATCCCCCACATCTACATTTATCATACTGAAATCCCCCACATATACATGTATCATCTTGTCATACTGTAATCCCTCACATCTACAATCTTGGATCACTGGCGTGCTCACATCTACATGTATTATCAAACCAAGATCATCATTATATCAACCACCATCACATGTCCCAGGCGCTGACCATGAAGATGTATCTATTTCATCGAGCACGTGTATATCCATAGATGTAGATCCGTCATCATGTATGTAGAACACAGCAATGTTTTTGCAGCAACATTTTTGTCAACAAGCTAATGTACACTGTCTTGTATATTTGCATTTTTTTAATAGAATGAAGTGAAATCAGTGTAATTAAAACTTGTGATGCACAACAAATATCTGGAAAATAACATGTAAAAGTGAACTTAACATTTTGAGAAACAAGCTAAATAGGTATCCATTACCTTTATAATGTGCAATGCCTGTAATTGTGAGTGATCACTGTTTATCTCGCCAGTCTCAGATCAGACGTGTGCTCGTGCTGTTATCCCATGTGGCCAAGCCATCTAGGTATTATATCAGTTTTCCTCTTGCTATCAAATTTGCCAGCTGTCATTAAGTTTTCGCAAATTTGTGTTTTTTCATCTGCCTACTGGACTTCCATTCATGGTAGCCTCTGGAGGTCTGTGTAACCAATAGGTTCAACAAACTTCCTGTCGTGACCGTGTCTTAGCGTGTTCTTTCCACACACGGTTGAACTGAAATATTGTCTCGTCCTTGACTTTGGAGCATAAATAACAAGCACGACTAAGTCAGAGAAGGATGCATCTGATGGCAAGGGATACTGGTAACAGGAAAAGCTAACCCTCTTGCAAAAATCAGTCCAGTGCACTCTCTAGCAGTGGAAGCATGTGTGGACTATGCTAGTTACAAGAGAGTGCACGCAAAAAATAATTGCTCGTCTATAGTTAACACATGCACCTCCACCAACACATCCACCAAATGATACATGGCCAACCGTGCAGTGCAGCTGTCAAAAGTAGCACATGAGAACACAGAATGGCATAGACAGGTCTACAATTCACTTGCAATATCCATGTTTTTATGAGATCACTTCATTAAACTTAAAAAGTCACTTAAAAGTCGACATGGTTATTGCACTGGTTTTATCCCATATGCTCAGTCTCTTTCCACAGCATGGAAAGCGTCGCACAAAGCACAAACTCCGTAGCTCCAGCGACAATACTGAGGAGTCTCCGAAAAAATGCACTCGTGAACTGGAGAACACGGCCCGGAAATGAACCTACAACCTTTGGAGCCCGAATCAGATGACTTGACCACGGAGTTCACTTCATTGCCCACAGATATCTCCATGTGCTCCGTCTCCTCTCATAGATCGCACAAAGAGAATGTCGACACAGTACATAAACTTACTGCACCAGAGGGGGACACCGATGAGACACAGGCCTGGTCTGTCTGTGCTAGAGGGGGACACCGCAACCTATAATCTACTCTGCCCTCAGAACATTAAGTCACAAGTAAATTGTATCGCAGGTATTTATCCTCTAGCTCTGTCAAAGTCCATGGTAGAGAAAGAATGTTACAAACAATTGGTCACAATAGAACATACAACTCAACATATACATCCTTCAAAAACTATTAGGGACGTTCATTTGAAACCTGCTCCAATAGCTTTATTACAATATCATGAAGAGGTGTGGTAGAATTAAACAAAGCATTCATTTTTAATGAATTATGCACCATGGGTTGGTCAGAAGTCACCGCCATAGGCATTCAGGCAAACATCCATTGCTTAGGTAGGCGGCGAAAGCCGTACACAAAAAATGGATTGTGGTTGCTCGCTGAACCAAGTGTTTACCGCGTTCATTACATCTGCATCTGTATGAAATCGTTGCCCGTGAGAGCTTTTTTTAAAAGAGGTCCGAACAAATGAAAATCACATGGTGACAAATCAGGACTATATGCTGGATGTTGCAGAATTTCCAACTTCTTCCTTGCTAATGCTTCCTGCACAATCTTTGCGACATGCGGACGAGCATTATTGTGCAACAAATTCGCATCATGAGAAAGCATACCGTGTCGTTTATTCTTGATGGCTTTTTTGCAGCTTATCTAGTCTTTCCAAGTAGTGGGTAGAGTTGATGCTGACACCAGGTTCTTTAAAGTCGGCCAACAATAGCCCTTCATGGTTAAAAAATGCACAGCTGAAACCTGTAACTTGAATTTTGTGGCTTTTGGTGATCCAGCATGCTTCCATTGCAAGCTCTCTCTTTTGCTGCTCGGCTCAAAGTGGTGACACCATGATTCATCCCCTGCCACTATGTGAAAGAGAAATGCATCACCCTCCACTCTGTAACGCAGCAAGTGGTTCAAACACCATCCCATGCATTCCTCTTTTTGGTGGTCAGCCAACATCCGTGGTATCCACTGTGAACACACCTTCCGATATCGCAGTTTCTTACGAACGACCTTCTGAACTGTCCCAATTGACACATCAAATTCTTTCGCTAGCAAACGTATGCTCTGACAACGGTTCATCTGTACTGTATAATTTTGGCGAAGGTTTTTTAGTTGCAACAATATGCGCTTGACCCGGCCGTCAAAGACCTGTCGTAAACTGACGTCCTTTCCGAAACATTCTTGCCGTCTGTCACTGTTGTCTTCGACACACAATTGTTACCTACGCTGCCTGCATTCTTCGATGAATGTCCACAGGTTGACATCCTTCAAATAAAACAAACTGAATCACCACTCTTTGAACAGATTTTGGGTCAACCCGGCCATTTTCTCACCGGTCAGAAACACAACCCATGTATCATGTGACGATAAGCACTTGCTCTTTTATTCATTGGTCAGCACGTATCACATGACTATGACATGATCATGTTCAACTTACGCAATTACGCGTGGTGCTGCACGAATGGATTTCAAATGAACGCCCCTTATATTTCAATTATGCTGATACATAATGCAAACAAAGAAACCAACATTCTGTTAACATTTTATAGACTTTATTCTTAAACATAAAGAATGCACAACAAATTATCTTGGACAACAACCCACTTTTAACATTACACAAAGGTCTATATAACATGTCAGAGAGAGGTGGGCATGCCTCATATGAACTAGTTATTTTCACTCTTTGTCCTCTTCTTCTTTTTCTTCTTACTGACGGAAACATCACCCTCTTGAGTGGTGTCTAGAGACACACTGACTTCCATACTTTCTTCAGCCTCATTTTTATTCTTCTTCTTCTTTTTGCTCTTCTTGGGGGATTCAATGCTCACTTCCACAATTTCTTCCTGTGGCTTGCCCTCACCCTTTTCTTTCTTCTTCTTCTTGTTTTTCTTCACCAAAGACTCATCTGCTTTAGAGTCATCCATGGTGGCGTTTGCCTGCGATTCATCCAAGGTTGAGTTGACTGCCGACTCATTTAGCTCACTCTTTTTGGTCTTCTTTTTCTTCTTCTTTGGTGACTCTCCATTCTCTAGATTGGCTGTATCGTTCATTGTATCATCCGCTGTGTTGACATCATCATTGTCGTTTTGCTGTGCCAGTTTGCGCTTCTTCTCCTTTCTGTCCAGCTTGTTCTGTGCTTTCAAGGCCTTCTCCCTGGCTCCTTGGGCCTGAGAAGTAAACATGCTCGTTACAATAGGCAGAATAGAAAATAAAACATTTAACATCTTCAACAACATCTGAGATGCACGGATGAGTTGTGCATGTCAAATTCTAACATAAGTTTCAATGACCATGCACAAAGAACCAGTAATATTGTGCAATCAACTAACAAAAATGAAAAATGGTATGCACTACACATCTTAATCACATGTTCCCACTCTAAGACACGTGTCAAGTTTCTCACATCTTCCTAACTTGCCAAGGTTCTCACTGTCACATATCAACATAGTTCAGAAGTGCAAGTTATAGTCATGTATTAACAGAGTTCTGACAGTACAAGTTATAGTCATGTATTAACAGAGTTCTGACAGTACAAGTTATAGTCATGTATTAACAGAGTTCTGACAGTACAAGTTATAGTTGACAGGAACAGGCTGAATTAGCGTTAACAAAATAAAAGAGTGCAATCACCATGAAAGTGTGACATGTGAGACATGGAGAAGGGTGATTGTTGATTCAGTAGTTGAATGATGACTACAAGTAAACGAAAGTACGCGAGGTTGTGACCTCGGGGTATCGCGTGACAAGTCGGAAGGTGACGTCACGAAGTAGAAACTTCTGAAGTTAGTCAAGCCAGAGATTATTATAGAAATATTACTAGTAAGAATGCAGCGCAACAGGTTAGCATAGTAATCAAGTATTTGGACTGAGCACAGAGCAAAGTGAGCGATGATTTCGATATTCAAGTTCGCGGTGCAGTGTGCCCAAAATGGCTAGCCCAGAACGTAAGTTGGCATAATTAGAAAACAGATTGTGTAATATCTTGCAAGAAAAGGCAGGTTCGAAATGATCACCCAACCACAGAATTATTACATTTACCTCACAGTCGGTGCACAATGAAATTATGTAACACATTCACCCTCCTAAAGACGGGAGCACGATGTTATAGTGGCCGACTGCATATGAGAATGCTGTCGTAAATAAACGATAGTGAATTGTTTCCGAGGACGTCAAGCTTGTACTTTTGTGCTGTGATTACCCGTTGTTTTTTCCGTGAGTGTGCCATTACATCAGAACGAGCTATAGTAGATGTATGGCATTCACATCATCCTAACTTGCCAAGTTTCTCTCATCATCCTATCAGGTTTTCTTCATGTGAGTTGTGAAAAATATCCAACCTTTCCTGCTCAAGTTGTGAAGTCTGGTGGTGGTGGTGGGGGATTATCACTGCACGGCTGTTCTCCCCGAAATGTTTGCCTCAGAATAGCCAAAAGGATAAGAGCGCTTGCTTCTTTTGTGCTAATGCAATGATAGCACATTCATTTCCTACACCAGTTAGTTGAACTGAAATGCTAATTCTTGTTCACAAAGCAATAATGGGAATTGAACGTAAAATTGCCTAGAAATTCACCTGGTGTTGACTGGTCCTGCACAGGATGTGGCACATTTTTAAAAACATAAATGTGATTCGTTTAAGTCCTCCAAGATGCCACTTGTCAGCCTGAAGATGCCACCAGTTTGTTTCTTCAGCCCTGCTGCCGTAAAATTATCACTCTACATGTTTTGGGTCTTCCTCTATTTCTTTTGCCATGTGGATTCCAGACAAAGGTCTTTCTAGTTATACTATTATATTATCGTAGCCAATATATGTCAATCTGGTTTCTGTTTGGTACTCTCCATGAGCTCCACATCGGTGACCTACCAATGGCCTGATAAACAGGGCCTTACAGCATGAAGAAGCAGTCAATGCAGTGATGAAATCAGATCATTTATATGATGTGCCCCATACCTGAAGAAAATGATTTGGTCAAACAAAATCTCATGATTTTAAATAACATGTCAAAGCTTTCTCCGATTTTTATGTTAACTGTCTAATATCTTACCTCCACGACTGCCTGTCTCATCACGTCAATGTTCTTGGCAGGGTTCTCTCCAGTCTCATAGAACTTGAGCCTGTCCTCAACCTGCTGCCTCAAGTGTTCACCGATGACAGATGTGGGAACATCTTTGAACAATACAAACATGGGTCAGGACACAATGATGGCTGGTCACCAATTTATACATGTGCCATACATTTACATAAGCGTATAAGTAGTAGTAGTAGACACCTTGCAGTCTTGACAGACTAAAGTATGTGAGTGGAATGTGGCCACTATTCCATCACAATGTCTGGGCAGAGCTTCAGAGATCATGTGATGCCCAAACGACATGACCCCTCTCTCGGCCTAGTCTTGTGTATTCCAGAGGAATGGGTAACCAATACGTCTGGCACAAGGTAGGCTGCAGACGCTGGCGGCTCAGCGTCAAACCACCGAGACCTCACCACCACGAGCCGGTGGCGAGTTATGGCCAGACCCTGACACCCAAGGGACCCGGCTTAGAGACGTTAAGCCATGTCCCACAGATGAGGGCCTTGTACGAGCCCGGACCATAAGCGTATACATAATAATAAAATAACATATCCTGAGTTGACATGGCGAGCATCCATACAAGGTTTAACAAGCATAGACTGGATGATCTGGCCATGTTTCCCCCATGCAAAATCTGCCTTCTTGGAAAACAACAATTAAGACAGCTCATGCACATTAAAAGCATATCTGCAGTTCTATACATATACAGAAAATTAAATTTTGCTGCGGACAAAACCTGATGCAGTCAGTTTCTTGACATTCTCTGGTCTCTATTACCAACATCTTCACACAACATATACCTAAATAATGTCACTTCAATCTGACTGGGTTGTTTTTGGGGTGCAGAGATGTCTTTTAGAAGGCCATCTATCATTCTGACTGCCAAATATATTTATACATCCTGCCTGTTTACATGACTCACGCCATAATATAAACTACAGTATGTATTATTATTAATCATAAGAATAAGTGCTTGACATGAATATGATCAGGCAATGAAAAAGTCAAAACAAAAACAAGAGGGTCAGTTAGCATCATAAATACATGCCCTAGTATATAGACAGTCCACTGTATTAAAAAGTTGGCAATGCAATGCAACATTAATTATTCTGAATTAAAAATTGTAGGAAACTTGTTTAAAAACTAAAGCTCAGTAAAGAAACAAAAGGTAGAAAACATGGAGTCACACTCAGTTTAGATGTATGAAAATGAACAATCAAAAGCCAGAAGGAAAGAGTTTAGGTGTACCCAAACTGTAAAATCCACATCCAGAGAAAACTTCAGATGTATGTAAACTGAGACTTTCAGAGCACTATAGCATGTCTGACAGAACTTAGAATACCATATTAAGTATAACATTACAAGGACGCAAATAGTATAACAATGCAAGCACAATACAAATATGTGTTACTGCTCACCAGAAAAGTTGTCAATCCTGGAGGCAATGGAACACTTATTGGCCAGGTAACGAGAGATGCGTCCCTTATTCTTAGCACCAGCTCTTCCGATGAAGGTGGAGTGAAAAATTAGTCCATACTTTGGAGTGTTGCCTTTTGTCTTGAGAGCCCTAAATAATAGAAATTCACAGATACTCTAGTTCATATCTTCAGCAAAGTGGAGACAAGTGGACAAATTAACACTTCAGAAAAATTCCATTTAACACATTATTATTTGTGGGATTAAAACACATGCGTTTCAACACGTTTCAACCAAGGATGTGTCTTTAATTAACTGTAGTTTAACCACTGTTCAGCATTAAAAATGTTAGTTATATTTAAAATATGTGAATGCGCCATGGCCTAATTTTAAATATTCTTATTCGTAACAACATATCTTATACAATTAGTCACTATCACTGAATATAAGAATGAGATTACTGAAATGTTAGACAGAACTGCTATATGGCAGTGAATCATGAAATGTGAATGAATGTAAATATGATGTGGTTTATGGGAGGTATGTTGCAAGTACCTCGGACTGCCAGAATAAAAGATGAATGCAAGATGTGCATTATACATAAATATAAGAAGCAGCCACTGTTCTCTAGTCGTGTAATAAAAAGAGAGGTTTTGGAAGATATTGAGATGACTGGATCAGCTGTAGTAGAACCAGGGGCAGGTTGAGAACAATCGTGCTGGATGGACCGGATGGTAGCAGGGAGGAATATCAATATTTTATGAAAACCTAGGAATGAGGTCTGTGGACATGCATGAAGCTTATGCCAGTTGGCAGAGCACACAGTGTTGCTGAATTGTAAAGTCTGTTGGTGTCAGCAACTTAAAGTAGCTACTGTCAGTTAGCTACAGAGTCACTGTCAGTTTCAGGGGTCTGCGGGACTCTGCTACCAACACTACCAGGTTCCACATTTATCTTCATTGATTCTGTTCCTGTTATTATAATATATGTTCTTTCTGATTCAGGCCCATTCCGCCTTGGTCTCCAAGTTGTCATGTCTACACATTTTAACATGTCAGATTACATGATGTGACAGCTGATGATCAAGTGATAATCATTTCTTTGCTGCTTCTCTTCTACGCTAGAGTGCAGAGGAAAGCAGTCTTGTTCATTTGACAGGAATGACTGGATATATCTATATATCTAAGTACCTGAACAAAGCTTTCTCAGCTCCTAGAATCTGCACTGTCGATGCGGGGTATTTAGCCAGATTAGTCAAACTGCCAGCGTGGGAAATCAGACGAGCACCAACCTGGACAATAAAATAATGTGTTAATTCACTATGTTAAAATCGTCCTAACTTAGGAAGAGTGAAAAAAGAAAACTTCCTAAATATGGAAAAACGTGGTTAAAAACTCTAAAATGTGTAATGTTCAACTAGATATGGAAATGCACCAACATATGTGTGTAGGTATGACAGGTCAATTGTGAAGTATTATGCAGAAACTGCATAATATGATGCTCCATTTCAACTTTATTTGTCCTGAAGTTGGGAGAAACTGAACTTGTTCAATGTGCGTGAGCTTGCATTCAATATATTTAACCCTCAAAATAATCATTTGATAAGAGGCTGCAATCTCAAAATATCTGCCGTTGGAAATAAAATTAAACAACAATAATACTTAAGAAAAATGAGTTTCAGTTTACATCACTGGCTAATCTCTACTCAACATAGATCACCAACAAGTTTTGCAACCCTTGGCCAGTTCCTCTGCCGTTTACATTTTCATGTCCTAAGTGTCATCAATGTCCGACACCCATCTTCAAGCTGGTCAACCACTACCATTACATTTTTCTTCGATGTTCAGTTCCTGTCCAATATCAAGATAATAATTGTTCTTAGATTCTAAGAACATTTCTCTAACAGAAGTTCAAGAGCCCCAACTTTCTGCTTCAGAGATTGTGAAATGGTGAATACTCATGTGGCCATAGGAAAGATGTCCTGTACTACATGATGTTAATTACGTCACTTCAACCCTCTACAAATGCAATTAGCTAAAGGAGCAATGCAAGAGATAACAGTTTACGAACAAGTTAGTGGATTCAACAATTACCTGTTCACCAATGAGTGCAGCCAGATTTGGGGCCACACTGACCATTTTGTTGTGCAGGTATTCGGCGAGTGTCTTCCTGTAGTCTGAGAGGCTGAGCACTCGTTTAGAAAACATCTGAATATTGATCAAATCAATGGTTCCTATGTCAATACCTGTGGATGACAAAACCAGACAGCTCAAATATCCATTCCACACAACAATGATGTGTATATACAGAAACATTCCACACAACAATGATGTGTATATACAGAAACATTCCACACAACAATGATGTGTATATACAGAAACATTCCACACAACAATGATGTGTATATACAGAAACATTCCACACAACAATGATGTGTATATACAGAAACATTCCACACAACAATGATGTGTATATACAGAAACATTCCACACAACAATGATGTGTATATACAGAAACATTCCACACAACAATGATGTGTATATACAGAAACATTCCACACAACAATGATGTGTATATACAAAAACATCCCAAATAATCTAAAACTGGGGCATGTCCAAGAGTTAACATCCAATTAGATGCCAAAGCTGGAGCGGAGTTGAAAATACGCTCTCAACTGACAAAATACTCCAGTGTGACAGCAAAAGTCCAGCTCCTGGCCTGGTTTAAAGTAACCATACAGGGGGCAATGGTCAGTCTTTGCCGCCATAAAACCAGACTGCAACATACATATGTAGTACATACTCATAAATCTAAACTCAAGTAAGACCAGTCTACCTTAAACAAAAATGGCGCTGAAGATGGAGACAGCCAACCTGGAGGAGCACAGCAATCAGTATGCCACACACACATCCACAAAAACCCAATGGAAATATGTCTAACTTGACTGTGATTGCCCTGTGATAAACCCGCATGCATGTGCAGTGCCAGGCCCTATGCCTTGAGGGGACCCACATAACTAGAGGTCCTCCAAAGAAATGCTGTTGATCCATGGGACAAGAGAATAGTGACTATAGATACAGATTTAATCGTTATGGTGCTAATCCCGTGAAGTCCCATCAGGCGGCGATAGTGCCGGGCCCCCTGCCTCGAGGGGGTCCACCCATGACTACTGGTGGTCACCTTCCCCTGTGCTGTGGAGTCAAGGCACAGAGGAGTAGGTTAAGAGCTATTGACCAAATACCCCGGACACTCAACATACTACAGTGGAATGCCGAAGGAGTTTACAAGAAGAAAGACTCCCTAACACAGCGTCTTCATAAAGATAGAATAGATGTGGCATGCATTCAAGAGACACACCTCAACGCCAATCACAAATTCTCAGTCAGAGGATATCAGGCCACACGTTTCGACCGCGAAGGACACAAAGGAGGAGTTCTAATACTTACACGAAATACAATACCTTGCAGCGAAGTATCTGTGATCTCTGACAACCAAACGGAAATTATAGGTGTTGATATAATGATAAAGGACGTGAAAATAAGAATCTACAATCTGTATAGCCCAGCAGATAAGGACCTTACACTCTCAAACATGAAAATAACTGACACAAACTGCATTATTGTCGGAGACTTTAATAGCCGTTCAGAAAGATGGGGATACCCAGATACTGACAAAAGAGGAGAAGAATTGGAGGACTGGGAAATAGACTCAAATCTCCATCTACTCAACAAAGCGGATGACACACCGAGCTTCTACTCCAGAAGATGGCTTACCACTTCTACTCCAGACTTAGCTTTCTGCACAGGAGACATCCTCCACAAAATTGATCGCCATGTGCTGGACCAATTAGCAGGTAGTGACCACAGACCAATCAAGCTTGTAATGAATATGGAGTATGTTCCACAGGAGCAAAAGCCTTTGCCCCGCTGGAATTACAAACGAGCAGATTGGGACATATTTGCCATACTAACAGACAAATATTGTGAAAACATAAATACACGATATGGCAACATAAAGCAAATGGTGGAAAGTCTAAACAGAGCGATAATACAGGCAGCCACGGAGTCCATTCCAAGAGGAGCGAGGAAAAATTACAAACCATACTGGACTGAAGAACTACAAAGTTTGGAGGACAAAGTTGAAGATGCCAGGAAGACAGCAGAGAGAGAACAAACAATTGAAGCGAACATCTCTCTCAAAGCCATCTCAGCAAAATATAAAAGAACAGTAAATCAAACAACAAGAGATTGTTGGAGGGAAAAAACAGAAAACCTGAATTTTGACAGGGATGGAAACAAACTATGGAAACTAGTGAAAGCCATGAACAATGAAGGACCTAGCAACAAACAAATAACAATTAAACAAGGAAATGCCTTGCTTACAGGAAAAAAGGCTGCAAATGCACTAATGGAACATTATGCAAATGTAAACCACATTGATATTACAACCGAACAGAAGAAAGCAATCAAAGATAAACAGATACATCATACAAATACAGAGACAGCAGCAGAATATATGATGGCAAATCTAACAATGGAAGAAATGGAACAGGCAATGAATACCCTAAAAAAGAAGAAATCACCAGGAAAGGATGGAATCACAAATGAAATGCTAATAGGACTAGGCACTAAGGCAAAAAAGAAACTACTAGCAGTCCTAAATTACAGCTGGAAGAGGGGAATAGTCCCACAGGCATGGAAAGAAGCTATACTAATACCAATCCCAAAGAAAGGAAAAGACCTGGAAGAACCAAATGGCTATCGACCTATCAGTCTACTTAGCTGTGTAGGAAAATTAATGGAACGCATTATCAATGGCAGGCTAACATGGCATCTGGAAGAAAACAAACTCTTAACACCACACCAAGCAGGATTCAGAAAGTACAGATCCACTGAAGATCAAATAACCTATATAGCTCAGGAAATAGAGGATGCCTTCCAAGAGAAAAAGCACACACTAGCAGTCTGGATAGATTTAGAAAAAGCATTTGATAAAGTATGGAAGGAAGGACTGAAAGTAAAACTGCAAAACATGCATGTTTGTGGAAAAATGTATAAATGGATCAGCCACTACCTTGAGAACAGAACTGCCAGGACAAAAGTACAAGGACAAACCAGCAAAATGATGCTGTTGGAGCAAGGTGTCCCTCAAGGAGGAGTTCTTTCACCAACATTATTCCTAGCATATATAAACGACATCACAGAAAATTTTCCAGCCAGAGTACACACATCATCCTTTGCAGATGACCTAGCCATATGGACATCTGAAGAATATATTAGTACAGCTAACAGCAGAATACAGCAAGCCTTATTAGCACTAGAGGACTGGTCAAAATCATGGCTAGTGAAGATAAGTGAGGAGAAAACAACATGCACAGTGTTCTCCCTCTCAAATAAAACTCAACGACCTAAGCTGGTATTGAATGGAAAAATATTGCGCCATGAAGAAAATCCAAACTATCTCGGAGTCACCTTTGATCGTCGCCTGACATGGAAAACACAGGTTGAGAAAAATCGAACAAGAGCAAGGCAAAGAATGGCAATCATGAAAAAGCTTGCTGGTACAACGTGGGGAGCAGATGAGAAAGTTCTCAAGAAGTTATATACTGGACGGGTGAGGCCAGTACTGGAATATGGCATTGCAGCTTGGGCAACAGCAGCTAAGTCAAACTTTAACAAAATAAGTAGAGTCCAAAATCAAGGAATGCGAATCATAACTGGAAGCCTGAAGACAACGCCTATTAATGAACTTGAAAAGATCACTTGTTTACAACCAATGCAGGATAGAAGAGATAGCAGAGCCCAGCAACAAGCAGAAAAGTTTAGAAGATTGACAGACCACCCTATGTATAAAAGGTTTAGTGGTTTTGGAAAGGGACGACTGAAGCGTAGCAACTTTGTAGAAACTGCAAAACGAAAAATTAGGGCAGATCCCATTCTTAACATATCAACAGTCAAACCTATTTACAATGCAGACAAGTTCCCAGCTTGGAGACAGCAGCAACTGCCTGAGATGATAGAAAACATTCCTGGTATTGAGAAAAAGAACACTCAGCATGAAACCGAAAGAAGAGAAATAACCCTAAACTACATAAAAGAACGTTACCCAAGCAGCAATTGGACCCATGCATATACAGATGGATCAGCCAAAAATTCAATAGAGAATGGAGGAGGAGGAATTCTCCTAAATTTAAAAAATGGAGTGAAAAAAACACATTCAGTGGCAACTGGAAAGTTTTCAAGTAACTTCAAAGCGGAGGTAGAGGCTCTGAAAACTGCAGCAGAAATGCTCTTGATGGAGGAGAATAAAGAGAAGCAAATAGCTATCTTCACAGATGCAAAGTCAGCTGTCTCAATACTGAAGAGCAATAACAGCACAGAAATAGCTGACCTAAGAGCAGCACTCCATGGTCTATGCCAGAAATCCAAAAAAGTTGTAATACAGTGGATCCCATCACATTGCAGTATACCTGGAAATGAAGAGGCTGACAGACTGGCAAAAGAGGGCGGACGACTACCACAGCCTGACATAGACATAACCTATAACGAGGCAAAGAGGTTGATAAAAAGCACCTATAGAACCAAATGGGAATCAGAGCATCCAGGCCACCAGAAGGATGATGCATATTACAAACTCGACAGAAGAGAACAAGTAGCAATCTTCAGACTCCGCACAGGACATAACAGGCTGAAATACCACTTGTTCAATAAACTAAAGATAGGAGATACCGATGAATGTAATTGTCGAACTGGAAAAATGACAGCAAAACATTTGCTTCAGGATTGCCCAATATATGCAGAACAGAGAAAGATATTTTGGCCCACACCTGCTTCATTTGAGGACAAGCTCTATGGAGATATCAACAAGCTCAAGTTGACCGTAGCTTACTTTAACTACATACAGGTTGACATTTAAAGGTGTATGAAGAAGTATTCAGACTGCCACACTTCATACCACAGGTATGTCGGTTACAAAAGCCTCCCAGAGGCATGAAATGGAATATTGCTGGATAGGAGATCCATTACGTGGAAAGTCCGAACCAAAAGCTCACTGTGTGGGCTTTCAAAAAAGGTGGAAAAAGTGTCCTAGTGGCACGAAATGGAATATTGCTTGGATAGCAAATCCATTATGTGGAAAGTCCGAATCAAAAGCTCACTGTGTGGGCTTTCAAAAAAGGTGGAAAAGTGTCCTAGTGGCACGAAATGGAATATTGCTCGGATAGCAAATCCATTGTGCGGAAAGTCTGAATCGAAAGCTCACTGTGTGGATGTCATCTGCACACTGCATTCTTCTGGTTTCCGGTAGAACAGCCTATGGTGAACGGAAGGCCCAATATACGGAAGTGAGGCTAAGCAGCCATGTGCAGGACGTGACGATTCCTTGGGTGAGCCCAGTACCAGAGCGCTGTGTGTTGGCTCTGCAAGTATGGAAGCCTCCTTGGATGGCGGGGAATGCATATGGTCTGCCCCTGCCTTCCCTTGAGGGCTGACCAGGATCTCTTAGGCTGTTCTATATGGGCCAGCTAGGATGGGAGATAACACCACAACAGTGAGAGTCAAACGTCCTAAGAAACCCCCGGGAAGGTTAACCCGGTCAACAAATGCCCGCAGAAGTCGGATGTGTCGGCCTAACGGCGCAAGAACGCAGCTCTGCTGTAAACAGGCACAACGCAATCACATCCGAAAAAAAACTCCGGATGAACGAAGAAGAAGAAGATACAGATAATTTCACGCAAAGGGAAGACGGACGACGCCAGTAGTGCATAGCCAGATAAACCACATTTTGTGTATGTGTGCGTATTCAGATGTAAGACTAAAACTTGATATGTATCTAATGAAGAACAACAAATCATTGCATAAATGCATCATACCAACTCAACTGAGTGAAGAAATGTGTTGATCAAAACTCACATTCAAGAAAGAATTCACCTCTCAACAACGTGGCCACAACGACTAACAGCTCATAGAATAAGACAGAGAAATTATATAGAGATGTATTAGCAAACAAGGAAGCAATTAACAACAGAATTAACTGAATTTGACTTTACAAATCTCCTAAAGATGTTTTCAATCAGTACCCCAAAAACAATTCATACTGGTTATGATGCATTTATCCAGAATATTTGCAGTTTTCCTACAATCAGTACTCCAAATAACAATTAACAAGTTACATTAAAGAAAAGATTCAATGGTTTGGCCACCTCACACGAATGTCCTTGTACCATTTGGCACATTTAAGAAATGTAATGAATGCAGAGCAAGGGGAAGACCATGCAGAAGAGAGTGATGGTATCAAGAATCTTAGAGAAATGAATTTAGAGCATTTAGAAGATCTTTACATCCCCCAACACTTCAGTGAGGTAAATGGAGGAAAAGAGGAAGTCAAAATGCATTTGTCTAGCAGATTCACCACCCTTCCTACTTTGAAAACTTACCCATAGAAGACTTGGCTGCCTCCATAATTGCTTTAGCCTTGGCACTGTCCATAACAACCTCTTCGATTTGGCTCTCGTGATCTGGGGTCAGTTTGGTGCGGTCACCTATCAATCCGGTCAGTTTTGCAAACATGTAGTTATCGTTGACAATCTTCACCAGCTCTGGAAAGTGGTAAGAATACCACTCCCTGCAAAATATTACAACATACAGTTAGGATAATACAAAGTCTACATAAATATGCATTTCTGTAAAACCATCGTCTCTTTACAAATAATTACATGGCAGACAATGATCTTTAATCAGTGTTAAAGCACTTGGGAAGAACTGTGTCTCGCACAGCCTATCAACTGTAGTTATGCTAATTGTTCCTGTGGTGCACAGAATGTGAATAACCCTACACCGTTTCTGCTTCTAATTTTCACAATGGCAAATTTAATTTCTAAGATGCTTTCCAAAGCAATGACAACTTTCAACAGACTAAGATATGTTAATCCATCTGTCAGCCTGCTGCCGCCTATGACATGAGATGTATATTTATTGTCCTCCTCTCATTATTAAAGCCCTCTAATTTTATGCCCCAACATTGATTTCCTCAAACACGTGTATGTGCAAACATAAATGTTGTTACCAATTTGCCAACTATGCGCATTCTCTGAGGAAATGCCATAGTGCCACAAGCTTATACATATTTTAATCAGACACCCCCCCCCCCCCCATAAACAGTATGCTGCAGGATTTATTGCCTAGCATACTTCACTGCATTGGATTTATTTTAACCCCCATCAGCACTAACTAGCCTAGTCAACAATGTTAAATACTGGTAATGTACATACCTGATTCTCATGGAGAAGGTATTAATGTCTTTGTCCAGTTGGTCCAGAAGACTGACACTCTGAATGATCATGTTGTCCACTCTGTTGACATTGAACTTGACCTTGTCTCTGGAATAGCTGTGGCCAAGACCCAACTGTGCCTTTCCTGCCGTAATCTCGGTCAATCCTTTCACAAAGTGGTGGAAGTGGGTGCGGATGCCTGCAGAGATAATTTACAACAGATAAATGTGGTGCATAAAATAATTTCACTACATATATACACACTGTGCTGATGAAGTCATACAAATAATTGGATGATGGTTTGATGCCTGGGCTCGTTGCCTGCTAAAGTGATGAAAGACTGGCCGCCTATTCCTCCATGCATCTAGGCCTACAAGATGTGAGGTCTCTTATTACATCACAGAACCCTAAGAGGAAATTGCTTCAGGACAAATTAATGAAATTAATTAACGTATACAACAATAATCAATTTGAGAAAGACATGTATAGATCACAGAAAGGAAAATTACTGTTCTCACAAATTCATCAAGGAAAACAAAGGAACAACTGTCATGCGTGTCTTTCCAGGGTTGGTACTCTGCTTGCTACAAGCTGAGCCACATAAAGATCAATGCAGAAGTCATGAACAAGGACAATAAGGTGAGTTGTCGGTGATATACTTATTAATGTTGTGTGTCATTTTGCAACCAACCCTCAAGCCGACTTTCTAGACAATTTGACATTCAGTAGTTTACCATTGCTTTCTGGAAAAAAGTCCAACTTAACACCAGTGTAGGCACAGAAACCCTACCTTGCCATCAGTGCACTGGTAGAGTGTGCGTACTATACTAGGAGATCAACAGATTCATTTTATCAAATTCCAAAGTATACAGACATCCTACATTCTAATACCAAGGAAGCTAAGCAACCATGTGCACGATGTGATAATTTACTGGGCGAGCCCAAAACCAGATAATCGGGTCTTAGTTCAGTAATAGTAGCCTCCTTGAATCGTGGACAAAGCCCATTTTGGATAGGCCTGGTGAATTGCACCATCTGTACATGAATGGACAAAATTTACGTCAAACCCTGGCACAGTGGAATTCCCGTGAAATACCAGCCAGGAAGGCCCAACCTAGATAACAAATGCTGTGAAGAAACCTGATGGGTTGGCTGAAAGGTGTAAATATCACAGTTCTGCTAGAAACAAACAATGCAATTACATCCATAACACACTGGACGATGGAGATGTGTAAAATGAGAACTGGAGAATTTCCAGGGAATTCTCTGGGGTAAAAAAAAAAAGCAGTGGATAAGGGACATGACTATCCCATTTGATTATGCACCAACAGGAATATCTGACATAGGATTACCTCCACGGATTAGTGGTTCTGATTCTGAAAAGACAAGAACTTACCTCTCATAATCTCTACAACAACACCACTGAACTGGCATGAGATGCCCAGCACTTCAGAAATGACCGAGCCAATCTTGGCATCACCCACACCAAGGATAACCTGGACCTTCTTCTTGCTTTTGGGGACCTCTCTTTCCAGAAATGATTGCATATCAGGGTGCAGTTCACCTGAAACAAACATATATCTTATAATTATCTCTGTATAATGTTCACAAATATGTTAGGGCTCTGCAGTTTTATTATATTTTCTATAGAACTGCTGCAGCATGCATATCACAATGCACAGGATAGGGTCTCTGCTTATATTCTAGCCATATTTACACAAGAAATCTCATTTTCTTGTGTGTATGCTGCTGTAATGGAGAACTAATTGGGGCTCCCAATTAAGGTTGTTTCTTGTATAGCCCTATATAAGCTGTGGGATTTCTAAATAACGAAACATACACAAACGACCTATCTTTGCCTTGTCCCAGAAGGTGACTTCTATCAACATTCTTCTTCTTCTGCGTTCATCCGGAGGTTTTTTTTTTCGGATGTGATTGCGTTGTGCCTGTTTACAGCAGAGCTGCGTTTTTGCGCCGTTAGGCCGACACATCTGACTTCTGCGGGCATTTGTTGACCGGGGCTATCAACATTCAACATGTTTCATACGGCGAGCCACTGAACAGTACTACATCTTTTATTTCATTCTACTTGTGTTATGCATTAATAGTCACATTTGTGTCATTTCTGTAGTTTTTTGTGTTTTCTTTCTTCTTCTTTGCTGATGAAGGATTGTCTCCACAACATCCTGTTTTTTTTATTTTTGTAAGTATATTTTGGAAACTTTCCATACACTGTCTTTTTCTATTAACTTTTTAAAAAAATGTTGCATATCCCTTACAGGACGTTGCAGTCAACACCAGCATTTTTCAGCTGCTGTTGATGTACAAGGCAAGTTTTACGTCAGTAGTTTGCCATTGCTTTCTGAACGACCAGCTCACATACACCCGTAAGTTATCAGTGCTGCGCGATCCACTGTCGAATTTCGCGCCGCTGTTTTAGCCATGTGGATAAATGGGATTACGAATGTCAATTAACCCCTTGGCCAGGGATATACCTACCCCTTGAATGTTTTAGAAAGTTTTTTTTTTTTTAAATGTCTGTAAACCAGGACTGCATAGCTGTTCTCTTGAAATTGATTTCTTTTAATATAAATTAGTTCTAAATTTCCCTCTCAAAACAGCATCATTAACCATGTGCTTACAGATTCAAACTGAAGAAAATCTTACCTGCAGCAATAGCATTGATATTGTCCAAAGAGTTGGGCCCATTTCTGAAGGCCTGGAAAGCAGTCAGCTTCACTATGGACTGGAATTTGCTGATATCAGTGACACTGTTCTCAACTTGAGGAAGCAGAGTTGCAACTTCATCAAATTCTTTCACAGAAAACAAACCATAGCCGGCAGCATGCTCAAACAGAATGTAGAGCAGTTTAGTCTGGGGAAAGGAAAAAATATGTAAACAAACAAATTTACTTCTTTCAATCCTTTCATACAACGTAAAGAAAGTCCCACCGGAGATTTACACCACATATTTTATGCCAGAACATATTGCGTGTTGGTAGCCCGTTTCTTTCCTCCCAGGACATTCTGATAATTGATTTATTTGGTTGCTTCGGGATTTGAGATTTAAATATTGAGCACAACCCACTACTGGCAACGCTGATCGTGTTCTGGTATGAACCTAAGGCCCATCCACGTCAATGTGGAAGCACTAGACTCGAGTTTCACTCTCATTTGATCTCACCAGTAGTATACATCCTTGACCGGACCCGGAAACAAACCCTGGATCACTGGCATGTGCAGCGGGTGTGTAACCACTAGACCATGTGGCACACGCTGGACGCGACCAAATATCACAACATCACCCATAGTAGGCTATAGCTCAAGATTTGCCCTATCGCCACGACTGACACCCATCAATCAATGTGGCCCCGAATAATCAGGTCTTCTCACTGGCAAGGCACTCCAGGCCGCCTAAGTCCAGCGAGCAATAATCAAATTTATTTATTTGGTTATTTCGGGATTTGTGATTTAAATATTGAGCACAACCCACTACTGGCAACGCTGATCGTATTCTGGTATGAATCTAAGGCCTATCCACGTAAATATGGAAGCACTAGACTCGAGTTTCGCTCTCATTTGAGCTCACCAGTAGTGCATATCCTTGACCGGACCCGGAAACAAACCACGGATCACTGGCGTGTGAAGCGGGTGTGTAACTACTAGACCACACTGGAAGCGACCAAATTATCACAACAGAATATCACGTCACCCATCTTGAGCTTTAGCCTACGATGTGCTCATTTAATTCCGATAATTGTCTAGTACCCACTTTAATGAAGCCATGGTTGATAAAGAATTCAAATGTTACTCATTTTTAAACCAATCTGATCCAGGTTAAGTGTTTCCAGAAATATATTTGGAAGATTTCTTGCAATAATGTAAAGCCACTGCTACTGAATAGGAAACACTGAGAAAACCTAATAACTGTATTTATCTAGAAACTATATAGTCCTTTCTCTGGAATGCACAGAACAAATAAAATGCGGAAACCTAAAACGGACATAAAAGAGAATTAAAGACATGTAAATATGGGAAAACACTGAGGGAGCTGAGAAGACAGAAAAAGATATGCCAGCTTGGGTGTGAGTTGGTTGAAGGCCTATGGTCCAATGGGCAAAAAGAGAAGATTGTTATTACTAAGAAATAGATTACACAACCACATGTATACAAAATTCAAGATTGGTGAAACAGCCATGTGCACATGTGGATTGGCGTCACAGACAGCAGATCACATACTCCAAGACTGCCCAAAATATAATATATCTAGGCAAACGTTCTGGCCTAGAGAGACGACAGTGGAAGATAAACTCTATGGACATTTGTATGGGGCTAGATAAATGACAAATCTTCAGTGAAGAAGAATATTTATATGAGAAGTCAGGGGAAGACGGAGTAATTACAAGTTATGCCAGAAAGGCCTACCTCCTGTTGCTGAAACAACTGCTTCTTATTATTACAATGTACACTTGTGATTGTTCATGGCTATTGCAATACAGCACCACCCACACTAGCAAACATTCAAAACCAAACTTCACTATTTAATGTTTCAACACTATATTATGCTCTCTCCTCAAAACAGAAAAAATATACGTGGATTTCATAAAACATGTTCATGCTCACATACAGATGAGTAATTTTTGTATTTTAAAGTAGTGCAATGATGTCAGTGTGGTTTATTTTGTGCTGCCGAAGGATTGACCCGCAACTTCCACTATGTTCGCAACAATGACTCTATAAAGCCTAGAGCTTCGCACCTAAATGCCACGGCAGTATCCCCTGTGGGGCTACTTTCACTTTTTTTGTGGTGATTTTCGAGTGAATCACCAAGTGGGATAGCAAGATCCCTCATTGTCTTTCTTTCCCAGAAAATTATGAACGTGAAAATTGGTATCCATATTCAAGGGCTGCAATCACAATCAAATGTACTTGTCAAACTTTTTAAAACACTAACTTTCTGCAGGGGACTGAATCCAGACTGTTCTCTTGGAAACATGGAATCTAAAGTGGGGGACTTCCATTTAAGGTGGGGGACTACTATCTAAAGTTGGGGACTACTATGCCATCTGCTCTGTTGTGAAATGCAATTCGTAATCCTGCATACCGCATTCTAAAAAATAGCTGCGGGCGTTGAGAGAAGATCACCTTGTGCTAGTTTCTAAATACAGATGGTATGAGTGCTAATCATTCAGGCATCAATGGCAGACTTTACGTAAACTTGCCAAGAAATCATAACCGGTCAAAAAATGCTGCCATGTCCTGTAAAAAAAAATATATGCAACTATTTTTTATAACTTTTAAACTATGCCACCACAGCTCATCTGAGAAGGCCAGTAATTCACTAATAATTTGATGGGACCTTTTTGTTTGAGGTAGTAAGTTCCAGTATGTATATACCTGCCTGAAAGACACAGGGCGGGCACCATACTGTTTTTGCAGTTATAGGCATATTTCCATGTGTGTATGAGCTATGGCAGTGGTTCTCAACCAGTGGGGATACCACCAACCACTCCGATGGAATTTTAGGATTCTCAATTAAGATTATTTCAAGATCGCATTAATACAAGAACCGATTACTTGATTTTTTCCCTCCATACTTTAGGTACTTTTAGCCATTCTGAAATTCATTTTATAATGTAATTAGACCAGCAATTCTCCCCCTATGTGTCTCCACCTTGACGTGGTGGGGGAGCTTGCGTGTCCCATCGACCCCATTTGCTTGCTGATGGATGAAAAACTACATATTGGACAGCTTATGGGATAGGGACCAGACTAAGAGAGACACAATCTGCTGCTCTGCAGGTGAGACTGAGGATAGCAGTCTAAAATTTAAATCAGGCGCACAAAGGCAGAAGTTCTTGATCCGGACAAAACACTAAAGGCTCCCTGTCGAGGGCTGTGGCTGAACGCCTCTAAGCCACAAACCCTCGGACCTGTGAGCCGGGCCGATCCCCACCTTTCGAAAAATAAAGGCGAGATAATGAGCAAGATACATGCTCAGGTCTGATACAAGTTCGAAGGATCTCAGCTGGGGGATATGAGAGATTCCCGGATGAGAGGGCCAGGCCGTTTCTCGTTCACCGCTGCACAAAGGTAAGGTGCTGAGCCGGCAGCACAAGTAGCCTACCTCGTGAGCGAGTACAAAAAGTCAAAAAGTGCCCCAGTCGAAGAAAATGGCTGCGAAAACTGTATCTAACTCATAGAGAGTGTAGACAAAAGTGGAAGAACGTCTCAATGACACAAAATGGAACGCACGGCGAGCGAACCTATTGCGTGGTCCGAAGTCAAAAGCAAAAGCTTACCGAGTGGGTGTCGCTTGCAGTCTGACCGTCCCTGGTGTGTGCTTGAGCGATCAGTGGCAAACGAGTTGCCCAACACATGGAAGTGAGGAACTAAAGCAGCCATGAGCAGGACGTGGCAACTCCTCAGGTGAGCCCAGTCACAGAGCAATATGTGCCGGTTCTGCAATTATGGACGCCTCCTTGGATAGTGAGTTAATGCTCATGGCCTGCCCCTGCCTTCCCTTGAGGGCCGTCCACGATGTCGTTCATCGTTCTATCTTGACCAGCTGAGATGTTAGCGACATCACAACAGTCCAACATGCCTCGAAACCAGAGGATGGCTAACCTCATTAAAAAATGCCCGCTGAAGTCAGAAGTGTCGTCCTACGGGTGGCAAACTAAAAATTGACACTACGCAATTACGTCCGAGTGAAATGTCTCGTCCGAATGTCTCTTGTGCTACGAACAGCTCTGACTACCTAGTTTCCGAATGCCGCTCTTGTTCGGAACAGCTCTGACAGGGTAGTTTTCCGAATGTCTGTTGAGCCTGGAAAAGCTCTGATGGGCGCAACGACAAGCACATGTCCGAAAACTCGCTGAGTGGATGCCGTCTGCAAACCTGTCTGGTTTGTGCAGGAATGACCCGGGGAAACGAAATGACCAATATATTGAAGTGGGGATTTAAAGCAGCCATGAGCAGGACGTGACGATCTCCCTCGGTGAGCCCAGATCCAGGGCGTTATGTGTCGGCCCTGCAACTATGGAAGCAACCTTGGATGGCGGAAAATGCTATGGACTGTGCCTGCCTTCCTTTGACGGATGACCGTTGTCTTCGACTGTTCAACCTTGGCCAGCATGGTTGCAGATGGCGCCACAAAAGTGAGAGTCTCCCAGGAATGCTACCTGGTCAAAAATGCACGCTACAGTCGATGTGTCGGCCTACGGGTTTCGGCCCAAGGGCGCATAACAGACACACCGCAATCACATCTGAAAAAACACTCCGGATGAACGAAAAGAAGAAGACCAGCAATTCACGTTTTATGTAGACATCTAGACTTCTAGTATGTTTGTGTTATTAAATTTAGCTTCCATTTGTACGTATACTGCGCAGGTGCTGGGTGGATTTAGAGGGAGGATATACGAAAGGGGGGAGGGGTGGCATTTTGAACACATAGTGATGGTTGTTTTTTTCCGCATATCCTTTACAGGACTTCGCTATCAACATCAGCATCTTTCATCTGATTGTTGATTTCTTGGCAAGATTATGCTCAGTAGTTTGCCATTGTTTTCTGAGCAACCGGCTCACGTGCCCCGTAAGTTACCGATGCACAGAGAACCGCTACCGATTCTCACGCAACGTCACATCATTTACGAGACTATACGAGATTACGGAGAAAGACCAGCCTAGTGAAGGGGTGCATGGGCCAAAAAGGGATGAGAACCACTGTGGTACTGTACAGTAGGACAGCATCCTGATTGCTGTGGTGGTGGCCTGATCCTTATGGTATGCCAATATAAAATTATAAATATACGTATTTTGCTTTGATAGACTTTACACGGTGGTTAATTTAATAAATTAAACCACTCATTTCACAGGTATGATACACCATTATGCCGTTGTTGACTACCTACTACTACAAACTTCTAAATTAAAAATATTGTGACCAGCTGCTGTAGTTTCGAGCACGCTGCGCGGACACATTCATTCAAATAACAATAGCTGGTGTTTCGTATAAAATGTTATGTTTATGGTCGACTTAGCTCTAGACTAGAATTAAAATTGTAAGCAGTACTTAGAAAGCCCAAATACTTCGCTCCTAATCAAAATAAAAGATAATTGACCAAATTCAGCATACCATGTGCTGCCAGCAAGCCAGGCGTCCATGCTCGAAAATTGAGAAGATCGAAATACAAATACAACTTTTTGTGATTTCGGAACAACATAAAGCGTACTATTAATAAGCAATCTCTTAATATTCATCACTTGTCAGTATATGTCCCTAATACGTAATATTTATACTTGGGAAAATGCACCTACCATGTTTATGCCTGGATCCAAACAAGAATCTTTAACAAAGATAGAAACACGACCCACGCGTGGAAGCCGCCATGAATATCTATACCGTCTATTAGCCAGGTTTCTGAGCACACCCGCCTCAAGTTGAAATCTTCGTCAAATTAACAATAAGATATTTATAATCTAATTCTTTGTAAAACGACACATTGTTGTGATAATAATATTAACAATAATAAACAAGACATTTAACTTTTAGTGTAGTAGATGTAATCTGAAATGTTGAAAGTGAAGTTAAATGCAAAATTTACCTCACTTAAACTCATTTTACATACACACAAAACGACACACTTTTTGTGCGCATTTCTCAGTGTTATTGTGTCTGCACGAACGTTACTTACAAATATGTATGTAAGCAAGAAATATGAGAATACAAGTTTAAAATGGTATTTTACACATTATGTTTGTAGGTAATTGAGAAGTCTAATGATGTTAGGAATATTAGATATATGCGATAATTTAATATTTTATTTTCCTTAACCGGCAGGTTACTCTACTAAACTTGGAGACACTGATGTATCCACATGGTGACATCTCTGACTAATGGTGCTACACCCCCCCCCCCCCCCGTGTGTATGTGTGTGTGTCACGATAACCATGTGTTTCTTGGGCTTGCCTGCCAGGATAGTGTTCGGGTTCAATCCCCAGCAGAAGCAGGACTATTTTTAATAAACCAAGAGAAATGTCTGGAACAGAACTCCGAAATGTTCCGCACTTTCACCTGATCCCACCAATGCTTTTGTTACAGTCAGCAGAGAAGGACTGTGGACGATTATGGTTAAATATGGCTGTCCACAAAAGTTTGTCCAAATAGTGCGGCTACTTCATGATGGCATGCAAGCAAGAGTACAAGAAAATGGTGAACTGTCTGAACCCTTTCCTGTCACCAATGGAGTGAAGCAAGGATGTGTCCTAGTGCCAACACTGCTCAGCCTTATGTTTTCAGCTATGCTGACGAGTGCCTTCGAGAACAACGACACTTGAATATACATCAACTACCGCATGGATGGAAAGTTGTTCAATCTCAGAAGACTGAAAGCCAAGACCAAAACTACTAACGACACCGTCAGAGAACAGCTGTTTGCTGATAATTGCGCTCTAAATGTCAACTCAGAGGCAGACATGCACAACGTTTCAGCTTTCTCACATGCCTGTGCCAACTTTGGGCTCAATATCAACTTGGAGAAGACTGTAGTTATGTACCAGCCAGCTCCAGGGATTAACCACACCGTGCCGAATATCAAAGTGGTTGTAGGCTAAGTGTTGAGGACAAATGCACCTATCTTGGCAGCACTGTGTCCCAAGCTGCCACAATTGATGACGAAGTGAATTGAATAATCTCCAAGGCCAGCGCGGCCTTTGGCAGACTGTACAAGAATGGGTGGGACAGAAATGGAATAAACCTGGAAACAAAGCTGAAAGTCTACATCTGGACTGTTTATCAGCGACATGCTAGGAAATTAAACCACTTCCACACAGTCTGCCTTAGGAAGCTATTGAAGATTAAATGGCAAGACAAGATCCCAGACACTGAAGTCTTGGAAAGAGTTTCCATGCCCAGTATCCACTCTCTACTAATGAAGAATCAGATTCAGTGGGCTGGTCACTTGACTCGCATGCCAGATCACAGGCTCCCTAAACGAATTTTTTATGGCGAGCTGCATTGGAATAGTCTATGGAATGCTATGAAGGAATTTGGAATACCAAGGAAGTTGATCAACATGATCAGACTATGCATGGAAGATACTTATAATATAGTAACATATAAAGACAGGAAATCAGACCCTTTCCAGATAACACCTGGCTTGAAACAAGGTGATGCACTATCGCCGCTCCTTTTCAATCTGGCTCTAGAGAGAAAGTTGTAAGGAAGGTAAAGGAGGAATGTGCTATTGGAGGAACATCCAAGCTGCTTGGTTATGCAGATGGTATAGATATTAAAAAAAACTGTCATTTACTGCCAATATAGTACCTTGCGGTGTATGGCAGAGGGGTCTTTGAGGGGGATATTATAGGGGGAAAATGAACAAAAGACATTGGAAATATTGACTCACTTAAAGGAAAAAGCCCAACAAATGGGGCTGGTTATCAACAAAGATAAGACAGAATATATGGTAATTTCAAGAGAACGAACGGCTAAAAACTCTGGCCACATACAAATAGATAATATGACCATTAAAAGAACGGAAACATACAAATACCTGGGTACAATCTTCAACTGCTCCAACATAATCAGGGAAGAAATACAAACTAGAATCAATTCTGGAAATAAGATATACAATGCACTACAACATCTGCTATAATCAAAGGCGCTATCTCGTAACACCAATCACAATATACAAAACACTGATCAGACCAGTTGTGCTGTATGGCTCTGAAACCTGGAGTACAACCAAAGGAGACGAAGCCTTGTTACAAACCTTTGAGAACAAAGTCTTAAGACGCATCTTTGGGCCCATTAGGGATACACAAAGTGGAGAGTGGAAAATAAGAAGCATCAGAGACATTTATGATCTGTTTAAGTCCCCGCTAATCACTGGTATCATGAAGGCCATTTGGACTGCAATGGCTGGGGCATATAGAAAGAATGGAAGATAATAGGGAAACAAAACACGCTTACACTCAGGAAATAAATGACCGTAGACCCCGAGGTAGACCAAGAAGACGGTGGAGAGATAATATATATACAGAACTACAAGCAGTTGGAGTCAGCGACTGGCAAGAGAAGGTCAACCAGAGAGACGAATGGGGACGGCTTGTATCTGCAGCAAAGAACCTCAATGGCTCGGAACGCTGAAGAAGAAGAAGAAGATGAAGAAGAAGAAGAAGAAGAAGAAGAAGAAGAAGAAGAAGAAGAAGAAGAAGAAGAAGAAGAAGAAGAAGAAGAAGAAGAAGAAGAAGAACCGACACATAGCGCCCTGGTGCTAGGCTCACCGAGGGAATCGCCACGTCCTGCTCATGGCTGCTTTAATTCCTCACTTCAGTGTATTGGGCATTTCGTTTGCTACGTGCCGCTTCCCTCACAAACCAGGGACGGTCGGATTGCAGACAGTATCCACTCAGCGAGCTTTCGTTTCGGACATGTGCTTGTGGCTGTGCCAGGAAAACAAGATTGTTAGAGCTGTTCCGGGCACGACGGACATTCGGAAAACTAGCTAGTCAGAGCTGTTCCGAAAACAAGGACATTCTGAAAACTAGATAGTCAAAGCTGTTCCAGGCACGACGGACATTCAGAAAACTAGCTAGTCAGAGCTGTTCCGGTCACAAGGCCATTCGGAAAACTAGATAGTCAGAGCTGTTCCGGGCGCGTGGGACATTTCACTCGGGCGTTTTTCCGTTGTGCCAGTTTTAATTTGCCAACCTTAGGCTTGCACATCCGACTTCGGCGTGCGTTTTTGATCAGGTTAACCGTCTTGGCGGTATCGAGGGACATTTTTGTGGTGTCGCTCACATCTCAGCTGGTCAAGTAGAACGGTCAAAGACATCAAGGTCAACTCTCAAGAGAAGGCAAGGGCAGAACATGGACATTCCCCGCTATCCAAGGAGGCTTCCATAATTGCAGAGCCGGTACATAGTGACACTCTGATACTGGGCTCACTCGAGGTATCGCCACTTCCTGCTCATGGTTGCTTTAATTCTTCTCTTCCATGTATTGGGCATTTCGTTTTGCCACTGGTGGCTCCCCCACACAAACCAGGGACGGGCAGTCTGCGGACGACATCCACTCATCAAGCTTTCGCTTCAGACTACCACATGATGGATTCGCTAGCCAAACGTACCATTTTGTGTTTTTGAAACGTTTTTCCACCTTTGACTACGCTCACTTTATGAGTTTAGATACAGACTTTCATATTAACCACTTCATGCGACTGAACCACTTTTCCACCTTAAGTACTGCTCACGAGGTAGGCTACATGTGCTGCCGGCTCAGCACCTTACCTCCATACATCAGAGAGGGAGAACGGCCAGACCCTCTCTTCCGGGGATCCCTCATATTCCCCAGCTGAGAGCCTTCGAACAAGTATCTGAACTAAGCATGTATCGTGCTCAGCATCTCACCTCCATTTTTCGGTAGGTGAGTATCGGCCCGGCTCTCACATCCGAGGGTTTATAGCTTAGAGGTGTTCATCCATATCCCTCAGCTGAGAGCCTTGTATGTGTCCGGACCAAGAATTTCTGCCTTCGTGCGCCTGATTTAACCTTTCGACTGCCATCTTCAGTCTACCTGCAAAGCAGGTTGTGTCTCTCTTACTCTGGTCCCTAGCCCAAGTCCTGTCCGACACATAGTTGTGCTTCCGTCGGTATAGCTCTTGGGGTTATTGGGACACGCAAGCCCCCCCCCCCCCCCCCCAACGCGGCAAGGTGGAGACACATCGGGGACGAGGGATACGCCGTATTTCATCATAACCCGGGGACAGTATATGCATGTAAGTTCCTGCTACAGATCGTTGGCTGTGTTTGCCATTAACTCTTGCCACACCTGTCCATTTTGAACTTTACGTAATACGCACTTTGAATCACTTTTTGTTTGGTTCTCCCCTTTTGAACTCAAGCGTAGTCCGTATCGTGCTATTACTGCACAGGACTGATGTTTACGTGTGAATTAGTTTTCCCTATTTCCGGCCTCCCTCACCATCAGGCGAACCCACTTTAACTTCTGAGCTACTTGTAATTTACGTCTCTAAGTAAGGGACGAGAAGTGAACATTTTAGTCAAACTAATAGGTGTAGGGGTTGAACCCGCTACCTCGGCAGCACCACACCGGATATTTTAAGAGCTAGCGCTCTTATCCATTCTGCCAAGCTGACCTCCACCAGACACTGTCCTATAAGGTTCGGTCTGTGTCATACACCTTCCTTAGATATTTATCATGCCCATGGTAAACATTGCCTCAGTAAATCATGTATTGTTGATTATTTTTCTGCGTTCACCCGGAGTTTCTTGTTTTCGGACGTGACTGCGCTGTGCCTGTTTACAGCAGAGCTGCGTTCTTGCGCCGTTAGGCCGACACATCCGACTTCTGCGGGCATTTGTTGACCGGGTTAACCTTCCCGGATGTGTCGGTTCTGCAACTATGGAAGTCACCCTGGATGGCGGAAAATTCCATGGACTGTCCCTGCCTTCCCTTGAGGGTTGATCGTGAAGCATTCGACCGTTCTAACTTGACCAGCTGGGATGTGGACGTCACCATAAAAGTGAGAGTCCCCCAGGATTGCTAACCTGGTCGTAAATGCACGCTAAAAGTCGGATGTGTTGGCCTAAGGGTTTCGGCCCAAGGATGCTTAACCAGACACACCGCAATTACATCTGGAAAAAAACAAACAAACTCCGGATGAACGCAGCAGAAGAAGAAAAAATACGGCGTACTGAGCTGGCGATTGGCTAACTTCAATAGTGCCAGCGGTTGGAACAGTACTCATGGACAAGAGGGGAATTATGATGACCATCCACTGACGACAATTAATTAAAAACATAACATATGTAACAGCATATCCAAAGATGCTAAATTGAGGAGTTCAGTTTTGGTGTGTGTGGGGTGGGGGTAGGGGTAGATGAGTAGACGAATAAGGCGTGTTCACAACCAGTTTAAAAGCGAAATGATGGACTTTATTGCACCGGGCTTTATCCCACAAGGTTCGGTCTCTTCCCGCAGCGAAGCCTATCAAAAGCACTAAGCATGAACTATGTAGCTCCAGCGACAACCCCCAGAAGTCTGCAAAAACATTTCACTCGGGAACCGAATGGCGTAATCTGGAATCGAACCCACAACCTTCGGATCGCGAGGCAGGCGGCTTAACCACTTCGCCACGGAAACTCCCAGTTTACGACCAGTATGTCAACGGAACGAAAAGTATCTACGCTTTTTAACATTTGATGCGGAAGACGGGGAATCAAGGGTTGCCTGGGATATTGTGATGTCGACTCTTAGATCAATGAGTATATCAATCTGTGAGAAGATGATTCTGTACCCGTTCATCCGAGTGTGGAAGGGGCCCGAGGTAGCTATCTAGCCAATCAGGGACAATGCCAGTTTCTATCCTGTTTTTGAATACCCACTAGCAGCCAGCTTAAGGTTGCCATACAACGGATACCATCTGCCTGTGGAGTCCTGGAAATAAGAGAGCTGATCATTAGCTAAGGAAGGAGCAGTAGAAGAACAACCTGCGCTTGCTTGCTTGCGTTCGCTGGCTGTGATCTCCAGGGTGAGGTCCTGTATGTCGGATGAAGACATCCTGTTATCCAACATCGGTGTGATGTCATACAGGACCTGAGGTGTGCGTGTGTATCCGTTGTCCCATGTCTGGCTTATTGGTGTGCAGACTGGTGGTTCCTCGCCGTGCAGGTAGATACTCTCCGATTTCGGAAGAATCAGCGATCCTACTACGTTAGCTAGGACCCCGAAAGGAATAACCTGTTATATGTCATCAAAAGAAAAGAATGATCAAATAATCAGAAAGTCACCAACACCAACTCTAGATGATTACAACTTTAAGGACAGACTAGAGCACATTTCTATTCTGCGTTTCAGAATAAGATAATATATATTAATAAGCAACCACATGCATTAAAAAAAAAATAATTAAATATTGGCAAATCAACCCTGTGCACATGTGGAATGGCGCCGTAGACAGCAGATCACACACATCAAGACTGCCCAACATACGCCGTCTAGACAAACCTTCTGACCTAGAGAAACTGAAGTGGAAGATACAGTCTATGGGTCATTGGGTGAACTAACAAGGCAGTGAAGTTCATACAAGAGACACATGTGTCCGTCTGGCCTTTCCTTGGAGTACTGATTATCGGCCACATCGTCTGCTCACTTCCCGCCACATCATCTCTAGATGATTTATTTGCTCTTCCACACTATACACGTGAATCCAAAGAGCCACGGCCACAAGAATCTTATCGTGAATCAATGTCCCAACAGCGGTGCAGGGCCACTCAAATTGTCCACCGATGCTCCTCATCTTTGAGTTTTGAATTGAAGCATGCCACTCTGCACAAGCATGAGTCTTCATTCCTTTCAGCATGCTCCGTGAGTTCGTTACAAAGTATCACCTGTGTGTGCTGTAAGTTCTCAACGAATAACGGAGGGCTGCAGTTTACTGCCTCCACCTACATTATCAGACCTAATGTCGTGGTATCGTATGCCAGGTTCTCCTGTACGTAACACCGTTCATTATTTTTTCCTATGGACCTACCTCGCGCACTTCTTTTGCCTCTTAGTACAGAACCATCTGTGTAGATGATTATATAACCTGGATGCGAATTGTCGTGAATCTATTGTACCCCCAGCAGGTGACAGGTTCCAATCGCGGTCGGTAACTATAGCTTTCATTTGATTTTTGTTATCTAGTGCCACCTCTAATTCCTACTTCTTTCTTCTACTTTCTATGTGAGCCAAACAAAACTCGTGTGCTTATTTATGACCTGTTTTAATGTCATCAAAGGGTTCCTCAATTGATATTTATTTGTGGAATACTTCCCATTCAGTGCACGCTCCCGGCCAGTCCCCGCAATTCCAATTCAATATGATTATGGTATGGCACTGCACAGGTTTGACTTTTCCTCTGGCACTCTGACCGACTCCACTCTAGTTCTAGTTTACTTTAGTTTAGTCGACGGATCAACATCACGGCACACGGATGTGACCACTAAGTGCTCAGTTCTACTCCTAACTCAAGCCTGAGTCCGGAGAATTTCAGCTCAGTGCACGAACTCCGTAGCACAGGCGAGGATCCTGAAATACTTTGGGTAGAATTTTAACTCGAAATTTTACCCGGTCAGCGCCGTTAGGCTATCCTTTTCGATTTCCAACTGCCAAGGGATTTTTTACGCGCGCAACAATACACACGGGTGTCTGATCTCACTACCCAGAGACCAGGGGAAATTTTGTTACTAGAAGTCCACGTGACAAGATTCCTGTCCTCACCGGGGCTTGAACCCGGGACTCCCAGCACTCGAGGTGGACACCATACCTCGAGACCACTCAGCCCCCTGTTGTACTCCCCAGGTGATAGGTTCGAATCGCGGTCGGTAACTATAGCTTTTAATGTTTATGTTATCTAGTGCGTCCTCTAATCCCTACTTCTTTCTTCTATCTTCTATGAGCGCTAAACAAATCACGTTTGTCTCCCCTGTTCTAGTGTTCTCAAGCATGCGCATTTCTCAGATTATGTCCTCTACAGAACTTTCCATGATTTTATGTCCAATGCGTCATGCAGGGGGCAGGCATACTTTCTGTGCGGCCTCTCGGAGATATATAACTTAGCCTGTAGCACCTTCTTGAGCTGAGCCTGTCGATGAACCTTGATAAAGATAAAGCTAATTTTGAAAACCATGGAAATATTTAGTTGTGTTATTGTTGGATATACTTTCATATTTCGGGGTTCTCTTTTTCATATGTGGCCGCATGTACACACATTTATACAAGTGAACATTTTTGTGAGTAGGGTTTTAACATAAAAGGTAGCTAGCATGAGTAGCGATCCGTTTGGCACATTCTTTTCTATTTTGAACTAAGGAGATATCAGATATTTTTAACGTGCACAAAGGTCCTCCTAGTTTTTCACGCTTATTAGAGAAGACCAGACATATAGTCCACTACCCCAGGGACATGGGACAGCATATCATCCCAGGTTTCTTATTTTGCAAAAAAAAAAAAAATAAATAACGCCTCCCACACGTTACGGATGCAATTGGTAATCCCGCAAACAGCCCTCGAAACACAGCTGCCGGCGATTTGGAAGCAGACCGCCTTGCGTTGGTTTCCTATACAAAGCTATGAGTGCCGGTCGTTCAGATGGACAAATAATCATACTGCTACTGTATGTCAGCAAGGCTGAATGGATAAGAACGCGTGTTCTTAAACATCCGGTGTGCTGATGCCGAGATTAGGGGTTCAACCCCTACACTGGACAGTTGGACTAAAATGCTGACATATCGTCCTTGACTTGGGGACGTAAATTACAAGTAACTCTGAAGTTGGAGTAAGTTCGCCTGATGGCGAGGGACACTGTCAATAGGGAAAGGTAATCCACACGCAAAATTCAGTCCAGCACTACTAGCAGTAGTATGTATGGACTATGCTTGAATTCAAAGCGAGCGAGTGCCAAAAACAAAGACTGCTACTGGTACTATTGGTAATGGGACTCTTCACTGGCTGTTGAAGATGAAGACAAAGCATGTATGGGAATGTCCCAAGTGCGATGATGTGGGTTCTTGAATCGAATCAACTCAACTGGGTATGGAGAAGCCTCGACACCTACATCACGGCGACGTATGAAGTACTTTTCAGGGCACAGGTTTTCTGAACGTCAGTGCATAGACTGAACTTAGTTAAGCCTCAGTCTTGCTGTGGATTCATAAGTAACCAACCATACCATTCAGCTGAGTGTATGGAAGTCAGCTTGACCGAATGGATAAGAGAACTTGCTCTTAAACTTCCGGTGTTCTGATGCCGAGGTAGCCAGTTCAACTACTAAACATGTTGACTTCTTGTCCTTGACTTGAGGACGTAAATTACAAGTACCTCTGATGTCAGAGTGGGTCACCTGATGGCGAGGCACACTGGTTATAGAGAAAGCTAATCCACACCAAATAATCGGTCAAGTGCACTAGAAGTAGTAGCTTGTGAATGGACTACACTGGAGTTTAAAGCAAGCGAATGCAAAAAAAAAAAAAAAAAACCACATGCTTCTTTCTCTCAAGACAAACAACAAGCACACCCTGAGTGCAGTGGCAGATGATTGTTTTCAATGTATAGACTAGACCAGTGGTTCTCAACCTTTTTTTGGCCGGTGCCCCCTTCACCATATTTTCAGAACGTCATTCCCCCCCCCCCCCCCTTTCGTATTTCCTACCTAAAAATCCCGCCCTCGCCCCTACACAGTATGCGTAATAATAGAAGCTAAATTTAATAGCACATACTAAAACAAGTCTAGACGTCCACATAAAACGTGATTTGTGGGTCTACTTACTTTATAAATTGAATTTTAGAAGAGTGAGACGTACAGAACTGTACAGTATGAAGGGAAAAACAATATCAAGTAATCGGTTCTTGTATTAACGGGATCTTGAAATAATCTTAATTCTCCCCCCCCCCCCCTGGAAACCCTAAAATCCCCCAACATAGTTGTTTTTAGTTTTAAATTATTATACCTTGTTGTTTTTTTCTCTAGAAAATTTTGTTGGAGTGAACATCTGCTTGTATCTATGAGCTGACACTGTAGGGAAGGGGTTATGAATGCAATTCGCAATCCCACATACCACGTTCATAGCATAGCTGCGAGTGATTTGGAATAAGACTGCCTTGTGCTGATTTTCATACAATGGTATGAGTGTGGTTGTTCAGAAAGTAACTGCAAACTACTGAACATAAACTTGCCAAAAAATCACAAACAGCCAAAAACAGCTGGGGTTGACTGTGACGTTCTGTAAAGGATATGCTCTAACTTGTACCTATCTGAGAAGGTCATTCAGTTTCTGTCCACTGCAGTGGCAGGAGTATTTACTGACCATAAATAATGTTTAGAAATTCATGAGTAGGAAAGGAACTGGCCACTCCACTTCATTATGACATAGCTCAGACTATGTGAAGGCCCAATACATCACGACTCGTCAGTATCTTTTGCCACAAAGATGTGCACACATTACTGATATAAACGGCACTGAAACATTACACTTATGTATGCTTTGGGCTGGCTTCACCAGCCTTATTCATATACTGCAACTGAAAACCAGTCATATTAATTGAAATGTCATAAAAACACATTCAAATAACAGGTCATATTGATAGAAATGTCATATAGAAAGATTCAACTAACAGGTCGTATTCATAGACATAGCCAGGTGGCCTTAATTCCTCAGGGTCAAAGACCCCTCTGCCATACACCGCAAGGTAGTAGTAGACACCTTGCAGTCTTGACAGACCAAAGTATGTGAGTGGAATGTGGCCAATATTCCAACACAATGTCTGGGCAGAGCTTCAGAGAATCATGTGATGCCCAAACGACACGACCTCTCTCTCGGCCTAGTCTTGTGTATTCCAGAGGAATGGGTAACCAATACGTCTGGCACAAGGTAGGCTGCAGACGCTGGCGGCTCAGCGTCAATCCACCGAGACCTCACCACCACGAGCCGGTGGCGAGTTATGGCCAGACCCTGACACCCAAGGGACCCGGCTTAGAGGCGTTCAGCCATGTCCCACAGGTGAGGGCCTTGTACGAGCCCGGACCATGAGGGCGCGCACATCTGTCGATCACAAGTGTCCGGACCTGTGTAAAGCAAGGTACATTGGCAGTAAATGACAGAAATGACAGTATTCATATACATGTCAACAGAAACGTTAAAATAACAGGACTATTTCATAGAAATGTCATTAAAAAAACATTCAAATAACATGTCACATTCAATCATGGGTCACAAAGAAACATATTAAGAAAAGGTTATTTTCATTCGAAGGTCAGGAAGAAACATTCAAACAACAAATCATATTCATTCATAGAAATATGTAATGGAAGTATACCCCTCTCATGAAACTAGCTGCGGAAACTATAATCATCCATAAAAGACAGCCCACCACATGCTATTCACATGCTGAAATAGCATGTGGTGGGCTGTCTTTTATGGATGATTATAGTTTCCGCAGCTAGTTTCATGAGAGGGGTATACTTCCATTACATATTTCTATGAATGAATATGATTTGTTGTTTGAATGTTTCTTCCTGACCTTCGAATGAAAATAACCTTTTCTTAATATGTTTCTTTGTGACCCATGATTGAATGTGACATGTTATTTGAATGTTTTTTTAATGACATTTCTATGAAATAGTCCTGTTACTGTCAATGTTAGCCCACCATATGCTCTCACAACCTATAACATAAGGAAGTTACTGTCAATGTTAGCCCACCATATGCTCTCACAACCTATAACATAAAGAAGTTACTGTCAGCCCACCATATGCTCTCACATCTTATAACATAAGGAAGTTACTGTCAATGTTAGCCCACCATATGCTCTCACAACCTATAACATAAGGAAGTTACTGTCAATGTTAGCCCACCATATGTTCTCACAACCTATAACATAAGGAAGTTACTGTCAATGTTAGCCCACCATATGCTCTCACATCTTATAACAGAAAGAAGTTACTGTCAGCCCATCATATGCTCTCACATCTTATAACAGAAAGAAGTTACTGTCAGCCCACTATATGCTCTCATATCTTGTAACAAGAAGAAGTTACTGTCAGCCCATCATATGCTCTCACATCTTATAACAGAAAGAAGTTACTGTCAGCCCACCATATGCTCTCACATCTTATAACAGAAAGAAGTTACTGTCAGCCCACCGTAGGCTCTCACATCTTATAACAGAAAGAAGTTGCTGTCAGCCCACCATATGCTCTCACATCTTATAACAGAAAGAAGTTACTGTCAGCCCACCGTAGGCTCTCACATCTTATAACAGAAAGAAGTTACTGTCAGCCCACCGTAGGCTCTCACATCTTATAACAGAAAGAAGTTACTGTCAGCCCACCATATGCTCTCACATCTTATAACAGAAAGAAGTTGCTGTCAGCCCACCATATGCTCTCACATCTTATGACAGACGGAAGTCATTCTTAATGTCTCCAACTATAACCAACAGAATTTATGGCACATAACAATAACTAACAATTCTTTAACATGTCATTGGCTTTAAATTATAATAAAGTCTACAGCTGTAGTTATTAAATAACAACAAAAACAACAAAAATATCACAAATATGCCAAGGCCTCAGCAATTAGGAATCTAAAACCTAAGTTATGCAGACAGAAAGACTTCGAAGTGACTTTGTGATTACCATGGGGATAACAAATGCTTCACATTCAAACAGTATCAGTGACTATGTGTGTTATGAATTTCAGCCAAAATATGATTCCTCAATTTCCTCCATATAATATATAAATATGTAGTGAAACAGGCCAGTTAATAAATTGTGCAACCCATTTGTATAGCTTCTATGTTAAAATTCATTAAGGAAATACATTGTTTTAAACAACAAATCATATTGGTCTTTGCTAGTGAGTTGGTGCTAAATACAGTGTATAATAAGCCCATGGTTCTGGAACATATAACAACCCAGGATACTTCTGTCGTAACATTTGATCATCCCACAGCCAGCACGACCACACTGCCGTTAGAGTGATAGTTAATGTGAACGTCCACAGGAGAAAATATCCATTCAAATCACTGAAGAGACCTTGATAAGATTTGACAGCCCATACAGACAACATGGCAACATATGTAAGCAGAAACAGTGAGAAAATCTGGCCTTCTGTTGCAAGGTACCTGTGAATGGAAACCTGACATTAGTTCTGCAAAATAATTTGTTAATATGCTGACATTTAATTTAACATAAAGCAATATGTCTTAATTATATGCATATTTCTGTTATTTTTCACTTTTAGTGTTAAAATGTTCTTTTTAAAGCTTAAATAAGTTGATTTTTTGGACAAATAATTGTCCCCACCTAAGCAAACATAAATGACGCTCGGCTGGCCGAGTGGCTAGAATGCCGGATTCTCCTTCTGGAGTCCCAGGTTCGAATCCTTGGTAAGGTGTGGGATTTTATTTCTGTCGGGGGCAAAAAAGAAAATCTTAAACTGCACAGTTCATGGCGACTGCACTAGCCAGGCGGCCTTAATTCCTCAGGCTCAAAGACACCCCCTCCCCCGCCATACACCGCAAGGTACTATAGGGCAGTAAATGACAGTATTTTTATGACAGTAAATGACATTTTGTGATTACCAATTGGCAAAGGGAAATAAATGACAAAATGGCCACACATACAACTGCTGACACTTTCTGAAACTAACATACATTGTAAACTGAACATCAAGATTGTTCTTCATTATAATCTTCATCACTATCACTTGCCATCTTCATTCATTGATGATTACAAAAGCTCAAAGATTATTCCATTACATTTGCATAGGAAAATGTTATTCCCTTACACCAGTCAGTTGGACTATAATGTTGACTTCTCGTCCTTGACTTGGGGATGCAAACTACAAGTACCTCAGCAGTCGGAGTAGGTTCGCCTGATGGCGAGGGACACTTGTAATAGGGAAAGTTAATCCATACACAAAAACCAGCCCAGTGCACTAGAAGTAGTAGCATGTATATGAACTATTCTTCAGTTCAAAGCGAACGAACATTAAAATAACACACAACAATGAATATGCAATGGGTAGGCAACAAAAATAACAAACACTCACCAATAATATATACCACTGACTAGAACCAGCAGTAGCCAAACAAAACCATTTCCACTTGTCCTTGGTTTGGAACTAAAGCAGCCCATATAGTACAGAAACAGACACAGAAAGAATGGTATATACCTGTAAACAAAAGAAAAAGGAGAACTAAAATTCCAGTCTTCCTTTGTGTCATAATTTCTTTACTCCTCTTCCTCTTCTTTTTTTTTTTCACTTTCAGATGTCAATATGAATGAATGCTTTTTGATATCTCCATGGGGGTTTGTCTTCAAATGGAACAGCTGTAGACCAAAATAGTTTTCTCTGTTCTGCATATACTGGACACTGCTGCAAAAACATTTTTAGTTGTCATGTTACCAGTTCCACAGTCACATTTATCATTATGTCCTATATTTATTAAGCATGTTGTATTTCAGCCAGTTGTGTCCTGTGTGGAGTCTGAAGATTGTTACTTGTTCTTTTCGGCTGATTTGGTAATATGCATAATCTTTCTTCTTCTTCTTCTTCGTTCATCCGGAGTTTTTTTTCGGATGTGATTGCGTTGTGCCTGTTTACAGCAGAGCTGCGTTCTTGCGCCGTTAGGCCGACACATCCGACTTCTGCGGGCATTTGTTGACCGGGTTAACCTTCCCGGGATAATCTTTCTTATGACCTGGATCCTCTGATTTCCATTTGATTCTATATATAGCTTCTTATAAATCTCTTGGCCTCATCATCGGTTGTATCTAATTTGTTTTATTTATTATTGTTTCTTCAGCTAGGTAATTGAAACAGTTATTTACATCAGTATCAATAGGTTGAAGCTAATCATCTTCTCCAGTTAATTGCTGCCATCCCATAATGTTTGATTCAGCATTCTACTTTGGCCAGGTCTGACTATCAATTATGATTATTTTTTTTTTGCTCACTCACTTTGAACTCAAGCGTAGTCCATACACACTATTTATAGTAATGATTGACTGAATTTTGCTTGTGGATTAGCTTTCCCTAACCCCTTGCCATCAGTCAAAACTACTCCGACTTCAGAGGTACTTGAATTGTATGTCCCTAAGTCAAGGACAACAGGTCAACATTTTAGTCCAACTGTCCAGTGTAGGGGTTGAACCACTTACCTCTGCATCAGCACAACGGATGTTTAAGAACACGCGTTCTTAACCATTTGGCCATGCAGACCTGCTATTATGGTTATAAAATACTCCCTACATCGAGGTCAGCATGGCTGAATGGATAAGAGCACTTGCTGATGGTGAGATAGTGGGTTCAAACCCTACACTGTCAGTTGGAATAAAATTTGACCTCTCATCCTTGACTTGGGTACGTAAAGTAAAAGTACCGGTAATAGGGAAAGCTAATCCAAACACAAAAATCAGTCCAGAGCAGACTATGTTTAAGTTCAAATTGAATGAAAAAACCCCCAAACTCCCTACTTTACCTAAGTACTTCATTTTCTGAAATAAACATGAACTGTACAGCCATCATTTATGGTATGATGAATTTCATTGGTACAGAATGAGTTAAGAAAGTTAAAGCAACCTCCACATCCTTCTAATTCTTTTTATTTGCTCATTTGATTGAAAGATATGCTGACCTGACAGACAACTGAGACAATTATGATTACCAATGTCTGCACAAAACAGAGAGGACTGGAGAATCATAACTGCCAATGTCTGCTTTAGACCAGGCTCCTGAAGAAGAAGACGAGAGGAAGTTTGCGGCATGACTGTGTGGTCTATGCCTTTTGGTCAGGCACCTCCAATACCAGCAAGTGTTTTTTAGTCAGGTATGCTTTTCTTAGTCTTTGAATGTCTCTCAAACTACCTGAATGGCAACAGCTTTTGTTAAATCCATGTTCCATTTCCCACCAAATGGGCTTTATCTACCTGTAGCAGTCTGGTTACACAACTAGACTTACTGCTGACAAATTATCCAGCTAGTAGAAAGAATTTTGCTATGAGAATGCCAGAAGTTGGGTTGTTATTGTCAGAGGCACCAAATGTGCATGTCTTAGGTCATTTGAACAAAGATTGAAAACTCATCCAGAACTCCACCCTGGTCCAACTAGATCGTGGATCAGCGTCTGTAAACAATGAAGCACCTAAATCCTGTGAATTAAACTTTACCAACTTAGGTCAGTCTGTGTGATCTGTGCTGAATCATGAAACAGTTATAGTCTTACCTACCTCTCCACAATTATGAAAAACCAGTAACAGTTGTGCACACCCTGTTGGTTTCTGAGCTTGGAGAGGAGAAGGAGAGCGCTGCAACACAATTCCTCTGGTGATTGTACATTCATACCACATTAGGAGAAAAGTCTCTACACCAAAATCCTCACTCTGATAAATGGAAGTCCTTGTCATGGCAAAGATAACTTGAATACCAATGAATCAAACTTAAGAGTTCTATTTGTCCTTGAAAGTTAAAAAGAGAGTTCTTGCATATTACATAGAACCAAGTTTTACGTACAGCTGCGAATCCTGGACAATTAGTAAACAGGCGAAAAAATCCATGGAAGCTTAGGAGATGTGGTTTTATATAAGAATGTTGAAAATTAATTGTACAGCCAAAATGGATATTTTGAGGGAAGCTAAGTCGCAAAGACAACTTATCACAAACATCAGAAAGAAAAAGGCACCATCGTATTTTGGCCACATTATGAGAAGACAAAAACTGGAACATATTGTGACAACCGGAAAGATTTGCAGAAAGAGAGGTAGAGGAAGACAGTGCGAGAATATTCTTGACAGTCTTGTGTCATGGCATGGAAGGGAGTCAACACACGAATTGATCCATGCTGTTGGAGATCACAATTTGTGGAGATGCATGATCACCTACACCAGCTGGCAAGGCACTGGATGATGATGATGATGATGATGATGATGATGATGATGATGATGATGATGATTCCAAAGGATTCACAATAAACAAATCAACTAGCCAGCCATCTCTACCTGAAACTAAAGCAACAATGTAGATCTATGTGCTTCATTCAAAGAACAACATTGCAGATATTGACACATTTCAAGCAAAAAAAAAAGAAGAAGAAAATCCATGTGCAAATGCCTAATATATATCACTCATCATGTTTATGTGAAATGTGATATTTTATTTTTGAAAATTACTAATTTCTTATTGAAAACTCACCACATAAGATGACCAATCTGCTCATCGTATCTGTAAAGCAGCTCAAAAGACTTCACCTACCAATGTACATAGCCAGGTAACATAGTTAAAAATTATTAGACTAAATACCACATACATAGTTAGTAATTAAAGGCAAAAATATTGCATACATAACTGGTAATTATAACTTAAAATAACACAGCTCCTGATAAAATATGTTCAACATCAGCAACCTTATCATTAGGTCTACATCAGCTACTACAATGTGTTGTACCTGTTTTTGTCTTGTAATACGTTGATAAAATTATGATGGTCTTTTTTCAGATGTTTGTGATAAGTTCTTTATGATAAAAACATTTACATTACTCATTTTATCTGTCAATGTATTTTCAGCATTCTTTTGTAAAACCATATTTAAGGAGTGTTTTCTGCTTAATTACTAATTTGCAGGCATATGTTAAAATTGGTTCTATGTAACATAGAATTTTGTAAACTTATTTTTTCATGGTTCTTTTTCTCAGATTGCTACTGGTACTATTGGGGTTGGAACTCTTCGCTGGCTTCTGAGGATGGGGACGGAGCGCTTATGGGAATGCCCCGAATGCTGTGATGTCGGTTCCTAATTCAATCAATCAATCAATCAATCAATCTCATTGTCTAAATGCGGTAAACAACTAAAAAAGGTTTATGAATGTTTTCTTTACTGAATTCCATAACATTTATAAAAATAAAAAAATAGAAAGACCGAAAAGCCCTTTACTAAAAAATGACAAACAAACACACACATACCAGTTCCTTTGGTTTAAGGTTTTTCATGATTGGATTTTCAGCCACACTGAGATGGTTCTTATATCCCAGATGAATCAGTCTATGGTTGACCGAATCTCCTACCAAGTGCATACTGGCACCCATCACAAAGACTATCACACTAAGGTGTGTAATATTGGAGGATAGATGTTGCTTGCTGCGCCCCAGAAGCTGGAAATGGTGAAATATCAGACAATATATATTTAATCCAATGACAGTTGTAAAATAACAGACTATTGTGATCCAATGAAAAAATAAAATAACAGACTATATGTGATCCAATGACAATTGTAAAATAACAAACTATTTGTGATCCAATGACAATTGTAAAATAACAGACTATATCTGATAAGTGAAAAAGTAAAATAGCAGACTATTATGATCCAATGAAAAGGTAAAATAACAGACTATATGTGATCCAATGACACTCATTGGCACCTTGCCGTCTTGACAGACGATAGTTTGTGCTTTAAAAAGGCATAATAACTTTTACCTATGGCGGTATCGCATGTGACTGATAAGGCCAATTTGCGCTGTAAATGTCTGTTCACAGTGAGTGCATGTGAACACGTGGTCATTTCCATCTCCATAGCACAAAGCCTGGGCTAAAATATAGAGATCATGTATTGCCCATGCAGCATGATCCCTCTCTCGGCCTGCCTATTTCACTCCAGAGGAACGGTAACACCCCTACATCTGGAACAAGACAAGCTGCAGAAGCTGCCGGATCAGCAAAGCAATGCTCTAACTGTCCGCCTGTCGGAGCTACGATCCTAGACCAGCTGCCAACCAAGGCCTGGTCTGCCCTGCCATGACATTTTGTCTGTAGCCTGCATTTCCTCGCACCAGGGTAAGGCTTGTACCCTCCCAATTGCGCTCTTCCACCCGAAGCCGTTGGCACAATGTGGGGTGTCGGGTTTGGTAAGCGCCGCCCAACATTCGGCGCCAACAGAAAGCTGGTAGTACCGTCTACTGTTATACGGTAGCTCAGTCATATCTGACTAAGACCTGACTACCGATCCACTGACAATGGCAAACTAATAGACTATATGTGATCCAATGGCAATTGTAAAATAACAGACTATATATCATCCAATGAAAAAAGTAAAATAACAGACTATTGTGATCCAAAGAAAAGGTAAGATACCAGACTATATGTGATTCAATGAACATTGTAAAATAACAGACTATGTGTGATCCAGCATGTGTGGCAGTAAAAAAACCCAGAAACTATGGTATGCTTTCATCTGGGCACGGGGTTGGAGTCTTCATAATATCATGCTGAAAACACAAGGAGGAAACATGATCAGCCTATTTATCTCAGCCAGTTCGTACTGGCTGTGCTGAATGAATCATGACCTGGCTACATCATTCTTCTTCTTTTGGTGGCTCCATAGCATGTTTCCATGGCATCCTGATTGCTGTGGTGCGCTGCCTGGTTGGTTGCCTTCATCTTCAGTACCTTTCTTATGCTAGGGTAAACTGTGGTCTTACTCAAGTTTAGATATGTATATATGTACACACATATCTAGAGCAGCTTGGTTTTACAGCACCAGAGACTCGCTGTCGCCCATTCTTTTGTTAGTTAAAACAGTTATGCCATGTGAAGGCCAGGAGTTGGACTTTTGTGATGAATGCAAAAGCCATGGGGGTATTTTGCCAGGTTGGGAGCTCATCCTCAACTCTGTTCCCCCGGTTATAAAAAGCAATTTGGAACCTGGTTAGACCCTAACATGCTTCTCCGTAGATGTGAAATTCCAGTACCAGCCTAGCACACCTTGCTGATTCCTGAGCTTGGCGAACTGTGAAACAATCTCTGTGGAGATGGTACTTTGGTATCGGGGTAGGAGAAATGTCTTGTGCGTCCATGCTTTGGGGACGCAAATTCTGTCACAGTAATTGCTCACATATGACACATATTACTAACTGCACTTTGACACCAGGATATGTGGACACCTCTGGGGTGCTGTTTGTTAGTGAGAGCACCACGGATGCAAAATCCACGTACCCTCAAAGCTTAAAAGGGTGCTATTTGCTGAGGATGTAGTTCATTGTAAAGTGGAAAGCCAATGAAATCTGCTACAGTATTCATCTTAAGACACTCAACATAACCATTTTGCAATCACTCATTAGCACCATGCCGTCTTGTCAGATGATAGGTTGTGCTTCAAAAAGGCATAATAACTATTACTCATGGCAGTAGTGAATGTGACTGATAAGACCATCATCATTGGCACCTTGCCGTCTTGACAGACGATAGTTTGTGCTTTAAAAAGGCATAATAACTTTTAACTATGGCGGTAGCGAGTGTGACTGATAAGGCCAATTTGCGCTGTAAATGTCCGTTCACAGTGGGTGCATCTGAACACGTGGTCATTTCCACCATCATGCACCATCTTACGTCTCACACACTTGGTGTGTGACTTATCTGCAATAATTTTCTCCTTTGTCTTTATTCCATTTCTAATGTTTGCCCTCTATGCAACACGTTCAGTGGCGACTTGTTCTCAATGTGCATTATCAATGCCTGTATCAATCATGTCCCGCTTACACACATCTTTGTATCGTAGTAGAGGCTGACCCTGAGATCTCTTACCCATCTGTAATTCACCAAAAAAGATGTCCTTTGGTATACTACCATCATCCATCCTCCTAAGATGTCCTATCCATCTAAGTCTATGAAGACTGAGCATGGAATAAACCGTTACACAACCTGAACTTTCCAATACTTCAGTATTTGTGATTTTGTCTTGCCACTTAATACCAAGAATTCTTCGCAGACACCGCATATGAAAGCTGTTTAGACGTTTCTCTTGGTGTAAGTAAGTTGTCCTGGCTTCACTGCCATAAGTACTAAGGACACAGACTTGATAGACAAGGACTTTTGTTTTAGCAGTAAGCTTCCTGTTCTCCCAGACTCTTTTTCTTAACCTGTTCATTGTTGTTGCTGCCTTACCAATCCGGATGTTGATTTCCTGATCTAGGGATAATTTGCTATTTACCACTGATCCTAGATATGTAAAATGGTCTACCATCTTTAGTTCGGCGTTGTCAATAAAGATTGATGGTACCCCATGTGCACCTTGTGACATAATCTGTGTCTTCTTTTTGCTAATTGTTAAACCAAATTCAGAACAAGCATTGGAGTATGCAGATAGTAGACATTGCAATTCTTCCTCAGAGTGGGTCGTAACTGCAGCATCATCTGCAAAAAGCAACTCTCTGATCAGTACCCTCCTAATTTTGGTCTTAGCCTTCAATCTCTGAGCATTGTAGAGGCCGCCATCTGAGCGTGAGTGAATGTATATACCACCATCCTGATCACGAAATGCATATTTCAGTAGAAGTGAAAAGTATATTCCAAAGAGGGTGAGAGCTAATACACAACCTTGCTTAACTTCAATCTTGATTTTGAACTCTTCAGATGTTGCACCATCAAACTTTATTATACCCTTCATGCCCGTGTGGAACGATTCCACAATGGACAGAAGAGTTGGTGGGCAGCCAATCTTCTTTAGTGCCTTGAACAGACCCTCACGACTGACCAAATCAAATGCATTTGTGAGGTCGATGAAGGCAATAAACAGTGGTTGATTCTGTTCACGGCATTTTTCCTGCATTTGTCGCAATGAGAATATCATATCAATGGTAGACCGGTTCTGTCGAAAGCCACACAGTGATTCAGGGTAGACTTGATCTCCTAGGACTTGAAGTCTGCGTAGAAAAATTCTGGCAAACACTTTTCCAACAATACACAGAAGTGAGATACCCCTATAGTTGTTGCAGTCGCTCCGATCGTCCTTGTTCTTGTACAGTGTTATGATGCTTGAATTTGCAGTCACTAAGGAATACAGATTCCAGTTCTAGTTCCAATTGTAGAAAAAAAAACCAACTTTCCACCCGTTCAACCAGCCTCTGTGGCGTTGGTTATATTTGTGGTATTTTATGGTGCGGAATAAGTTTGTCTCATTTTCTGCGCCAATGTTAGCTGGCTTTTTGTTCATGAAGCATTTATGCCTGTGACGTCAGCTAGGCGTTTGGCCGGTGGGTTTTCCTTTGTGTTCGTCTCCAGTGGCAGTTTCATTTGTCAGTGTTGGCTCCTGGTATGTCTTGCTTGACTGTGTGCAGTCCTTGTAAGGACTCTTTATGTGATCTGTTTGCCTCATGGTCTGTGAAGTGTCTGTAGAAGCTTTTCGATGGCTTCCTTTTCTCTTTTGCGCTCTTTTTATCTTTTTTCACTTTCGAGTGTGTTTTTCATGTCAAAGTCTTTTTTCCATGCAATTTATTCCTTCTTGGTTAATTCAGGTGTGTCAGAGTCCTCCTCTAGGCTTTCTTCAGAGGTCTGGCAGGATATTGGTTTCCCCTTGAGTTGCTTGGACATTGTGGTTGGACTGCTGGCTTTAGCTTGCAGTTTTTGATTGGTCTTTGGTTTGGTTTCCTCTTGTGGCTTCTTGAATAAAGATGAGACTTGTGATTTTTAATGTTACAGAAACATTTTAGAATGCCATGGACCAAGAAGAAGGAAAATAATCACATTCTACAAAACTGAAGCCTGAAGAAAACTGGCTCACATGCAGCATCATGTCAAGGACACTGAAATACTTTGATCATATTAAATGCCACGGTGGTTTGACATGAACAGTGATAGAAGACATGGTTCCTTGTAGACTTCATCATCATCATCATCATCATCATCATCATCATCGCCGCCGCTGCCGCTTTTTTCTAGTTAAATTTTACTGTTTATGGATATTTCTATATACATCTTACTGTTTATGAATATATCTAAATAAATCTATTATTGTTTATGGATATTTCTATATAAATCTATGACTTTTTATGGATATTTCTATACAAATCTATTATTGTTTATGGATATTTCTATGTAAATCTATTGTTGTTTATGGATATTTCTATAGTGGGTGACTATCTCTGCCATGTCTTACCTTGAGGAGACAGAATGGCGTGATCACATTGTAGATCATGTGGAAGTAGTCTCCAATACTTGGCATGTCCAGCGGAGTCCACTCAAGAGGCACCCACATCTAGAATGTAAATGAGAAACAGTGACACTTCACATACTCTATCACTGTTCTGTTCTTCATTTCAGATATACTGTGTAATATTAAAGTCTCTCACCGGGAGCCATGTTAATGCAGTAGCTAGCATTCCTGAATGCCATTCCAGTGGTCATATATTCAAATCCCTAATAAATGGAGATTTACAAAAAAAAAAAAACTAACCTCGGTTCCTGGGTCGACCCAACCTATGAGGGGTACCAGGAACTATCCTGGGGAAAAAAGGCAGCCACATTATCTGTCGGGTGCAAACTGGTCTATAGAAATATGGATCAGCACTATGTATCCAATATAAGTCTCAAGGCTTGGACAAGGGTCCTTTACTTTTACTTTGTTTACCCTTTTACACAGCACATTAAACAGATGGTAACAGGTATTTCTTCTTTAGAGGTTTAGCTTCCAATGGAGCTGTTGTTGCTATTAATCCTTATGCTAGTGCTGGGTAGAGATACTTGCAAGTGTTCATCAGTTGTTGTGTTGTTCCATGTAGTGATACATGCACATGTTCATCAGTTGTTGTGTTGTTCCATGTAGTGATACATGCACATGTTCATCAGTTGTGTTGTTCCATGTAGTGATACATACACATGTTCATCAGTTGTGTTGTTCCATGTAGTGATACATGCACATGTTCATCAGTTGTGTTGTTCCATGTAGTGATACATGCACATGTTCATCAGTTGTGTTGTTCCATGTAGTGATACATGCACATGTTCATCAGTTGTGTTGTTCCATGTAGTGATACATACACATGTTCATCAGTTGTGTTGTTCCATGTAGTGATACATGCACATGTTCATCAGTTGTGTTGTTCCATGTAGTGATACATGCACATGTTCATCAGTTGTGTTGTTCCATGTAGTGATACATGCACATGTTCATCAGTTATGTTGTTCCATGTAGTGATACACGCACATGTTCATCAGTTGTGTTGTTCCATGTAGTGATAAATGCACATGTTCATCAGTTGTGTTGTTCCATGTAGTGATACATGCACATGTTCATCAGTTGTTGTGTTGTTCCATGTAGTGCTACTTGCAAGTGTTCATCAGTTGTTGTGTTGTTCCATGTAGTGATACTTGCAAGTGTTTATCAGTTGTTGTGTTGTTCCATATAAAGTGCTCCTTGTATCTGACTGACAGCAAGCATTCATCAGATGTTATGTTATGTTTTTTGGTTTTTTGCGCTCGCTCGCTCTGAACTCAAGCGTAGTCTATAACACTACTTCTAATTGTGCTGGACTGAATTTTGCATGTGGACTTGCTTTCCCTGTTTACAGTGTCCCTCACCATCAGGCGAATCCACTTTGACTTCAGAGGTATGTTATTTCATATAATGTTCCATATAAAGTGTCATGTAGTGATATCTGTAAGTGTTCATGAGCGGTTGTATTTTTCCTTATAAAATAGTTCCTGCATCTAGCTGTTTCCTGCACCTGGCTGTTTCCTGCATCTAGCTGTTTCCTGCACCTGGCTGTTTCCTGCACCTGGCTGTTTCCTGCACCTGGCTGTTTCCTGCACCTGGCTGTTTCCTGTATCTGGCTCAGGTGGAAGTAACAGTTTTCTTAAGGAAAACAGACCCTCATTTGGGTAATGCTAATTGTACTTACTATTTGTGACTTGCTGGGTTTTTTGGCTGAAACTTCCTAGGATCCAAAAAGCAAAATTCAATTTTATCAAATTATTTGATATATGTTGACAGTAAGATTTATATTTTCACTTCTAGTGGCATTTGATTTATGTTGACAGTAAGATTTATATTTTCACTTCTAGTGGTATTTGAGATAATTAGTATACTCTATTACTGTTATTCTCTGTGTGTGTGTTGTTACTTGCTCTTGGTTCTGATGTATGCTCTTGGTTATGATGTGTATGGATTGGTGGGGGATGTTTGTGTGGGTGGCGAGTGTGTTTGGGTTGGGGGAACATGTGAGGGCAGTGTGTGTGGGTGGGGGATATGAGCGAGGGGGATGGGTCAGTTGGTGGGGTATGTATGTGTCCCTGGATGTGTGTGTGTGGGTGGGGTGATGTGTGGGTAGGTGGGAGATGAGCCTCATGACATGGTAATTTGCCTTGTTTATGTTTACAACATTCATTTCACAATGTTTTTTTTTTCTTCCTATGTGAATGTATAATGCTCCTGATGGACGAAAGATGAGTGATTGGAAGGGCCGAATGTAAGACGGGCCTGCGTGCCCAATTTGTGACCCTTTTAAAATTTGATTTGATTTGTATGTTAGCAAAAGCAAAGCTAATCCTATGACATATATTGTTACATCACAGTGTAATCAACCAAGGTCAGGGTCACATAACTTGCAATGAAAGAAACCTTTATATGGCATGTCTGTAAATAAGAAAAGGGACCAAACAAATGAATGTTTCTGATGATTGTCTGGTCTAAGAGGGCAGATTAGGACATTATAAATGCAAATAATTCTAGGAATAGATTGGCAACACAGAAATGCATCAAGTAGATCTAACAATACTGGGAATGCAGGGATTATTTATAATTAAAATACAGTTTATAAATACACAACTATCTTACCGCAGCAATAGGACGTCCAAAATCAAATATCCAGTTGCTGAGAGCCAGGATCAACCAAAGGTCATAATGAAAAGATTCATCTGGAGTGGTCTGATCTTTGCTTTTCCTGAAGATGTAAGTTTCATGTTAGATATTTCATCGAAAAGACCTTAATAGTTTGGTTTAAAACACATGCTATATTAAAATAGTGAATACCAGAACTATGTAGGCTTCATTTCCTGGAAGCAGGCTAAACATCTGGCAGTTTTATGGGAGTATTATGGGAAAAGAATATTTGAAAAAAAAAAAAAAAAACTGACCTGAGATCTCTGATTAGCACAGCATAAAATGGGTACCAGGAGATGTCTTGCGAAGTGAAGGCAGCAGGCAGGATGCTGACAACATCACTCAGCAAATGCTGATTGGTCGATAAACATTACTCAGCAAATGCTGATTGGTCGATAAACATCACTCAGCAAGTGCTGATTGGTTGATAAACATCACTCAGCAAGTGCTGATTAGTCGATAAACATCACTCAACAAATGCTGATTGGTCAATAAACATATGGGCCTAACACCTATGCCCAGTATGCCTCAATGCGTGTAAAATTGTTCTGTATTTTTACTTTTGACCTATGAGATTTAACTGGTATAAATGTATAGAGCTGGCTCCAAGGCGAAGGGGGTTATGAAGGGAGCTTACTCGCGTTCGAAACACACATGTGGGCGATTTGGCAGCAGACTGTCTTATGTTGGTATTTTACGAAATAGTATGAGTACCGGTCGTTCAGAAAGCAATGACAAACTACTGATAGTAAACTTGCCAAGAGATCACAACAGCAAAATATGCTGGTGTTGACTGCGACGTACTGTAAAGGATATGCGACTAAATAACTAACTAACATGTATAGAAAATTATAACCAGGAAATTATTGTTAAAATACACCGTATATAACAAAAATATACAGGATAAATGTACATACCTGAGAACCAACAACAGATCTCTCTCTCTCTCTCTCTCTCTCTCTCTCTCACACACACACACGCGCACAGAGAGAAAGAGAGAGAGAGGGGGAGGAGGGAGGAGAATGTCATTATAACTCTAAAATGTGTAATTGTGTAACAATGCAGGGGGTAACATATTATAGCATACCTGTTTGTGTTTGTTGTATCATTGTTGTTGACTGGTTGACTATTTCTGTGATATCTTTGTCTTAAATTTGATTTTTCATTTTTGGCCATGTTAGTTTCTGCAAGCAGCAACAACCAAATTAAACTGTCCAAAAAGTACCCTATATAGTCTAACAGCAATTCACGATCTGAAATGAACATACAACGTTACACTTCAAAAATATGCTCACAGTGGGGGGGGGGGGGGTGATGTGAGTGTGTATATGTGATTCCTTACAATAAATGTACGTGAACAATTTCACTTCCAAAACAATACAACAGTATTAACTTTGAGAAAATAATAGAATTGAGAAAACTCAGTGTAGACGACCTGCTTTCGCGCCATGAGGAACACTTAGTATATGATGCCAGCGCCAGTTTTGTATACACCAATCATCACTTTGTGTTTGGCGCGCCCTCGCTTTGAACTTAAGCCTCGTTCTAGTAGCAATGGGCTGAATTTTGCGTGTGGATAGCTTTCCCTGTTACCAGCGTCCGTCGCCATCAGACGAGAACCCACTCCTACTTCAGAGGGACTTGTAATATACGTCCCCAAGTCAAGGATGAGAAGTCAACATTTTAGTCCAACTGTACGGTGTAGGGGTTGAACCCCTTACCTCGGCATCAGCACACCGGATGTTTAAGAATGCGCGTTCTTATCTATTCGGCTATGCTGATCTCTCAATCATCGCCTGTTAGGTCATGTGGTCTATGCTACGCCAGCCGCTTTTACTTCCCAAAACATTTTCTGACGCCCATTTTAAGCCGGGTCAACTTGGAAGCACACGGAATGTTCCCAAATCCCCGAGGGAATTGAGGGAACTGGAACACACAACTAGCGGACAAGTCAGGGGCCGGCGCGCTAGCAATGTGGATAGATAGCTGAACTGGTAGTGCCATGCGCTCGGTCAGACTCGGGATTGACAACTGGGCTTGTCGCTGGTCATAGTGAGAGAAAGTTTGGCCACCTATTCCCACTTGCTCTCTGACTACATAATGAGATGACGCTTTCACATCACAGACCCATTAAAATAAGTGTAAAGGTGTACTTCATTAAGATAGCAAATGACATATAGGATATGAGAGTCGTGAGACGCTACAGACCAAGCACAAGAAGAATAGGTTTTAAATTAAAGTTTTAATTAAGAAAATAAATAATCACTAACTGCCCAATGATTATAAAGGTGGCATTAATTAAAGCGATTAATTGTATATGGTGAATTACTTAACTGTTGATCACGACAGGACACCACGCTAATGAATTATTTAACGACACTGACAATTTTAAAATAGACCTGATCGTTCTGTACTTGTGTGCAGCCGCTAATTGAACCAGCTTCGTCAACCGTCAACCACACTGGGTTAAATGAACTTAAATGAGACCAACAATACTAAAAAATGTAATCAGTTCGATTGGCAGTGTGTTGACCTATTTTAGATTCGTAAGTATGTGTGCATCTTCCTGTGTGTTAGATTAGAAAGTAAGAATTCTTTATCTCATAGGGGCAGCAAGTCATGCAAAACAGATTTTGTCTTAACGATTAAGACAAATATTTATTGTCGCGAGATATGCTAAAATGTAATGATGTTTTGAAAAACATTTTAGTAGCTGGGGAAAAAAAATTGTGTGGCGTTGGTGATCATGCCTACCCACACCCTTTTGTCTCTTGAGCTGCCAATCGTATTTCCTACGTTCCTCCATGCCATGATGTCAAACTGTCCAGCATCTTCTCTCTTAGTCTCCCCCGCCTCTCTTCCCCTCCAACCTCCAGTTGTGATGATATACTCCAGCTTTCCTCTTCCCATGGCATGCCCAAAAGATGTGTCTTCTTCTGATGCGAGTAACCAGTTCTCTTTGTGAGACTTCTTTCAACATTTCTTTATTGCTCTTTCTCTCCGCCCAAAATGTTCTCATCGTTCTTCTATAAAACTACATATCCGTACCATCCACACAATTCCTCACCTGTTTGCCAATTGTCCACGATTCGCTTCCGTACTGATATACAAAGATGTCATTGGCAACGAAAAACAAAAGAGTGTTGAAGTGAACCTTACTTTTGTATGAATGCGAAACGTGGACAATGAGCAGACAAGCTGAAAAACATATAATGGCAGTGGAAATGTGGTTTCTGAGGAAAATGCAAAGAATATCACGGACAGACAGAAAAACAAATGCGCAAGTCCTACAAGAAGCCAATGAAATTGGTAAATTGATTATAGAAATTAGACATAAACAGTCAGCATTTTTGGGTACATTGTGAAAAAAAAAACAACAAACAAACAAACTAGAAAAGATGATGACAACTGGCAAGATTTAGAAGAAAAGAACAAGGGGAAGTCAGAGAAGTAAATATCTGGATGACTTGGCCACATTGTATGGTCAAGTCAAGAACACAGAGCTGATCCACGACTCTGCTGATCGTGTGAGATGGCAAAACATAACCGCCCTCGCTTGTCGGCATAGCACATGATGATGATGATGACAGATGAAACGGGGAGTCGTGGTAGCGCGGGAACTAGTACTCACCAGGACAGACTCAGTGATCACGTGTTCGATTGAACAATTGCTTCCTAGCAAATGTTTGTGCTAGATAGGACAAAATAAGGGAGCAAACATAATGGGCTGATGGAGCTAACAGCAACATTCCGGAGGTTGGCGGTAGAAGAGGCATAAACACACCGAGAGAAATGACGACAGAAGATCTAAAGGGAATATCATCGCTACAGCACCGAGGACCGAGATCTGTGGAGCGACATGAACAGCTGCGCCATTTGGCAAGCAGCATGATGATGATTAGAAACGATAACTCTGTAAAGCAGTAAATACACAAAATTGAACATTTACATCCCTCAATGAAAAATAAAAAAAATATACGTTTTGGCCTAAGTTTGCAACGGTTAACTGTATTCACAACTTACATTTTGACCTAAATTTGCAACGTTAAACTGCAGTCATAACTTACGTTGTGGCCGAAGTTTGCAATGTTGAACTGCAGTCATGACTTACGTTTTAGTCTAAGTTTGCAACGTTGAATTGCACTGTTAACTTAAGTTTTGGCCCCCAAGTTTGCAACGTTGAACTGCACTTTTAACTTACATTTTGGATCCAGGTAGATCATGACTAAAAATATCAAACGCCGAGGGAACGTCTGAAGTGCTCATAGACGCCAAGAAAGGAAGTTACTATTAAAGAACACAACAGAGAATATAAACAGTGCTAGATTTAGGAACACCTGAATTGGAATCTACTGCCTCCAAATGACAACATCGACTCACTGAAATTACAAACGTATTACAAAATATATCCAATTTCTTGTCATCTTTCGTACATTATCCACATCGAGGCATGCCCCCCAACCAACTCTCTACATACCCTCATATCCTTAACTATTTCGTACATTTCACTTCAGTTCCTCGCAGTATTATTAATGTCTCTACTTCTATTTTCCGTGTATTTTTTTAAAGTCTTCCTCTATTTATTTTGCCACGTGGATTCAAAACAAAGGCCTTTCTAGTTATACTTTTCTCACCCAGATAGATACACCAATAAAGTTCTTCATCTTTAATCGGGTCTTTCATTATCCTGAACCTACAACCTCCAAAAGGCTAACCCGGTCAACAAATGCCAGCAGAAGTCGGATGTGTTGTCCTCACGGCCGCAAGAACGCAACTCTGCTGTAAACAGGCACAACGCAATCACGACCGAACTCGCCGGATGAACGCAGCAGAAGAGGACGTAGAAAAACCTACATCCACGGAAGATGGATAGAATTCGAAACAAGACACATTTATAGTTTCTCAGACATTTATGATAAAGAAGCATGAGAGACAATCTATACACATGTCTCATTATGTCATTGTATTTTCCTATAGGGTAGTGGGTTGTAGCTCTCAGTTACTCTCAGATGTGTATATATTTGTTCCCATTGCACACAGGACAAATCTAAAGCTGCCCAATCACCTTCTTCTTCTTCTTCTTCTTCTTCTTCTTCTTCTTCTTCTTCTTCTTCTTCTTCTTCTTCTTCTTCTTCTTCTTCTTCTTCTTCTTCTTCTTCTTCTTCTTCTTCTTCTTCTTCTTCTTCTTCTTCTTCTTCTTCTTCTTCTTCTTCTTCTTCTTCTTCTTCTTCTTCTTCTTCTTCTTCTTCTTCTTCTTCTTCTTCTTCTTCTTCTTCTTCTTCTTCAGCGTTCCGAGCCATTGAGGTTCTTTGCTGCAAATACAATCCGTCTCCATTCGTCTCTCTGGTGGACCTTCTCTTGCCAGTCGTTGATTCCAAGTGCTTGTAGGTCTGTACATGTATTATCTCTCCACCGCCTTCTTGGTCTACCTCGGGGTCTACGGTCATTTATTTCCTGAGTGTAAGCGAGTTTTGTTTCCCTATTATCTTCCATTCTTTCTATATGCCCCAGCCATTGTAGTCTATTAGCCTTCATGATACCAGTGATTAGCGGGGACTTAAACAGATCATAAATGTCTTTGTTACTTCTTCTTTTCCACTCTCCACTTTGTGTATCCCTAATGGGTCCAAAGATGCGTCTTAAAATTTTGTTCTCAAAGGTTTGTAACAAGGCTTCGTCTCCTTTCGTTCCAATCACCTTCAGCACATTGATTATATCTGTAAAGCTCTCTTTGTGTAGTAGCAGCTATGATGTCTTGTGCATTATGTGCATCCAAAATCAGTACATGGTATAGCACGCTTCCGAGTCGTTTAGTTGATTACCTTGATAAAAACAACAGAACTCCCATAAAGGTACCCACGGTAGAGTTGCCACAGGAGTGTGAAATACAAAGGGTGTCATATTAACGTCTATTATCTTACCTCTTGTCTTTTTCAACAAACCTTTACACCAACTCACACCTCTAAATCACCCCGCACCCCTAAAACCACCTCGCACCTCTAAACCAACTCACACCTCTAAACAAACCCGCACCTCTAAACCAACCCGCACTTCTAAACCATCCCGCACTTCTAAACCATCCCTCACCTCTAAACCAACCCGCATATATAACCGACCTCAATCTTCTAGCCACCCCGTACATCTAAACCACAACACGCATTTAACATACTCAGCACCTCTAGAACACCCATTATTTCTAAACCACACGCACCTCTAAACCACCTAGAACCTAAAAACCACTCTGTACTTCTAATCACCACGCAAATATAACCCACACAGTACTTCTAAACAACTGCTCTCATATCACCCATAAAGCACCTAAAAACCACCACGCACATATAACCCACCCACCCCTCACCCGTAAAGCATCACGCGCATTTAACCCACCCTGCATCTCTAAACCACCTCGATCATATAACCCACCAAGTATTTCTAAGCCACCAAGCAAATATAACCCACCGTACACCCCAGATTCACCCCGCACATATAACCCACCCTACACCGCAGATCTACCACGCATAAATAACCCACCGAATCTTTAAGTCCATTTAAACTTAACCACATCTAAACTAGACTTTAAACCTCCCCGGCCATATTAACCGCCCTGCACCTGTAAGACATACGCATGTCTAAAATATTCCGCACATTGAAACCACTTCGCACCTGAAAAACACCCCTCTCATCTAAAACACCAGGCACCTGACGATAACCCTGCACCTCAAATTGACTCCCTACAAAACCAACCCACACATCTAAACCACCCCACACCCATAAACCATCCGCACCGCAAACCACACTCCACTTCGCACCTCTAAAGCAAAGCACACGTCTAAATCACCCCACACTTCTAACTAAAGTGCTCTGCCTAAAGTATTAGATCCTGGCACCAGAAGTACGTCGAAAAAATTTTCCACATTTGAAGGTCGCCTGTCCTCAAAACATCTGCATGCGTCATCATGCCGCACTTATAAGGCTTCCTCCCTTTCTTCTCTTCTTATTGTCCTCCTTCATGAAATGTCATCTTTCCCATGCGACATTCACCCCTCTCCCACTTTACCATCCAGTGATTTGTTTAACAATGAGCTGTCTCATTTTATATGCCCCAAGCTCTCTAATTGTAACCCTTGTTGTTTTTTGTTTCGTTCGTTCGCTCTGAATTCAAGCGCAATCCACACACGTGATACAACTTCTAGTGCACTGGTCTAATATTTGCTTGTGGATTTGCTTTCCATATTACTAGTGTCCCTCGCCATCACCCGACTTCTGAGATACTTGTAATTTACGTCCGCAAGTCAAGGACATGAAAGCAACATGTGAGTTGTTTCCCCGGATTTCATTTATTAATGTTCTGCTGCGCTCTCAGTGTTTGTAATATTTCTTTGCTTTCATCTTCTGTCACAGTATTCACAGTTTATGTATAGATAAACTGGCGCTGGGGCTTAGGTGATAGTAAGACGCGCAGTTTCATAGTTCCCGACACACCCAGCGGAGGGTTCGAAATCAGCTGCGGGCGATCTGATAGTAGAGCGTTTTGCGCCGATTTCGATCATATGAGGCGTCGGCCTTTCAGAAAGCAGTGGCAACTTACAGAACTAACATTGCGTAGTAGATCTTACACAGTCAACACATGATTGAGCAGACTGCAACTTCCTGTCATTTTCTGCGTTTCGCTTATCTTGTTGCGCGTATTAACGTCACATTTGATTTCTTCAGTGTATCTTTTACTCCGTCTAGCCTGCTCTTTATGGTTCGTCCTCTCGCCCTGTATCCCGATGTTCTCACGTAGAACCTCTAGTTGCTGACTGATCTTATTCATTTCTAAATAAATGTCCGAACCATTTAGCATTTTTGAAATAGCCAAGAGCAGGCTGTCAAGCCGCTGGCTTGGCAAAACTGCGAGGAAAAGAAAACCCAACCCATGATAGAAAGAGGCCCTTTTCCTTGGATGACTTCCTCTTAAAACCACTATGGAGAAAGAAATATATGTTAATGAGGGAAAATTGGAGGTGTTGGAAAATTTTGAATATCTTGGGTCAATGATTACCAACAACGGTGACACAATGAAAGAAATTAAACGACGACTATCAATTGCTCTTCAGAGACTAAAACAACTGAATAAATCATGGAATGGGACAGACAGAACTGCAAAAATTAGAGTTTTTAGAGCATGCATCTTTCCCATTGCAACATACGCCTGTGAGACCTGGACACTTACTAAACAAGCTGAGCAGCGCTTAAATGCCTTTGAATATAAATGTTATAGACGAGTTCTAAGAATATCTTGAGTAAAGAAAAGAACAAATGCATCAATAATTCAAGAGCTGAATATTGAAGGTTAGCTATTAAAAACGATAAAACAAAGAAAATTGAAATATTTTGGTCACTTGAAACGCCACAAAAGTTTGGAGAGAACAATAATGGAGGGTATATGCCTGGGAAGAGAGGGAGAGGAAGGCCAAAGAGAAGATGGGTGCAGGATGTGGCGGATGATCTCCAGATGGGTGTGTCGGACGCGGGACATCTTGCTTATGATCAAGAGGTATTCAGGAAGGTTGTTATGGGAGCGAGGTTTTGCAAAGGACATGCTACTGAATAGGTTTGCCAGACGTCCGGCAAAGAGAGGACATGTCCTCCTTTTTAGCCAAGTGTCCTCCGTCCGGCAGGCAAAGCTAAAAACCTTTATGTTATCATTTTTTATGTATTGTTTTTACAACTTACAATGTATCTACACTCTACCGTGTGTTTACATTCTTTATTAAAACCCATTGCTTAAAAATATGTATTTAATTTTCCTATTTATACCAAATGTGAAACACCAATTACTTGTATAATTTGAATATAACTGTTGCTCTATTCGGCAACACTAACAATGCTGGTCAAAATGTTAATGTTATTTCCGGTTTCGGTAGCAGAGACGCCACTTAAATTTTGTGTTTTTAATTTGTAATTTTTGCCGTCTATGTTTATGAAAATGGCTTCTACAAAGAGAAAACGCAAATTCTCGAACACTATGAAAAATAAGTTTCCATGCTTCGTTGAAGGACGCAACGAGAATGAGGCAAAGTGTACGATTTGCAATTGTTAGTTGTCCTTTGCCAACAAAGGAACTACTGACTTGTAGCGCCATGTTGACAGTTAGAGACATAGAAACCTATTCAAAGTGTCCGCGTCATCTAGCACATTGACGTCTTTTTTTTTTCAGCCTGTGTACTCAAATGTGTTGCTGAAAGCGCATGCGGCTGAAGCAACTTTGATATTTCATACAGTTTGTCATCATCAGTCTTACAACTCGATGACCTGCACAGCTGGTTTGATGCACACATTATTTGAAGATGTAGAAATTGCTAAAAATATTGCTTGTGCAAAAACAAAGACTGAAGCAATAATAAACCAGGTTATTGTCCCCCACACTGTTGATGAATTGTATAAATCTTTAAGTGGTATTTAATGTTTCGGTCTCTCGACAAATGCTAGCAATCGCGGGTCGCAGAAAATATTTCCGATCGTTGTTCAGTACCTTGACTAGAAAGTTGGTGGAATCCAAACTAAAATTCTCGAGTTAGACAACACATCAAATGAAACCTCAGAAACTATATCACATAATATTTTGAGAACACTCCAAAACCATGATTTGTACTCCAAATGTGTTGCTTTTGCTGGTGACAATGCCAATGTGAATTTTGGAGACATTAACAGAAGAGAAGGTAGAAATGTGTTCTCGCATTTGGCAGCTATTGTAATAAAATTGTACTGATTGTGGGTTTAATCTGGAACGATTTAAATGAAACATTCAATATGTCCTCATTTGTCCTCCTTTTTGTCTTATTATGCCCTCCTTTGTCCTCCTTTTTTGTCTTATTATGTCCTCCTTTTGGTGCCCACGTATCTGACAACCATACTACTGAATGAATGAATGACTTCCTCCTGTCCAGGGGAAGCAAACCGTAGACCAGGGGTTGGCAAATTTCGTGTAGTCTTGCGCCGAAGTTATCTTGCAGTCACCCAGTGTGTCATCCTACGTCCACCATATTAAAAACAAAAATAATTGATCAAATTAATTTGAGTCTGATCTTATATTAACAATAGTCATTCTGTTCTTTGTAGATGTTTATATAGCTTAACGTAAATAAAAACACAAGCAGACATATTGCCATTATCTCCCATGGACAATATAACAGAGTAGCCTTGCTACAGGGGAATCAAAAGTGGCGTGCAATGGGAAGATTAGTATAAGCACGCTTGGGCACATCACTAAGGGGTAAGGGGTAGGTAGGGCTCGTCGTGCTATGACGAGCCACATGGAAACAAAGGCAGTTTTGGGATTGTTCCACCATCAGAGAAGGATGCTTGTTAACATCTGGTCTGACACTTATTGATTTTGTCAACAACGTTTGTACGATGTATCGCTGATTAAACTGAGTTATGAATATTCGGCCTTGGACTGACGTTTGTCCCTGTTGCTTTACTTTCCCGAGCTACTGTTACAACAACAATTCCTTTCAAATTGACATTGGAAACGTGGCTAATTCTGTCTCAGGATTAATAATCCGAGACTGACATGGGTTCTTCTAAAAATTAGAACTTCTCTTCTAAGGTTGAACTGGGTAAAGGTAATGCACACTCGACGATTTATTACGTTTTTCCATACGTAAGTTCTGAACACGTAATTTTGAAAGTTTATTATAAAATTGCCATATGTTTGATATTTATTAGCATGCTTCCGTTTAAAATAAAAAGAAACACATACAAGTATTATGTGTTCCGAAATTTAGATTCTTTCAAGGCAGTCTTTCAAGAGGCAAATGAAAACCGCAAATTGTTTAGAGAAATGAGCCAACATAAAATAAAATATTTATATAACTGAAAGGAGTAAACATATAATTGAAACGCGGTGACAGCTGATAAACATGATGGGGAAAGAATAAAAGACTAATGAATACAAGAACTCAGACCTGACCAAGATTGCAAACCGAGATTAACCACCCTTCTCGGCATGGCACACACAAACACACCCACCCCCACTTCCCCAAAATCCCCCCACTCACACACCCACACAAACGCAAGCGCACACGCTAACACTTTTATCGATTTTCAGGTGGCGAGAATCACATTCCAGTAAAAGTACTATAGTATGTCCAGAAATGAATGCCGTCATTCACGATCAATTATTTTGAAAACTGTCTGTTGCATCGTTATGAAATCTTTCCTGCCGTCTTATATTTACCCCCACCCAAGGAATACGTCTTTGATAGGCCCAAAAGCAACTTAAATCATCGAAAGCGGCGACATTTCTTTGATGTTTTGCTGAAAAACTAGTGATTTCTCGCTAACAAACTTGTTTTTACAGTAATGAATGCACCGCCAGTTCAAATGACGACACAAGGCGTATCCGGATTCGTATGGGAGTGGGTGCAATAAAAGAATTAGCTTAAAAGTCGACAGAGTTGGCTGAATTGCACCGGGTTTTTATCCCATATGGCTCAGTTTCTTTCCGGAAAGTGTCGCACAAAGCACGAACTACGTAGCTCCAGCGACGACCCTCGGGAGTCTCCAAAAAAAAATGCACTTGTGAAATGAAGGACACGGCCCGGAATCGAACATACAACTTTCGGAGCCTGAGTCAGACGGCTTGACTACTTCACCACGGAGAATCACGAGAGGGGTGCAATGTGTAATATTACTAAAGACAGAGAATTTACAGAGGCATGGGGTAAATAATTTGTAAATTGACAGGAAAGTAGAAGGAATATATTTCTTACCTATTTTTTTTTTTCATTTCCTTCTTGTTTCTTCAGCTGCTGGTTAATAATGTGTACACAAGTATTCATGTTAGCTTTTTATATTGAGTTCGTGAAAGCTTCCAAATAGCTGTGCGTTAATGTGCTTATGGAGTGACAGAAATGATACCGCAATTTAGTCATCATGTGTCCATTTTTAAGGATCTGTTCAGCTGTCTGTGTAATTTGTTCACACGTACACATGGGTGACAGACCCGCTTTGAGTCTTCGTGAAAGATTGTCTACTCTGCTGTTTACCTTTCAGAGACGGAACATGATTACCTGTTTTGCACTATGAAAATAGTTGTCAGTGTCTCTGTAGTGGGCTTTCTTCTTAACGACCAAGATGTTGGCCCTCTTTTCATTGAAGTTTATAGATTGATTCGTATGCACGTGTGTTGTCCCCTAATTTGACAACATGTTTGCTCTCACGTTTCTTGTTATACCACAATATATCAGTTTCCACCGCAATATTACTCTTCTGTTGGTATTCAATGCGTTTAGTGCCCCCCCCCCCCAATACCATTTGTTTGTTACCGCTGAGGGCTTGCGGAATTGAAAATTCATCACTATGGAATACAAACTGTTGCCATTGACATTATGCTGATGCTGAAATGTTTAGGGCCTGCAATTCGTCTGAATAGTTGGAGCAAAATATCCTAGTAAGTGTGCACGCGGATTAAGGTCTGCGATCTGCTCAGGCCTTAACCTGTGTCGGACGATTCCAGTAGGTTGATGACTGCTCTCAGTTGCATAAAATTCAATCCATCCTTTCTCCAATAGTCCTCTTCCTCTTTCAACACATGGTCCTCACATTTTCCCACTAACTTTTATCAGTGTTTAATAGCGCGGACTGGATTAGTAACTTGACGTCAGACAATTTGAATATAGAATTGTCAGCTGCCACCTGTCCTTTAATTTTAGCCCACACAAGTTCTATGGGGTTAAAATGAGAGTGGTATGGCGGAAGTCTCAAGCACCCATGACGATGCTCTTCTATCAACTTGTCGATTTGATATTTCTTGCTTTTTGGCGTCTGTTTTACAAGGGTGAACAATTCTAGCTAGAAATACCTTTCTGGAAATGGTATGTTTTCCATTCGGGGCCATATCTTTATTGCTCCCTTTGTGCTCGATGCCGTAGGTATTTTGTCTTCTTGGGCAACAACATTGATATCATGCATTGTCCATAATTGGACACGACTGTCTATCTAGGGATGGAAGCACAGTATTCTCGAGCCAATCTCTAAATACATTACCATTCATCTTATTATGATAATCCCTATTGTCTGGATGCTTTGATACGAACACGAGCCCAGCATTCTGTTGTAAGCCCATTATGCGTATTACCAGCATGGGCCATGACCAAAAGCTGTCCTATACTACTGGGCACATATTGCCGAGATTATCTGTCCATCCACTGATTGCCATTCCTTATCACTTGTGTGGTGCGCATTGATCCACATTTCATCCAAATACTCTATGCCATAATTTTCTTTGCGCATTTCCCTTATTTCACGTAGGTATCTGCTTCTCATGGCTCCTAAATGCGGTTGCTCGCAAAGAATATTTCTACCTTCCTTGTACTTTCTAAAAGTGAAGATAATGTCCTTATAATTTTCCACACAGTTGTTTTGGATAGCTCTATGTTATTGTTCTTTCTGAACCAAACCCTAAGTTTTCTTACAGTCACTGTTTCTTTGGCATCCAGCATTTTTATAAAATCAAATTTTTTTTATAATGTTAGGAGTCTCCGTGGCGAAGTGGTCAAGCCTTTTGACTCGGGCTCCAAAGATTGTGGGTTCGATTCCGGGCCGCACCCTTCTGTTCACGAGTTAAATTTTTCGGAGACTTCTGTAGGTCGTCGCTAGAGCTGCGTAGTTCGTGCTTTGTGCGATGCTTTGCGCGCTGTGGAAAGAGACCGAGCCATATGGGATATAACCCGGTGCAATGAAGTTGACCCTGTCGACTTTTAAGCGACTTTTAGAAGCATTTTTATAATAGCTCGCCTCATGACATCTTTGTCAAAGCTGTCTACAATAACCTTTCTACCTACCGTTTGGTTATTGCGTGGTGGTTTAATTCCAGATTCTTGCACCCATCGGCGAAATGACCGTTTACTCAAACCCAATGCATGCACTGTTCTTGTTTTCGGAATTTGTAATAGTATAAAACAGTTTCCTGCGATCAGCTTTTTGACAAAAATATGTGTACAGCTTCATAGCGATGCTTTGAAGTGTATACACAATTTCGCATTCAACCCCATTAAAAAATATTCACACATTTCAATGTTAGCGATAAGTTGTAAGATTAAAAAAAAAAAAAACCACAGTTTGACGACACCTCTGAACAGTCCCAATTTAAACATCACGGGGTTCTTGGCATAAGTCCAATCCCATGAAACATGTAAAATATTCAACATTGAACGCTAATTGTCTGGCTACGCTGTAATACATTTAAAATTATGAACTTCATCTCGGGCCCGTAAATTACATACCGCATATAAACAAACTTTGAAATCTACTGTAAAATCTCCAGAACAAAAGTTTTGTTGTTGGGTGGACATAATGATAAGGTTATATGCTTAATCTCACCATTTTCCTTCAGTTGGTTACTGAGATATGGAATTTTATATTGGGGCAGACAAAAATAAACACACTATAGTGAATGACGCCTGCCTGTCTTCCGAGCCCGAGGTCGAGGGTTGGAATTCGCCCTGAGGCGGATGTTTAAATGTAGTCTCTTCTTCTTCTTTTCGTTCATCCGGAGTGTTTTTTCAGATGTGATTGCGGTGTGTCTGTTATGCGCCCTTGGGCCGAAACCCGTAGGCCAACACATCGACTTTAGCGTGCTTTTTTGACCATGTAGCATTCCTGGGAGACTCTCACTTTTGTGGTGCCATCTACAACCATGCTGGCCAAGTTGGAACGGTCGAAGACAACGGTCATCCCTCAAAGGAAGGCAGGGACAGTCCACAGCATTTTCCGCCATCCAAGGTTGCTTCCATAGTTGCAGGGCCGACACATAACGCCCTGGATCTGGGCTTACCGAGGGAAATCGTCACGTCCTGCTCATGGCTGCTTTAAATCCTCACTTCAATATATTGGTCATTTTGTTTACCCCGGGCCATTCCCGCACAAACCAGACAGGTTTGCAGAAGGCATCCACTCAGCGAGTTTTCGGTCATGTGCTTGTCGTTGCGCCCGCCAGAGCTGTTCCAGGCACAACAGACATTCGGAAAACTACCCAGTCAGAGCTGTTCCGAACAAGAGCGGCATTCGGAAACTAGGTAGTCAGAGCTGTTCCTAGCACGAGAGGCATTCGGACGAGACATTTTACTCGGACGTAATTGCGTAGTGTCAATTTTTAGTTTGCCAACCGTAGGACGACACTTCCGACTTCCGGTGGGCATTTTTTAATGAGGTTAGCCTTCCTCGGGTTTCGAGACTCCTGTTTCGGCTTCCACACAGCAAGCTTTCGCTTCGGGCTGCCACGTAATGGATTCGCAAGATAGGCGTTCCATTTCGTGTCAAGGAGACAATTTTCCACCTCTGACTACACTCACTTCATGAGTGTGGTTACAGACTATCGGACGTCTGCGAGACGTGCGACCGAGGTGTTTTTCCACCTTTTGTACTCGCTCACGAGGTAGGCTACATGTGCTGCCGGCTGAGCACCTTACCTCCGTGCGTCTGTGGGCGAGTAATGTTCAGGCCCTTTCATCCGGGGATACCTCATATCCCCCAGCTAAGAGCCATCGAATGAATCTGCGCCGAGCATGTAGCGTTCTCAGCACATCATCACAATTCTGATGTAGGTTTGTGTCGGCCAGGCTCTCACTTCCGAGAGTTTATGGCTTAGAGACGTTCAGCCATACACCTCGGATGGGAGCCTTAGAGGTTATGTCCGGACTGAGATTTTAGGGATCGTTTGCCTGATTTTGACTGCTATCCTCAGTCTTACCTGCAGAGCAGCAGGTTGTGTCTCTCTTAGTCTGGTCCCTATCCCACGAGCCGTCCGATATGTAGTTTTCACCCATCGGCAAGCACATGGGGTCGATGGGACACGCAAGCTTCCCCACCACGGCAAGGTGGAGACACATCGGGGGAGAAATGTAGTCTGGTCTCGCAAGTCGATCCCACCTCACTGGGTACCAGGAAATATATTCGGAAGTAAAGGGGACAGGCGCAATTTTGACCATCCTCCCTCGACTGCCGATTGGTCTATAAAAATATTTGGGATATGACTACTTGTGCACTGTACCTAAAGACACACGAAAGTGTTCATTGACATTGTTTGTTTTTGTAACTTTACAATGTTCGAACATATTTTCACATTGATCTCACTTGTCATCAAAAAGCAGATATTGCTTTGCCGAAGCAGCATTGATTATATCCTACAGCAATTGCAGCCTGCCACCCTGCCAGTGAAACACGCAACCCACCCATCAGCCCTTTGAAAATGTTCTCTGCCAACTCCTGTTGCTCGTCACGATGCCGGCCTCCCTCCGGCAAAACCCCCACTGGTGGTCTTCAACTTGCTCAACAAATACAAGTCGCGTCATGAGTCGTCATCATTGTTGTTGCAGCAGAGCATGGCCGAATGGATAAGAGCCATGGCTCTTACACTTCCGGTGTACTTATGCCGAGGTAGCGGGTTCAACCCCTACAAAGATCAATTGACTAAAATGTTGACTTCTCGTCCTTGACTTGGGGACGTAACTTACAAGTACATCAGAAGTCGGAATGGGTTCACCTGATGGCGAGGGACACTGCTACTGGGGAAAGCTAATCAACAAGCAAAAAACATTCCGGTGCACTTTGAAGTAGTACCACGTGTATGGACTATGCTTGAGTTAAAAGTGGGCGAAGGCAAAAATAAAAAACAAAACAATCACAATTGGTGTTCCTTATCGGTGCCAAGCAAAGGGACTGGACTTTGTTTCTCTAACGCACTCAACGATAATGGATGATTATAAACATGTAAGCTTAGAGCTTCGTGGATATTTTTATTACAAAATAAACAAATAAATAAAATAGAAAATGCATTTATGCAAAAGTACTGAATGCATACATTGCGGGGGATTGGCAGGGGTTCTGGTAGAATCTCAAAGCCGAGAAGGAAGACCAGGAGACCTTTCAATTAGATAGTGGTGGGAACGATTAGTAGCGTGACTCTTCGCTGGCTGTTGAGCGAGGCGACGGAGCATGCATGGGAATGTACTGAGTGCAATGATGTCAGTTCTTAGCTCAACTCAACTCAACTCAACTGTCTTCCACGTATGCCGTTAGCCGGCTCCGTGGCAAAGGCGTTACGGACGAAACACAGCTGCGTGAGATTTGGCAGCACACCGCCTTGCGTTGGGTTTTTATAAATTAGTATGGGTGCCGGTCGTTCAGAAAGCAACGACAAACTACTAAACGTAAACTTGCCAAGAGATCACAAACAGCCAAAAAATTATGGGGTTGACTGCGACGTCATGTAAAGGATATGCCACTAACTCTTCCGTTAGATGTCGTGGGGAGGATTATAGAAGTTCCAGAACCTGTGACTAGCGCCTTTCCTTCCATTTCCTCCATGATTCGTGAGCAGTATTTTCTAGGATCAAGTAAATTCTCTACCGGTTTGCTAGACCTGTCAAATGTTCCTGACCTACTTAAACCTTTTCGACTTGCTACAATCCCATGTCACATGTATGTGTTCTGCAAACACATTTTATTGACACACATTTTGGCGCCATCCCTCCTGAAGGTTTCATATGTCGGAGTATTTCCCCATCTCCCCTCAGTGACACCGTTGCTACTCCCGATGGTCTGTACGTGATAACTTGCTAGCAACGCAATGAATTAGTAACGGGCCTGTCATGTTATCAGATCCCGCTCACCCCATAGTCAATTTGCCAATTTCTCGTAAGTGAGAATCCATGTAAGTTTGAGGCTGGGACCAATGATTTCATTGATCAAATTCGCTTAATTGTCCTTGATTTGGGGACGTAAATTACAAATATCTCTGAAGTCGGAGTGGGATCGCCTGATAGCGAGGAACACTGGTAATAGGGAAAGTTAATGCACACAAAAAATGTAGTCCTGTACTACTAGAAGTATTGTGTATGGATTACGCTTGAGTTAAAAGCGAGAGAGCGCAAAAAAAAAACCCATCGCGTAATTGTTTTATGATTTTACAACCTTCACATTAATTCATCCTGTTGCATGTCCTTTGCAGAACCTCGCTCTCATAGCAACCGTCCGGAAAACTTCTCGGTCATGAGCAAAATGTCCCGCATCCGATACACCCATCTGGAGATCCTCCGCCACATCCTGCACCCATCTACTCTTTGGTCTGTCTCCATTATTGTTCTCTCCAAACTTTCATGACGTTTCAAGTGACCAACAATATTTCAATTTTCTTTGTTGTATTGTCTTTAATAGCCAACCTTCTTAAATATTCAGCTCTTGAAGAATGGATGCATTTGTTCTTTCTTTCTTTCTTTCTTTCTTTCTTTCTTTCTTTCTTTCTTTCTTTCTTTCTTTCTTTCTTTCTTTCTTTCTTTTCTTTCTTTCTTTATTTCTTTCTTTTATTTTAAATCCAAGATATTCTTAGAACCTGTCTGTAACATTTATATTAAAAGATCATTTATGCGCTGTACAGCTTGTTTAGTAAGTGTCCAGGTCTCGCAGGCGTATGTTGCAATGGGAAAGATGCATGCTCTTAAAAATCTAATTTTTGTAGTTCAATCTGTCCCAAACCGTCTAAAAAGCTGAAACTACTGAGCAACAAATAATTATATATGAAAGAAGGCCAACTTCATCAACATATCAGATAACAGGGTGAATTGGGGAGTCATGATCGCCGATGCCTGCACCAGACCAGGTGACAAAGCAAGTAAGTAAAGGTATCTTTTACTCACATTAAGCACATGTTGTTAGACCCCTATGTTTATAGACCAATCGGAACTCAAAGGGTGATATGTTGAGTATCATAGACGCTTTTACTTCCCAACGCATTTCCGGGTAGCCATTTGAAGCAGATTGAACTCCCCGACCTTCGGGACGACTGGCTAGTGTCTAGCCAGTAGGCTACCACGACTCCCTCCAGACCAGGTACCTTAAGAAAAAGAAGAAATACTCGCTCAATCGTGTAGTATGTTATGCAGCTTCTTCTACTTCCCGTTTCTCCTCTCCTCCTCCTCCCCCCTCCTTCTTCTTCTTCTTCTTCTTCTTCTTCTTCTTCTTCTTCTTCTTCTTCTTCTTCTTCTTCTTCTTCTTCTTCTTCTTCTTCTTCTTCTTCTTCTTCTTCTTCTTCTTCTTCTTCTTCTTCTTGTTTGTTCACCTTCACACATCTAAAGAGATGAATGCAAAGAAAGCAGCAGTCAACTTAAGCTTGTTGACATCACCTTAGAGTTTATCTTCAAATATAGCCCGCGTAGGCCAAAATAGTGTTCTCTGTTCTGCATATGTTGGATCTGTCATTTTGCCAGTTCCGCAGTCACATTCATCGGGATCTCCTATCTTTAGTCTATTAAATATGTGGTATTTCATCTTGTGTCCTGTGCGGAGTCTGCAGTCTTGTTACTTGCACAGAAAACGAAAACCGCACAAAAGTTAATCTCATCTCATCTTGTTCATCTTGTATCTTGTGGTGTTAAGGTGAAGCATAAACAGCGGGAGAGTGCCCGTTTATGGGCTTCGTATATCGTGATTCCCATGGATTCTTTTATTCCCTCTGTCCATCGTTTACTCGATAGGCCTCTTCTTCTGGTTCCTTTATGTCTGCACATCATTGCTTGCTGTGGTATACTGTTATTTTCGGGAGTCTCTGTGGCGAAGTGGTCAACCCGTTTGGCTCGGGCTCCGAAGGTTGTGGGTTAGATTCCGGGCCGCGTCCTTCGGCTCACAAGTGAAATTATTTGGAAACTCCTGGGGGTCGTCACTAGAGCTACGGAGTTCGTGCTTTGTGCGACGCTTTCCGCGCTGAGGAAAGAGACCGAGCCATATGGGATAAAACCCGGTGCAATGAAGTCGACCCTGTCGACTATTAAGCGACTTTTTATACTGTTATTTGGTAGCCTTGTTATATGGCCAAACCATTTAACTTGCTGTTTTCTGATGACATCTAGCACTGCTATAACCCCCACTTTAGTCCTGATTTCTTCATTTCTGATTTTCTCTCTTCTTGAAACATTTGAGTACACTTCTCAGGAATCTCATTTCCGTTGTTGTAATTTTTCCTTTCTCTTTTTCTGTCATTGTCCAGGTTGGTAATTGTAACTACAGAGTTGGTAGGAAGATTGTGTTGTAGAGTGCTTTTTTAAAGTACCTATTTAATACATAATATTAGTTAAGCACTTTCCTCAGGCCAAAACTCGCTGCGGACATATGGTTCTAGACCCATATTTTATAGACCAACAGACACTAGATGGATGATGTGGTCGGTATCAGACCGGACGCCTTTACTTCCCAAAACTGTTCCTGGTACCATGTTATACTGGGTCAACCTGAAAGCCCAGGTCAATATATTTAGAAATGTTAATTCGTCCAGCCACAGATCGAACCCTGACCACCGGGTCGATAGGCGAGTGTCTAGCCACAACGCCACCGAGGCTCCCCACGCACAAGTTAGTTAACTCGACTTCTGGTATTTCTGGACCTTAGCTAGAACCCACTTCAAGAGTGCGTCTTTTACAATGAATGACAACATTGATTGTTCATTCTTATACAGCACAGCTCACTCCAAATAGTAGTGGGTTTCTTAGTTCAAGCCACTTTGCAAACGCCGCGCGCGTAGGAGTCGGCCAACGGATTCAAACAGGACATTAGTCAGAAGAGTGAAAACGCCACGGAGTGCTAAATCACGCGAATAGCGTATCCAGTATTCAGACAATCCTGGCACTTACTCTCTGGCCAAGAGTTTGGCTGTCGTTCTACGGAGACGAGACGAAGAGGTAGAAAGCCCAGCTATAGTCTGTCTGCTAGTGAACCGAAGAGTGGACGAGCAAGCCAAGTGTGGCGTGTGTTTTAACGCGCTGCCGTGGGCAGATTTTCTGATTAAATCACACACATATGCACGCGCATACATGCACCACCACTCACCCGCAAGGCTTCCGTGGAGGGATCGAATATTTCGTTGTTAATTTGTCAATGTGCACGATAACCGCAGTGACACGCTTGTGTGGATAACCACGGTAAGTCCTTATCTCATGATTATGTTGCGTGTGTGTCCCTCAATTATCTCATGATTATATTGCCGGTGTGTCCTTATACTCGTCATTATGGTATATGTATCCTTTAGCTCATGATTATGGTGTATGTATCTCTTAACTCTTGATTATATTACGTATCATCATCATCATCATCATCATCATCATCATCATCATCATCATCATCATCATCATCATCAATCATCATCATCATCATCATCCAGTGCCTTGCCGACTGGCGTGGGTGATCATACACTCCACAGATTACGATCTCCGACGTCATAGATCAATTCGTGTGTTGACTCCCTTCCGTGCCATGACACAAGACTGTCAAGAATCTTATCACGCTGTCTCCCTCTATCTCTCTTTCCGCAAATCTTTCCGGTTTTCACAATATGTTCCAGTTTTTGTCTTATCATGACGTGGAAAAAAAAAACGATGACTGCCTCTTTCCGATGTTTGTGATAAGTTGTCTTTGCGACTCAGCTTCCCTTAAAGCGTCCTGATTTCTCTTTTTGCCTGTCCAATTAATTTTCAGCCCCAAGGCTTCCAGGGATTTTTTTGTCTGTTTACTAATTGTCCATGATTCACAGCCGTATGTTAAATCTGGTTCTATGTAACATGCAAGAACTCTTTTCCTAACTTTCAAGGACAATGACTTATTGTACAGACAGTTCTTCAATTGATAGAATGCTGTTTTGCATGTCCTATTCTGCTCATTATCTCAGTGATGATCTTCCATCTGATGTTATCCATGTGCCTAGATATATGAATTTCTACACTTACCCCGAATTAACGTCTGGTACCTTCATTGCACATTTCGGCACAATCTGTTTCTGTGATATCACCACGACCTCTGCCTTTCTATTATTCAAACTAAGGCCCATTTTGTTCCACTTTCTACAATAATTGCATCTATCATTTCCTTTAGATCGTTCTGATTTGTTACTGTCAAGACGGTGTCATAAGCATAACGTAAGTTATTTATATTACGTTCACCAACCCTGGCATATTTTATGTAGATCTCATTATATATTCACTGTACAATGAGAACAAATCAGGAGACAATACACAACATTGTCTGACGTCATTCTTAATACACTGAAATGTTCCTACCAGGTTGTTGATACTTATAGCTGCTGTTTGCTGCCAATATATGTTCTTTATTATTTGCAGATCTTTGCCGTCAATGTTCAGTTGTTTTAGTAATTATATTATTTCGTTTCGCTTCACATTGTCAAATAGTTTTGTGTATATGTCCCTTAAATCAGGATTATATTGCGTATGTGCTCCTTATCTTTTGATTATGTAGGGATATATATCCTTTAACTCATGAATGTATTGCCAAGGTGTCCCTAAATCCATGATTATATTGCGCAAGTATCGCTTAATTCATGATTATATTGCGTCTTTGTCGCATAACTCATGATTATATTGCGTCTTTGTCGCATAACTCATGATTATATTGCGCAAGTATCGCCTAATTCATGATTATATTGCGTCTTTGTCGCATAACTCATGATTATATTATTTCGTTTCGCTTCACATTGTCAAATAGTTTTGTGTATATGTCCCTTAAATCAGGATTATATTGCGTATGTGCTCCTTATCTTTTGATTATGTAGGGATATATATCCTTTAACTCATGAATGTATTGCCAAGGTGTCCCTAAATCCATGATTATATTGCGCAAGTATCGCTTAATTCATGATTATATTGCGTCTTTGTCGCATAACTCATGATTATATTGCGTCTTTGTCGCATAACTCATGATTATATTGCGCAAGTATCGCCTAATTCATGATTATATTGCGTCTTTGTCGCATAACTCATGATTATATTGCGTATATATTGCTTAACTCATGATTTTTTTGCGTTACTGTATAAAAGCCTTCTCTCGTGCTTATGTTTATTACAGTCATACAACTACCAGTACATTTAAAAACAAAACGTGGAGGGGGATATAAAGGCGAGAGGATCGACTTTATTGCACCGTGTTTTATCCCACATGACATGGTCTCTTTCCGCAAATCATTTAAACTGCCATCTGATAGAAATTTCTCCTGGTCTTCCCTCTCAGTTTGGAGATTAGTCCAGAACTTCTGCCTATTCCCTGAAATCTCACCCTTTCCACATATGGGTTCCCAATCTGTTCCCCCGCCTTCTCCACCTGCTCCCACAAGCACACGGCCACCTCTCCCTTGTCCCTAGGTAATCTACCACCAAGAGGTGCATTCCCTGCCAGCCTATCATGCTGTTCATTCCCCCCGCACTCCCGCATGGCCAGGGCAAAATATCCATACAATTCTCACAATCTGTGACATGTTTAACAGATTTAGGTGCGACCAACGATTGCTTTGTTTTTTATTATTGAATTTATTTAGTCTTGTACCAGGAGCCCGCGTATGTATGAGGCGTGTTAGCACCATCACATGTCTGAGACCTGAGTGCGAAATGTAAACTATACTTACCAACAAAGATTTGTCAATTGCAGTGAGAAAAAGAGTGTTGAAGTTCTATATAGAACCAATATAAGTAGGTCAGCATGGCCGAATGGATAAGAACATGTGTTCTTAAACATCTGGTGTGCTGATGCCGAGGTAAGGGGTTCAACCCCTACTCCCGGCAGTTGGACTAAAATGTTGATCTGTCGTCCTTGATTTGGGGACGTAAATTACAAGTACCTCTGAAATCGGAATGGGTTCGCCTGATGAAGAGGGACACTGTTAATAGGGAAAGCTAATCCACACGCAAAATTCAGTGCACGCACTACTAGAAGTAGTGTGTTTGTGGACTACGCTTGAGTTCAAAACGAGCGAGCGCAAAAAAAGAACCCATATTGTTGTATGTGTGTGAAACATGGACAATTAACAGACAAGCTGAGAAACATCTAATGGTGGTGGAAATGTGGTTTTTGAGAAAAAGGCAAAGAATACCATGGGCGGACAGAAAATCAAATGAGATAGTCCTTCAAGAGACAAATGAAAAACGGAGATTAATTGGAGAAATTATACGTAGGCAGTCAATATTTTTTGGACATGTTATGAGGTGAAATGGACTCGAAAATTTGGTGACAACTAAAAAGCTTGGTGGATAGAGAGCGAGAGGAAGAGAAAATGATAAATACCTTGATATTTGGCAGCATGGTAAGGTCGGGACAAGAACACAGACCTGATTCGAGACTGCTGACCATGTGACATGGCGAACCGTGACCGTCCACGCCTGCATGGCACTTGATAATTATGAGTGCGCATAGGAATAGGTAGTCGGTGTTTAACTCCCATAGGGAACGAGGAGAGCAGCCGTGGAACTCTCGTCCCACAGCGCTGATGCCAATGTCTGTATAGCGTCTCAAACATAACATTAAAGCGCCCGCTACAGCAAGGAAGGGGATGGACTAAAGGCGTTAGGATCGACTTCATTGCATCGGGTTTTATCCCATACGGCTCGGTCTCTTTCCGCTGGGTGGTCTGCCGAAAACGTCCAACAAAGCATGAACTCCGTAACTCCAGCGACGATCCCCTGGGTTTCCGATGAAATATCACTCGTGAACCGAATGACGGAGTCCAAAAGCGAACCCACAACCTTCAGAGCTCTAGGCAGGCGACTTAACCACTTCGCCACGGAGGCACCCATCTACTGCCTCGTTGTGCAGGAGCTAAATGAGTGCCTGTGACGTGCACGAGTTAAATGCATGCCTGTCACGTGCAGGAGTTAACTTAGTGCTTGTGACATGCAGGAGTTAAATTAGTGCTTGTGACATGCAGGAGTTAAATTAGTCCCAGTGACGTGCATGAGTTAAATTAGTCCCAGTGACGTGCAGGAATTAAATTAGTGCATGTGACGTACAGGAGTTAAATTAGTGCATGTAACGTGCAGGAGTTAAATTAGTGCATGTGACTATAAATGTTTTGCATATCCTTTACTGGACATCGCTGTCAACATCAGCATCTTTCAGCTGATTGTTGATTTCTTGGCAAGATTACGCTCAGTAGTTTGCCATTGCTTTCTGAGCGGCCGGCTCACATACCCCGTAAGTTACCGACGCGATTCGAACCACTGCTGATTCTCACCGTCTTCACGTTACTTACGAGAGTATACGAGATTACGGAGAAAAGTCGCTAATCTCTAGGCCAGGAAGCCGGCGTGCATGTGACTGCATGAGTTAAATGACTGCCTCTGACGAACAGGAGTTAAATTAGTGCATGTGGCGTGCAGGAGTTAAATAAGTGCATGTGACATGCAGGAGGTAAATTAGAGCTGTGACGTGCAGGAGTTAAATTAGTGCATGTGATGTACAGGAGTTTAATTAGTGCTGTGACGTACAGGAGTTAAAAGAGTACACGTGACGTGTAGGAGTTAAATTAGTACCTGTGACATACATGAGTTAAATTAGTGCATGTGACTACATGAGTTTAATTAGTGTATGTGACGTACAGGAGTTAAATTAGTGCCAGCATTGATGAATTGTATAATGATTTAAAGAAAGCGTTCAAGAAATGCAAGAATTCTGAAGTAAATATCATAATGGGTGACTTGAATGCCAAAGTTGGAAATCAACAGGACGGATGCATAGTAGGAAAGTATGGACTAGGGAAACAGAATGAAAGAGGTTGCAGACTTGTACATTGGGCAAAAGAGCATGATTTGATTATTGGAAACACGTGGTATCAACAGCACCCAAGAAGATTATGGATATGGAGGAGTCCTGATCATAAGATCAGAATTAAGAATGATTACGTTCTCATCAACAGAAGATTTCGAAATGCCTTAATAGTCGCAACAACTATACCAAGCGCAGACTGCTACAGTGACCATAGATTAATCTTAAGCAATTTACATATAAAATTAAAGAAAGTCAAATTGTCACCATCAAGAAACACAAAATTTGATCTACAGACACTAAAGAGTGAGGAAATAAAAGATAAATTCAACGTAGAGGTAAAGAACCGATTCGATGCATTGTCCGATATGGAAATATTATTTCAAGACGTCAGTGACCAATGGGACATATTAAAGAAATCAGTCAACCAAACTGCGGAAACAACCATCCCAAAAATAAAGATAACAGGACGCAAGAAATGGATGACGGAAGACATCTTAAAACTCATGGAAGTAAGAAGAAATAACAAAAATAACAAGGAAAAATATGAAGATATTCACAAGAAAATTAGGAAGCTATGCAAAGAGGCAAAAGAAACATGGCTTGAGGAAAATTGCAAGGAAATTGAAAACCAACACAACACCCGGAATACCAAATTAATGCACAAAAGAATTAATGACATCACTAACAAAAAAACACACATATCAACGGGTTGCCTAAAAACCAAAGATGGCAAAATCATAATAGAAAAAGATCAGATTTTACATGCGTGGTCAGATTATGTGAAAGACCTTTATGATGATACAAGAGAAGAACATTATGGTATTCAGAATAATAATGAAGGACCATCAATTTTGAAGATGTAAGTTCAGAATGCTCTTAACCATATGAAAACTGGCAAGACCCCGGGTACAGATAACATCACAGAAGAAATGATCAATGCCTTAGAAGAATATGGAATAGACCATGTCACTAGACTGCTGAGAGCAATATACTATGCTGGAGATATACCACCTGAATTATGTAATTCTATATTTATTGCAATCCCGAGGAAATCAGGAGCCTTGGAATGCGATCAACATCGAACAATTAGTATAATGAGCCACATCACGAAGATTCTGATGAGAATTATCATGCAAAGAGTCAGGAAGAAAATACAACCCGAAATAGGAGAAGAACAATGTGGGTATTGAAGAAGGCAAGGGCACAGTAAATGCTGTGTATATACTGAGAACAGTAATTTAACGTTCTATAGAAGTAAACACAGATCTATATCTTTGCTTTATTGACTACACAAAGGCTTTCGATAAAGTGAGACATGTCAAAATGATAAGGATGCTTGAAGATCTACAAATTGATGGAAAAGACCTTAAACTTGTAAAAAATATATATTGGAAACAACAAGCTGCCTTCAGAATTGATAACAATGTAGGTCAATATCAGCCTATTAAAAGAGGTGTGAGACAGGGATGTGTAATGTCTCCAGATATTTTTTCCCTGTACAGTGAAAATATTTTCAGAAATATAGAAGATATGGAAGGACTCAACATTGGGGGACGACACATCAATAACAGTAGATATGCAGATGATACAGTCTTGATTGCAGACAATGAACAGGACCTGCAAAATTTAGTAGATGCAGTTGTTGCACACAGTGAACAACTAGGGTTAGAACTGAATATTAAGAAGACATAGATTATGGTCGTCACTGGGAAGAAGGAAATACCACAATGTGATATACGAGTAAATGGGCATATTGTTAAGCAAGTGAATCGATACAGTTATCTCGGCGCAGTCATAACATCTGATGGGAGATGCATTGAAGAGATTAGAACAAGAATTGCCATTGAGAAGGTGAAAGACTCATTTTGCAAGATGAAAAACATACTGACATATGATAAAATATATATGACAAAAGATATCAATTGAATCGAGAAAAAGAGTGTTGCAGTGCTACATAGAACATACACTTTTGTATGGATGTGAAGCGTGGACAATAAGCAGTCAAGCTGAAAAACAGCTGATATCTGTGGAAATGTGGTTTCTGAGGAAAATGCAAAGAACACCATGGACAGACAGAAAAACCAATGAACAAGTCCTTCAAGAAACAATTGAAGATCATAAACTGATTAGAGACATTAGACGTAGACAGTCAACATTTTTTGGGCATATTATGAGAAGAAATGAATTGGAGAACTCGGTGACGACTGGCAAGATCGAAGGGAAGAGACCAAAGTGAAGACCTAGAAGTAAATACCTGGATGGCTTGGCCATATGGCATGGTCGAGACAGGAACACAGAGCTGATCCACGACTCTGGTGATCGAGTGAGATGGCAGAACATGACCGCCCACGCTTATCGGCATGGCACATGATGGATGGATGGATGTGACGTACAGGAGTTGAATTAGTGTCTGTGGCGTGCATGAGTTAAATTAGTGCTGTGACGTACGGAGCTAAATTAGTGCTGTGACGTGCAGGAGTTAAATTAGTGCCTGTGACGTCAATATTAACAAAACCAACGGGTACAGTCGTCCATTGGACACTCTTTTGGATAAGATTAGTTAATAAGCTGGATTGGATATACTAATGCAACAGACATCTAAGAGAGAGAGAGAGAGAGAGAGAGAGAGAGAGAGAGAGAGAGAGAGAGAGAGAGAGAGAGAGAGAGAGAGAGAGAGAGCTCTTAATTAACTAATGTAACTGATAACTTATATAGGTTATCAACTAATGTCACGCTATCATTACCACGTTTCTAGCTAAGGCGATCAAATGTCTCTACACGGATCTCAGTCCTTGTTGTTTTCGATCAATTTTCCGCTGGCATATCTCACTCTAGTCTCTCCAGTCGCCATCTTAGACCCCGCAGCATAATTTCTCCTAGTCTAGTTCCGACTCTTTTACTATTGGCCTTTCCAGGCTTGACGATGTTCTCCACTGTCTCTCCGCACTATATGACCAAAGAACACAGTTTGCCTGTCTTATCATTGCGTATAATGTTAACCAAAGATTACACCGTGTCTCTTTCTTACCATTGTGTATACCTTTGACCAAAGAACACAGTTTGTCTGTCTTATCATTGCGTATAATGTTGACCAAAGATTACACCGTGTCTCTTTCTTACCATTGTGTATACCTTTGACCAAAGAACACAGTTTGTCTGTCTTATCATTGCGTATAATGTTGACCAAAGATTACACCGTGTCTCTGTCTTCTCATTGTGTATACCTTTGACCAAAGAACAGTTTGTCTCTGTGTTATCATTGTGTATAATGTTGACCAAAGAACAGTTTGTCTCTGTCTTAACATTGTGTATAATGTTGACCAAAGAACAGTTTGTCTCTGTCTTATCATTGTGTATAATGTTCTACTTTCTCTAACCTCCAGGCAATCGTTGTTAGTTACTGAGTTGAGTTGAGTTCAGTTGAGCTAGGAACCGACATCACTGCACTCAGGACATTCCCACTCGTCCCCCTTGTTCAACAGCCAGCAAAGAGTCATACTGCTAGTCGTTCCCACTGCCATCTGATTGAAAGTTCTCCTGGTCTTCCCTCTCAGTTTTGAGATTCGCTCAGAACCCCTACCAATCCCCTCTCCATATCATGCTCTCCACATACGGATTCTTAGTCTGTTCCCTCTCTTCCTCCACATGGTACGAGTACTTCAATGTATAAGTAAAGTAAACCACCCTTTTCGGGCCTTACGGTGGATCGGACATATGGTTTAAAAGTCGCTTAAAAGTCGACAGGGTCGACTTCATTGCGCCGAGTGTTTATAATATGTGGCTCAGTCTCTTTCCTCCCTAAAGCGTCGCACAAAGCACGAACTCTGTAGCTCCATCGACGACCCCCAGGAGTCTCCGAAATAATGCACTCGTGAACCGAAGGACGCAGCCCGGAATCGAACCCATATCCTTCAGAACCCGAGTCAGACGGCTTGACTACTTCGCCACGGAGACTCTCGCTTCGGAGACATGGTGCTCAACCCATATTGTTATAGACATATGGGCATTCGATGGGTGAGACGTCATTACCAGACCGATGGTCTTTACTTCCCCAGACATTTCTTGGTACTAAGTTTAGGCTGGGTCTACCAGGAAGTCCGGGTCAATGTTTCGCCCTGCTTGGAATCGAACCCACAACGTCCTGGTCGGCAGGCGAGTTCTAGCCACTATGCTTCTCCCCAGTGTCTCCGTAGCTGAATTTTGTCTTTTGTTGTTATTTACTGAATCAAAGAAGAGCCATAAATGTGTTGAGAAGTAACACATCGGGACAACTGAAATGACAGAAGGTATAAACACTGATGATTGAAACATGTACGGTGGAATTGCAGTGATACAGTGATTAGAGCACCCGCTTGCTAAGATTCAATCCTCGGTGGTGGCAGGATTGTTTTGTCACCGACCCTTGAGGTGCACAATTGTGGCTCACTCCCTTCGGAAGAGGAACGCAGAAGCAGAAGAAGAAGATGAAACGTGTACATGAAATAATTTTGCAATAGTATTAAGATAAAATTCAAACAGGAGGCTCCTTGTGCAAACTGAGCACTTCAAACATCACCCGACAGTTAGAAATTGGAAAGAGTAGGCCTTCAGGATGCAGTCCTGGCAGAGTTGTTAGGAAAGAAAAGCTACCCACGGTAGATATAGCAAGTTACCATAGGTGAAATATGTCTTCATTCATTCATTCATTCATTCATTCATTCACTCAGTAGCATGTCCTTTGCAGAACCTCGCTCCCATAACAACCTTCTGGAAAACCTCTCGATCATAAGCAAGTTGTCCCGCGTCCGTTACACCCATCTGGAGATCACCCGCCAAATCCTGCACCCATCTTCTCTTTGGCCTTCCTCTTCCTCTCTTCCCAGGCATATACCTCCCCCCCCCCCCATTATTGTTCTCCTCAAACATTCATGACGTTTCAAGTGATCAACATATTTCAATTTTCTTTGTCTTATCGCCTTTAGTAGCTAACCTTCTTCAATATTCCTCTCCTCAAGTATGGATGCATTCGTTATTTTCTTTATCTAAAATATTCTTAGAACTCGTCTATAACATTTATATTCATAGGCATGTATGCGCTGTTCAGGTTGTTTAGTAGGTGTCCAGGTCTCACAGGCGTATGTTGCAATGGGAAAGATGCATGCTCTTAATATAATTTTTGCAGTTCTGTCTGTCCCACTCCAAAATTTATTCAGTTGTTTCAGTCTTTGAAGAGCAATAGATATTCGTCGTTTAATGTCTTTCATTGTGTCACATTGTTGGTAATCAATGACCCAAGATATACGAAATTTTCCACCACCTCCAAGTTTTCCTCATTAACACATATTTCCTACTCCATGGTAGTTTTATCTGTATGCATTATCTTTGTTTTTGCTATGTTAAGATATAAGTTGTGATTTACACTATTCAATTGGGTTGAGGTTATTACGTTTTCTATATCATTCTGTGGTGTGGATAGTAATACTGTATCATGAGTATATCACTGATATCGCTGATATGTCATGACCACACATATTTAGGGAAAATCTGTCTAGACTCTAGAGGAAGCAAATATTACACAACAAATGTATATCGAAGTCGGACACATTGAACTTTGAGTTGCATAACTTTGTATGAAACAAATTCCTCGAAGGATTAATGTAGATTAAGAGATGCGGAAGAAGAAGAAGAAGAAGAAGAAGAAGAAGAAGAAGAAGAAGTAGAAGAAGAAGTTAAATAATCAATGGTTGCAACAACAGTTGTGTTGATTTCCTTGTTGTTTCTTTAATGTTAAAACTTTGCCAGCATCCATCACCCAAGTCTCCATATCTGGGGTCTGGGAACATCTGCACGCGACTGTTTTCTGTGAAAGCCAGAAATAGAGCTTCCGGTGAACCATTTTCTGGGCTTGTCCTCAGAAACTTCCGCGAGTTCATATTTTTACATCACCCAGTGTCTAGTCTCTTGGGGGTCTGTCGGGGAGAAATAAAACAATATTAATAATGTTGCCTGCATGGCGTGCAATATATTTATGTGGTTATGCTGGCTATTCTCGTAAATTAAACGAACAGCCACGCAAGACACCATTTTGTGAACAGTTGGTGTATTTTAGTAAGGAATTCATTGAAGGGTAATAACCGACTAGTCACCACGTAAGCTGGGTTGCACTTTTCGTCAATCCCGTTGATCAGTACATCAAACACTTCGACAATTGTGTTTTCGAGTTCGACTGACCGGCTCTGTGGCGATGGTGTTACGACGCAATTCAAAATCCCACATACCGCTTTCGAAACGCAGCTGCGGATAATTTGGCAGCAGACTGACTTGCGTTGGTTTTCATATAATGGTAAGAGTGTCGGTCGTTCAGAAAGTAATGGCAAATTACCAAACTTGCCAAGAAATCACAAACAGCCAAACAATGCTAGGGGTGACTGCGACGTCGTGTAAAGGATATGCAGCTGCCAAACCTTTGAATTGTCGTTAATTTACCCACAAGGCAGTATAGTTGTGAATCTCGTCGTCTGGTCCCTATCCCTTGACATGTCCGACATAGAGATCGCCGGTATAGTTCCCTGGGTCATTGGAGTGGGCAGCCAGCTCCACATCGACACGGTGGATACACAACAGAGGGGGTCAGTGAATCGAGAGCGTATACTTGCTCTTCGTACAATTATGACAGCTCTATGCCTTTACCATTATATGCAAATGTAAGAACCTCTTGTCACGTCATGGGTCATATTGGGAATATGTACTAGCCCTACACTTTTAGGCCAATGGGCACTCGATTGGCAACGTTTTCAATATCATGCCGTTCGCCTTTACTTATTTTCTGGTACGCATTAATCCTTACAACCCAGGCTTGTTCTTAAAAGGCAGGTCAGGGGAGAACAAAATCAAAGGTCCTCATCAACATCATATTCCACTTTTGCCGTCAAGCATCGTGGGAGAGGAATTACTTGATGTTCCAGCGCCCGATGAGTGGCACTGGATAGTGCCATTGCGTGTGATTATAGAATGTCTTTGATGTCGTCAATCCATTTACTTTTCCGAGTCCTCTTGCTCTCGTATCAGATCTTTGATGTCGCGACAGTGCTGATAGTTGATTGTATTGCATTCTAACGAAATGGCAGAACCATTTGATCTTCTGCTTTTTAATATACGTAGCACAAGATGTTCATCCTGTTGTATGTCTGATAACTTCATTACTTACCCGGTCTCAGATTGTTAAGTTAGAAGCTCTCATTAAGCATCTCGTCTCGCTGGTGTTGATTATGCGTAAGTGTGATTTGGATAATGTCGAAGTTTGACATTGGTAGAAAGAGTTGGTGTGAATATGCTATGTATTATCTGTAGCTTTGTAGGCTTAGGTAAATTTTGATATTTCAGTATGGGTGTCATTCAATATATAAGAGCATGTACTTTCGATTTTCTTTCCCACGATTGTTTGCAGCATGAACTGCATGTTCAGAAAAATGGCGACTGGTCGGTATATGAACTAATTGGGTTGCCTTATGCAGTAATATGTGGCTGCTGGTTTTCTAGTTATTGCTGCTTCCATCGACGATGGACTGTATTTTTTGTGGCGGACTTTTGTGGTGGTATTCTGGCAGCGGCATTATGCATAGCATGTTTGTACGGGCTGCTGGTTTGTCGAGACTCCTATCTGTTCCACTTGTCACCTAGGACAGTGAGGAGCATTTTTTTGTGATATACACTGGTACAGGAACGGAGTATAATGGGGCGACACTTTGCCGTGAAGTTGGAACCGCGACTAAATGATTAACCAACTTTCCGGTCTATTCTGCTATACTCTAATAGGAAAGGTGCTAGTCTAAAAAGTTAGTTGCATGTCCTTTGCAGGGGTTTCGCAATCAACTCCAGCATTTATTGGCTTTTTGTGATTTCCTAGATAATTTTACCTTTGGTAGTTTGCCATATCTACAATGAATGTTGTGTCGCGTCAATGCGGTTAACGGACGGCCAGTCCCCTTTGCGTGAGCCAGTGAGGGATGACTTACTCCAGCTTCGTCACAACGACATATCCAACATCGGACACTTGCTTACAACCTCTGTTGAATCTCCATAAACAATACTCAAACGTTCGTGGATGCAAATCTGGGTCTCGCCTTCAGTATTGAGGAATTCTATGACATTACATTGCTTTAACCGAACTTCTTTGGTGGACATTTTTAAACCTTTACTGTTGCGCAACCTATGACTGAAACAGGTTGGTAGTGATACACAGAGCAGAAGAGTGGATGAGAAATCCTGCTAAATTAATAAATTGCACACCGATAAAGTAGTTACATAAATAAAAAAATAGGAGACTTTACTTATTGACCGTACCTCGTACATTAAAAAACGGAGAAATACGTCACATGTGCCATAGAAGAGTGGTTGCAGAAAAAAAAAAATGCAAAGAAATAGAGGATCTGGAAATAAAACACAACCTAAAAGGATTGCATGAAAATATAAAAACATTTACAATGAAGAAAAATAATATAACAGGAAAAGGTTTTATCAAAGAAAAACAAGGGATAAATTATAATTGATAATATCGATATAATAAAAAGGTGGACATAATACACAGAAGATTTATTCTGGGACAGCAGGGTCAATAAACCAACATTGTATAATACTCAAGATGGACCAAACATATTAAAAGCTGAAATAAAGAAGGCTATTAAAAAGATGAAATAAGGAAAGGCTGAAGGCCCTGACAAGATAAACACGGAGATGATAAAATACTTATCGAGCTTTGACATTGATACTGTCACATAATTATGTAATTATATATATATATATATATATATATATATATATATATATATATATATATATATATATATATATATATATATATATATATATATATATATATATATAATACTGGGTACATCCCAAGGATGTGAAAACATCCATTTTCACCACACTACCCAAAACATCCAAGCGCTGTTGACTGTGAAGATTACATAACTATTAGCCTAATGAGCCATATATCTAAGATACCCCTCAAGATCATACAAGAAAGAATTCAAAATAAAATTGACGAAGAAGTAGCTGAAGAACAACTTAGGTTCAGAAAAAAAAACAGCGTCACCAGAGAAGACATAATCTGCTTGAAATATATATATATAAGCATTGACCAAACTTGGTTGAACATCAAGAATACAATTCAGTCTACCGCAGAAGAATGTCTCGGTGTGTTAACCACGCATAGAAAGAACAGATGGTTCAATCAAAAATGTGAAGAAGCAGTCATTAGGAAGAAGAATGCCAGACATGTATGGTTAAATGACATCAATAACATCCAAAAGGAAGAGCATTATAGAAATGAATGTAAAGAGGCTACAAAAATAGTCAGACAGCAGAAGCGAGAATATATGAGTAATATAATCAAAGATATGGAGACTAATCACCAGAAAAATGAATCCAGAAAATTTTTTAAAGAACTGAAGTCAATGAAACGAGGGCACCAACAAAACATATATGGTTTAAAAGACAAAAATGGGAATATGATAAATACCAATGAGGAAATGTGCAACACATGGAAAGAATATTTTATTGAATTACTAAATTGTGAAGCTCCAAGTAACATTTTCTCACAGGAAGAGGTTCTAACATGCGAACCACAAATTGAAGAACCTACATTTGAAGAAATCCTATATGTAATCACACGACTTAAAAACAATAAGGCAACTGGGACTGATGGAATTGCTGCTGAATTTATAAAGGCAGGTGGCCATGCATTACATCTAAAGCTATACGAACTAATAATAAAAATCTGGAGGACAGAAGAATTACCCCATGACTGGAAAGAGTCATTATTGATACCTATCTTTAAGAAAGGAGACAAGTTCCAATGTGGAAATTATAGAGGAATATCACTACTGTCCACAAGCTATAAGATACTATCCGCAGTATTACTAAATAGACTAAAACCATATTCAGAAGACATATTAGGTGACTACCAGGCGGGTTTTAGACAAAACAGATCAACAATAGATCAGATATTTATCTTACGACAAATAGCCGAGAAACATTGGGAATATAAAAGAGATCTCCATAACATTTTTGTGGATTTTAAAAAGGCTTATGATAGTGTCCATAGGAATAGTCTATGGAATGCTATGCAGGAATTTGGAATACCAAGGAAGTTAATCAACATGACCAGACTATGCATGGAAGATACTTATAATATAGTAACATATAAAGGCAGGAAATCAGACCCCTTCCAAATAACATCTGGCTTGAAACAGGGTGATGCACTATCGCCGCTACTCTTCAATCTGGCTCTAGAGAAAGTTGTAAGGAAGGTAAAGGAGGAATGTGATATTGGAGGAACATCCAAGCTGCTTGGTTATGCAGATGATATAGATATTATAGGGCAAAGTGAACAAAAGACATTGGAAATATTGACTCACTTAAAGGAAAAAGCCCAACAGATGGGGCTGGTTATCAACCAAGATAAGACAGAATATATGGTAATTTCAAGAGACGGAATGGCTAGAAACTCTGGCCACATACAAATAGATAATATGACCATTAAAAGAACGGAAACATACAAATACCTGGGTACGATCTTCAACTGCTCCAACATCATAAGGGAAGAAATACAAACTAGAATCAACTCTGGAAATAAGATATACTATGCACTACAACATCTACTAAAATCAAAGGCGCTATCTCGTAACACCAAAATCACAATATACAAAACACTGATCAGACCAGTTCTGCTGTATGGCTCTGAAACCTGGAGTACAACGAAAGGAGACGAAGCCTTGTTACAAACCTTTGAGAACAAAATTTTAAGACGCATCTTTGGACCCATTAGGGATACACAAAGTGGAGAGTGGAAAAGAAGAAGTAACAAAGACATTTATGATCTGTTTAAGTCCCCGCTAATCACTGGTATCATGAAGGCTAATAGACTACAATGGCTGGGGCATATAGAAAGAATGGAAGATAATAGGGAAACAAAACTCGCTGACACTCAGGAAATAAATGACCGTAGACCCCGAGGTAGACCAAGAAGGCGGTGGAGAGATAATACATGTACAGACCTACAAGCACTTGGAATCAACGACTGGCAAGAGAAGGTCCACCAGAGAGACGAATGGAGACGGATTGTATTTGCAGCAAAGAACCTTAATGGCTCGGAACGCTGAAGAAGAAGATATATATATATATATATATATATATATATATATATATATATATATATATATATATATATATATATATATATATATATATATATATATATTATACCCACCCATTTAGCCCCCTGATCAGGGTTACGTGAAGCTATTTGTGCAGGTGGTGAATGAAGATGTAGAGCAGCCGACAGATAATTGTAGGTTATGGTCTCCACCTTCACGGCGGTAGGCAGAGGATCTTTTTTTATAGGAGACAATGGCTACGGTCACTGACCAGTATGGTCACTGCTGGGAAGGAAAGCAATGGCAAACTACCTCCTTTATAGATGCCAAGAAAATCATGAGATCGTAAACTGATTAGAGATATTAGATGCAGACAGTCACAATTTTTTGGGCATGTTATGAGAAGAAATGAATTGGAGAACTTGGTGACAACTGGTAAGATCGAGGGGAACAAACCAAGAGGAAGACCTAGAAGCAAATACCTGGATGGCTTGGCCTCGTGGCATGGTCGAGACAGAAATACTGAGCTGATCCACG